>CM062816.1:1059110761-1059740576 GCA_031772625.1 Pinus tabuliformis | reverse complement strand
GACATGGATCTATAATCATAAACAATCTAGGATAAGATGTAAATTGACCATACAAATGCAGCAAACATAAATGACACAAGAGTATGGAGGAAAACTTGAATAGCTTTTATTGATAAACAAGAAAAAGCCAAGAGGAGTTACAACCAGTTGTTCTGACCCAACATCAACCTCTCAGCAAGGAAGCCCCTCTTCACCTCATACAAAGCTTAGATCACCCAACAATCTGATGTTTGTCTCAAGAAACCAACAACAATTCCTTACAATATGCAAAATTCCAGCCTCTGGATCTCTGGGATGAGGGATCCATATAGAGATATCTGTAAGGGAGATGAGTCAGCTTATGATTTGATTAGTGTCTTCCCTCTGATAGTTCTTGCTTCCACTTGGAGATTGATGATCTCTTACTCATCCTTGGTTGAATTCAGAGAGGCAAGTGTCACAGGAGAAGTTTCTGGAAGCTTCCATTGCCTCTCCACCTCGCGGAATGACACTGCCATTTGTCATTTCTCGCCCATCGCACCCCATAGAAGGGCTTTTTGAAATGAAACGCACCCACATAGTGTACTTAGGTGAGATGAAACGCACCTGGCCTGTGGAGAAGCTGAAATGATCATGTTTTGACCAATTCAGAGCAGTTTTTCATGGAGAACTTCTGGGAGGAGCTGTAATCAGTTGACCTTGTTCCTTTAGGGATTATAACAACACTTTTAGGGACTTAGGAGCCCTTGGTTTATGGACATTTCATGCTTGGGGTTGTAGTGCCCAAAAATGTCTATAACAGTTGCCCCCTAAAGCATGAGGTCGTTAATCTTTTGATGTCGGGTGAAATGCTTTATTATGAGGATCCGAAGTTCTTTCAAGCTGGGAGGAGACCTGTAATAAGATACAATACAATACATTATCTTCATAATATTTTCATGATCTAGCTGAGGCAGGCATTCCCATGCTCAACTTTATAAATTCATTTTCATGTACATAAGACAGACAATCGTCTGAGTGTAGACTGATGATTCTGATAGAGCCATCATCCCTTTGACTGGATGATTATCTGTGCAGCAATGATGTACATTTGATGTCTTTATTTTCATGAATATATATCGCAGCCCGGATGGATGAAACTAGATCCGGGGTCTTCAATCTCGTTCGATCTTCACTCGAAGTACAAGTCTATCCATGTGAGAGATGTTCTGAAGTCGAACATGGAAAGACATCGCTTGATTACCAGCCAATAATATAAGCTGTTAACAAGCGCGAGAGGAATCATCGATAATGATAATGACCCTCAAGGTACTGCAGTACAATTCACGTGGTGTGAATAAAGGACTTGGCGTCAAACACCACGCAAAATCTTTCGGTCGAAGGTCATTGATGTAAGCCTATCGCCGGAAGTGAGAAACTTGCCATTGAGGCAAGCAAGCTTCAAAGTACTGAATGGGGTGTTCCTAGATCAACTTCTTGGATAATGAGCTGATGTCGACAAGAAGTGATCCGTCACAGGAGGGCCTTAATGAATCCCACATCAATGACACGGAACGGAGCAAATGATTTTAATGGAGGTGAAAACGATCTGGTGATATAAGGTTCAGGGTGGCGGTCATGAAAGAATGGAGTATAAATGTATTGTAGTGGGTGAGACACAGTGAATTCTCTGAATGACTTCTCTTGAACATATTGGCGACATTAACGTGATGGATTGGTAGCATTAACCCCAAATGTGGATGGTATGATGGGACCATGGTGATGTGACCGGTGAATGAAACAACCCAACCCGACTTGGATGCGGAGTGAAAGTGTCATGTTCAAGAGCGACTTGCTACCAACAAAGTTTCTTCAAGTTTTCTTCCCAATTTTTCCCCAGTCATTGCTGACCAGTACCTCTTTATTTTTATCAAGCTTGAGGAGGATAACATATGCTTGTTCTATAATTTTCCCTTCAGGCAAACCCATCGCTATGTTTTTAAGGAGCCTAGAGATAGTGAAACTCGTTCTCGTCTATAGACAAGTTTGTCGCTATTAAAATTTTAACGACAAAGATAACTCGGTCCTTTTCAATTTTAGAGAGTCTGAAAAGGAACGTAAAGGAAACTCCAAAATTCCTTTTTCGTCACTTAATCCCTTAAGTCCGAAAAAGTATAAAACAATACAGAAGGGATGAATTTTCGATACTTTTAACGAGCCGAACAAAACAAGCGCTCGATCTTTTTGTGTAATAATCCCTCAGGTCCAAAAAGATTAAAATTTAGAGGAGGGATAGCACTTACGGTCCCTTTAACGAGCTGGAGAGGCCAATGGCTCGGCAATCTTTTCATATTTCACGAGTCAATTGAAAAGAGCTTAAAGGAGACTCGTCTTTTGAGGAACGAGTGATAAAATGGGTAGCAACTGATTCCAGGTAAGGTTTGGAATTTTCCAATCACAGCAGTGTTACAAGGAGGGCTAACATGATCACTCTTCGCAGCTGTTCCTCAAAATGGGTAAACAATCAAATGGAGGTGAATGATCGGCCAATGCAAAAGTGGAGGTGACGGTGCAAACATGACCAAGGCTTTAACGGCTGAAGTATTACATTCACGATGGTTATTTACCGGAAATTGGTTCATTTTTTAATGAGCTTAAACTCTGGGGGAACATGTGCTCATTGCTTATGTTTATTTTTTAACGAGCATGAAGTCTATGCTAAAACTGCTCGATTAAATGGTCTCTTTTTGACTTTACCATAAATAGCTTTGTTCTTTCAAAGATTGTACTGTATTTTCAATTGCTTCATCAAACTAGTCAGAAATGAACAATATATGCTTGAAAAATGAGTTAGAACACTAATATTTTACTTTGAACTACGTAAAAAGTAATGAAAAAGTGCTTTTACCTCTCATTTTACCATTTCATTTGAACTTTGGTTTGTTGGAGCTTTGGAGGTGCTTTCCCCCTTTGATTTTCATCAGCTGATTTCGGGAGATTCTGTGGATGATTCTCGGCGCCGTCTGGACCAGGTAGGAGCTAAACTTGAGCTCTTTCATTTCATGCTTTCCATTTTGCATTCTGAGCTTGATTCCTGGTTTTTCTGAGCCTCTGGGGTTTGAAAAACTTGTTCTGCCTCCAGCGCACCCTCTGTGTATCGAAAAATGCAATGGATGTTGGCCTGTCCACTGACCATCTGACATGCAACGCACCCAGAGCACTACTGTAGGTGCGATGGGCGCAAAGAAGGAATTTTATGCACAATTTTTGATGGAAATTTTGCCTGTTTCTTACCAAAATCAGGATCTAACTCTTCTCTTGTTTGTTTTTCAGAGATCTTTGGAGTAAGATGACTATTACATGGCGAGAACGTGAGCATGAAGAAGAGGACATGCTTGCCCTACATGATCCGGTTACAGTAAACGCATTGCGGAACTGTGGCTTGCTGAAGTTTTTTCGCATTTCTAGCATGAGACAAAAGATCAACTTACTGCAGTATTTGCTCGATGCTTGGGATCCTACCAACCAGGTGTTCTAGATCAGGGGAAAATCCATCCCCTTGACTGTAGTAGACATCTATTTCTTTACTGGCTTGTTGAGGCGGGGTGCCCCCATCTCTTTATCAGGTTCGACCCGAGGAGGTGAATATGTGAGAGATTATGTTCGCCGGTATTGCAGAGAGGGATCTCAGCCGAGTAAAGACGGCAAGATCATCATCCATGATGTCACTGACAGGTCCCTCAGGACTATTCTGTTTACTTTTGGTAGGATGGCTGGTGGTGCGGCTCTTCATGTAGCCAACCAATCTTATATGCAGTATGCCTTGGAATGCCTCCAACCGAAGGTGTTCAACTGGTGCGACGCAGTACTTCTTGTGATGAAAGAACAGTTGACCAAGGTAAAGAGTGGGAGGTTGAAGAACTTTGGGTATGGTTCTATTTTGACCGCCTTTGCCTTGGAAAAGATACCACTGATGCAGCCACAGTATATTGCACTCGATTTACCTTCACCTACTGAACCACGTATGCAGAGATGGGTTGACCATATGTCTAGGCATGCTGGTCAGTCTCAGATTTCATTTTCTGATACCTTCTTCGGGTGGTTTGATCGTCAGGAGATGGTTTATTCTGAGTATCCATATGCTGGCATGGACTTCTGGGGTGATCCAGATTTAGTATTGTCGGATGGCGAATAGTGGGGTGCCATTGGTAAATTCTTTAACCATATTCCTGTTTATCGTTTTTCATTTATAATGTCCTTGTGATTTATTCTGTTAAGACTTAATCAAACTCATGTGTTCACGCAGATGTTGGTCCCGTTCGGCCAGTAGTATGCCTGAGAGTGCCAGCTGCCGCCCTAGCAGGAGAGGCTGTTGGAAGGGCTATCCTTCGTGACCTCGATGTGGCCAAGACTCTTACAGCATTATAGGAGCAGGTTGAGGGCCTCACTCTTGGTATTCCAGATGTGAGGACTGACGAGCTGCCCTTGAGGTTGCAGCAGCATA
This sequence comes from Pinus tabuliformis, assembly GCA_031772625.1. Taxonomy (NCBI): domain Eukaryota; kingdom Viridiplantae; phylum Streptophyta; class Pinopsida; order Pinales; family Pinaceae; genus Pinus; species Pinus tabuliformis. The sequence continues at coordinate 1,059,736,114 of CM062816.1, read as the reverse complement.
CTACTGGTGTGCCAAGACGATGGACTCGACTCCTACACATGATCGCACAGGCTGTGACTTGCTATCACGAGCATTATTAGACTAAGGTGCCCCCTAGCATTTTGAGTTTTTTGGTCATTTGACCAATTTTGTCTTGGTTACAGAACATTATGTGTAAACCATAAACAATTATATATATTTTTGATTTTCGGAGTTTTATTTTGGTTAAGTTACATGATCCAAATGCAAATATTGATGGTATGCTTCTTTTTATAAATGTTGCAAATGTCTATCTAACACATAATCTGCCAATGAGTCAGTTAATGTGTTTAAGTTTATGGAAATATGTTGATATTGAATAAAATCAAATTGCCTTTCCAAAATCTTAACCCTTAGGAACATGCGATAAATAGCTGGATTTCGGATAGAGTAGATACCAGTGAGTTGTAGTATGACGAGTTGTGAGTCTAGCCTGACAATCAGTAGGCGTATACCATGTGAGATGGCATCAGAGAGAAGTTCTATCAACGCGCTATATTCAACGATGTTATTCGTTGATCGACCAATACATACCCCTCTGAAACTTACTAACTCGCCGCTTGGATAAAAAATGGCCTAGGCCACGAAAGATAGGTTCCGCGAACTACGACTCGCTCCGTCGGCATATCCAACGCATGACTCTAATAGGTTTGACATATGCAATAAATGTAAAAAGTGGATTACTCGACCAAAATAAACACTTTAGCGAAAACAAAAACATAACAAAAGCATACAGGTTACCATACTGAATTACGCATAGTAATGCTTGAGGTACAACCCATTACGAGGTTGCGCCAGTGGAATTCCGTCATAATCCATTAACTCGTAAGCTCCTTTTGCTAATGCTCGCTTAACAATATAGGAGCCCGTCCATAAAGACTTAAATTTACCTGCTCCCAATTTATCGGATTCTTGGTCATAAAGCAAGACCAAGTCACCTTCTGAGAAGACACAGGGTTTGACATTTTTGTCGAACTGTGCTTTGACTCGTTTCTTATGGGCTTCGTTAGCCAAAGTGGCATCACGACGGGTTTCGTCCAATTGGATAAATTCCAAGAAACGAGCTTCTTCTTCTGAAGTTCCGGGGAGGAGATCAATTGCGAGTTTGAGGGACGAGATTTCGCATTGGATTGGTAAGACTGCTTCCAGGCCATATACCAGTTGGAAAGGTGTAAACCCGGTTGCACTCCTTACCGATGTTTCGGTAAGCCCACAAAGCTGAGTACAGGATTAGGTGCCATCTTCTTTTGTGAACTCCAATCATCCTTTGCAGCATGCGCTTCAGGACCTTGTTGATTGCTTCAACTTGTCCGTTGGCTTGCGGGTAATATGGAGTAGAGCTGTCGTGAGACAACCGTAGTTTGGCAGCTAATTCGACCATCATGTGATTGCGTAAATGTGATCCATGATCTGTGACTATAGCTTGTGGTACGCCGAATCTGGCGACTACATGATTGAAAAAGAAGAGGGCAGCTGTTTCACCAGTATTATCTAATGTAGGCATCGCCTCGGCCCATTTGGTAAAATAGTCAACTGCGATTATGATATACCCATGCCCCCCGGTCGAGGTGGGATTACATGTCATGAAATCGATGCCCCATTTGGCGAATGGCCCGACAAAAACTATTGGCTGCAGAGGTGCGGGTGGTCTTTTGGTTTTGCTATCGAAAATTTGACAAGCATGGCAACTTTTGACTGCGTTTATGCAATCTTTAAACATTGTTGGCCAGAAGTATCCTACTCGTAAGATTTTTTGCGCTGTAGCATAACCGGATTGATGCCCCCCACACGCGCCTGTTGTGGGGAAAAGTATCCAACACGGAATGACCCTATCCCACTCTAAGGGTGATAGTTCCTTAGCAACAGCTGAAGCAAAGCTATCTAAAGTTACTTCTTTATGACATGCAAGAGATGAAAGGAAGAGATCCACTTACCGATGTCTTGCGCAAATGGTCGATCCAATCTCCTCTATTTGCCGCTCGCTCCCAGCTCCAAGTCTTCTCACGGGCCCAGCTACACGAGATCCTGCGAACAAGACAAGAAAAGGAAACTACAAGAAGCATGCATTCATAATTGATTCAAGGATTAGCATAAATCAAATACGCAAGTAAGACAATACACCATTGAAACACATGCGAATAGAAGAACCTCAAATGCTTTATTAATATAAGGAAGTAAGGTTCAGGCGGTGATACAACCGTGAGAGGTCCAATCCAGCATCACCTTCCCGACGGAAAGAAATCTCCTCTTCACCTCCCTCAAGCAATCACCCAATACTCTCAACTGTAAACCAACAGCAATTCTTTGCACAAAATTCCGGCCTCCCAGATCCCATGGGATGAGATCCTTATATAGAGTTTTGGAGTGAAGATAAGTCAGCTTGATGTGTGACTTGTTGTCCTCTTCAACTCCAGTTGTTCTTCAGTCCTTGAGTCCACTCGGAGTTTCTACCTTCCACTTGGAGTTTTAGAACCTCTTTACTCATCATTAGGCGAATCTTCTGATCCAAGTGTCATTTTGGAAGCTTCCTGGGCACTGGCACATTGAGAAAAGATTCCTCCACATGTCAAAGTACGCCCAGCGCAGGTAGCCTTTGTTGCACTTGCTATGCAGTGCAGGTACACCATAGAGCTTTTGACATTCAGCGCAGATGCTTAGTGGAGCAGCTGCTTTGATCCAAAATTGACCTGTTTTTGAGTGTTTTTCAGTGGAGAACTGATCTGTAGTGCTGTGGTTTGCTGACCTTGTTCCTCTAGGGGTAGGAACAACATGTTTAGGGACTTTGGATCCCTCAGATTATTGACATTTCATGCTCCGTGCTGTAAGGCACAAAAATGTCTATAACAGTTGCCCCCTAAAGTATGAGGTCGTTTATCAGGTGAAATGCTTTATTAGGAGGATCCGAAGTTCATTCAATCGTCGGGAGGTGACCTGTAACAAAATACAATACAATACATTATCTTTTCATACTTTCTTTTCATGATCTAGCTGATGCGGGCATTTCCCATGCTCAGCTTTATAAATACATTTGCTGTACATAAACAGACGATCGTCTGATAATAGACTGATAATTCTCTGCTTTTAATTATCATCCTTTTAGTAGGATGATCATCTGCTGCACATGTCTATGTTTTTATCTCCTGAATATATATCGCAGCCCGGATGGATGAAACTAGATCCGGGGTCTTCAAACTTGTCCGATCTTCACTCTAGTACAAGTCGATCCATGTGAGAATTTCTTGAAGTCGAACATGGAAAGACATCGCTTGATTACCAGTCAATAATGTAAACTGTTAACAAGCGCGAGAGGAATCACCGATAATGATGATGACCCTCAAGGTACTGCAGCACAATTCACGTGGCGTGAATATAGGATCTGACGTCGAATACCACGCAAAGTCTCCCGGTCGAAGGTCATTAATGTATACCTATCGCCGGAAGTGAGAAACTTGCCATTGAGGCATGCAGCTTCAAATTACTGAGGGGGTGTTCCTAGATCAACTTCTTGGATAGTGAGCTGATGTCGACAAGAAGTGATCTGTCAAAGGAGGGCCTTAATGAATCCCACATCAGTGACACGGAACGGAGCTAGTGATGATGGTGAAAACGATCTGTGAAATATGATTCAGGGTGGCGGTCATGGAAGGACGAAAGATGATGTATGGTAGTGGATGGGACCCGGTTGACACTTTCTGAATGACATCTCTTGAACATATAACGACACTGATGTGATGGATCGGTAGCATTACCCCATGTATGGATGGTATGGCGAGACCATGGTGAAGGGACCGGTGAATGATAATAACCCAACCCGATATTTACGGAGGCAAAAGTGTCATGTTCAAGAGCGACTTGCTACCATTAAGCTTTGAGGTTCTTCCCAATTTTCCCCAGTCATTTCTGACCAGTACCTCTTTATTTTTGTCAAGCTTGAGGAGGATAACATATGCTTGTTCTATAACCTGCCCTTCGGGCAAGCCCATCGCTATGTTTTAACGAGCTTAACGATAGGGAAACTCGTTCTCGTCTAAAGACAAGTTTGTCGCTATCTAGTATTTTTAACGAGCCCAGCGACAAAGACAACTCGGTCCTTTTCATCTTTAGAGAGTCTGAAAAGGGTACATAAAGTGGACTCCAGGGGTCCTTTTTCGTCATCTAATCCCTTAAGTTCGAAAAAGTATAAAACAATACAAAAGGGATGAATGTTCGATATCTTTATCGAGCCGAACTAGACAAGCGCTCGATCTTTTTGTGCAATAATCCCTCAGGTCCAAAAAGATTAAAATCTAGAGGAGGGATAGCTCTTCCGGTCCTTTTAACGAGCTGGAAGGCCAAAACTCGGCAAACTTTTCATATTTTACGAGTCAGTGAAAAGAGCTCAAAGAAGACTCGTATTTTGAGGAACGAGTGATAAACAGGGATAGCAGCAGATTCCAGGTACAGGTTGGAATTTTCCAATCACGGTAGTGTCACAAGGATGGCTAGGTGAAATCACTCTTCGCAGCTATTCCTCAAAATAGGTAAACAATCAAGTGGATGTGAATGATCAGCCAAATGAAAAGTGGAGGTGACGGTGCACAAACATGACCAAGGCTTTTATGGCTGATGAATTTACGGTCTCAAATGGTTATTTACCGGTTCATTTTTTCTGGATGAGCTTGAACTCTGGGGGAAGCTTGCTCACATGTGCATTTATTTTTTAATGAGCATGAACTCTTGCTAAAACTGCTCGGTTTTGCGTTTATTTTTTAACGAGCATGAACTTTGCCAAAACTGCTCGTATCTTGCGTTTATTTTTTAACGAGCATGAACTTTGCCAAAACTGCTCATTTTTACCAGTCATAAAGTAGGAAGGTCTCCTGGTAGGTTGCTCGCTATTTTTTAAGGAGCTTCATCTCGCTATGCTTTGCTCCATATCCTCTCTTTATGCAAGCTGGGTATCGGCTAATCCTACGAGTTTAACGGGTTAGACCTACAGGTTTAAAGGGGGGACCTAAAAACTAAAAAAAAACAAAATAGCCGCCCGTGCTTGCATTCCAAGAGGTTTGCATGCCCCCAGGTGTAAGTCTAATTTCAAGGTCGCCCCTACTCGCCCGTCAAAAACCCTTGTTTTCAACGGGTGAGGCTTACCTCTTTCTGGTTACCCAAAGAATGGTTTTGTTTGCTGCCGCAAATGAAACTCTTTCTTCGGCGATGTCTATCATTAGGTTACACAAAGATGGTTACAATTTGTTGCAGCAATAGAATCTCTTTCTTTGGAGGCTGCCCCTACTTATCCTTTAAATCATTTGTTTTAATGGGTGAGGCTTGCCTTTTATCCAAAGATGGTTACTACTTGCTGCCGCAAACGGATCCCCTTCTTTGGCAGAGCCTACTTTTTTAGACAAAGGTGAATGACCTTTGTCAAACAAGTAACCTTGACAAAAGAATCCTCTTCCAGAACAACCCCATTCCTAACTGCCCCTTCTTCTGCATGAGAGCTCTTTTCGGCTCTTCTGTTTTACGAAGATTAAGGAGGGGACGGGGTACGGACTAGTCATATTCTCCCGCGGAAATTCTACTTTACACCCAAGGTTTTTTCTGACCCCAGCAGACCAGGATGCATGCCCCCTGGGTTCCGGCCCTACTTTCCCGAATCACTCGCACTCATCAGGAAGAAGAACCGGAGGTAGAGACCTTTCTTGATCGAAGAGACCATTCAGGATAGGTATGTGACTATTTGCGATGCGTGATCCCGGAAATGAAAGTTGGTCTACGAGCTTGACCATTCTTCCTTCGTATGGAAAACACATTATTCGAAAGAGTGAGGAGACTATTGCTTCCATGCAATATATGTAGTCTCGTCCAAGGAGTAGGTTATAATCCAAGGGTCCTTGGACGACCATCAAATTCATCTTGACAGCCTTCCCTTTCAATGTAATAGGCACATTAGGTAGAATCCCTAATGGTCGACTGGTTCCTTTGTCAAAACCCGAGAGATTCCTAATCTCAGGCAAAAGCGCTGGGCAACCCAGTGCTTTCCAAGCAATAGAGGACAGGATACTCACAGATTCCCCTTCATCAATGATAGTCCCAGCCATCACCATTTTGTATATTTGGACTATAATTCTAAATGGTATACTGGCTGGTAACCGGGGTCTGCCTAGTTGGTTCCAATCAAAGGACACAACCAGGTTGCTTGGTGGTGGGACCGAATACACGGCCGGGTATGATCCTGACGATGCTCCTTCCTGCGATAAAGGAGTGGGCACATTGCCCTGATGTTCATCAGAATCGGTGTTGATGAAAAGAATCTGGACGGTGTCATCCTTACTCTCTTCGGTAGGGGTGTCAGCTGAAGATGAATCCTCAGTGACTGTGGTATTTGAAGATGAAACTTCTGAAGGGAGAACCGGGTCAACTGCCGTTTCGACCTTTGGACTTTCGTCCGGTCCGGATTCAGTAGGTTCATTTTCAGTGACTGACACTTCAGCTAGCCCTATGAGCGGGGCAGCCGTATTTTCGACCAACGAAGGACTTGGCGCGAGTTTTTGGTATCCAGGAGGAAGTAGCAACGGTGCAACCGGTTGATCTTCCAAAACTCTCTTTGCTTCGTCTAAAAAGGGACAACGGCGGAGGGTGTGATTGCCTTCACACAGTTCGCAGGGGAATCTCATTCCCCTTCATTGTCTAGAACCTTCACTTTCGTTGGTCGACCGTAAGCATTCCACCTGGTTGTCAGAGGTTGACGCTTCCGAACTGTGCAAACGAGGGGACCAGTCCCTTAGTATCCAGGGAATACCGGGACAATCACGGTGGAGGTGGTCCCCTCTACATATGACACATGGCGATTTGGGCCCGGTCCGTACTGTGTGTGGATTTTTGTTAGATGCCTTTTGCTTGCCCCCAGGCGCCTTTGGCTCCTTCTGCTTCTTTTCTTTCTTCTTCTTTTCCTTCTTCTTTTCTATGGGAGCTCCGCTTTCGGCGGCTTGACCTTTCGAAGAAGAAGGATCGGAGGAAGGCTTATAAGAAGTGGAAGGATGGAGGGTAGCTCTAGACTGGTCTAACTGTTGACTCGACTGTTCAGGAACCGTGGTGTTCTGAACTACAGTGGTTGAGAATAGCCAAACTGGCAGGCCAATTGTCAGTCCTGGAAGCGACAACGTGGCCATGTGGGGCGCACCAACTTCTCCCCAAGAGGAGAAAGGGCTAGGGTTCCCATCATGTGGAATCCCTTGGTTGGCGTGTTCCATGTTCCCAACCTCAAGATCAACGCAGGAATAAGGGGTGATTATGTTCCGTTTAGAATGAATTTTATATGACGACGCTTTAGACACAACTTGCTTTTTCAATTTTTAAGAGTCGAGAAAAAGCTAAAGATGACTCTAGTCTCCTTCGATGTATTAACGAGCCCGAAGTGACAAATGCTCGGATGGACTTTTTCAGTTATAGAGTTTGAAAAAGGCCAAAAGAAACTACTCTGGAGTTCTAGGCAGAGGGTGTGCCAAACCTTTCGCGAAACCACAGAATACGTTTTACGGTACGAGTGGTCGATCTTCGTGAATGCTGTGTTCACTGCATCGCGATCAGTAGGGCGGCCGACACGGCTTCCTATGGGTAAAGGCTTTGTTCCTATAGGGGTCCCCCAATATACGCGACGGTACGCGGGGGCACAAGTTCGTATTAGTACTATCGTCCCTCAGGAGGAATCACCCACCTTCGTAGAGATCGACGGTCACTATGTTTAACGATGCCGGAGCACGTCTCTACCTAGACCTCTACTGTGTTTCGTTATGTTTCAAAGCGTTGTTAGATAAATTCAGTTCTTTTTAGGTTGATCTTGCTTAGCAGTTTGCCTTTATGGATCACCACGTGATGTATGATACAACTCCTAAATGCAGTCTAAGAATGATAAGCCAGCTTTTTCAATTCTTTCAACTTATGAAAATCTTAACTACTGAGGGAAAAGAAAGACATCATCTTTTCAAACAGATCATAGAGCACACACTGATGCACTTTTCCTAAATCGACATGCAAACTGTCAAAATGCACATGCACAATGCAAGTATTTCTTTTCTTCTTCCTTAATGTTGATGTATTACAAAAAGAAAGCTGTTGTACAATTTCGAATTCAGTTTCAAGTGAAAGAAACAAGTTTTTTTCCAATAATCAAAAGAACACCTTAAGATTCACTCGTTTCAACACAAGAAATACTGAAATTCGAACCATATAACGAAAGCAAATGTTCAAGCAGCTATGAACAGTAATAAACTAGCTCTTAGAATCACAACGACACTTTCTTACAGGCCTAGATCCAAGAGGTCACAGCAAGACTAGTTCACTTTCGCTACGGGAAACTGTGAATGACAACAAGAAATACAATAAGAACAATCATGGTTTCTTCATACAACTGAGGCAGAATGAAGGCAAAGAAAGGTAGTTTCAGCTGGGTATACAGGTTGACAACAGGCTGCAAAAACAATATTGAAAACTGGGCAACAGACAGTAGGGAACCCCAGTTGCACAAGGCAAAACTGGATCAGCGCAGGTACTGCACTGTCAATCTGACATGCAGCGCAGGTAGCCCCTTCGGGACCTGCGTTGCAGCGCAGGTAGCCTTTGCTGCAGCTGCACTGAAGAGACAACTCTCGTCTCTCTCAGATTCCGGGTCACAGTTTGCTCAAAAATCAATGGTTTTTGGCCAAATCAGAGGCTATCAGCCAAGTATACACTAGAGGATGATTAAGGAAGATGAACACTATCACAAAGAGCTAAAAAGAGTCCTTGTGGATCAGCTCTTCAAATCATAAACATGCCCAGCACTGAGCTAGAGTAGCTGCCCTCTACTTTGCATTCGAAGGATTCGAATGCAGTTCGATTCGGTACTCCCTTTGTTTAGGAAATGAATAGCAAGAAACACAAGCTACCAACAAGACACGATCCCCAGTGGAGTCGCCAGTCTGTTTTGGGGAAAAGTATCCAACACGGAATGACCCTATCCCAGTCTAAGGGTGATAGTTCCTTAGCAACAGCAGAAGCAAAGCTATCTAAAGTTACTTCTTTATGACATGCAAGAGATGAAAGGAAGAGATCCACTTACCGATGTCTTGCGCAAATGGTCGATCCGATCTCCTCTATTTGCCGCTCGCTCCCAGCTCCAAGTCTTCTCACGGGCCAAAACTCGGCAAACTTTTCATATTTTACGAGTCAGTGAAAAGAGCTCAAAGAAGACTCGTATTTTGAGGAACGAGTGATAAACAGGGATAGCAGCAGATTCCAGGTACAGGTTGGAATTTTCCATCACGGCAGTATTACAAGGATGGCCAAGTGAAATCACTCTTCGCAGCTATTCCTCAAAATAGGTAAACAATCAAGTGGATGTGAATGATCGGCCAAATGAAAAGTGGAGGTGACGGTGCACAAACACGACCAAGGCTTTTATGGCTGATGAATTTACGGTCTCAAATGGTTATTTACCGGTTCATTTTTTCTTGATGAGCTTGAACTCTGGGGGAAGCTTGCTCACATGTGCATTTATTTTTTAATGAGCATGAACTCTTGCTAAAACTTCTCGGTTTTGCGTTTATTTTTTAACGAGCATGAACTTTGCCAAAACTGCTCGTATCTTGCGTTTATTTTTTAACGAGCATGAACTTTGCCAAAACCGCTCGTTTTTACCAGTCATAAAGTAGGAAGGTCTCCTGGTAGGTTGCTCGCTATTTTTTAAGGAGCTTCACCTCGCTATGCTTTGCTCCATATCCTCTCTTTATGCAAGCTGGGTATCAGCTAATCCTACGAGTTTAACGGGTTATACCTACAGGTTTAAAGGGGGGACCTAAAAAACTAAAAAACAAAATAGCCGCCCGTGCTTGCATTCCAAGAGGTTTGCATGCCCCCAGGTGTAAGTCTAATTTCAAGGTTGCCCCTACTTGTCCGTCAAAAACCTTTGTTTTCAACGGGTGAGGCTTGCCTCTTTCTGGTTACCCAAAGAATGGTTTTATTTGCTGCCGCAAATGAAACTCTTTCTTCGGCGATGTCTATCATTAGGTTACACAAAGATGGTTACAATTTGTTGCAGCAATAGAATCTCTTTCTTTGGAGGCTGCCCCTACTTATCCTTTAAAACATTTGTTTTAATGGGTGAGGCTTGCCTTTTACCCAAAGATGGTTACTACTTGCTGCTGCAAACGGATCCCCTTCTTTGGCAGAGCCTACTTATTTAGACAAAGGTGAGTAACGGGCCCCCGTCCTCCCACATAACTTTAACAAAAGAATCTTTTTCCAGAACAACCCCATTCCTAACTGCCCCTTCTTCTGCATGAGAGCTCTTGCCGGCTCTTCTGTTTTACGAAGATGAAGGAGGGGACGGGGTACGGACTAGTCATATTCTCCCGCGGAAATTCTACTTTACACCCAAGGTTTTTTCTGACCCCAGCAGACCAGGATGCATGCCCCCTGGGTTCCGGCCCTACTTTCCTGAATCACTCGTACTCATCAGGAAGAAGAACCGGAGTTGGAGACCTTTCTTGATCGAAGAGACCATTCAGGATAGGTATGTGACTATTTGCGATGCGTGATCCCGGAAATGAAAGTTGGTCTACGAGCTTGACCATTCTTCCTTCGTATGGAAAACACATTATTCGAAAGGGTGAGGAGACTATTGCTTCCATGCAATATATGTAGTCTCGTCCAAGGAGTAGGTTATAATCCAAGGGTCCTTGGACGACCATCAAATTTATCTTGACAGCCTTCCCTTTCAATGTAATAGGCACATTAGGTAGAATCCCTAATGGTCGACTGGTTCCTTTGTCAAAACCCGAGAGATTTCTTATCTCAGGCAAAAGCGCTGGGCAACCCAGTGCTTTCCAAGCAATAGAGGACAGGATACTCACAGATGCCCCTTCATCAATGATAGTCCCAGCCATCACCATTTTGTATATTTGGACTATAATTCTAAATGGTATACTGGCTGGTAACCGGGGTCTGCCTAGTTGGTTCCAATCAAAGGACACAACCAGGTTGCTTGGTGGTGGGACCGAATACACAGCCGGGTATGATCCTGACGATGCTCCTTCCTGCGATAAAGGAGTGGGCACATTGCCCTGATGTTCATCAGAATCGGTGTTGATGAAAAGAATCTGGACGGTGTCATCCTTACTCTCTTCGGTAGGGGTGTCAGCTGAAGATGAATCCTCAGTGACTGTGGTATTTGAAGACGAAACTTCTGAAGGGAGAACTGGGTCAACTGCCGTTTCGACCTTTGGACTTTCGTCCGGTCCGGATTCAGTAGGTTCATTTTCAGTGACTGACACTTCAGCTGGCCCTATGAGCGGGGCAGCCGTATTTTCAACCAACGAAGGACTTGGCGCGAGTTTTTGATATCCAGGAGGAAGTAGCAACGGTGCAACCGGTTGATCTTCCAAAACTCTCTTTGCTTCGTCTAAAAAGGGACAACAGCGGAGGGTGTGATTGCCTTCACACAGTTCGCAGGGGAATCTCATTCCCCTTCGTCGTCTAGAACCTTCACTTTCGTTGGTCGACGGTAAGCATTCCACCTGGTTGTCAGAGGTTGACGCTTCCGAACTGTGCAAACGAGGGGACCAGTCCCTTAGTATCCGGGGAATACCGGGACAATCATGGTGGAGGTGGTCCCCTCTACATATGACACATGGCGATTTGGGCCCGGTCCGTGCTGTGTGTGGATTTTTGTTAGATGCCTTTTGCTTGCCCCCAGGCGCCTTTGGCTCCTTCTGCTTCTTTTCTTTCTTCTTCTTTTCCTTCTTCTTTTCTATGGGAGCTCCGCTTTCGGCGGCTTGACCTTTCGAAGAAGAAGGATAGGAGGAAGGCTTATAAGAAGTGGAAGGCTGGAGGGTAGCTCTAGACTGGTCTAACTGTTGACTCGACTGTTCAGGAACCGTGGTGTTCTGAACTACAGTGGTTGAGAATAGCCAAACTGGCAGGCCAATTGTCAGTCCTGGAAGCGACAACGTGGCCATGTGGGGCGCACCAACTTCTCCCCAAGAGGAGAAAGGGCTAGGGTTCCCACCATGTGGAATCCCTTGGTTGGCGTGTTCCATGTTCTCAACCTCAAGATCAACGCAGGAATAAAGGGGTGATTATGTTCCGTTTAGAATGAATTTTATATGACGACGCTTTAGACACAACTTGCTTTTTCAATTTTTAAGAGTCGAGAAAAAGCTAAAGATGACTCTAGTCTCCTTCGATGTATTAACGAGCCCGAAGTGACAAATGCTCGGATGGACTTTTTCAGTTATAGAGTTTGAAAAAGGCCAAAAGAAACTACTCTGGAGTTCTAGGCAGAGGGTGTGCCAAACCTTTCGCGAAACCATAGAATACGTTTTACGGTACGAGTGGTCGATCTTCGTGAATGCTGTGTTCACTGCATCGCGATCAGTAGGGCGGCCGACACGGCTTCCTATGGATAAAGGCTTTGTTCCTATAGGGGTCCCCCAATATACGCGACGGTACGCGGGGGCACAAGTCCGTATTAGTGCTATCGTCCCTCAGGAGGAATCACCCACCTTCGTAGAGATCGACGGTCACTATGTTTAACGACGCCGGAACACGTCTCTACCTAGACCTCTACTGTGTTTCGTTATGTTTCAAAGCGTTGTTAGATAAATTCAGTTCTTTTTAGGTTGATCTTGCTTAGCAGTTTGCCTTTATGGATCACCACGTGATGTATGATACAACTCCTAAATGCAGTCTAAGAATGAGGAGCAAGCTTTTTCAATTCTTTCAACTTATGAAAATCTTAACTACTGAGGGAAAAGAAAGACATCATCTTTTCAAACAGATCATAGAGCACACACTAATGCACTTTTCCTAAATCGACATGCAAACTGTCAAAATGCACATGCACAATGCAAGTATTTCTTTTCTTCTTCCTTAATGTTGATGTATTACAAAAAGAAAGTTGTTGTATAATTTCGAATTCAATTTCAAGTGAAAGAAAACAAGTTTTTGTCCAATAATCAAAAGAACACCTTAAGATTCACTCGTTTCAACACAAGAAATACTGAAATTCGAACCATATAACGAAAGCAAATGTTCAAGCAGCTATGAACAGTAATAAACTAGCTCTTAGAATCACAACGACACTTTCTTACAGGCCTAGATCCAAGAGGTCACAACAAGACTAGTTCACTTTCGCTACGGGAAACTGTGAATGACAACAAGAAATACAATAAGAACAATCACGGTTTCTTCATACAACTGAGGCAGAATGAAGGCAAAGAAAGGTAGTTTCAGCTGGGTATACAGGTTGACAACAGGCTGCAAAAACAATATTGAAAACTGGGCAACAGACAGTAGGGAACCCCAGTTGCACAAGGCAAAACTGGATCAGCGCAGGTACTGCACTGTCAATCTGACATGCAGCGCAGGTAGCCCCTTTGGGACCTGCGTTGCAGCGTAGGTAGCCTTTGTTGTAGCTGCACTGAAGAGACAACTCTCGTCTCTCTCAGATTCCGGGTCACAGTTTGCTCAAAAATCAATGGTTTTTGGCCAAATCAGAGGCTATCAGCCAAGTATACACTAGAGGATGATTAAGGAAGATGAACACTATCACAAAGAGCTAAAAAGAGTCCTTGTGGATCAGCTCTTCAAATCATAAACATGCCCAGCACTGAGCTAGAGTAGCTGCCCTCTACTTTGCATTCGAAGGATTCGAATGCAGTTCGATTCGGCACTCCCTTTGTTTAGGAAATGAATAGCAAGAAACACAAGCTACCAACAAGACACGATCCCCAGTGGAGTCGCCAGTCTGTTTTGGGGAAAAGTATCCAACACGGAATGACCCTATCCCACTCTAAGGGTGATAGTTCCTTAGCAACAACAGAAGCAAAGCTATCTAAAGTTACTTCTTTATGACATGCAAGAGATGAAAGGAAGAGATCCACTTACCGATGTCTTGCGCAAATGGTCGATCCGATCTCCTCTATTTGCCGCTCGCTCCCAGCTCCAAGTCTTCTCACGGGCCCAGCTACACGAGATCTTGCGAACAAGACAAGAAAAGGAAACTACAAGAAGCATGCATTCATAATTGATTCAAGGATTAGCATAAATCAAATACGCAAGTAAGACAATACACCATTGAAACACATGCGAATAGAAGAACCTCAAATGCTTTATTAATATAAGGAAGTAAGGTTCAGGCGGTGATACAACCGTGAGAGGTCCAATCCAGCATCACCTTCCCGATGGAAAGAAATCTCCTCTTCACCTCCCTCAAGCAATCACCCAATACTCACAACTGTAAACCAACAACAATTCTTTGCACAAAATTCCGGCCCTCTAGATCCCATGGGATGAGATCCTTATATAGAGTTTTGGAGTGAAGATAAGTCAGCTTGATGTGTGACTTGTTGTCCTCTTCAACTCCAATTGTTCTTCAGTCCTTGAGTCCACTCAGAGTTTCTACCTTCCACTTGGAGTTTTAGAACCTCTTGACTCATCATTAGGTGAATCTTCTGATCCAAGTGTCATTTTGGAAGCTTCCTGGGCACTGGCACATTGAGAAAAGATTCCTCCACATGTCAAAGTACGCCCAGCGCAGGTAGCCTTTGTTGCACTTGCTATGCAGCGCAGGTACACCATAGAGCTTTTGACATTCAACGCAGATGCTTAGTGGAGCAGCTGCTTTGATCCAAAATTGACCTGTTTTTGAGTGTTTTTCAGTGGAGAACTGATCTGTAGTGCTGTGGTTTGCTGACCTTGTTCCTCTAGGGGTAGGAACAACATGTTTGGGGACTTTGGATCCCTCAGATTATTGACATTTCATGCTCCATGCTGTAAGGCACAAAAATGTCTATAACAGTATCCAACACGGAATGACCCTATCCCACTCTAAGGGTGATAGTTCCTTAGCAACAGCTGAAGAAAAGCTATCTAAAGTTACTTCTTTATGACATGCAAGAGATGAAAGGAAGAGATCCACTTACCGATGTCTTGCGCAAATGGTCGATCCAATCTCCTCTATTTTCCGCTCGCTCCCAGCTCCAAGTCTTCTCACGGGCCCAGCTACACGAGATCCTGCGAACAAGACAAGAAAAGGAAACTACAAGAAGCATGCATTCATAATTGATTCAAGGATTAGCATAAATCAAATACGCAAGTAAGACAATACACCATTGAAACACATGCGAATAGAAGAACCTCAAATGCTTTATTAATATAAGGAAGTAAGGTTCAGGCAGTGATACAACCGTGAGAGGTCCAATCCAGCATCACCTTCCCGACGGAAAGAAATCTCCTCTTCACCTCCCTCAAGCAATCACCCAATACTCTCAACTGTAAACCAACAGCAATTCTTTGCACAAAATTCCGGCCTCCCAGATCCCATGGGATGAGATCCTTATATAGAGTTTTGGAGTGAAGATAAGTCAGCTTGATGTGTGACTTGTTGTCCTCTTCAACTCCAGTTGTTCTTCAGTCCTTGAGTCCACTCGGAGTTTCTACCTTCCACTTGGAGTTTTAGAACCTCTTTACTCATTATTAGGCGAATCTTATGATCCAAGTGTCATTTTGGAAGCTTCCTGGGCACTGGCACATTGAGAAAAGATTCCTCCACATGTCAAAGTACGCCCAGCGCAGGTAGCCTTTGTTGCACTTGCTATGCAGCGCAGGTACACCATAGAGCTTTTGACATTCAGCGCAGATGCTTAGTGGAGCAGCTGCTTTGATCCAAAATTGACCTGTTTTTGAGTGTTTTTCAGTGGAGAACTGATCTGTAGTGCTGTGGTTTGCTGACCTTGTTCCTCTAGGGGTAGGAACAACATGTTTAGGGACTTTGGATCCCTCAGATTATTGACATTTCATGCTCCGTGCTGTAAGGCACAAAAATGTCTATAACAGCGCCTGAATGGCAATCTTTTAGGACTTTTTCGGCCTCCTTATGCGTGAGGCACCTTCTCAGAACTGTATCGATACCGCGACGGTAAAGTGTATCACAGACGATCATGTAGTCTTTTGCTTGGTATCGAATACGTTTTTGTTCGGAGCGAGAGGTATTTGGCCTATATTTTTGGGTTTGGAGATAAATTATTATATCCCCATACCACTGGTTGCTTGAAGATATCAGAAACAAACTTTCGTCCACGATCGTTTCTTCGGATGTTTCATCGTTGGACAACAATGGGAGATCACATAATAATTCTGCGAAAACCAGAGCTTTCTTTGACTTGGATTTTACAAATTCCAGATCAAACTCTTGTAGGATTGCTATCCATTTTGAATATTTTCCCCCCAACAACTGTCGCGACAATATATAAGTCATGGGGTTGCAATCTGATAGAATGGTAGTTTTTCGAAAGAGGACATAGTGTCAAAATCTCTGTATCGCTTGAACAGCTGCGAGCGCTAGCTTTTCAACATAAGAATATTTGCTTTCTGTATGATTTAAGTTCTTACTTAAATAATATATAGGATGTTCGATTCCTTCGTCTTCTTGAACTAAAACCATTGCGATGGTCGTATCCGCTGCAGCCAGATACAGGTTAAAATCTTTTTGATAATGATGAGCGTACATTAATGATGCTTTCAAAGGAAGCTTGCGCAACCTGATCCCAGACAAAGGGTACTTCCTTTTTCAAAAGACGCGTATAACCTTTAGCAAGTTTGGCGTAATTTGGAATGAACCTCCTCAAAAAGTTTGCTTTCCCTTGGAGTTTCTGAATCTGAAGCAAATTCGAAGGTGGAGGCAAATTTATGATTGCCTGAACCTTACATGGGTCGAGACGAATCCCGTCCTTTGAGACTACAAAGCCAAGTAAATGACCAGAACTGACGCAAAATACACATTTGTGTGGATTGAGTCGTATCTTGTAGTGTCGACAATGTAGAAATATCACTCTTAAATGCTGCGGATGATCAGTCCGCTTTCAAGAATGAGCCGGAAGGTCGTCAAGGTATGGTTGGGTTGTTTCATTCACCGGTCACATCACCATGGTCCCATCATACCATCCACATTTGGGGTTAATGTTACCGATCCATCACGTCAGTGTCGCTGATATGTTCAAGAGAAGTCATTCAGAGAATTCACCTGTGTCTCACCCACTACAATACATTTATACTCCATTGTTTCATGACCGACACCCTGAACCTTATATCACCAGATCGTTTTCACCTCCATTAAAATAATTTGCTCCGTTCCATGTCATTGATGTGGGATTCATTAAGGTCCTCCTGTGACGGATCACTTCTTGTCGACATCAGCTCATTATCCAAGAAGTTGATCTAGGAACACCCCATTCATTACTTTGAAGCTTGCATGCCTCAATGGCAAGTTTCTCACTTTCGGCGACAGGTTTACATCAATGACCTTCGACCGAAAGATTTTGCGTGGTGTTCGATGCCAAGTCCTTTATTCACACCACGTGAACTGTACTGCAGTACCTTGAGGGTCATTATCATTATCGGTGATTCCTCTCGTGCTTGTTAACAGCTTATATCATTGGCTGGTAATCAAGCGATGTCTTTCCATGTTCGACTCCAGAACATCTCTCACATGGATAGACTTGTACTTCGAGTGAAGATCGAACGAGATTGAAGACCCCGGATCTAGTTTCATCCATCTGGGCTGCGATATATATTCAGGAAAATAAAGACATCAAGTGTACATCATTGCTGCACAGATAATCATCTAGTCAAAGGGATGATGGCTCTATCAGAATCATCAGTCTACACTCAGACGATTGTCTGTCTTATGCACATGAAAATGAATTTATAAAGCTGAGCATGGGAATGCTCGAATTAGCTAGATCATGAAAATATTATGAAGATAATGTATTGTATTGTATCTTATTACAGGTCTCCTCCCAGCTTGAAAGAACTTCGGATCCTCATAATAAAGCATTTCGCCCGACATCAAAAGATTAACGACCTCATGCTTTAGGGGGCAACTGTTATAGACATTTTTTGGCATTGCAACCCCAAGCATGAAATGTCCATAAAGAAAGGGCTCCTAAGTCCCTAAAAGTGTTGTTCTAACCCCTAAAGGAATAAGGTCAACTGATTACAGCTTCTCCCAGAAGTTCTCCATGAAAAACTGCTCGGAATTGGTCAAAACAGGATCATTTCAGCTACTCCACAAGCCAGGTGCGTTGCATCTCACCTAAGTACACTGTGTGGGTGCGTTGCATTTTAAAAAACCATTCTATAGGGTGCGATGGGCGAGAAATGACAAATGGAAGTGTCATTCCACGAGGTGGAGAGGCAATGGAAGCTTCCAGAAACTTCTCCTATGACACTTGCCTCTCTGAATTCAACCAAGGATGAGTAAGAGATCATCAATCTCCAAGTGGAAGCAAGAACTATCAGAGGGAAGACACTAATCAAATCATAAGCTGACTCATCTCCCTTACAGATATCTATATATGGATCCCTCATCCCAGAGATCCAGAGGCTGGAATTTTGCATATTGTAAGGAATTGTTGTTGGTTTCTTGAGACAAACATCAGATTGTTGGGTGATCTAAGCTTTGGAGTAAGCAGAATCTCTGATGTTGTTGGAACACTTGTTCTAACTTTAACAGGAGATTTGGAACCGGTTAAACGAGTTCGCTTTGTCCGTACTAGCTTCGATTCCGGAGACAAAGACGGTTGACTCGTAAGCCTCCGCGAATGACGGGGTTTCAATTGAATTTCTTCCATGATTGCGGATTACTAGATCAACTAAAAATAAAGGGGAAGTATGTTTCCGAATTAAATGAATTTTAGACGCTTTGACACAACTTGTTTTTTCAATTTTTAAGAGTCGAGAAAAAACAAAAGATGACTCTAGTCTCCTTCGATTTTTAATGAGCCTGAAGTGACAAGTGCTCAGATGGACCTTTTCTCTTAAAGAGTCTGAAAAGGAATGAAAGGGACTGCTCTGGAAATCTAGGTAGAGGGATTACCAAACCAATCGCAAAACTGCAGAATACTTTTTACGGTACGGCAGTCAATCTTCCCGAATGCTGTGTTCAGTGCATTGTGATCGATAGGGTGGCAGACACGGCTTCCTATGGATAAAGGATTAAGCCTATTGTGGTCTCCCAAAATATACTCAACGGTACATGGGAGCACAAGTCCGTACTGGCACTTATCGTCTCAAAGTGGAGGAATCACCCAACCATCAGTGAGAACAACAGTTACCAGGCTTTACGATGCCAAAATACGTCTCTAGCCTAGACTTCTAAATGTTGTGTGTTAGGTTCCAAAACGTTGTTAGATTCATTGAATTATTTTTATAGTTGGTCTTGTTTATGAAGTTTGCCTTTCAGGTTCACCGCGAGATGTAGATGTAATTCCTAAAATGCAATCTAAGATGATAAACAATCTTTTTATCTTCTTTATGCAATGAAAATCCTAGCTACTAAGGAAAGAAAGACATAATCCTTTCACAAAGAACAAAGAGCGTACTCTAAATGCACTTTCCTAAATCAAACCAATCACACTGTCTAAATGCAAATGCACATGCATGTATTTGTTTTCGACTTTCTTAGTATATGAATGATAAGAAGAAAGTTGATGCACAAATCTGAATTTCCTTTCAAGCGAGACAAATATCAACAAGTTTCTTTTCGAAATAAAAAATGGAGACAATCTCAACACCTTACGATTTTGAAATGAATACTTGCTTTTGACACTAGAAAAATCACAAATTCAGACCAAAAACAATAGTAACAGGATAATCGACTATCAACAGCAATCAAACTCTTTCCTATGATTGAAATCGACACTTGCGACACTCTCAAATCAAAGGACGACAGTACGATTATGTTACTTTTGTAAAGGAGAACTGAAAATGACTCAACAAACACACAAAAACATTTACAATTTTTTTGTACAAAGAAGGCAGAATAACAACAAGGAAAAGGGGTTTCAAACAGAAATACACTGATCACAGGCAGCAAAATTCGTGAATAGAACTGGAAAGAATGAATCACAGAAACCAACACTGCACAAATCTTAGCCTGATCAGTGCACCTGTAACACAGGGAATTTGAAATGCAACGCACCTTCTACACTCGGGAAGTGCGCTAAATTTCAGATTCTCAGAACAGTACCTGCGCTGGGCCAGAAACGAGACTTTGCTGGGGTTCCGGGTCAGAGTTTGCAGTTCAGTTCATGGGTTTTGGCCGAGAAAAAGGTAACCAGTAATTCAACAATCAGGGGTAGATCTAAGGAGGATCTAAGAGCTATCACAAGGGCAATCAGAGAGTTTGTGAATCAGTTGTTTAAATCATAAACAGATCCTGGAGATGGACTGAAGTGGCATTTATCTACTTTGCATTTGCTATGGAAAATGCAGTTCGAATGCTACCTGGCACAACTTCAAACTCCGTCTGTAAGTTTATGAAATAGACAACAAGGAAGATAAACAAACAAACTAATTCGTCCCCAGCGGAGTCACCATTTTGTTACAGGGAAAAGTGTCTACTCAGAACTGCTTATCCCACTAAGGTGTGATAGCTACCTTAGAAACAAAAAAAGTAAAGCTACTTTCGTTTTTCCTTTATAAAGTATAGATAGAGAGGAACAAAGAAGACCAACCTCTATCTTGCGCTAATCTCCTGGTTCAATTCCTCTCTGCTTTGATAGTCTTTCGCTACTTGTTCCCTTGCACGCCCAGCTTCACAGAGTACCTGTAAGATCACAGTAGCATAGCACTATACAAAGACATGGATCTATAATCATAAACAATCTAGGATCAGATGTAAATTGACCATACAAATGCAGCAAACATAAATGACACAAGAGTATGGACTATGGAGGAAAACTTGAATAGCTTTTATTGATAAACAAGAAAAAGCCAAAAGGAGTTACAACCAGTTGTTCTGACCCAGCATCAACCTCTCAGCAAGGAAGCCCCTCTTCACCTCATACAAAGCTTAGATCACCCAACAATCTGATGTTTGTCTCAAGAAACCAACAACAATTCCTTACAATATGCAAAATTCCAGCCTCTGGATCTCTGGGATGAGGGATCCATATATAGATATCTGTAAGGGAGATGAGTCAGCTTATGATTTGATTAGTGTCTTCCCTCTGATAGTTCTTGCTTCCACTTGGAGATTGATGATCTCTTACTCATCCTTGGTTGAATTCAGAGAGGCAAGTGTCACAGGAGAAGTTTCTGGAAGCTTCCATTGCCTCTCCACCTCGCGGAATGACACTGCCATTTGTCATTTCTCGCCCATCGCACCCCATAGAAGGGATTTTTGAAATGCAACACACCCACACAGTGTACTTAGGTGAGATGCAACGCACCTGACCTATGGAGCAGCTGAAATGATCCTTTTTTGACCAATTCTGAGCAGTTTTTCATGGATAACTTCTGGGAGAAGCTGTAATCAGTTGACCTTGTTCCTTTATGGATTAGAACAACACTTTTAGGGACTTAGGAGCCCTTGGTTTATGGACATTTCATGCTTGGGGTTGTAGTGCCCAAAAATGTCTATAACAAAGTCCAAGATCAAACAATGGGATAAAATGGTGAGTAGATTGAAAGATAAATTTATGCCAAAATATTATCAGTTAAATATTTTCAGACAATTGCAAAATTTGAGACAAAAAGGACTGACTGTCAAAGAATATACAGAAGAATTTTATAAGTTGAGCATTAGAGCAGGACATGCAGAGGATGATGTAGAAAAGGTATCTAGATACATCAATGGATTGAGATATGACATACAGGATGAAATCAGCTTGCTGAGTCTGAAGACAATTGAAGATGCCTATCAAGCAGATTTGAAAGCATAGGAGAAGATGTTGAGAAAACAAAATCAGAGGAACAAAGGGAAAAGTTCAACAAGAGGTAGAGGAACTACCAGATCAATATTTTAGCACCCTCATGGTGAAGCAAGAGGTTCAAGTAGTAGACCACCACAGAGAGGAGACTTTAGTAGAGGAAGATTCGTGCCCAGAGGAAGAGGCCGAGGAAGAGAAATTCGATGTTACACATGTAGGGAATGGGGACATGGATCATGGGACTGTCCTCATAATAAAGCAACAAATCAGTGGAATGTGAATGTGGTTGAGGCAAAGGAAGAAAAACCTCAAATTACAAATAAGGAAGAATCACCTGAAGTAGGAGAATCCTTGTTATTGAAAAGAGTATTGCTTAAAGCACAAAAAGAGATAAGGGAACCAGCACAGAGGAAGAATCTATTTAGAACTACATGCAAGTCCAAAGGAAAATGTTGTAAAGTGATAATTGATAGTGGACGCACCGATAACCTTGTTTCTATAGAAATGGTGGACAAGTTAGGGTTAGTAAAAACAATACACCCTACTCCTTACAAAGTATCATGGTTGAAAAAAGGACATCAACTTATTGTGATAGAACAATGCAAAGTAGAAATCCAAATTGGTACCTATAAGGATGTGGTATTATGTGATGTAATACCAATGGATGTATGCCATGTATTGTTGGGAAGACCTTGGCAGTTTGATAGAAAATCCATTCATGATGGTAGAAGAAACACCTATACCTTGGAGAAGGATGGAGTGAAGCATACATTGCTGCCATTAAAGGATGAAGCAGACAAAGGAACAACTAAAAATAGTGTTATGCTGATTATTGGAAAGGAGCTATTGCAAGAAGTTGGAAAAGGTGAAGAAATGCATTTTGTTGTCATAGGGAGACCTAAGGTAATTTTGACTTCTACAAACTTGGATGATTTACTTGAAGAAATCAAAACTCTGTTGAATGATTTTGCTGATATTATTGTGGATCAGATGCCAAATGCATTGCCATCAATCAGGAGTATTAGTCATCACATTGACTTGATACTTGGAGCAAGTTTGCCAAACAAAGCAGCATACAGATTGTCTCCTTAGGAGAATGCAGAAGTTGGGAGACAAGTGCAAGAACTGATGGATAAAGGATTAATCAGAGAGAATCTTAGTCCATGTGCTATGCCAACAGTGCTGAGCCTAAAAAAAGGTAGTGAATGGCGCATGTGCACAGACGCCAGAGGCATCAACAAAATCACAATCATGCATAATTTTCCTTTACCATGCATGGATGATTTGATGGATTATTTAAGTGGGTCAAAGTATTTTACGAAGATAGACCTGAAGAGTGGATATCATCAAATAAGGATTAGAGAAGGAGATGAATGGAAAACTGCATTTAAAAAAAACAATGATTTGTATGAATGGTTAGTGATGCCTTTTGGACTCAATAATGCACCCAACACATTCATGAGGTTGATGAATGAAGTCTTAAAGGAATATGCAGGCAAGTTTGTTATTGTTTATCTTAATGATATTCTAGTTTTCAATAGAAGCAAAAAAGAAAATTTGGAGCATCTTAAGTTGGTTCTAAGAACTCTGCAGAAAGAGAAACTGTTGATAAATTTGAAGAAATGTAGTTTCATGAAAGAAGAATTAATCTATTTGGGGTTTTTAGTTTCTAAATAAGGCTTGAAAATGGATCCAGAGAAAGTCCAAGCAATTTGGAACTGGCCTATTCCAAGAAACATATTTGAGGTAAGAAGCTTTCATGGTCTTGCAAGTTTTTATAGAAAATTTATTAGAAGTTTTAGTCCGATTTGTGCACTAATTATTGAAACGATCAAAGAGACCAATCAACCATTCAAGTGGATAGAAGCAGTAGACAAAAATTTTAAATTGTTGAAGAAGAAAATTACAGAAAAAAAAAGCAGTTTTAGCTTTGCCTGATTTTGGAAAAGTTTTTCAAGTTGAAACTGATGCTAGTGGAGTTGCAATTGAAGCAGTTTTATGTCAGGAACAGAGACCAATAACATACTTTAGTGAGAAACTAAATGAAGCTAAGAAGAAATATTTTTCTTATGACAAATAATTTTATGCTATTGTGCAAGGTTTAAAAAAATGGAGACATTATTTTCTACCAAAGGAGCTTGTATTGTACTCTGATAATCATGCATTGCAGTTTATAAACAATCAAACAAAATTGAATCAAAAGCATGCCAAGTGGGTAGAGTTTTTACAGAGTTTTACTTTTGTGATCAAACATACAAGTGGTAAGTTGAACAAAGTGGCTGATGCTTTAAGTAAAGTAAATTTCATTGTACAAGAACTAAGAGTTAGTGTTGTAGGATTTGAAGAAATGGTTGACATGTATAAAGATTATGCAGAATTTAAAGATATTTATGCAGTTGTACAAAATCCAGCAGTTCATAATAGAAGCCAGTGGTTAGATTATCTTATCCAAGGAGGTTTATTATTTAAAGGTAACAAATTGTGCATTCCCAAATGTTCTATGAGGGAAAACATAATCAAGGAGAAACACAGTGGAGGGTTATCTGGGCACTTTGGACAAGACAAAACCTTTGCTCAGGTAAATGATTTTTACTACTGGCTAAAGATGCAAACTGATGTTAAGAAATTTGTTGAGAAATGCAGGATATGTCAGCATGCTAAGGGGAGAAGCCAAAATACAAGATTGTACCAGCGATTACCAGTACTAGACTGACCATGGGATGCAATTAGTATGGATTTTGTTTTGGGATTACCTAGAACTCAAAGAAGAAATGATTTCATTTACGTTGTGGTAGATAGATTTTCTAAAATGGCACATTTCATTGCATGCAAAAAGACTAGTGATGCAACACATATTGCTAATTTATTTTTTTTCAGAAGTTGTAAGGTTACATGGATTGCCTATAAGTATTGTGTTTGATAGGGATACAAAGTTTGTTGGGCATTTCTGGAGAACTCTTTGGAAGAAACTAGGTTCCAACCTTAGTTTCAGTTCAGCATATCACCCTCAAACAAATGGACAGATTGAAGTGGTAAACAGAAGCTTGGGAAACATATTGAGAAGTTTAGTGTACCAAAATCCTAAGCAGTGGGATTTAGCACTTGCTTAAATTGAGTTTGCTTATAATGACACTCCTAACCAGAGTACTAGGATGGGAACCTTTCAGATTGTTTTTGGGATGGATCCAAGAGATGTGTATGAGCTCAGAAATTTGAGCAAACAGGAGACAAGAAGTGCAAATGTTGAAGAGTTTTTAGAGCATATGCAGAGAATACAAGAAGATGTCAAAGACAGATTACAGGAAAGCAGTGGAAAATACAAACAGAGAGCTGATATGAAGTGAAAGGAAAAAGAATTCCAAGTGGGTGATCTAGTGATGGTACACTTGAGGAAAGAAAGGTTTCCTATTGGGACTTATAATAAACTAAAGATGAAAAAGATAGGGCCATGCAGAATTGTGAGGAAGTTTTCAACCAATGCTTATGAAATTGAGTTGCCAGAAGGGATTGGAATATCACCTATCTTCAATGTTGTATATTTATATCCATACAAGGAGATAAAGGCAGAGTTACAGAAGGAGCCTGCAAAAGATGAAGAACAAATTGTACATTGGGAAGAACAAATGCCTAAAACAGTCAAGAAGGAGGTGGAAGTTGTTCTGGAGAAAAGAGTAACTAAAAGAACCAGAGGACAAGTTTATTTTAAGTATTTAGTCAGATGGAAGGGACAACCAATAGAGGATTCCAGTTAGTTGACAATAGTAGAGTTGCAGAAGTATGGAGTAAACCTTGAAAATCTAATGGATGGTTCTTTTCTTCCTCAAGATTCTGATGCAGGAGCATCCGGACTTAGCCAACAATGTGATTGTATGTTCACATGTTGTGGCTAACATGAGATGAATTTCATTGACCTAAGTGGTCAAAATCAGTTTTAGTAGAGAGGGTTGAACCTCTCGAATTGATCTTTATTTCAATTATTGTAATAATTAGACCATTGTATTATTTTTAGAATAGGAGATAAGTTGTTAGGATAGGTGTGTATCAGAGCTTGAGAATAGGGATTTAATAGTTGAGCTGATAAAAATATAGATTGAGTTGTCAATGTTGTTAGGATAAGATTCGATCCATAAAAGAAAGGGAAAGAATGTAATGATAGGGAAAATGGAAAAGGAGAGTGAGTAAGCGAGAAATTGAGGAAGAAAGGTAGGGTTTGCGAGAGAAACAGAGGTCAAACAAATTGTTGTAATCGATCCGAGAGGGCCAAGACTATGTAATTTCTAAATTATTGAATAATTGATTAAGTGTGGTGTTGCGTGTTATTCCTGGTGCAGAAATTCTCTTGAATATGTGTATCGACGTTCTGTAACCTAATCGGGTATTATTTCCCATTTATGTGTTTCATTTATAATTACAGCCAAATAGCGTTAAGGGTTAATACCGAGATTAGGTGCTAAATCTTATTAAGCACATTTATTAAAGGTTTTGTATTAAGCACGTGAATAGTATTAAGAAAATAGTAAGTGGTATATCGCGTGGAAAGTAAATGGTATTTTTCCAAATTGCGTGATTAACCTAAGTTGATGACACGTGTTATAGACATTTTTGTGCCTTACAGCTCTAAGCATGAAATGTCCATAAACCAAGGGATCCTAAGTCCCTAAAAGTGTTGTTCCGGCCCCTAAAGGAACAAGGTCAACAAATTACAGCTTCTCCCAGAAGTTCTCCACCAGAAACTGCTCAGAATCAGTCAAATCAGGATCATTTCAGCTGCTCCACTAGCTAGTTGCGTTGCATAGCACCCAAGTACACTAGCTAGGTGCATTGCAATGCACCTAAATGCACTACCAGGGTGCGTTGAGCAGGAAATGACAAATGGCAGTGTCATTCCGCGAGGTGGACAGACAATGGAAGCTTCCAGAATCTTCCCCAATGACACTTGCCTCACTGAGTTCGACCAAGGATGAGTAAGAGGCTCTCAGTCTCCAAGTGGAAACAAGAACTGATAGAGAGAGGCCACTAGTCAAATCATAAGCTGACTCATCCTCTTTGCATACATCTATATATGGATCCCTCATCCCAGAGATCCAGCGGCTGGAATTTTGTACATTGCAGAGAATTGCTGTTGGTTTAGAGATAGATATCAGAGTATTGGGTGATTTATGCTTTGTTGGAGGTGAAGAGGGGATTCTATGCTGGGAGGTTGATGCTGGATCAGGAATCATCGGTTGTAACTCCTCCTAAATTTTCTTGTTATATCAATAAAACTATTTGAGTTTCTCCTACATGCTTGTGTATCAGTGATGTTTGTTACATTTGTATGTTTAGCTTAAATCTGATCCTAAGCTATTTATGAATATAAATCCATGTCTTTGTGTAGTTTTCTTCTTCTATGATCTTACAAGAACTTGGTGAAGCTGGGCAAGTAAGAGAGCAGGTAGCCGGAAGCTGTCAAAGAGGAGAGAGATTGGATCAAAGGACTAGCACAAGACACAGGTTGGTTCATCCTATTCTTCTTCGTTTATAGTTCATAAAGAAGAATATGAAAGTAGTTTTCTCTGTTTGTTTCTAAGGTCACTGTCACACCTTAGTGGGATAGGGTCGTTCTGAGTAGACACTTTTCCCGTTAACAAAATGGCGACTCCACTGGGGATCGTGTCTAGTTAGTTTGTTTGTGTTTCTCTTGTTGTTTGTTTCATAAACTTAGAAGTAGAAATCAAACTGCATTTGCCATTAACAAATGCAAAGTAGACATCTGCTACTTCAATCCATTCACTGGATCTGTTTATGATTTGAACAACTGATTCACAAATGATCTGATTGCCCTTTGTGATAGCTCTTAGACCTCCTTTAAATCTACCCTCTGATTGTGCATTACTGATTGCTTTTACTTGGCCAAAAACCATAGATTAAACTGCAAACCATGACCTAGAACCCGAATAGAATTCTCGTTTCTGCCCCAGCGCAGGCTCTGTGAAGAGATTCTGCATTTCAACGCAGTTCCCGAGAGGGCTACCTGCGCTGCAATCCAGTTTCTCTGTGTAACAGGTGCGCTGATCAGCCTAGCCTTGTGCAACTGAGGTTCTTTGCTTCATTTTTCAGTTTTGTCTCTGTTTTTTGCAGCCTGTGATCAGTGTATGTGTCTGTTTAAAAACCCCTTTTCTTTGCCTTAATTCCGCCTCCTTTGTACAAAAACACTGTAGATGTTTTTGTGTGTTTGTTACATCATTTACAGTTTTCCATTGAAAAAGTAGAATAGTCATACTGTCGTCCTTTGATTTAGATCTGTCGTAAGTGTCGATTTTGATCATAGGAGAAAGTTTATTTGCTGTTGACAGTCGATTATGCTTTTACTTTTGCCTTTGGTTTGAATTTTTGACTTTCTAGTTTCGAAACGAGTATTTATTTCAAAATCATAAAGTGTCGTAATCATCTCTACCTTTTGATTTCAAAAAGAAGCTTGTTTGTGTTTGTCACTTGAAAGAAAATTCAGATTTGTACATCAACTTTCTTTTTAGGCATCAATATTAATAAAGTGAAAAACAAATACATGCACATGTGCATTTGCATATTGATAGTCTGTTTGGCTTGATTTAGGAAAAGTGCATTTACAGTGTGCTCTTTGCTCTTTGAGAAAAGATTGTGTCTTTCTTTTCCCCTTGTAGCTAGGATTTTCATTGCTGAAAAGAGATAAAAGTTTGCTTATCATCTTTAGATTGCATTTTAGGAATTACATCTACATCTCGTGGTGAACCCAAAAGGAAAACTTCATAAGAAAGATCAACTTAAAATAAATTGAATGAATCTAACAACGCTTTGGAACTTAACGCACAACATTTAGAGGTCTAGGCTAGAGATGTATTCCGGCATCGTAAAGCCTGGTAACTGTTGTCCTCACTGATGGTTGGGTGATTCCTCCACTTTGAGACGATAAGTGCCAGTACAGACTTGTGCTCCCACGTACCGTCGAGTATAAATTGGGAGACCCCTATAGGCTTAAAACCTTTTATCCATAGGAAGCCGTGTCGGCCGCCCTACTGATCGCAATGCACCGAACACAGCATTCGGGAAGATTGACTGCCGTACCGTAAAAAGAATTCTACAATTTTGCGATTGGTTTGGTACTCCCTCTACCTAGATCTCCAGAGTAGTCCCTTTCATTCCTTTTCAGACTCCTTAACGGAAAAGGTCCATCTGAGCACTTGTCACTTCAGGCTCATTAAAAATCGATGGAGACTAGAGTCATCTTTTGTTTTTTCTCGACTCTTAAAAATTGAAAAAACAAGTTGTGTCAAAGCGTCTAAAAATTTATTTTAAACGGAATATTCATACCCTTTTCCTACGTTGATCTTAGGTTGAGAAAATGGAGTCTACCAACCAAGGAATTCCCCTTGGTGGAAATCCTAGTCCCTTCTCCTCTTGGGGAGATGTTGGTGCACCCCATATGGCCACATTGTCGCTTCCAGGACTGACAATTGGCTTGCCAGTATGGCTCTTCTCAACCAATGTCGTTCAGAACACCGCTATTCTTGAACAATCGAATCAGCAACCAGACGAGTCCAGAGTTGCCCACCAGCCTTCTACTTCCTCTAATTCTTCCTCTCCTCCTTCCTCTTCGCTTGATGGGGCTGGCAAAGCCAAAAGTCAAGTTCCTAAGGAGAGGAAGGAGAAGAAGAAGAAAGAGAAGAAGAAGAAGGAGCCAAAGGCGAATGGGGGAAAACGAGTGTCGTCTAACGAAAATCCACACACTGCACCGACTAGGCCTAAATTGCCATGTGTCATTTGCAAAGGAGACCACTTTCACAGAGATTGTCCTTGCATCCCTCGGATACTAAGGGATTGGTCTCCTCGTTTGCACAATCCGGTGTCATCAACCTCTGGTGATCATGTTGAAAGCACACCGTCAACTAGCGAAAGTGAAGCCCCAGGACAAAAAGGGAAAGCTAGATTTCCTTGTAAACTGTGCGAAGGCAATCATGCCGTCCACTGTTGTCCCTTCTTAGACGAAGCTAAAAGAGTTTTGGATGATCGTCCGGTTTCACCGTTACGACTTCCTCCTGGATATAAAAAACTCTTGCCGAGTCCATCGCTAGTTGAGAATCCAGCTGGCCCGCTCAAGTGGTCGGCTGAAGCGCCTATCATTGAAGATAAACCATCTGAATCCATACCAGACGAAAGTCAAAAGGTCGAGGCGGCAGTTGACCCGGTCTTGCCTTCAGAGGTTTTATCTTCGGATGATACAGTCACTGAAGAGAACAAGGATGACACCGTCCAAATTCTCTTCATCAACACAGACTCCGACGAACATGGGGGCAATCTACCCATTCCCTTACAGCAGGAGGGAAGTTCGTCAGAGCCATACCCGGCCGTCTACTCGGTCCCAACTCCAAGCAATCTAGTTGTCTCCTTCGACTGGAATCAACTAGGCAGACCCCGTTTACCAGCAAGTGTACCATTCCGAATTATCGTTCAAATATATAGAATGGTCATGGCTGGTACCATCATAGATGAGAGGGATTCTGTGAGTATCCTTTCCTCTATTGCTTGGAAAGCGCTTGGTTCGCCATCGCTGTTGCCTGAGATGAGAAATCTGACAGGCTTTGATAAAGGAACCAGTCGACCTTTAAGGATCCTTCCCGATGTGCCCATAACATTGAGAAGGAAGACAGTTCGCATGAACATAATGGTAGTTCAAGGACCCTTGGATTATAACCTACTCCTTGGACGAGACTATATTTATTACATGGGAGCCATCGTCTCCTCACTCTTTAGAGTAATGTGTTTTCCGCACGAAGGAAGAGTGGTCAAGCTCGTGGACCAACTTTCATTTCCCGGATCACGCATAGCAAATAGTCATATACCATCCCTAAATGGTCTCTTCACACAAGAAATGTCTCAATCCCCAGTCCGTCCTCCCGATGAGCGCGAGTAATTCGGAGGGATATGACTGAAACCCAGGGGGCATGCGTCCTGGTCTACTTCGGCAGGAAAACTTCGGGTATAAGGTAGGTTTCTGCGGGAGAATATGACTAGTCTGTACCCCGTCCGTTGGTGGAAGAGGGGTTATTCTAGGATAAGATTCTCTTGTCAAAGTTATGTGAGTTGGCGGGCATCGTCACTCACCTTTGTTTATTTCGAGCAACATCGCCGAAGAAGTGTTTTGTTTGCACCGCGAATAGAACAATCTTTGGGTAACCTGCAAGAGGTAGGCCTTTCCTGATAGAACAAATGTTTTGTCTGCAAATTGAGGGGTAACCTTGAAACCATATTTTATACGTGGAGGCATGCAAACCTTTTGGAGTGCAAGCGAGGGGCGGCTATTTGTTTTTTAAATTTTTTTAGGACCTCTAACCCTTTAAACTCGTAGGATTAGTCGTTTCCTAACTTACATAAAGAAAGTATGTGGGGCAACACTCGAAAGATTGCCGAGTTTTTATATGAGACATTCTTATCATATCACTGGATTAATTGAGAAGTTTTAGCACATAGTTCAAGCTCGTTAAAAAATAAACATAAGATCTGAGCAAATGTTTCCACCCGCATTTAAGCTCGTTAAAAAATGAACTATTCCCCGGTAAATAACCACCGTGAATGAAACATTTCAGCCATTAAAGCCTTGGTCGTGTTTGCACCTTCACCTCCACTTTTCCATTGGCCGATCATTCACCTCCATTTGATTGTTTACCCATTTTGAGGAACAGCTGTGAAGAGTGATTTCACTAGCCATCCTTGTGACACTGCCGTGATTGGAAAATTCCAAACCTTACCTGGAATCAACTGCTACCCATTTTATCACTCGTTCCTCAAAAGACGAGTCTTCTTTAAGCTCTTTTCAACTGAATCGTAAAATATGAAAAGATTGCCGAGTTTTGGCCTTCCAGCTCGTTAAAGCGACCGGAAGTGCTATCCCTCCTCTAGATTTTAATCTTTTTGGACATGAGGGATTATTGCACAAAAAGATCGAGCGCTTGTTTTGTTCGGCTCGTTAAAACTATCGAAAATTCATCCCTTCTGTATTGTTTTATACTTTTTCGGACTTAAGGGATTAGATGACGAAAAAGGAATTTTGGAGTTACCTTTACGTACCTTTTCAGACTCTCTAAAAATGAAAAGGACCGAGTTATCTTTGTCGTTAAACTCGTTAAAAAGATTAATAGCGACAAACTTGTCTTTAGACGAGAACGAGTTTCACTATCGCTAGGCTCGTTAAAACATAGCGATGGGTTTGCCCGAAGGGAAAATTATAGAACAAGCATATGTTATCCTCCTCAAGCTTGACAAAAATAAAGAGGTACTGGTCAGCAATGACTGGGGAAAATTGGGAAGAAAACTCAAAGAATCTTTATTGGTAGCGAGTCGCTCTTGAACATGACACTTCCACTCCGTGTCCGAGTCGGGTTGGGTTGTTTCATTCACCGGTCACATCACCATGGTCACGCCATACCATCCACATTTGGGGTAAATGCTACCAATCCATCACATAAGTGTCGCCGACATGTTCAAGAGAAGTCATCCAGAGAAGTCACCTGTGTCCCATCCACTACCATACATTATACTTCATTCTTTCATGACCGCCAGCCTGAACCGTATATCATCAGATCGTTTTCACCTCCATCAAAATCATTTGCTCCGTTCCGTGTCATTGATGTGGGATTCATTAAGGCCCTCCTTTGATGGATCGCTTCTTGTCGACATTAGCTCATTATCCAAGAAGTTGATCTAGGAACAACCCCTTCAGTACTTTGAAGCTTGCATGCCTCAATGGCAAGTTTCTCACTTCCGGCGACAGGTATACATCAATGACATTCGAAAGATTTTGCGTGGTGTTCGACGCCAAGTCCTTTATTCACACCACGTGAATTGTACTGCAGTACCTTGAGGGTCATCATCATTATCGGTGATTCCTCTCGCGCTTGTTAACAGTTTACATCATTGACTGGTAATCAAGCGATGTCTTTCCATGTTCGACTTCAAAACATTTCTCACATGGATCGACTTGTACTTTGAGTAAAGATCGGACAAGATTGAAGACCCCGGATCTAGTTTCATCCATCCGGGCTGCGATATATATTCAGGAAAATAAAGACATTGAAATGTACAGCATTGCAGCACAGATAATCATCCTACCAAAAGGATGATGGCTCTATCAGAATCATTAGTCTACTATCAGACGATTGTCTGTCCTATGTACATGAAAATGAATTTATAAAGCTGAGCATGGGAATGCCCGCCTCAGCTAGATCATGAAATCAGTATGAAGATAATGTATTGTATTGTATCTTATTACAGGTCTCCTCCTAGCATTGAAAGAACTTCGGATCCTCCTAATAAAGCATTTCACCCGATAAACAACCTCATACTTTAGGGGGCAACTGTTATAGACATTTTTGTGCCTTACAGCTCTAAGCATGAAATGTCCACAAACCAAGGGATCCTAAGTCCCTAAAAGTGTTGTTCCGGCCCCTAAAGGAACAAGGTCAACAAATTACAGCTTCTCCCAGAAGTTCTCCACCAGAAACTGCTCAGAATCAGTCAAATCAGGATCATTTCAGCTGCTCCACTAGCTACGTTGCATAGCACCCAAGTACACTAACTAGGTGTGTTGCAACGCACCTAAATGCACTACCAGGGTGCGTTTAGCGGGAAATGACAAATGGCAGTGTCATTCCGCGAGGTGGACAGACAATGGAAGCTTCCAGAATCTTCCCCAATGACACTTGCCTCACTGAGTTCGACCAAGGATGAGTAAGAGGCTCCCAGTCTCCAAGTGGAAACAAGAACTGACAGAGAGAGGCCACTAGTCAAATCATAAGCTGACTCATCCTCTTTGCATACATCTATATATGGATCCCTCATCCCAGAGATCCAGAGGCTGGAATTTTGTACATTGCAAAGAATTGCTGTTGGTTTAGAGATAGATGTCAGAGTATTGGGTGATTTATGCTTTGTTGGAGGTGAAGAGGGGATTCTATGCTGGGAGGTTGATGCTGGATCAGGAATCATCGGTTGTAACTCCTCCTGGATCTTCTTGTTATATCAATAAAACTATTTGAGTTTCTCCTACATGCTTGTGTATCAGTGATGTTTGTTACATTTGTATGTCTAGCTTAAATATGATCCTAAGCTATTTATGAATATAAATCCATGTCTTTGTGTAGTTTTCTTCTTTTGTGATCTTACAGGAACTTGGTGAAGCTGGGCAAGTAAGATAGCAGGTAGCCGGAAGCTGTCAAAGAGGAGAGAGATTGGATCAAAGGACTAGCGCAAGACACAGGTTGGTTCATCCTATTCTTCTTCGTTTATAGTTCATAAAGAAGAATACGAAAGTAGTTTTCTCTGTTTGTTTCTAAGGTCACTGTCACACCTTAGTGGGATAGGGTCGTTCTGAGTAGACACTTTTCCCGTTAACAACACGTAGCATGAGAAAACCACTTTTCTCGTGCGCTTTCAACCTGATATCAATCGTGCAAGAATTCACACAAGATTGTGCGATAACAATTGGATCGAACGGGACAGATCGACGGTGGAGATCATCCGGGCTAGTTGGCACGTGATACGACGCGATATTCGTTGGATCTGAAGAAGCCAGATCAACGGTGAAAATTGAAGCGCTTGGGAAGTAAGAAGTCAAAGTGGGACCGACGGTGATTGGTCAACTTAGCGGGATCCTCGGGAAGAAATACACTTACATAATCTTATTAACGCGCAGTTGGTTAGTTTTTAAGTGAACCATTAGTCTAATTCTAGACTACCACTTCAATTTTAGTAACCATCCACATCATTATATCACATGAATCCTAAATAAATGTAGATAGGGGATCCTAAATGATCCTTGAATATACCTCCATAGCCAACCTCGCCTAAGTTACCTTTTGAAGCACCGTTAAAATTGAGATTTAGAAAATTAGTCGGAGAATAGCTCAAGGAGGAGAGAATGGGAATTGTAGTAGGGAAGAGAGAGGCGGTAATCGTGACTCATGGAGTAGGGAACCAAATCTGAAGCAGAAATACCTTCTCTCCTGAGGCTAGTTGGTCTTCATTTGACTAGGACTACATGACAATTGAGTCCTTTACATTCTTTTGAATTGTGATCCAAAGAGAGTCATGAGGAAGGGAGTGATTCTTGAATATAAAACGATTCCTCTCTTCTGAATAGCCTAAAGGAGCAGGCTTGGAAGGCTAGTTATATGAGATTCAAGACAGGATTATTAAAAGCTTGATCCCTCCAATTGTTAATGGTGTGATGGATATTGGATAGATTGTTGTTTGATCTCTTCATGATAGCTTCTAGATCACTCCATCAATGACTGGAATAGGGGAAACTATTGAAGAGGTGCTCCACATTTTCAACTTCATATAGCAATAAAGAATAACGGGAGGGTTCCCTATGCTTGAAATTCATAATGTTGTCCTAGGTTAAGGTTTTCCCTTTAACTAGGAGCCATAAGAAGATGGAAACTTTTGACTATATATTTATATGCCAGATGTAGCGCCAGATGGAATGTTTTGGAAATTCTTTGAAACCTGCTTCCAAGCTATAGGACTCATGAATGGAAAAGGAATTTCTTGAACATAACTTCGTTGCAGTTTATCAACTAAGTTTGATATCAATATGAATCTTTGTTGAATCTTCCACTAAATTTTTTACCAAGGGCTCACTAGGATTCAAATTTTTGGAGAAAGGGAGAGCTACTCATATCCAAGAGCTTGAGACTTTCATTTTTCCTTTGCATGATGTATTTTAACTTCATTTTATGTTAATGAAAAGTTTATTGTTGTCTCCCATCAGAGTTTGTTTCAAAGGGTTGAGTCCCCTTGGGTTAGGGCCCAACGTAGAGGCTCCAGTCTCTCTTTATGTATTTTATTTAAGCATTATTTTTAGTAGCAACGTTTCCTTCTTTCTTATTAGAAGTTTACTTGAAAAAAAATTGTTGTTGCAGCCCTGATTACCACCTCTCTTGTGGGAAGTGTGGTTGAAGATTCTATAGCAGCAAGCCAAAAATATGTGGTTATTTTCCTTTGCAAATTGCTAGGCTTTAGATCATTACTCTCTTACATACTCTGTTTCTACATATCTAGGAGTTAAAATCGTATTCTTCTTCAAGATTTCATGTATGTAGGTCAGATGCACGTTGAAAGAGAGGTGCTTTGCTTGCCTTCTTTCTCCAATCCATTTTAATATTAGAGTACATCAAGCATGCTCCAAGAATGCTCTAAGTGTGCAAGAGTGAGATAATGAAATGAGAGCTGCAAAACTGAATTGAAAAAAGTTGTGTATTGATCCTCATAAGCCTTTTTATCATTGAGGCCTCTATTTTCTTCATTTTTCCCTCTAATTTCCTTCTCATGCAAATATGTGTCTCTTTGCCTTCCTCTTCTCCTATTTTCCTTTATTTGATAAATAAAATGCCAATTATTGCCACTTTTCCTTTTCCAATGCCTTTGCCAATTTCCATAGACATTAATTAATCATAAGTTATGCCCACTAAAGTGTTTTTCCCACCATTCAACTTGGAATACGTGTCCCATGGTCTTGGTCTTATTTTATTTACATAGAAAATCAACCAGGGGTTGTTACAAACCCCTCCCCCTTGGGGAACAACGTCATCAGTGTTCTATGACACCTATGACAAGCAAACCACTGAAAACAAAATATATTTCCCATGGAACTTTATAACATAGCTCAATGTAGTATTTATAATGAATAACTACTGCAAACCATGACCAACATGACAAACATACCACTTATTGGAGATTTATAACACAACTCATTGCGGTATCTACAACAACATCCATATACATACACATATACATATAACGAAAACTCATTTGCTTGAACCAACAAATAATTAAGGATATAAAGCCTGCATCTGATCGACCATCTCCCATGTAGCTTCATCGGGCCCAAAGTGCTTCTAATGTACTTTAACCTGCTCAATTTCTCCTTTCCAAGGCATTCTCCCTCTGGTTCCACCTGCAATACAAATTAGTTAATCACATGATAATCATCATGGACATACTTCTTAAGCAATGAAACATGGAAATCATTATGAAATTTCACTTTCAGAGGCAGTGCAAGTCTATAGGCCATTGTTCCAATCCTCTCAAGGATCTCAAAAGGCTCGCGGGCTTGATGAGAAAGTACACATTCTCCCCAACTTGAAACTGTTTAAACACCCTATGTTGATCTGCACAACTCTTCTGCCTATCTTGTGCTGCCTTCAAATTCCTCTTAATAACTTGCATTTCATGTTCCATCTTTGCCAAAATATATGGTCCAATCAATACTTTGTTCACTGGATCACTCCATTTGATAGGATTATTACAACTTTTCCCATAAAGAGCCTCAAATGGACTCTTATTCAAGGACCCCTAATAATCTTTATTATATGCAAACTCTACCAATGTAAGATAGACTTCCCACTTCCTCTGTTGATGCATGACACACATCCTCAATATGTCCTCAAGAATCATGTTAGCCCTCTTTGTCTGTCCATCTATCTGTGGATGATAAGTTGTACTAAACACTAACTTTATCCCTAAACCTACAAACACATCCTTCCAAAACCTAGAAGTGAACTTCACATCTCTATCAAATACAATGTTTTTAGGGACACCATGCAATCTCACTATCTCCCTGGTGAAAATATGAGCTACCTCGCTAGATGAATTCGTAGACTTAACTGCAATGAAGTGAGCTACCTTACTTAACTTGTCAACCACAACCAAGATGGAATCATGCTGCCTCGATGTCCTCAGTAAACTTGTAATGAAATCCATGGAAATGATCTCCCATTTCCACTCTGGAATTAGAATTGGTTTCAATAAACCACATGGATGCTCACACTTTGCTTTTACTTGTTGACAATCCAAACATCTCGCAACAAACAAAACCACTTCTTTGTTCATATTCGGTCAATTATAGAACTTCTTGACTATTGTCAATGTCTTCTGATATCTTGGGTGACCTAAATATGACTTAATATGAAACTCCCTCAAGATAATCTTCTTGAGCTCACTATCATCTGGCACATAAATCTTGTCCTTGAATCTGACCAAGCCATATGTTGTGTGATGATACTCCTCATCCCTATCACCTTCACCTTGTTGTTGTATCCTGTGCCTCAACTACTAATACCTATCATCATATTATCCTGCTTACAAGATTTGCTCTTGTAAGTCTGCCCCATAAGAACTCATTGTTGCAATGTGATCAAACTGCACTCTTCTAATAAGAGCATCTGCAACCTTTTTCTCCTTTCCCTTGATGTACCTGATCTTGAAGTCAAACTCACTAAGAGTAGTCAACCATATAGCTTGCATGACATTCAGACTAGATTGGTCAAACAAGTACCTCATCCCACTGTGATCACTCATCAAAATAAATCTCCTGGCAAGAAGATAATGTTTCCACATCTTCAAGGCACGAATGATAGATGCAAACTCAATATCATGAGTCACATAGTTCTTCTAGTGATCATTCGACTTCCTCGACTCATACCATACCTCATGTCCTTCCTCCATCAAGACTCCACCAAGTTCTCTCTTACAAGCATCTATACTATTGGGAGTCACCAAATTGTGTTGGAGGCTTGTTGGGATAGGGTCCCCTGCGGTAAATTTTGTCATTAACTTTTGTATATTTGTAAAGTGTCCACGTTTTGAGGGAGAGGAGAAGGAAGGTCATAGAGTAAAAAGGGGCTTTAGTCCCATATTTTGTTAGAAGATAAGGAGTTTTGTGACCCGCCCATGGTCTGTAAACCATGGTATTGTAAAATAAAAAGATATATAAAGGAGTCATAGCGAGTCTAGGAGGAAAAATCATAGAATAGAAGATCATTGTATGGGAAAGTAGTCAGAGACAGGAACGTATGTTTCTTGTACTTAGGGGAAGAGGAAGGCTCCTGTAGCAGTGTGCGCAAAGACCTTGGTAAGTCCACAGGCTGAGTGTGCAGGGCCTTGCAGCTGTGTGCATAGGGAAGAAGAGTCTGTAACAGAAAGAATACATGTAGTAAAGACTATTTTGATCCATACTTGTGTATCCGTGCATCTATCTTTACTTATGCAATTTATGTATATTCACTATGTTACTATGAATTTATATGAAGTAATGCTTAATTGATGCGTGAAAGTAGCATATTTGCTTATTTATTTATTGTTATTAATGTTTAAAGCATTTCATGAATGTTTAGAGTATGTTTCTATGAGTTACTACAATTATCTAT
Organism: Pinus tabuliformis; assembly: GCA_031772625.1. Lineage (NCBI taxonomy): Eukaryota > Viridiplantae > Streptophyta > Pinopsida > Pinales > Pinaceae > Pinus > Pinus tabuliformis. The sequence goes on along the minus strand of CM062816.1, from coordinate 1,059,697,143 downwards.
ATTTTAAGGGTTAGGGTTCGCGAATATCAAAAGAAGCCCTAGAAACCGAAGGAACCCATCACACTGATCTCTGGATGTAGAAACCTAGTTCTGTCATCCCCCAATACTGCTTCAGGTGAGACTGCAACCTGCGTTATACGGGTTGTTGCTAAAAGGGAGAGCAGTTAAGGTTTTGTTGGTTGGCGCAACTAACTCTGAACCTGGGTCAGGATCCCTTAAGCCAACAAATGGTTCCGTTGTCAGGACCAAGATCTATCTGAGGGATGTGTGATAAGTGGTTCCCCACTAAGAAAGAGTTCGAAAAGTGGATAGATAGGAAATTGCATGCGTTTGTATTCTAGGAAAACAGGAATCCACGCTTGTCAAAGGAAGAGTGGCTGAATAGATTCCTATTCACAGACTAACACGAGATATTCTTATGCTCTTTTTCGTGCAAATTACACGAGTTTTTGTCTAAATTGGCAGATATTCAAGGTACGTGGAAGCTTGACGACCCTATTGTATGGACCCCAAAACTAGTGATGCGCTTAGAGGCTTCAGAAAACAAAATCACGCAGGTTGTTGATTACTGGACCAATAGTATTCTTGGAGGATTCATTACCAAGTTCACGATCGATACGTCCACCAGCTATAGCGAAGTAGAGCACGGGTTTTTCAAGGGGCTAAGAGGTAAGCACCTGAAATCCTTGAAGACCTAGATTAAGATGTTATTGTGCGAAAAGCGGGTTATGCCTTTGAATTGATGTTTGGTACTATGCGAAGTGGAAGAGCGTTCAGAAGGAACCTAGATTTGGGTCCTGAATATAGTCCACTATTGGGATCGTCAGATAGTGATGACGGAAGTAATATTCTGAGGACATCGCGAGGTGTACTGCAGATTGTGAGTCAGTGTCTTGCAGGGATAAGACTTCCATCCACTCCACCTCAGCCTCACACACCTACACCTCCGCCCCCACCTCCATCATTCAACATGGAGAACATGATGAAGATTCCTGTGTTTAAAGGTCTAGGGACTGAAGACCCTGAATAATTCTAGTTCATAGTAGATGTTGTATGGAAATCTCATCAAATTATAGATGATGAAATGAAGAAAGCGTAGCTGGTTACAGTGCTGCAGGACAGAGCGTTGAGCTGGTATATCAAGTTTCGTTTGGGTAAACCCAATGTGATTATGTTGAAAACACAACAAGCATTGAACAATGAGTTTAAGAAGCCTAAATCGCAAGCCCAGTTAGTGACAAAGTTTAAATAAATCCAGCAAAAGGTAAACGAGTCCACGTTGGACTTATCAAAGACTGAAGTGTCTAATTCAGCAAGCTAATATGAGGATCACGGACGATCAACACAGAGACTGGTACATTGCTTCACTCTTGCCGCATCTGAGATTACCAATGTCTCAACAGAAAATAGGAACGCAAGAGGAAGCCTTGGATATTTCCATGAGATTGGAGGCTTTACCCGTGCAAGATATGAATCTCGGAGTGCAACATATTCAATCACAACTGGCTAGCTTACATATGGAGTTGGAGAGTCTCAAGAATGGAAAATAAGTCCAGCTAGAGGTGAGCACAAAATTTTGGTGCTTGAAATGCAAGGGCCATGGTCATGATAAGGACCATTGCTCGGTCTATCAGAATTATCTTAAAGGGGTAGGCCCTGTCCCTCTGAAGCAAGAAAATACTGTTGGGCGAAGTGCAGAAGTAGCATTGTGGTGCATTATTTGTCAAATTTCTGGGAAGCTTGTGACAGATAACTGTCATCTTCTACAAAATTTTGTACAAACCTCGCAATAGTTGTTCTGCACTTTCTGCAAATTTGTAGGTCATGATGAGCACAAGTGTCGAAGTTATGAAATAATGATGGAGCGGACCCCTACGTATAGGATGCAGGCAAAAAATCAGCCTCAAGATCAGGCCGCAATTGTGGCACATGGAGGATTTCAAAGCCGAGGAAGAGGGCAAGGAGGAGGAGCCTGAAGAGGCCAGGGATAGATTATTTGTTACAATTGTGGAGAAGCACGTCATTTCACATGTGACTGTCAGAATCCAACACACCCTTCCTATCAATATTGTAAGCAGTTTGACCATGTCACAAAATATTTCCCGATACTTATAGAAAAGATGCAAGAAAAAAAGACTAAGACCTAGCAGCCTACGCATAATATCGACATGATGAGGTCGAAGCCTTGCGAAGATGGGGCTAGTGTTAATAGCGTTACGCAAAGCAGTATTGCCATCGGAGAAGACGAGGGTAAGCAGTTAGAAGTTGATAGATGGGTACGTAAAGCTACTGAAAAAGAAGTGGGGTTCGATTTAAGAAAATAGAAGGAAACCTTTATGGAGGCTAAGAAGATCTTATGGAAGCTTCTACTTTAGGAAGTCAGGGAACATCCGGAGGAAGTGATAATGCGCAAGACGTAGACCCTTTGTTGTTAGCGACATTTTTGAAGACTTGTATGAAGATTCTAAGGGATATGAAGGCAGTAGAAGGGCTACAAGAGCTAATAGATAACTGTATAGGTAAAAATAAACCTTTGCTGGAGCAGCACACAGTACGCAAAATGGTAAGAAAACAAGAAGAAAACCGGTCATGAGATGAGATTGACTGCGCAAATTGGAGAGTGCGAAATGGATCAAGTAATTCTTGATCTAGGATCTTATGCAAATGTTTTATCAAAGGAAACTTGGAAGAGAATGTGGAGAACTACGTTGTAGTGGTGTCCTATCCAGCTACAAATGGTGAACCAACAAAAGATCATTCCTATGGGTCACCAATATGGGGTGATGGTAGACATTGAAGGAGCAATCGATCTAGCTTATTTTGAAGTGATTGAGATAGTCAACAATAGAAACCCTTACCCCATGCTACTTGGCATTGATTGGGCCTTTAATAAGGATGCGATCATCAATCTCAAAAAGCATAGAATGACATTTGAATGGAAGGAGCTCAGGGTTATTGTTCCATTGGATCTGACTGAGGGTGTGCGATATACTGAATTGATCCGCGACTATGAAGAAGAGGATGATATTGATCAGATCTATAAGATCATCGTGTGCGATGAGGATTGGATCAACCCTACTACGGATGGATGGATCGCGTGGGACAGGGATAATTCCTGCACTTTGAATTTTGATGAGGAACTTGAGCATTGGCAGAACCGACTGCATGAAGTATCATCGTTGCGCTGTAACAGGCTTACAAAGTCGCTTCGATGCATATCCATTGAGGTACAAAATTTACCGTATTATGATGGTTTATAAGATGTTAATTTGTTTTTGGATAAGTTTGAAAGGGATGTATCGGAGGAACATCGGTTCCCAGCTCTAGATATTGTGCTGCGAGCTACACCTGCCCATTGGTGGGTTGTGCATAAGGACGACTTCGACGATTGGAAGGAGTACCAAATAATGATGCAATTGAGGTTTGGGTACGCCAATACCTGCTTGGTGTAGAAATACACAGGGAGGGATGATCTGCACAAGCATTTGGCACGATAGACAAATGCATGGGGATAAGAACCACAACCGGAGTGGGTTGACATATTTTGTCATACTTTGGACACCATCCCAATGAAATGGTATTTGGAAACTGAGCTGCGACATGGGACGACATAATGGATATCCTGAAGGAGAGATTTCTATTGAATTTCAGCTTTGAAGATGGGTTTGAGTGTATAAATGAGGCACTCCAAGAGATCAAAGCCATGACATTCAAAATGCCTAAAGAATTGGTTGAGTGGGTACAACCAGATTGGAGTACGCAGTTGCGCCATGCGCTTGAATGTTATAATGTGACCATGGAGGAGGGTGAAGAAGATCCAAAAAACATGAACATTCTTGAGTCTGAAGGATAGCGCGAAGTCGAGGGACCTAAGGTGAAAATCCCCAATATATCGGAGCCTTTAAAGACCAAGCAAGTGAATATTGGATTAGAGGCGCAAATGAAGTTTGCAAAGATACGTGATTATTGGGATGAAGATACAGTGGATAAATTCGCGTAACTGTTGCGTGAATATCAGGACTTGTTTCCTACCAAGTTATTTGATCTAAAAGGGATAGTAGGGGATCTGGGCATCATGAAAATCACTTTGAAGCCAGATGTGAAGCTAGTAAAGCAACACCCCTACTGATTAAATCCCAAGTAAAAAGGAAAGGTGTGCAAGGAGTTGGATAAGATGCTGGAAGATGGGATCATTGAAGCTATGGAGGAGTTATATTGGGTAAGTCCCATGGTGGTTCAAGAAAAGAAACAACATGATGAAATTTGGATATGCGTAGATTTGAGCAAGCTGAATGACTCATGCATCCATGATCCATTCCTTGCACCATTTACAGATGAGGTATTGTATAATGTTGGAGGGAAGGAGGCCTACTCTTTCACATATGGGTTCCCAGGGTACCATTAGATCAAGATCGTGCCAGAGGATCGAAGTAAGACAACCTTTGCGACTGAGTGGGGTTGTTTTCAATATTTAATGACGTCTTTTGGACTGAAGAATGCGCCTGCAATCTTTTCGGGAGTGGTAATTGCAGCCTTCAAGGAATTTATCCACAAATTTTTGGAAGTCTACTTTGATGACTGGACTGTGTTTTGATTGGTAAAGCAACATGTTTCTAGTCTACGCCTCATGTTGGATACCTATCGAAGACATTAGATAGCCCTTAACCTGAAGAAGTGCATATTTTTTGTGCCTTATGGGATACTCTTGGGTCATGTGGCTTGCAAATAGGGATTGATAGTAGACCCTGCCAAGATTGCAGTCATCATCAATCTGGAGGCATTGAAGAACATTAAGTAGCTGCGCGCAATGTTGGTCCATACCGAGTGTTACACAGTAATTTGTCACCGTCCCTGTTACCCCTTTCTCATACTTTGGAGGACTCATTCTGGGACCTGTGAGCAGTGACATAACTTAAAAACACTTGCATTATGTTCCCCTGAGCATGAACTTCATGTGCCCTGAAGACACCTCCTGCAAAATATCCCTGAAAAGTGCCCTTTTTCCATTAGCGCGGGTCCACAATGTACTACCCGCGCCAATGAATGAGATCCTCAAAAGAAGGTGCGACCATTGGCACTCTGTCTTAGAGTAACACCCACGCCAAACAAGTTTGGAAAAGATTTTTAACAAAAGCGCGCCCTGATGTTTTTTCCCTTCAAGTCATGAAGTCTTTTGAGGATAAAGCTCATCTTCTAGATGTCGAGAGTCATCATCTATCCTTTACATCTATCCACAGCGGCTTTTTGGAGATAATGCCAATCCATAATGGGTGTCTTGATTCATTGTATTTTCTTCCCCTTCTTCATCTATAAAAGTTTGTCCTCATGCATTTGACAAGCTAGTTTTTGGAGTGATGCTAGTTGTGATAACGCTTGTCTTGAGTGATAGTAAGAGTCTTGGAGCATAGGGAGGTTATGCTGCTAGAAGTTTGAGAGAGAGAAGGTCTATTGCAAGACATGTATAGCTGCTCGCCCAGCCAGAGGAGAGATTCAACGTCAGAACTTTGGTTGTATCTTTCTCTGTTGATTATTCATTAATGAACGACTATCATTATGGTTCCGATCTTATTGTTCGCTATGATAATGTTTGATCTATATCCTTTCTGACTGATATATAGTTGTATTTAGTGGATTTTATGCTTGTATTCACTTCATTCTTTGCATGTGCAGGTATCCATTCGCGGAGATCGTGAGGATCGTGACCTGCCGGAGCAAGGGAACGGGAGTATCAACTCTTCTACGACACTAGCGTTGGACTCTAGGTTGGTTCTCATAATCCACTTTCAGTTTGCAACTAGGAACTTGCATGGTAGCGTGAATTGATTGTTGCTAGACCCATTTTGGGCTAGTGGGATCGCCTCTGTCTGCAGAGGGGATTTACCTCTCCAACACCGAGTATTACAGGAAGTTCATCAAAGTGTATGCACAAATAACTACGCCAATGGAAAAACTATTGAAAAAGGATGCGACCTTTTGCTAGGATGAGGATTGTCAGAAAAGTTTGGATGTTTTGAAGGAGAAAATGGTCACCACGCCCATCTTAGTGTTCCCTGATTGGAAAAAGGAATTTCATGTTCATGTTGATGCATCTTGTATTGTGTTAGGTGCAATACTGACCCAACCAGGTGAAGGAGATATTGACCACCCTATAGCATTTACGAGTAGGAAGTTGTCGAAGGCAGAAAAGAACTACTCGACCACAGAGCGTGAAGGACTAGTGATGGTCTACACACTACAGAAATTTCGGAACTATCTGTTGGGAGCACACTTCAAGATGTATACAAACCATTCTGCCCTGGAATACTTAGTCAACAAGCCTATGCTGGGGAGGAATATTTGCAGGTGGTTTTTGTTGTTCCAAAAATACAATTTTGAGGTAATTGTGAAGCCAAGATGCTTGAATACTGGTTCTGATCACCTCTTGCAGATTGAGACTAGTGATGAGCCTACGAGTTTGGAGGAAGGGTTGCCTAATGCACAAATCTTCATTGTTCATGATGCAGATGATCACTTCATAGAAATAATTCAGTTTCTGTCTATAGGTATAGCCCGAGAAGGATATTCGACACAATAGAAGAAAGAACTGGTATCTCGGGCTACTGATTTTTCTGTGATTTTCGGACACATATACAAAATGGGCTCTGACAAAATATTGCATAGATATGTCTCGAAGTATGAACGACCAAGCATTTTGGCAGAAGCACATGGAGGAATAGTGGGAGGACATTACGCAAGAAGAGAAACTGCATAGAAAATCCTACCTGCCGGAATTTGGTGGCCTACGGTGCACAAGGACTCTAAGACCTATTGCAAGGTGTGTGATGTTTGTCAGAGAACGAGGAGGCCATCGTGAAGAGATGAGTTTCCCCTGAATCCACAAGTGACAATGTAGGTGTTTGATAAGTGGACGATAGACTTTGTAGGTCCAATACATCCCCCAGGGAAAAAGACAGGGGCTCGATACATTATTACGATGACTTAATACTTGACCAGATGGGCGGAGGAACAACCTGTAAAGGATTGTAGTGTAGCTACAACTGCGAATTTTATATTTGAGTGTATCTTGTCCCGGTTCAACTGCCCTAAAATTTTAATGAGTGATAGGGGCACACACATCCTAAATGAAATAATTGCTACGCTGCTTGAGGAATTCCAGGGTTATCATCAGAAGAGTACGCCTTATCACCCTCAAGCGAATTGCACGGTGGAAGCCTTCTATAAAATTCTGGAGAGTTCCTTGACAAAGATTTGCAACATGAAGAGGAATGAATGGGATGTGTGCATACCAACGGTCCTTTGGGCGTACAAGACTACTTGTAAGAAGTTTATAGGCCAAACCCCGTTCAGATTGGTATATGGGCAGGAGGCTGTAATTCCATGGAATATATTGTGCCAAGTTTGCGGATTGCAGCAGTTATAGAGATTGCTGATTGCGATACTATGGAGGAGAAACTCACGCAACTCGTAGAATTGGAAGAAGATCACTTCTTGGCAGGCTTTCATCAACAGGTGCAGAAGGATCATGAAAAGGCATGGCATGATCACCATATCAAATAACGCACCTTCAAAAATGAATATTTGGTATTTCTTTATGACTGTAAGTTTACAAAATTCCCTGGAAAATTTCAAATGCATTAGATGGGACCTTATGTTGTTAAGGAAATTACAGACGGTGACGCAGTTCAGCTCGCAAAGTTGATTGGGGAATTATTCCCAGGAAAATTCAATGGAAGTCACTTGAAGTTGTACAGGGGTGATCCCACCCCAACATAATGATTATATGATTGTGGGATAGTCTTAGTACTCCATGCAGTTGTAAGGAGGTACGAGACTTCAAACTACACTGCCCAAAAGTTAGACAGGAAAAGTGAAGTGGCTACGTGACAAATCAAAGGATGGTGCCAAAGAGAGCTGCGCAGGTGGGTAGGACATGTGCAACCTAGCCAAAAAGTGACCATTGGAAGCACTGCAGATGATTAGATGGTGAAATTTCCGTTGAAAGGAGCAGGGAAAATGCATTTATGGAGCATATATTTGGAAATTTTCCGCCAAAGATGTATTAATGACCAGGAATTGGAGGGAGTGGTTGGATTTGAATTACAATTCATTTATAAATATGGCATGTTGCTTCACGTTTGAACACTTTGCTTCCTGAGAGTTTGCCTTAGGATTTTTCACCTTAATTTGTGCCAAGAACTATACTGTATGTTCGGTCCAGATTAGGAGAACTCTTTTCACGGCTGAGGTTGGCAGACGTGCCTGAAATTTTCCGTAAGAATTTTCTGGAGAGAATGACTACAAACTACCCATATACAAAGCCAAACCATCGAAAGCAGCACCAACCATACCTATGTCTACTGGATTGCCTACTACAACGCTTAGGTTTCCCAGGCCTAAACCGTCCATGTCTACGAATCAGAAGAAGCCTCAGCAAGTGCCATTGCAACAATCGCCAAGAAAAAACCCCTTATAAGTTTGCCAGAAAGGGAAGATGGAGCGATCACAACAACTGACAGATCTAATGGATTTAGATGAAGAAGAACTATGCAGAGGCATTGTTATAACACCATTTACCACTCGTGGTAGATCTGATGCTCTGATTATGGCATAAGGTAACCTGGTGCCTTCACAAATCCAGGTCATTCTTTTCAGAAAATTGGGAGTTCTGCCCACACTCGGTGGAATCCTAAGGGTCCGCCACGACTCCCTTTTCTGGCAATGTTAAACTTGCAAAATCTCACTAAATTGACTAATGATCCGATTAGGTATAACTTGGTTTGGCCTTCGGTCCTAACCAAACTTCCCTCAAATATCTCAAAATTCAAGGAGAAGATTGGTGAAGATCTGGGTGACCACGTAACCACTTTCCACTTATGGTGTTCGTCTAACTCCCTGATAGACGATTCAATCAGGTTGGGATTATTTCAATGGACCCTAACCGGAAATGCGGCTAAGTGGTACATAGAATTGCCAAGGGGCACCTTCGCTTCATTCGGCGATTTGGCTACTATCTTTTTGAGCCATTTTCAATTGCTCGTTTGATATGATGCCGAAACTGAGCTTATGGCTAATTTTCAACAGGATGAGGCAACTCACATTTTGGATCATATCCAGGAATGGAGGAGAAGGAAGAGGCTCATTAAAGCTGATATTCCACAAGAATTCCTTCTTGAATGGTTTCTAAAATCATTACAACCTGAGATCTCTAAGGACATGTCACTCTTCGGTGTTTTCACTGAAGAGCAGACTATTTTTAGGGCCCAACAGTTAGAACTGATCTATTCTCAGTCTGGGGTTATTCAAAAAATTCTACCTAATGCTCCTAGATCCAAGGTGGATATAGCCAAACCAAAGCTAAGTCCCCACACCGATGGGCTAGTCGGATCAATTGATGTTAACACGGTTAACCTGTTGAATCAATTGCTTAAGTTGTCTTTACAAACTACTCCCTCTATACAGGCATCACCATCCACATCTACACCTTCGCAACCTATGTCTATAAATGTCATTCAAATTTCTAACCCTAAAGGAAATCAACAATCCGATGGAAAGAATAAAGGATGAGGCAGGAAGAAGAATTAGGATGGGAAGGGAAATGCAAACAAACTCGTCAATGATGCTGGAGAGGGTAAGAAAGAGTCCAAGAAAAAGGTAAAATTTCCATGCAAGTTATGCAATGGGGATCATTTGACTCATCTCTACCCTAAGATCCAAGATGCTCAACGCTTATTAGTGCAGCAGGGGTCTTCTAGCTCCCAAGCTGTTCTCACTAACCCTTTTCCCCAAGGGCAACAATTACTTGCTGGCGCGAATTCTAATGCTGGTACCCCCACAAGGGGCAACCAGGAAGGGGATAATTTGTCAAATGTCTACATGATGAGCTCACATATCGATGTCACTACACGATCACGTGATTATGGTGAATCAGAATCATCTAAGGCTAAGTCTGCTTCCAATGCCTAGGAGCCACTCCGTATTGAGAGACCCTTTGTTGAGTCCATACCTCGGATGCCGAAAGGATCCGCGAAGCGCTCGACCATTAACCCTAATGCTAGGGCAACCCAAAAATACTCAATTGTAGAAGATATGGCTCAGAGTCCTTGCACTATGTCAGCATTAGAGGTACTCCAGTCATGCCCTGCTCAGAGGAGTGATTTGCTCTCGGAAATTGGAGCAGTAGATCCAAAAAGTTCTATTATGCTCACTTTTGATTTGTCAAATGTCAAAAAGAGACTACCAATCATATGGCTTTCCAGATAAAGTCTACATATGGAAAGACTAATATCTTTCAAACAGTTATAGATGAGGGAGCTTCCACATGTGTGATGTCCATGTCATGTTGGAAGGCCGTTGGATCGCCTCAAGTTGTTCCTTCACTGACTCTATTGACGACATTTGATGGGAATTCTCATAGACCGCACATGTTTATTCCATCATTTCCATTTGTGTTGGGGGAAAGGTGGTAAACATTGAAGTAGAAATAGTCGATGCCAACCGGGATTACAACCTCCTCTTGGGTAGGAATTGGATATATGAGATGGATGCCATAGTTTCATCATTATTTCACATCCTTTTTTTCCTCATGAGGGAAGGATTGTAAAATTGGATCAGATGGATTATTCTCCAGGTGACTCCCACGCATCTTCTGAATCTATTGTTCCATTAGTGGACAATCCTAGACAACCTATTGAGAATTTAGGAGTTGGAATGTACTCTTCCTTAATGGGTATTTTTTATCTTCCTGCTCCTTCAACTAGAATCAATGCTATTTCATCCTCCAAGGGACCTTCTCGAAGAGAGTTCTTTCGAACTCATTATTTTTTGGACCCTTGGCCTTTACCCCCATATACCATCAAATTAGATGGAGGGTAGGTAGGTGGAATGGCATGTCCTATGTCTGCAGCAGAAATTTCTTATCAGTCTATTGTTAACTCAGCAGACTCCCAACTTACTCCTTTCTCACTGGAGGACTTAGATGGAGATGTGGCTCCAGCCTGGACCCTCAACTCAACTTCGGCTCAGGATTGCTTAGATACAGTCTTACCATCTGAGGAAACAATTCTAGAAGCAATGATGGGTGTTGATAAACCATGGGTTGATTTACATCATCGTTCATATTTCCTCCCTCATTTGCAAGAAATTGAGTCAAGTTTGTCCAGTCCGTCTACTAGTGATGTTCATACAATTTTAAACCCTTTGACCCCAACACAGTTTTCTGCCGAAGGTAACATGTCTGTTATCTCACGAACTATACTGGTGAACATCTCTAGGAATCCTAACATAATCAAAAATGTCTTCATCGGAGCTGACTGTTCCCTTGAAGAAATTCAAATTTATACCGATCTCTTCAAAGAGTTTTGTGATGTGTTCGCTTGGTCTTATGAGGAAATGCCTGGAATAGATCCATCTATAGTCCAACATGAGATCAAGACATATGAAAATGCTAAACCTATTCGACAAAAACTTTGACCGGTCAATCCTAGAAAAGTAGTAGCTATTAAAGCTGAAGTTGAAAAGCTGCTTAAGGCGGGCTTTATATACCCCGTTCCTCTAACTGAGTGGGTCTCTAATCCAGTCCCCGTAGATAAAAAGCAAGGAATGATCCGAGTATGTATTGACTTTAGGGACCTAAATAAGGCTTGTCCGAAAGACAATTACCCCATGCCCTTTGTCAATCAAATTATTGATGAATGTGTAGGCAATGAAATTTTTTCGTTCATGGATGGATTCTCTAGTTGCAATCAAATTACTATCCATCCAGAAGATCAGCACAAGACAACCTTTATTTGTCCTTGGGGTACGTTTGCATACAAAAAGATGCCTTTTGGCCTTAAAAATGTTGGAGCCACTTTTCAGCGGGCCATGTCTTATGCTTTTCACGACATCAAACACGTTATTGAAGCATATCTGGATGATTTAGCTGCTCATTCTCGAAAGAGAATTGATCATCCTAAACACCTTCAGTTGATTTTTGAATGGTGTCATTTTTATAAAATTCGGTTGAATCCGAATAAGTGTGTTTTCACAGTCACATCAGGTCGGTTGTTAGGATTCATCGTGTCAATAGAGGGGATTTGTGTTGATCCCTTCAAGGTTGAGGCAATACTTCAGTTGCCTCCCCCGTCTTCCGTTCATCAACTTCAAAGTCTCCAAGGAAAGGCAAATTTCTTGAGGATATTCCTAGAAAATTACGCTGAGATCACAAAAGGATTTATGCATTTGCTTAAGAAAGGAGTCCCATTTTTATGGGTTGATTTCGCACAACGGTCTTTTGATGCTTTGAAAAAAGAATTAACCTCTGCTCCATTGTTGAGTCCACCTGATTATAATAGAGATTTCCTCTCATATCTCACTGTGGTAGAATCAACCATTGGCATGGTTCTGGTTTATGAAGATGATGCCTTCTGTGAGCATGTAATCTACTATCTAAGTCGAGGCTTGGTAGGTCTTGAACTACGCTATTCTCCCATCGAGAAATTGGCTTTGGCAATCGTCCATGCTGTCCAGTGGCTTCGGCATTACATTCTGCTTTGAAAAACGTTTGTCTTAGCAGCCGTCAATCCATTTCAGTTTGTTCTCAGTAGGCGAGTGATTGGGGGAAAATATAATAGATGGATTGTCATTTTGCAAGAATTTGATCTCGAATTCATGTCGGCTAAATCTAAGAAATCTTTAGTATTTGCAGAGTTGATATCAGAGCTACCTTGTGAGGAAGAAATTATTCACAAGGAAAATTTTCCCGATGAACATTTATTTCTCATTTCTTCACAAGATCCTTGGTATGGGGATATCATTATATATCTGCAGACTTCTAAGTTTCCACTTGCTTTCTCCAAAGATGAGCGTAGAAAGTTGCGTGACCTCACTAAGAATTATGTTATTATAAGTGACACACTATATCGTCACGAGATTGATTCAATCCTTAGGCGTATTTTGACTTTGGAAGACACTGAGTCAATACTTAATGGTTGGCACAATGGAGCTTGTGGTGGTCATCTATCAGGGCTTGCAACAGCCTAAATTTTTTTGTGACCAAGCTACTTTTGGCCTTCAATTTTCAAAGATTGTATTGAAGCAGTCAAAAGATGCCATCCTTGTCAAGTATATACTCGGAAAATGCGCGTGCATCTAGCTCCGCTTTTCCCTGTTATTACCGTCGGTCCTTTCACAAAGTGGGGCATTGATTTTACTACTTGTAATCCACCTTCGACAAGGCATCACAAGTATATAATTGTCACCGTAGACTACTTTACGAAGTGGGCTAAGGCCATTCCTACTTTTAAAAATGATAGTGAAACAATGGCCTCGTTTCTCTTCAATCAGGTCATTTCACGATTTGGTATCCCTCGAGAGATTGTCACTGACCATGGCAGTCATTTCCAAAATCAACTGATTTCTGAATTGGCTCTCAAATTGGGTTTCCGGCAGGAGCTATCATCTCCATATTATCCTCAAGCCAATGGGTAGGTTGAAGTCGTGAACAAATCCATTAAAACCATCCTGCAAAGGATGATAAGCTCGATCCAATTGGCACGTCATGTTGTATCCAACACTTTGAGCATACCAAACGTCAGTTAAGGATGCCATTGGCTTTACTCCTTTTCAATTGGTTTATGGGTCAGAATCTATTTTTCCTATCGAATATGAAATTCCTTCTCTTAAACTAGCTGTTGAGCTTCTTCCAGAGACTTCTAGTCTCGAGGAACACCTCGTTCATTTGGAGCATCTTGACGAGTAGCATCGAAATGCCTCCATAATAAATGAAGCCCATAAAAAGACGATAAAAACTCAATTCGGTAAAGTTGTCCGTCCTCGGAATTTTTCTGAAGGTGACCTTGTCCTGGTCTACGATCAGCACAAAGATGCCTTGGGGGAACCTAGAAATGGGCTCTAAATTAAGAAGTACTTTGATTAGGCTTCAACCAAGCACACACTTGTTTGTATATATTATATGTTTGTACATATCTATCTATCGGTGTTAGTGATGTCAATATTTTTGATTTGCTTTGGCAGGTATTGATGGACAATTCAGTATATCTAGGATTCTCCGATGGTGCGAGTAGGCATACCCGGAACCTTACTTCCTTGGCTTGGGTGATTTATTATCCATCTGGCCAATTGATGGTTTCGAGAGGATTATGTATCGGTCCTGCTTTGAACAATATTACCGAATATACTGCTGTTGTTATTAATTTACTATCCGAAGTGATATCTCTTGGCATTGATTCGTTAGTGGTTTATTTAGACTCACAAATGGTGGTATCTCAACTGAACAATACTTATCGGGTACGAGATGCCTATTTGTATCGCAAATTTCTAAGAGTGAGAATGTTGCAACGATCATTTGTTTATATCACATTTGTTCACATTCCACGATCAAAATATTCATTAGCAGATTCTATTGCTAATCAAGCATTAGATTGGCATATAAACCATTCAAAAAAAAAAAAAAAAAACAAAACAAAAACAAAAACAAATAATAATAATAATAATAATAATAATAATAATAATCGAAGTGCCATTCGTATATATGATCATCGTAAAAACACCTGTATATAGATAGAGTGTTTGTGTCCAAAATAATATACAAAAACTGGGACAAAATGCCCTACAAAATTTGGACTTATGCCCATCATCATGTCCAATCATAAAGAAGATCTGATCATCTATCTAGATGGCTCAAGATGAGCAGCTAGAACATAAACAACGACATTGGCCACACGCCGGAAGAGTCGCACCCAATCCCGTGGTACTCCTACCATGCGGCACTGCATCTCCTCGGGTAGGTCCTCTATGGCTATCATGGGTACTTGGTGAGTCATTCTCACCAAATTCCTTCGAACTGCATGGAGAAATTTCTCTATCTCAACTTCAGCCCCTTCGACGTCTCTTCCATGATGCCTATGTCGGGGAAATATGTCAGGTCTCACTGGTCCCTCATCTGAAACGTGACCAATATATTTTGTAAGTGTATTTCTCATCAAAAATATTTTTAAGTTCATTTATATTAAAAATCCAAAAAATCTTTAAAAATTTTAAAAATTAAAAAATTGTTACCTATGGCACCCCATGTTGCATTCGGTGGTAACACTAAATCTAGGTCTCCTCGGAAATCCATCCTGGCATAGGGGGTAGTCATCGACTATGATGACCTGTTGATACCACCATGCGAAAAACTCGTCGTCAAAAGTCGTCCTGGGCACATCGCCACCCCCAAGGCGTTTCATTAGGTCAGCCCCTCTACCCATTCATGGATCTCTAGGACTGCTGATAGTCGATAATACCTTGGGTGGAAAACTAGGTACTTTCTCAAAGAAGAATGAGCATAAGATTGTGCCATATCCAAAATTCTTTGTCTGGCCCTTCTGAATGGAGGTCAGTTGGTTCTTCATATTAGTCAGTAGAGGTGTGTCACACGGAATTTGTCAAGGGTGCGGACACGACTGACCTTCCTAGAAGTCTAAGACGTTCTAATGACAAACAAGACAAAATGGAGTGATCTTTCTCTAAATACACCTTTTACAACATGAAAACTACAAGTGTTTAGGCTTACCTTATTCCAAAACGCTGTTGTTGAAGTCCGTTCTTGACGATCCGGATGAGCTCCTCCTTCAAGTCAATTCCTGCAACCACAAACAATCAAACAATTACCAAGCACTTGCATTTCATATAATAAAACATATATTCAACATGCAGACCAAGGAACACATGAAATAACTCATTAACACAAGCTATTGAGAAAAATAAACCAGTTTGTATTAATAACGAAACAAAGAAACTCTTACAACCTGGCCTTGGTGTTGTGCAAGTTCCTCCCAGGGTCCATCAAGGGTTTTCCTCTACTTTGACAAAGCTCACCCTCTCCCAAGTAGAATCAAGTGAAGACAATCTCTCCTCACAAAGGCTCTAATGGAAGACCTAAATCCTGCAGCATTTACCCAAAGAAAATGTATAGCTCCAACCTCTTCTCCTTCTGGCTCAATGCCTTTATTTATAGTGCTGTAAAGAGGTTATTCAGGTCCACTATCAATGGGATCATCCCCCTCTTTGGGTGGGATAGGTCCCTTATTGATGGGATAAGTTCCCCCTTAATAGAGATACATGAACCAACTGGAGGCGCATCCATTTCATCAAACCGACCTCTAGAATGTTCTAGAAGTAACCACAAGTAACTTTTTCAAGATAAAACTCGCGCATTTTGCCTTTTACAGAGGGACGCACCTGTCCCTTAACATACAGAGCGTCCACGGACGCAGATTTTGTGAACATGGTCAGCGTCCCCGCAGGTAAGGCTAGAGAGAACCTGCGACCCCAGAGATAAACATAGTTTTTACAAGACTTTCTCTCTTCTTTGAGTTTGAGATGGATAACAGAGGCATGAGACTTGCCTAAGAAGGTAGCATGACTGTTGATTTGAGCCATACTAACTGTAAGTAGTCAAGGTGACATTTTTTAGTGTAACAGATTGCCCCCTAAAGTGCGAAGCCTGGAATAGAATAGGGTTTTGTAATTCTAGGAAGGGTGAAGCGCTTTATCATTTCAAGGATTGTCTTGTGGATGGCCTGGTTGGAACCTGCAATTTTCAACACAAAATACATGGATAAGATTATATCATCACTGAGGTAGGCATTCCCATACTCAGATTCAAAACTTTAACTAATGGACTAACTATTCTGATACAGGAATGATCTTGCAGTACATCATTTTAATAGACTTTTGTAGACACAGTATGGACGCAGCCATCTGTTTATGATTAGTCTACATAGATAATGAATACAAAACTCCTCGCAGCCTGGATGGTAGAAACTAGATCCAGGGTCTTCACTTCTACTTCCCGAATTGGTACGATTCTATCCATGTGATTAAATGATTCGATGTCGAACATGGTAGAAACCACTTGATTACCAGTCAATGATGTAAACTGTTAACAAGCGTGAGAGAAACCACCAGTAATGTCAATGGTTCTCAAAGTACCAAGCACAACCCGTGAAATGTGAATAGATGTTTTGATGTCGAACACTTCACGGAATCCTTTGATCGAAAGTCAATGATGTAAACTGACGTCAAAGGCGAGAAACCTGCCATTGATGCATGCAGACTTCAAGGTACTGTCGATTCCTAAGTCATCTTTCTAGATAATGTGTCGATGTCGATAGAAAGCGACCCGTTGCAGGCAAGCCTGCAACACGAAATCATTGTTCAAGTTGAAGAAATGTTGCTGTAAGGACTGACTCAGGGATGGTCAAATGGATGACAAGTATTTTGCAGATGAAAGTTTTGCTTGCAGACCTCTTGAACACATAACGACACAACAGATGGCTTGGTGACGAATAACTCAAAGTTAATCCCCGAAACCCGGTTAAAGACTTTCAAAGTGATTTGGTCAACTGTGAGGTAAAAGATTTCCCAACCCAGGTGAATGAAAAGTGTCGTGTTCAAGAGTGGTAATAAAGTTTCTTTTGAGACAAAAGGTGACAAACAGGTTCATTCTTCTCTCTTTTCCCCCACCATTTCTGGCAAGTACCTCTTTATTTTTAACAAGCTTGAGGAGGATAACATATGCTTGATTATAAGCTCATCCTTCGGACGAGTCCAACCTAGTTTAAATTCGAACCCTAGGAAGGAGTGGTTCGTTCCTGTTTGTAATTGAACAGGTCCTCTACTGTAAAAGTTTAACGAGCCCAGTATAGGAGAAACTCGGCGTTTTTCAACTTTAGAGAGTCTGAAAAAACTAAAGGAGACTCCACGTTGAACTTTTTCGTATATTTGTGTCCCTCAAGCCCGAAAAAGTATAAAATAATACCTGGGGGAACCGCTTGATCTTGCGACCAAGGAGTACTTTCATAATAGTGTCGTTGACCTGAAAAGTAAAAAGCGATCAAGGACACGTCGTTTTATTTCCTTATCGAGTTTGAAACGACAAAAACCCGGCAATCTTTTCCTGATTTTGCGGTCAGAAAAGAGCTAAAAGGGGACCGTCTTTTAATTCCGTTTTAACGAGTGAAAAAGAAACACTCGGCGATCTTTTCATGTTTTAGGAGTCAGAAAAGGGCTTAAAAGATGACTCTGATATTTTTGTTTGTGAAAAAATTACAATTTCCCTCGAAATCCCTTTGTCCTGCACAAAAGCAACACATTACTCATACCTGTTTAAAATAGGCAAAAATACATTCAAAAACATCTTTTCATGGTAAAAAATGAACTAATTCATCCAAAAAACCTATAAAAAGACCTTTTACCATGTCATTTTTACCGTTTCACTGTTGAGGTTGAAAAAGGAGCTTTTGACAAGAAACTTCCCGTGGTCGCTGCGGAAAATCTGACCGTCGGAATCGAACGCCGTCTCATCCAGGTATTTTACACATCCTACTCTGCATTTCTATCCGTTTAGAATCAATTTTTAGGTTTTAGTTTCATTTTTTGGGGGGGTTTTGGTTTTGGAATGCGCCTCTCGGCGGACGCAGGTGCCCTTCGGGTGACCTGCGTCCCCCGACTTTTTCTCATATGGGAAAACGGTCGGAAGACGCAGCCCGCCTTCAGGCCAGCTGCGTCCGGGCGCCCTGTGCTACAAAGCCGGGGTGCGTCCTCCGAGAAATGCGCATTTCAAAACCCCAACTCTCTCAAAAAACCACCAAAAATTCCCAAATCAATTTCTAATTGCTATTTTTGATATGCAGGGCATTAATCATGTTAGACTGGAGAGAAAGAGAGCATGTAGAGGAAGATGAAGCTGCAATAAATCATCAACCTTCCCTGGATGCCCTAAGAGCATGCGGATTATACAAATATTGGACCATACCGGGCATGAGGGGCCAGGTAAGATTCTTGGAATGGCTGGTTGAGCGATGGAACGTTCAAGAACAATGCTTTTACATAGGAGGGCACCAGCTCGAGATAGAGCCCTCGGATGTATACTTTCTCACTGGCTTGCCAAACAGAGGTGAGCAACTCAGTCTTGCGGGGACTAGGCCGGGTGGCCAATCCCTTGATAGTCTCCGCGAGGATTGGTGCACACGTGGGGCTCACCATTCGAAAGGCATAGAGATAAAACACATCACTCTACCGGAACTCAAAGTCATAGCGTTCACGGTTACCAGAATTTGCGGCGCGGCCGCTTTACACATTGCTTCCGGATCCCAAATGCGGATGGCAATTGACTGTTACCAAGGCACCATTTTCAACTGGTGTGAAGCTGTGTCGGCTCATATGAAGAGCCAACTGACCAAGGCAAAGAACGGACGACTAAAGACTTTTGGATATGGGCCTATAGTCGTGAGCTTTGCCTTGGAGAGAATTCCAATGCTGATCCCTCAGCAACTCACTGTTGATATCTTGGGTCCTCGGCAGCCAAAGCTGATACGATGGGTTGCGGTGATGGCCCGGCATCCTGACGAGGGCGCGACAGTAGTTCGATTCTCAGATAGTTATTTTGACTGGTTAGAGGGCCAGCTTTTTGTGATACAGGACTTTCCGTATGCCGGAATGGATTTCAGAGGTGATCCGGACATGGTTCTTCCACAGGGAGAACAATGGGACGACAGAGGTACTTTTATTTTCACAAGTTTTCTAGTTATGTATTTTTTGTATTTTTTTTTTTTATATATATCGTCTCAAAATTAATAGTAAAACTTTTTCAAAATGCAGATGTTGGTCCACAGCGTCCAGCCAACCTCCGGCCTTATGATAGACTACATCCAGCTGCACCGGTACCGGTCCCACAGGACGCGACAGCAGAAGTACTAGCTGAGTTGGAGCATGATCTAGAGCGTCTCACGGCAGATATACCTGAGACTACTATGGACGACATTCCTATCAGGCTTCAGCGCTTCGTAGTCGCGGTCCCTGGACCGTTTAGGAGATTTTTGCGTAAGGTAGCCCGCGCAGTGGTGTCGTACAGAGAGCACCACCAGTGATTGACTAGTCACTTTTGTAGTCACATGTGACATTTTTGACTTTTTGTACTATCATTTTGCCGATCATAAGGTGTTTTCAACCTATGATCGAAGACGATGTATATGTTTTTTGACACACTTCTATCTATATATATATCACTATTACCGGCTTATCTTGTTTAACATGTATGATGAAATGTTTTTAAATTTACTTGCATGATTATTATAAATGTCTGTCCAACACTCGAGAAGCAATTGCATCTGCTAATGTATTCAGGGACCTTGGAATATGTTGATATTCAATGTAATCAAATTCACGTTCCAAGAGACGCACTCTCAAAAACAACCTTAATAACACAGGATTTCTAATGGCATAAACTCTATTAAGCTGTAATACAACAAGTTCAGAATCTAACCTCACTATCAAACGTCGAATTCCAAATGAAATAGATTCGGATAATAATTCAACCACTGCACTGTATTCTGCAATGTTATTCGTTGTTTGACCGAGGCTTACCCCATGCATAGAAACTAACTCGTCAGAGGGCGAATAGATAACCCAAGCTGCGGAAGAGATATTCCGTGTATTACGACAAGCACCATCAGCAAATCCAATGTATGTTTGGAGAGGCGTCGACATCTACAATATCAAGAGTAAAACCAAGATAAGCCAGAATAATGACGAAAAACCACACTCGCTAAGCTAAGCACACTGACTAAACTAACACACTTGCTAGCTAGAAAGGAAATCTAACCTATCTAAAAATTTCTCCATACCCATCATTTTAAGCATAATACCTCTTTAGGTAAAGTCCATTTCTGGGTTTACCCAAAGAGTCCCCATCAAAATCAACTAACTCATAAGCCCCTTTTGCTAGCTTTCGCTTTACAATGTAGGGCCCATGCCACATGGGAACGAATTTTCCAGCACCTAGCTTATCGTTAGCTTGATCATATAATAGTACTAGGTCTCCTTCCGAAAAACTTCGAGGGGTTACATTTTTATCGTACTGAGCTTTCATTCGTTTCGCGTGAGTCTCGATAGCTAAAGTAGCGTCACGTCGAGTCTCATCTAATTTAGCCAAGTATAATAACCGTTTCTCCTCTTCGGAAGTAGCTGGAAGTAATTCGACAGCCATTTGAAGTGATGGGATTTCGCATTCAATAGGTAACACAGCTTCTAAGCCATAAACTAGCTGGAAAGGGGTGAAACCTGTTGAATTTTTCACTGAAGTTCGATATGCCCATAGCGCCGAAAATAACATGTTATGCCAATTCGTTCGATGGATACCAATGATCCGTCGAATCATGATGACTAGAACTTTGTTGATTGACTCAACCAAACCGTTGGCTTGCGGATAATAAGGAGTAGAGCTATCGTGGCGCAAACCAAGCTGGCTTGTAAGCTCAGTCATCATGACGTTTCGAAAATGGCTCCCATGGTCAGTAATGATTGCTTGTGGGACACCAAACCTAGTTATGATATGATTGAATACGAAAACTGCAGCTGTCTTGCCGCTTGCGTCGAATGTAGGCATCGCCTCGGCCCATTTTGTAAAATAATCAACCGCGAGGATGATATACGCATGCCCCCCGGCCGAGTGAGGGTTACAAGTAATAAAGTCAATGCCCCATTTGGCGAATGGACCAGCGGCAATTATAGGGTGGAGAGGAGCAGGTGGAGCGCGCATCTTTCGATCAAACACTTGACAGTTGTGGCATGTTCTGACAGCAAGGATACAATCTTTAAACATAGACGGCCAGAAATAGCCAGCGCGCAACACCTTCTGAGCTGTGGCATACCCAGACATATGACCGCCACATGCTCCAGAGTGACAATCATTCAAAACTCTCTCAGCCTCTTCGTGAGTTAAACAACGTCGAAAAACTAAGTCTGCCCCCCGGCGATAAAGTGTATCTCCAATAATTCTGTATTGCTGGGATCGAAACCGAATTTTTCGACGGTCTTCCTTGGAAGCTTCAGGCCGAAAGGTTTGGGTTTGGAGATAGATGATTATATCCCCATACCACGGATCTAAAGTGCTAATAAGAAACAAAGATTCGTCCGCAATGGACTCCTCTGCCACAGTCTCTGTGTCAGCACTCGGGAAATCACACATCAATTCCGCAAAAACTAAAGATTTCTTAGACTTGGACTTCTCGAACTCCAAGTCGAACTCTTGCAGGATAACAATCCATTTAGAGTACTTGCCCCCTAGCAGTTGTTTTGTCAAAATATAAATCATAGGGTTGCAATCCGAAATAACTGTAGTCTTGCGGAGAAGAATGTAGTGACGAAAACGCTGGACAGCTTGAACGGCTGCCAGGGCCAATTTCTCCACATGCGAATATTTTAACTCAGTGGGATTTAAGGTTCTACTAAGATAATATATCACATGCTCTGCTTTGAATTCATCTTCTTGAACTAACACCATTCCAATGGTGGAATGCGAAGCTGCGAGGTATAAGAAGTAGTCCTGGTTGTAGTTGGGAGGATGCAATAACGGTGCATGGGTCAACGCGTGTTTCAGTGCATCAAAAGATTGTTGGCAATCTCGTCCCAAAAGAATTGTGCGTTCTGTTTCAACAACCGTGTAAAACCTTTAGTGACCTCGGCGTAGTTTGGGATGAATCGGCGTAAAAAGTTCGCTTTCCCTTGCAAACTTTGGAGTTGGCGCAAACTCGAAGGAGGAGGCAATTTGATGATAGCCTCGACTTTCGAGGGATCGACGCGAATGCCGGCTTTTGAAACAACAAATCCCAGCAATCGACCTGTTTCTATACAGAAAACACACTTGTGGGGATTCAACCGAATTCGATAATGCCTACACCTCATAAAGATTGCTCGTAGGTGGACAAGGTGATCAGCTCGATGTAAAGAATGAGCAGGCAAATCATCGAGATAGGGTTGCACAATGTGCTTGATGTCATGAAATGCATAAGACATTGCCCGTTGAAAAGTGGCCCCGGCATTCTTAAGTCCAAAAGGTAATTTGCAATAAGCAAATGTCCCCCATGGACAAATGAATGCCGTTTTTGGTTGATCGGCAGGTAGAATATTGATTTGATTATAGCCTGAGAAACCATCCATGAAGGAAAACATCTCACTTCCGGCACAATCATCAATAATTTGATCGATATAAGGCGTAGGATAGTTGTCTTTTGGACAAGCTCGATTTATATCCCTATAGTCGATACAGATTCTTATTGTTCCTTGTTTTTTATTGACGGGAACAATATTCGATACCCAATCCGTTAACGGGATCGGATAAATGAAACCTGCTTTCAACAGCTTTTCGACTTCTGCTTTAATCGCAGCCGCTTTTCGAGGGTGAATCTGACGCAACCGTTGCCGAATGGGTTTAGCATCCGGGTAGGTTTTGATTTCATGAACAACAATGGCAGGATCAATTCCCGGCATTTCCTCGTAAGACCAGGCAAACACGTCGCGGAATTCTTGGAATAGGGCCTTGTAAGTTTGGATTTCTTCTTCAGTACATGCGGCACCTATATGAATGTTCTCCTCGATTCCGGGCTTCACTGAAATATCAATGGGAATAGTACGAGAAATATTCCCTAAATTCAGCTCTGAATCAGAATGTTTCGTTGGATCCTGAGCGTCTTTGACATATTCAGCGGTAAAGATAGATGAAAAATCATTTTCAAATGCATCGCCCTTAGGTAAAAACGAAGATCTGTGATGGAGATCTTCCCATGGTAGATCATCTACACTTAGGATTTCGCGAAGTTGTTCGTCAGATGACACTTCTTCGGGAAACGTTATCCGTTCTAAGGGTGAGGTGAAAAGTGACTCTTCACTGACCACATTCATTTGGTTGGTTTCGGTTGAATGAAATCGGTAAAAGACATAAGAGCTTCATAAGCAATCTCATACGGACTCAACGGCATAACATCACCGAGTGAGTCTAGCTCAGAGTCAGATGGAACATACCAAGGATCATCATAAATAATGTTTTCTGACGTGATCATATGAATTGTTGCAAACGAAGGGTCTGCATTGAGTGGAGGGAGAGGAAAAGTTCCCAGTAAACCGGAATCCTTAACTAAACCTACACCAATGTCCCTATAAGGGATTGTCGTTTTACCAACATGCTGGATAGTTTCTGAAGAGGTTGGGTCGGATGAAAAGTATGTCAGCTGATCAATAGTCACGATCTTACCGTTATGTGGAAACTTAATGACTCTGAAGACCGATGAAACGACCGCTGTCATAGCATATGACCAACTTCGACCCAAAAGAAGGTTGTAGTCTAGAGGGGCATCAACCACTTCCACATCCAGACTAACGGTTTTACCTTCGACCCCTATAGGCAATTCTTGTAGAATACCAAACGGACGGAACCCACGGCCATCAAAGGCCTTAAGGATGGTGGGGGATTGGTTCAACGAAGGAGAACCAAGCGATCTCCAACATTGAATCGACATAATACACGTAGAAGCTCCCTCATCAATCACAGTCCGATGAATAGGCCTGTTTTTGACTATCACTGGGATTTGGAAAGCCATTTGATGGGGGAGACGCGGTGTACTACTTTCTAGATCAAAGATCATTAGGTTCGGGTCCTGAACATCGACAGCTCCAATAGCCGACAAAAGCAATTTTCGTTGCGCTGGACATGATTGCAGCACTTCGAGTGCCGACATTGCTGAAGGTGAAACAGCTAAGTCTTCAACAATGTTGTAATTCTGGGCTGCTCTCGCATGTGGATTGAAAGCAGACCTTCGAAGTACACCCTTGGCGGGCGGCTTAATCACTAAGTCTGGGTTAGGTTTTTCGATCTGTAGTGGATCGGAACCAGGAGCTGAGGTTGATGGGTTAGAGTGAGAAGATTCTGCTTCCTTACCATCAACAGGAGCCTTACTACCATAATCTTGCGATCGAGTCGCAATCCTGACATGAGACATCATCAAAATGGGTTCTTCACTGGCATTCGAAGAAGAACCTATCATCTTATTCTCCTGCTCTGGAAATGGATTTTTTAACACAGCAGGAGTGGGAGAACCTTTGACTATTTTCACTACCTCGGCCCGATGAGGGCAGTCTCTCGTAAAATGATCTTCTTCACAAATGAGACAAGGATATCGAGGTTTGCGTTTTTCGTCATTGGTTTCCGACTTTTCCGTTTTCTCCTTTGGAGCCTTGTCTGCTTTAGCCTTCTTCTTTCCTTTCTTCTTTCCACCGTTTTTTGATTTGGCCGTAGATGACTCTACAGCGTGAATGTCGGCGGTAAGTTCAGGAGGAGAAGACTCTCCTGTCGGAGAATCAGGCAAAGTGATAATTGGAGTATTGGAGGCCTTGGAAGACTTCTTCTTACTCTTCGTAGTCACGATACCAATCATACCATCAGCGGCATGAGATCCCGAAGGAGCAGCAGCGATTTGGTTTGACTTTGGAAGATCCGGAATTTTCTCGTGTAACGTACCCGACTGAGTGTAAACTAAGTCAAGGTATTGTGCCTGAGCAATGACTTGCTCCTCAGTAACTACTCCGGCCTTAGCTACATCTTCAGTAATTCTTGGTAATAATGATTTGACAAACCATTCAGCTAAGATTTGGTCCGGGATAAAAACTTTCACTAATCTTCTTCGACGTCTCCACTCATGGATGTGATCAGAAATGTACGTGGATGTCGATTGTTTTAGCGAAGTTAATAATTCTGTACCATTATCGTATCTGACTGGTAACTGAAAATGAGTTAAGAACGAGGTAGCTAACTGGCTAAAGTTGTAAAAAGAGGCCCGTGGTAACTCAATGTACCACTTGGCTGCGAGACCAATGAGTGTACGCTGGAAAAGACGTAAGCGGATGGAATCATCTGAGATGGAATTTGATGCACACCAGAGGTGGTAAGTCATCACGTGATTAGACGGATCCTCTCCAGACTTACCTTCGAACTTGGGTATATCGCTGGGCAACTTATTTGGCATTGGCGGCCAGAACTGAAGATATTGAATTGGATCGTTCGTTAGGCGCGTCAAGTCGGGTAAATCTAAAGTCGCAATAAACGGTAACTGCCGGTTAGGATCTCTAAAACTCTGAGTCACAATACCAGCCCCAGGAGGAGGATATCCAGGATAACTAGGAACAGGAGTCGCATTTGGGATATTATATCCTCCTGGAAAACCAGGATTAACCGGACCGTACTGGGGTTGCTGAGGTGGTTGATAAGTGTACCCAGGATACGGTTGATACTGGTAAACCGGTTGTTGGGCAGCTTGCCCAGGTTGATACTGTCCCTGGTACGGAGGTTGAACAAATTGAGGTTGAGTAGTAACAACCGTACTTGTACCAGGTTGGCCTGCAGGCATCTGGACTGTGGTTTGAACCGTGGGTCCAGACAACGGTACAGATGTCTGAGGAGTGGTTACAGGGACAGTAGAAACCGGAGCTGCCGATACTCCAGAAGTAAGCATGGTAGATGAAGCGGTAGTTGCTGCAGCCGTGTGAGGTGGAGTACCAGGTGCAATTGGCGGCTGAGTAACTACGGAAGTTACAGGGGTCTGAACACTTGACTGGACAGGTTGCGGTTGCTGGGGTGGACCAGGAACTGCAGGTTGTCCTGCTTGAGGTACCGACTGTATACTTGGTTGCGACATCTGTTGACCCTGTGACGGATCCCATGTTAACATTCCAGGGTATTGACTCGTAACAGGTTGAGGATACTGAGATCCATAGCCGTATTGAGGATAGGGTTGATAACTGTAAGGTGCAGTCCCATATGATTGCCCTTGAGGTGGTTGATAACCTTGACCAGGGTATTGACCCGTAGGTTGATAACCTTGAGGTAAATACGAGTACTGGGGTTGACCTTGACCTTGGGGTTGGTATCCTTGAGGTTGATACCCTTGGGGTTGATACCCTTGGGGTTGCCATCCTTGAGGTTGCCATCCTTGAGGTTGATATTGATACTGAGGTTGACTTTGGGGTACATATTGAGGCTGGGGTTGATACCCTTGGGGTTGATACCCTTGAGGTTGCCCCCCAGTCACGAATGAAGTACCTTGAGGTTGCCCCCCAGGCATTAACGAAGGTTGCCCCCCAGGCGGTAATTGGCCACCTTGAGGTTGGTTAATGGGAGTTGAACCTGACATCATATAAACATCACCTATACTCAATGGTACATTACCACTGTTTCCAACTAATAACCCATGATCAATGGGTTGAGGAGATGCTCCCGCAAAGGTACCAGAAAGTGATTGATACCCAGTAGGAACAGAAGGACCGCCATGTAAAAATGATTCAGGACTTTGTGAAAACACAGATGACTGACCAGACATATTTACAGGAGAATGAATTCCTCTAGGTGGAATAGGAGTACGAGGTGTAGAAAAACCTACTGAGTTGTCTAAAAAATTGGTTAATGCAAGGTACCAAGATTCACTTCTAGGAGGACTGTAAAAGATGGATTCACGCTCCCTTAGATCAAGGGTAATTAGATCTTCAAAATCAGAAACGCCTATTTCTTCCTCTGGAACAAGTTCTTCTATAGAAATTAATCCAACAGGAAGATTTTCGGTGATAATTCTTTCTATTCTTGGTGAATCAGGAACACTAGGAGTTGGAGTAACAGGTTCGGAAATTTCAGGTTCTTCGCCTGTTTCACTGGCAGATGAAAAACTACCAGCAAGCTCGGAAACTGTAACAGCTTCGGGATTGTAACCTGTTTCTAAACTTTGGTAATCTGGATGGACTACCAAGGAAAATTCTCCTTCTTCAGGTGATCCTACTCTACTGCCACTAGGAGGAGTTACAAGGACCTTTAACCCTTCTAAATTACCTGGGTCGTCTCGAGGAGGGGATCCCCTAAGTCTACGGGATCTTCTCAACAATTCGGCCACAGAAACAACTTCAGGAGACTGGCCCGCAATTCGACGGGACCTTCTCGGTAATTCCGCCACAATTAAAGATTTTTAACTACAACACACGAAAACAAAGTAAAAATTTCAAATCAAACCACCTAAAGTCTTCTAAAGAACCAAACAAATTTGAAGCACACGCCTAAATAATCTAGAGCGTCAAACCACACACAAACAGTAGTCTTCCGGACCAAAAGCGCTAGTTGGTGATTAGGCCCAACCTCGCAGGATTCAGTACAGAAATGGCGGGTGGAACAGTTACCCCGGCAACCTGCTTAATGAATAGACTGGACCAAGTTCCTCCACTTTAACCGTCTCGAAGTGAAGCGAACCCCCCAGAAAATCCAAGTGAGTATAACCGACGTCTGCTCCAGGTACAGTGGGACCTTCCCTCCACCGTCACCTTGGGTAGAATCCTAGATATTATGGCCACTAAGGTTACCAATCACAACAATTACACCTGGGGGAACAGTCTAAACTCCGACAGCACGCAAGGGCAGAGTAGCAAGCTCCAATCCCCTTACCGGCTCCTTGACAACAATCCAAGGTTTACCGATAAGTGACCCCTGGCTCCTCGACAATGGTTAATCCGAGGTTTACCGTTTGTAATACGTACTGCCTGGCGTCGTTCCCAACGAGGGAGGAATGATCCCCTCACTGGTTCGGACACGAGCTCGTGCTTCTCCTTTAAGAGGAGCTTTCCCAGAATGTAACTGAAACAATTGGATTTGTTCTACTCAAGATAGACTATCTGTTTGGTTTTGTAGTCTTGGAGAGTTAAGTACTCACCTACTCCAAGACCCTAGCCTAAGCTATGTTGGTGCTTCAGAGCCCTAGAAAAATAAAGATTACTAGATTGATTTTAATTTAAGCGTTACTTTTAAGGTTGTTTCTTAAGTCAAAAGGTGATGGAAGTGAAACCAGTGGTGTGTTGACTCGACTCGAAACCACTACAAAATGCACCTAGAATGATTTGTCCACTACTTTACTTTTTCGATGAATTGCTTAACTAAAAAGTTGAGAGAATGCAATCTTTATAAAAGCAACTTCTTAATTGAAGACAATCAAAGAAACAATTCGTTTTTCTTTTCCAAGCATAAAAACATAACCTCTCTTTACATGCACGAAAAAAAAACTCTTTTCTTCTTTCAAAAACAAAAAGCTACTTGAAACAAGACTTTTTAAAGAAGATGTTTTTGTATTTTTCTTTTATTAAAGCAAATAAATCTAATATAACCAAAAAATCAATCTTAACAACTCTTAAAATCTATGAAAATGCACTCATAAGCAAACTAAAGGCAAATTTACTCTAAGCAATCTTAACGAGGCCAAAACTAACAATGATTATTTCTAAGGTGTTTTACTTGATCACAATCAAATCAAGGACTAGCTTATTGCAGAATCAAAAACTAGCCAAAACAAAACTCTAATCTTTTTGTTCTTTTTGTAAAATGGAAATCAATACTTTATAAACAAGCAATTCGAAATTTGACCCAAAACAACTCAAATGGCAAGTTGCTCACACAAAGAGACTTTACGACAGGCCCGACTTCTAAGAAGGTTGACTAACCAGAGAGATCTAAGGCTGGACAACTTTCTACTATCAAAGTCACTACAAAACCTATCCAAAAATCAAACCCTAGGTCTAAACTTCGTTGAAAACCACTAAAACACTCAAAGCTCACAAAACAAGTTCAGGTGAAAATTCTTGACAGGGTACTAAAGGATCTGGGCAGAAAACACTAAGGAAAATCAAAATCTAAAAGGAATTTAAAGCAAAAATGGAATTTTCTTAAGTTTTACAGGAAGACGCAGGCAACCCGTTGTCACAGGTGCGGCCCCGCTCTGTGCAAACGGAAACAGCGCGTCCAAAGACGCACTGTGCAGTACTCAGAGGGTGCGTCCTTCTGGAAAAATGCAGAAAAACCAAATCTAACTAAATCTAAAGCTAAGCCACCCAAATACTAATTCTCACAGTCAAAAACCAGAAAATAAAAATGATTTTCTCAAAGCAAAGTTCATATAAAGGAAAAGACTCTCTTAATGGATCATCCCCAGCGGAGTCGCCAATTTGTCACACGGAATCTGTCAAGGGTGCGGACACGACTGACCTTCCTAGAAGTCTAAGACATTCTAATGACAAACAAGACAAAATGGAGTGATCTTTCTCTAAATACACCTTTTACAACATGAAAACTACAAGTG
Source organism: Pinus tabuliformis (assembly GCA_031772625.1). Classification (NCBI taxonomy): domain Eukaryota; kingdom Viridiplantae; phylum Streptophyta; class Pinopsida; order Pinales; family Pinaceae; genus Pinus; species Pinus tabuliformis. The sequence goes on along the minus strand of CM062816.1, from coordinate 1,059,667,168 downwards.
TTTAGGCTTACCTTATTCCAAAACGCTGTTGTTGAAGTCCGTTCTTGACGATCCGGATGAGCTCCTCCTTCAAGTCAATTCCTGCAACCACAAACAATCAAACAATTACCAAGCACTTGCATTTCATATAATAAAACATATATTCAACATGCAGACCAAGGAACACATGAAATAACTCATTAACACAAGCTATTGAGAAAAATAAACCAGTTTGTATTAATAACGAAACAAAGAAACTCTTACAACCTGGCCTTGGTGTTGTGCAAGTTCCTCCCAGGGTCCATCAAGGGTTTTCCTCTACTTTGACAAAGCTCACCCTCTCCCAAGTAGAATCAAGTGAAGACAATCTCTCCTCACAAAGGCTCTAATGGAAGACCTAAATCCTGCAGCATTTACCCAAAGAAAATGTATAGCTCCAACCTCTTCTCCTTCTGGCTCAATGCCTTTATTTATAGTGCTGTAAAGAGGTTATTCAGGTCCACTATCAATGGGATCATCCCCCTCTTTGGGTGGGATAGGTCCCTTATTGATGGGATAAGTTCCCCCTTAATAGAGATACATGAACCAACTGGAGGCGCATCCATTTCATCAAACCGACCTCTAGAATGTTCTAGAAGTAACCACAAGTAACTTTTTCAAGATAAAACTCGCGCATTTTGCCTTTTACAGAGGGACGCACCTGTCCCTTAACATACAGAGCGTCCACGGACGCAGATTTTGTGAACATGGTCAGCGTCCCCGCAGGTAAGGCTAGAGAGAACCTGCGACCCCAGAGATAAACATAGTTTTTACAAGACTTTCTCTCTTCTTTGAGTTTGAGATGGATAACAGAGGCATGAGACTTGCCTAAGAAGGTAGCATGACTGTTGATTTGAGCCATACTAACTGTAAGTAGTCAAGGTGACATTTTTTAGTGTAACAAGGTGTGCACCAATCAAACACTGTGGTGAGACATTCTACTGCTAGGCTCATAGATAATCATGAGGCCTGATGCCAAGCAGCATAACCATTTACCCTGGAAATGGTAAATAGTAGAATCTTCAAGGACAAGCTCTCTAAGTGTTTGATTGGAATCTGACTTCCAATATTTTCAGTATGAATGGGACAATATATGTGGATGTAATCTTCTACAAAAAGACTACCCCTTATCCTGCCAGTAGAATGCACTACCTCTCTCCTTCGAGATAGGCTGGTAATGAAGTAAATATCTTCGATCTCGATCCTTAGGGGCATCTAATCAATCATGAATGCATCATCCTCTGCACTCCAGTAATGAATCAATAACTCAAGCAATTGTGTGTTGGAATTTTAAAATATTTTAGCAAGCCACAACCTCTTAACGCATCCAAGGCATTTTGGTCCTCCATTACTTGATTATCTATAGCACTATGCTCCCTTTCTCGCCAGGTGATGGTCATCCTACCCAAAAAATGTTTCAACCGTTAGATTTATGTTTTAAAGTTTTTACTCGTGCACACATGGGTTGCCTTTTAGCATAATCGTGTGTAGGGCCCTCGTATATGCGGGTTACCTGTATTCACCTCGCGCGTACGTAGAGTTGAAATTTTTGACATATTTTCCTACGGTCAAAACTTGAAAAAAAAACATTCAAAAAGTATCACAAATAATTACAAGCAGGATATAAGGGTTACCTGGAAGTTTTGAAGCGATTTGAACGGTTCAATTGGTCGGAGGAATCTTGTTTGGGTTTATCTCCACAGCTTGCTCAAAACACAAATGAGAAAATTGTGAGTCCATAAGTCCTTATATAAGTTGAAAAATAAAAATTATTTTTTCAAAAATTGATTTTTGTCTTATGGACTTTTTGACCTTATGGCTTAGAGTGTCGAGAATGGGTTGTGAGTTCAAGAAATTTTGGATACTTCTTCGAGACATCATTTTGGTCCCATGACCATAGACCCATCATAGCAGGTATCGTTTTCTTACTGGCATATAGGTTAGAGAATACCACTTTCCACTGCATTTTTCATACTAGCCCCCATATTGTGATACATTAGTCATAGGGTTGACCCCATCGTATCTTGGTTCGCAAACCATTTTCACTCGCCGACTTTAAAAATCATGATGTGATGGTAGAGCCAACCTTTACATGGGCATATTATTTTGATCCTCACTGACATTGGCTACCCATGCTGCTATATTGAGTAGGCTCAGGAGTCTTCTTTGGTCCCGCCATGACTTATGCGTTGAAGACTCATTCTCATTCTTCTACGCTACTTTCTGTCCTTATACCCTAGAGGCTCCTTTGTGTTGAGTTGTACTGATGCATTGCATATTGAATACTTGCACCTTTTGGCCTTGAGCCGGCTTCACTTGGACTCGTGTTTAAGCCACTTATCGATCATGTCTTCTACAAAATCAACCTTGCAATCACTTAGCCTCTGCAACTTGACACACCCTTTTACCCGTGGAAAGAACATCCCTTTGGGTGTCCTTGACCATTTTTTCTAACTTGCATTGAGCATAGGAATGTTCCCCTCCTAGGAACTAGAGCATCTACTTTTTCGAAACTCGTTCTTTCCACTGTACTATAGCATTATTTTATTATTTTTCAAGCTTCATATAAAAGAAAAAGACAAAAAAAATTATATATTCCAAAAAAAGTGGGAACGAGACATTATTTCCATATTTGATGGCAGCTAGAGTCAGTTGTGTCACCCTTGAACAAAGCACTCAAAAGAAAGTATTTCCTCCATTTGGGTGGGCTTTAGTTTGACTTAGGAGAGCCTTAACCTTGTTATTGAGTCAGTTCTCCTCCGATTGGTTACCTCTTCCAATCATATGGAGAGTTTTCTTATGCCTCCTGCATGACAAACTTATACAAAGTTATCATATGCTGCCATGTAGTCACAGTTGAGTCGTGTTTTTTGTTCAAGGGAAGTAAACCTAAGTTAGCCTCTTTGCAGTGTCTCTTGATCTATTTTTCAGTCGACCATCCCTGGTTGTCAGTGTCATGTTCATTATCACATCAGTTTTATTGGTCCTTTGCTCGTGCCGGTTTGAGAAGGTCTTCATTGACTTCTTGCTGGCGGGTCTTGTCCTTATCGACTACGACAAATTTCTCTGAGGGCAGATATAGAGCCACACCTGGCCTTATTTTCATTATTGATATGTCACCTTGTGCTTAGCATCGATCAATATCATGGGTCTTTGACTGGGTGGTTTCCCTTGTGTTCAACATCAGCTTTTATTATCACACATTGGGATTCGTGCAGTGCCTTGGTTTCCATTTGACACTATTGGTGGATTCCTTGCCTTTGTGTCAGCTTTCATTATTGGTTGGTTTAGAGGCTTTCTATCATGCACTAGCCATATTTTGTGTACGCCAGAAACGTGCTTCGGTTAGGTTACTACATCTTTGTTCTTCCGATTCCTTCCATGTTATTGGCCTACGGGTTACACTCGCGCTAGATTGATGAAGGATGTATTAATGCCTTCCTTCTAGTAGATCTTTTCCCATTGACTTCAGCGCATTGATCTAAGAAGGAGATCTAGAATCCATTTGCCAGTACCTTAGGGTTTGCAGTCATTAGTGGCAGATTCCTGCGCTATCGACAGTGGGAAAACATCATTGTTTCCTGATTGATAAATTCTTTCAAGTGTTCGACTACAACTCATTTATTCACACTTGTTAGATTGTACTGGGTACCTTGACTCTCATCATCATTATCGGTGAGTAGTCTCGTGTTTGTTAACGGTATACATCAATGACCAGTAATCAAACAATTTCTCACATGGTCGACTTCAGATCATTCATTCCCATTATGTATAAATGTACCACGGTGGTCGGTGAAGACCTCGGGTTTGCATCAACATGTCTTGGTTCACTTGTCAGTTGCTCCTGTTTCTGCTAGTTGACACCATTCACATTATATGTTGCATTTCCTTATAACGACATCTTATATGCTGGCACCCAATTTGCAGTGTAGTACCATTTATTCCATCATGTTCACTTGGTACTATTTTGATCAGTTTCTTGACTTCAGTGATCAACTTCATACTTCAACATCATTGATCAATTCTTTATATGTGATATTCGGACATGTACTTTCTTGATTATGATAAGATGATCCATTATGTATTTTCAATTCCTTTATACTTATATGCATATTGGATTCACTTTTGTACTTGACATGCGGACATGCTTTACTATTTATGAGCATGGGTATGCTCGCCTCAGACATCAGTTTCTTTTTGATCTCTTTTGATGGCTTGACAGGCTAAATTCGCGTGAACTCCTCGGTCTCGGCATGATTCCTTCCATACACTTAATACATTTCGGCCATCACGTACCCCTTCTAACCTCATATATTGGGGGCATCTGTTATGGCACCATTTACCACTCTTGGTAGATCTGATGCTCTAATTATGGCCTAGGGAAACCCTTCCTTCCAGACTTGGTCCAAAATCTAAAAAAAATGTTTTATTCCTTATATGCTACTTTGCCCTATGATAAAAGTGTGTACACACGGGTTAGCATATATCCAACCTGCGTACATATGTTAAAACACTAAAAAAAAAAAAATTTCCTTAAATTCGGGCGGAGTTCACGGGTTTTACCTGTTACTCACCTCCTATTGCCCGTGGCCCAACTATTTCCCAACTAAAAAAACCAATTTGGAGAATTATAAATAAACCTCCATGGGAAGGCTTTAAGGGAGAAGATATGAGATATTGATACTATAGTTAGATTATCCCTGATCGAGTCCGACGAATCCTTGTGCCTCCTACACTCCCCAAAGCTTCAGGAAACCCTTGTTCCCCTGTTATAGATATCTTCCATCTTGATTGAGATATCCTCGTAATGGTGATGGAGGAAGATTGCTGAAGGCCGGAAAAGGATGGATCCGGAGGACGATTCTTCTTGGAGCCAGAGAGGGACTCAGGTCATATTTCTCCACTTTACTTATAGCTAACTTCAATAAAAGGAATGATGTTTTGTTTCCAATATTAAATGTGTTTATGCATCAAATTATGTTGTAATCTATTTATGAATCTTATATTGATGTATAATTATTCATTCATTTATATGATTTAAAGTTAATATCATGAACATGCTTTATGTTTCTACTGCTGTGTATGTTCCATTTGAATAATTTTTAGGTTTCAAGAACATTAGGAGAAGCCGAGGGTTTGCACCTTGTGGGACCTACCCAAACGAAGGACATCTGGGTAAGGACACTCCTACACAGTTTAGTAGAATAAGCATTTTGGTTGATTGCTTGAGCATTTCTTCTTGTGGTTTGCCCTCTGCTCTGTTGGGGATCTCAAACCAAAGCCCTAGGATGGTTTCACCCACAACAGGCAGAGAAGAAATTGATGTTGAAGAGGGTGAGTCGATGACTCGTCTATCAAAATATATTCCGCCGTGAAAGGATATGCCTAAAGTACCAAAAGATCCAGACAATACGAATTTCATGGTGTCCATGCCAACCATGGTGACCACGAGAAGTTCCCTTAGTTGGTTCCAAACAAATACCTGTCCAAGGTCTATTATGAAGAATCGAAGGTCACAAGGTTGGAGCCTATGAAATGGGTCGCTGGTGTTGGGGCCGCAGGGCTCTTGAATATGATATGGGTGCTGTACTTCAGTCCCACCAACATAAACACCATCTGTGTGCGCCAATTCCTCACATTGGTCCATGATGGGTGTCTTTGGCTGGGGGAACCCATCCCTATCACAAATATGTTGATCCACCAGATTACCCCGTTTCCATTCCAAGGAGTGGACCCTTTAGAGGCGTTTGGAGGAAAAACATAGGAAAAGAAGTTCATGGGCCAAATGAAGAGCAAGTTTGGTTTGATAAAGAATTCGTGGGGATACTCCATCCGCTCTATCTCGGATCTCGCGGTGTAGTTTTCCACACAAATATTAGCAGGAAAGACAATGCGTAAGTGTCACGCATATGAAGTACCAACACCGGTGATCTCTTTGGTTTCTCAGTGTGCCAAAGGAGTCCAGTATAACTGGGCTCAATATTCATGCAAGGAGTTTTTAAGAATTGTAGGTAGGCCCAGGATGAGGGCAAGGCATTCCATTACACCTGGTTGGTGCTATTGATAGCACTCGTGGCTTGGAGGATACCTGAGGATAGTCAATTTCCTCCACATGACGTAGACCTCCCGTAGGCAGCGAAGTTCACTTCACTCTAGGCTACCAAGGACCCTACGCGCATCACCGAGGCAAAGATTTTTTGGGTTCTTTTAAGATGGAACTAAGGAAGGTGATTAGTAGAGGCCACGACTATCACCCACATTGCACATGCAATATTAATCCATAGTTGAATTTAAAGAATATTTCCACAATCTGCATATTCTTGTGAAGGAGGATGCCATGAGGGTATGGAAAAAGTTGCCTTACTTGGTGGCCGAGGAGGACATAGCAGGGGTCGTCAACAAATGGCCAAGTGACTGGCTCACCCCTTCATATGTAGGTGCAAGTACAAGTAAGGCCGTTGAAGGATCAACCGCATAGATGAAGACAACAAAGAAGAAAAAGGAAGCACAATAGGCTTTCGCTCAGGAAAAAGCTGTGCAGAAGAAGGGAGTTGATGTACGAGAGAAAGAAGAGGAAGCCAAAGAAAATAACGTCACAGGACACAATTGACGTCAAAGAGTCAGAAAAGGAGAAAAATTCAGAGGAGGAAGAAACAGAGGAACAAGATGAAGGGGGTGCGGAGTTAGAATCCCCCTTTATGGCAAGGACAAGGAAGAAGCAAACCTCAACTGGGCTGCGCAAGAAACAAAATTTCGACTGATCAGTTGGTGCGGCCCCTTTGGTCTTCACCGAAGGGGACTTAGATGAAATAGGTGATGTGGTCCGCAACACGATGAAAGATCTTTGGGGCCACTTTGAGGAACAATACCAGCAGGCGCTAGGAAAGGTTCAACAAGACCTGCGTGAGTTGCAGGTCCAAACAGGTAGGATACAAGCGAGCATGGGACAAGTGAGTGGGAAGCAAGCGAGCCTGAGTCAAGCAAGCGGGTCAGTTCTGGACACAGAGATGACTTTGGATCTCCGCGCCATTCAACTACTAGAAGGATCTTTGCGCGTCAAGACAGAAGAAGAAAGAGCCCAACTGATGCAGATGAAGAAACTGAGCTTAAATCTCGCGACGCTCCCCATCCAGACCCTGCATGAACTACACCAAGGGGTGTCTGATGAATTGAGGGTTCGGGAGCAACACACACTACTGATAATCAGTGAAGTCAAGACAAGGAATCAACAATATTTTGAGGAGAAGGCGTAGACACTTAAAGAAAAAGAAGAGATCACAACATGAAGCCAACAGTTGGAAGCCACCCTTGTACAAGCTTGTAGTGAGCTTCCCGAGCTTGAGATCCCGACATAAGTGGCCTCAATGGAAAAGATTCAAAAATTGGTCATTTTAGTAAAGGAGTCCAAGGATGAAATCGGCCGAGTTTGGTTCAAGTTGGAGCTGCAGATATTAGAGTTACAACTAAAATTGCAGCCCACGACTCCTCGAGAAGTTAGAGAGCTGCATGAAGCTGCTATCAAAGCAGGCATGGAAACCTTAGAAGATGCAGTCAAGGGCTACACTGAGCTATTTGAGTAGGCCATGGAGATATGGACCTCACTATAGGAGGATCCAACTCTGCAAAAGATTGGCATATACATCAGGGAAAAGCAGCGCTAGTTTGATGAAATCAGATCAACAACGCGAACTTTAGCACCAATGCAAAGGTTTTCCAGACTGCAGGAAGGAAAGTTGATTCAGAACGAGATTGATGAGCTGCATCGCAAGGAAGAGATCATATCTTCAAGGACACATCCATGGACATATGAGGCGAGTTAGTTGACTCTGTCAGTTCAGAGCAAGCTCAAAAGAATGCAACAGACTCAAAGGACCATGAGCCTTGCAGTTGAAGGCCCAACTACTGAAAAATTGGTCGAAGAAGTGCAACAAGATACTATGCAGGGAACAATGGATATACAGGTTTTGAAGATCGAGTTTAGTGAGCTGCAGGTGAAGATCGAGCCTCCGTCAACAGAGTGACTCGAGGATGAGTCACCAAATTGTGTTGGGACAGGTTCCCTTGGGGTAAATTTTGTCATTAATTTTTGTATATTTGTAAAGTATCCGTGTTTTGAGGGAGCAGAGCGTGAAGGTCATAGAGTAAAAAGGGGCTTTAGTCCCTTAGTTTGTTAGAAGATAGGGAGTTTTGTGACCCGCCCATGGTATTGTAAAAGAAAAAGATATATAAAGGATTCATAGCGAGTCTAGGAGGAAAAATAATAGAATAGAATATCATTGTATGGGCAAGTAGTTAGAGACATGAAAGTTTGTTTCTTGTACTTAGGCAAAGGGGAAGGATCCTGCAACTGTGTGCGTGGAGACCTTGGTAAGTTCGTAGGATGAGTGCGCAGGTCCCTACAACTGTGTGCATAGGGAAGAAGAGTCTGTAACATAAGAATACATCTAACAAAAACTATTTTGATCCATACTTGTGTATTTGTGCATCTATATTTACTTATGCAATGTTTGTATATTTTCTCTATTACTCTAAACTTATATGAAGTAATTCTTAATTGATAAGGGAAAGTAGTAGATCTGCTTATTTATTTACTATTATGAATGTTTAAATCATTTCGTGAAGGTTTAGAGTATGTTTCTGCTTGTTACTGTAATTATCTATATTTTAAGGGTTAGGGTTCACGAAAACTGAAAGAGACCCTAGAAACCACAGGGACCCATCACACTAATATTTGGATGCAAAAACCTGGTTCTGTCATACCCCAATACTGCTTTGGGTGAGACTACATCTTGTGCTATGTGAGTTGTTTCCGAAAGGGCCAGTAGTTAGGGTTTTGTTGGTTGGCGCAACTAACTCTGAACCTGGGTCATGACCCCTTAAGCCAACATATACATATCACAAACTCTTTATTTGGATCTGCAATCTTCATGACTAGAGCATCTGTAAGCATGTTTCTTCCCTTTTAACAAGGACGTAATATGATAGGTAATCTGTGAGAAGTTCCTAATGAACCACATGTAGTAACCTACTAATCCCATGAATGATTTGATCTCATCCACATTCCTAGGAGTTTCCTACTCCATGATAGCTCTGATATTTTTTGGGTTCACTACTATAACTTCCTTAGAAACAATATGTCCCAAGTAATGAACTTTTATCTGAAATAAATTGCACTTACTAAGCTTAGCGTACAACTAATGCTCTCTCAACAATCTTAACCCTGCTTCTAGGTGTTTTGCATGCCCTTCCTCATTCTTACAATATACCAATATGTCATCAATGAATACTATCACAAACTTGTCGAGATAAGGATGCAACACGCTATTCATCAAACACATGAAAGTAGACAGAGCATTAGTAAGACCAAAATGAACTACTACAAACTCATAATTCCCATACCTAGTACAAAATGTGGTTTTGTAGATGTCCTGTTTTTTGATGCGTACCTGATGATATCCTGATCTCAATTCAATCTTTGAGAACACTGCTTCTCCCTTCAATTGATGAAACAAGTCATCAATTGTGACAAAGGATACTTGTTATTGATAGTGACCCTGTTCAACTGCTTGTAATCAATACACAACCTAAGAGTACCATCCTTCTTCTTCACAAACAACACTGGTTCACCCCAAAGCGATACACTTGGCCTAATGTATCCATTATCAAGCATTTCCTTAAGCTGCAACTTCAATTTCACCAACTCTGGAGTGCTCATCTTGTAAGGTGCCCTTGATTTTGATGTTGTTCCTGGCATAAAATCAATAGAAAATTCCACTTCCCTATAAGGCGGTAACTCTAAAATCTCGACTGGAAATACATCCCGAAACTACTGCAAAATTGGATACCTCTTCAAGAATTTAGCATCCTCAACATCCTTTCCTTTATGATTGAAAATATGAACTAGAAACAATACACACCCTTTCCTACTACTGTACTTTTCCTGCATAATTGTAACCATTCTCATTGATGTAGGTTTCTTCTTCACTGCAAGATTCTTCTCTCTCCATCATCATCCAAGCACTCAATACCCTTGTCATAACACTGAACATTATTCCTATGAATGTATAACCAATCAATACCCAAAAGCATATTGTGTGATCCCAATGGAAGCACATTTAGATGTGCTGGTGTAGACATACCATTAAGCTCAAATGCACAATATCTCACCCAATGATGAACTCTTTTCTTGGTACCTGTAGCCAACTGCACCAACTAAGACTCTGCATGCACTTTTTTATTCAAGCAACAATTATCCATGAGGTCAGGATTGATATAACTACAGTTAGATATAGGGTCAATCAAAATAGAAACAAATTGATCAAAAATCTTACCTTCCATCTCGATAATAGATGCCTGGTGATCAGCCTGCCAATTATCCAATGTTACATAAATCTGAGGAATATTTTGTCCAACATACCCAACTATCTATGCCTCCTGAGCACTGTAAATTTGAGGTCTACCACCTTGATGCTATGGAAAATCTCTCTTGTGATGATCCTTACCATAATTACAACACTGTAAAGGCTTCCTTCCATCACCCTTATTCTGCTCCTTAGACTGAAATTTCTGTCCTCTATCAACTGCATTGAATTTCTTATATGGTGCTGCATTCTCCTTGTTACCGCATCCTATGGTCTTCCTCGCTTCTTATCCCACTTTCCTATCATCTTATCATTACCTTTCCAACCCTGCTTAGGTTCCATCTTATGCTTAGACTGTTCATAACAATGTTTCAACTTCCCAGTTACTTCCTCTTATGTCGGAGGCTCATCATACTCTATGAAATCCTTAAATTCGAATGGCAAACCACTAACAAATCTTTGAACCTTCATCTTCTCATCCTTAAGATAAGGCACATACCTCAACAACTCCAAAAACTTAGTTATATTGTCTTCATTTTTCATATACCCCATCTTAAGCTCATATAATTCCTTGGCCATACCATTATAGTATCTCTCTCAAAAGTACTTCTTTCTGAAGAGTCTTCTGATTTACTCATGCCAACTCAACTCCTCTATCTTGATGCCTTTGACACGCTTCACATCTTCCCACTAGATGTCTGCTTTTCCCATGAGAATGAAAATTGTTATTGTGGCCTTCATATTCTCCAAATCATCTCGTAGCTCAAAAAACTTGTTCATCCCAAGCAACCATGCTTCTGCATCTTCTCGTTTCTTCAACTCTCCATCAAAGGTAGCGGTTTGGATTTCTTGAACTCATCTGACAAGTATTGCTTCTCACTCCTCCTGTAAGGATGATAATGATGATGACCATGTTGTCTCTTTGATTCAAAACTAGAATAAAACCCATAACCACTACCTCTCTTGTTAGGTGTACCCATTCATCTACCACCTATGACTATGTCATCTCTGTTTGATTTGTGTCCTCCATGAGACCTGCTACCATATGCCCCATTTGTCCTTTCCTCCTATCCATAATTGATTTTTGGTTGTCCTTATCTCTACAAATATGATAAACTCTAAAGGATCACTGCATTGACCTCTGCTTTCTTTTCTTGTTCCTAGGCAGGTATTTCCTATGACTAAATTACCCTGTCATTATTCGCCTTACAACTTCTGACTCTGCCTTTAGGCTTCTCAAGGTTATTGCTATGTCAGGAGAGTACTCATCTCTTTTTTGCTCATATGATCTATAACCGGAGTCACATGAACTATAGTCCACCATTCTACTTGTCCTCTTTAATATTCTTCTTTTTGCAAACATACCATGTCAGATAACCAAATATAAACATAATCAACATACCCAAGTGAAGTTCAGGAGAGGCTATCTCATTTGCACAAATTAATCTATATTGGCATATATATATATATATATATATATATATATATATATATATATATCATCATCATAACATACCCACATCATCAATATCTACATGATGACACAACTGCGACAATGACCATCACGAGAAATAACCAACATGCATGCATGATAGACAGATAGACAATCAGACATGCACACATAATAATCACATCTACCCGGAGGTCCAGTGCTACAACCTCACTCTGATACCACCCTGTAACAAATCCTCCCACATTTACCTAAATTTGCAAGCTCACCAGGGTAAATATGAGATGAGTGTCAGTATGACCTGACCCAACCTCCTAGTTCCAGTTAAGGAAATGGGGCCTACAAATTGACCATAAACTTATATCCTACAAGGACTACATATCACCCTAGAAATGAAGAAACACCACGGTTGTCAATCCCTGAGCTGGAACCCTTTTTCTTTGGATTAGGCCTATAACCGCACCCTTGACACTGCTTGCATGCAGTTGTGAGCCTCCAATCGCACTCACAAGCCTTTCTTCATGCGATTATGACCCCATATCTCCATTTTTGTGCCTGCAGTCTTGGGATCTGAGCCACTTTTCTAGGCTAGTCTCTAGAGCACTACCCAAAACTCCTTGTAACTTTCAAGAATCATATTTCTTATCATGAAAATGCTAATCATTCAAACTTGACCTAGACTGCCTATAACACACTAGACATTTCTTTAAACATGTGGCAAACATGTAAGCTATTGGTCATGAATGCATATATGATCATAAAAGTCTGAGATTCATATGAGAATCGCCAAGAAGGATTTATGCCCTCACCACATAACTGCAACAACACTTGTTAGTCCATATATTCATCAACCATTAGATAACTAAACAAAACATGACATGAGACATAGATAACATACATCATGTAACCAACAAATAACCAACATATAAACCATGGCATTCAGCCATAATAGCACCAACATAATCACTACAATTATACATGAATCACAATAGAAGAATAACTCTTGTTAATATATGAAAATACCAACCAAGTCAGGGACTTCCACGTACCACCCAACCATAGATTGCTTTGAAACAAATCTCTCTTTCAGCCAATCACCCCCATGCCATATTCAAAGCATGAATGTAGGATCTCATGGAATAAACCAAGACAAAAACAACCAGGGCTTCCAGAGGCCAAACCACCTCAACCCTCAACCACGGTGATTCCACCTCTATGATCGGACATCACTAATATCAACTAGATCGGTCTCTACCAAAGTTGTCGAGGGCTCTAGGAACTAGTAACTGAACCCACAACCTTCTAGAGCTCCAGAGCTTTTGTCCAACCCGCCTTCAGGGACTAGTAACTCAACCACCAAGGGCTCTATAATGTTTGTCCCAACCTTGGCTCTAGGACTAGTAACTCAACCTAAGTTGTTCTAGGGCTTCCAAAGCATTTTTTCCAACCCACAACCATTATGAATATGATCAACATTCATAAAAAAAATCAAGTGGAAAAACCCACAACACCATAGATGTCCAGGAAATGTTAAGGCATGGCTAAAACCACTATCAATCCAAGAAAATCCCCAAGCCAATGATAACACATAACCAAAAAATCACATGCATATACCATGCATCCAAAAATCAGCAAGGAAATCACACATGCAACCTATTACCTGCAAAGCAATACAATTGTAGTTGTTGATCCTATCGTTCCCTTGCACTTTCCTACTTTCCTTTCCTTCTTTCTCCAATCCAAGTGAATATTAGAGTGCTCCAAGAATTCTCTAAGCGTGCAAGAGTATGGGAGAATAAAAAGGGAGCTCCAAAACTAAACTGACAAAAGTTGTGCACTGATCCTCCAAAGCCTTTTTATCATTGAGGCCTCTATTTTCTTCATTTTCCTTCATTTTTCCTCTAATTTTCTTTTCTTTCAAATATGTGTCTCTTCACCTTTATTTTCTCCTAGTTTCCTTTATTCCATAAATAAAATGCCAATTATTTCCACTTTGCCTTTTCCATTTCCTTTGTCAATTTCCATAGCCATTAATTAATCACAAGTGATGCCCACCAAAGTGTTTTGCCCAACATTCAACTTGGAATATGTGTCCCATGACCTTGGTCTTATTTTATTTACATAGTAAATCAATGAGGGGTTGTTACATTGTCCATGAAGAAACAAGGGTTGAGGAAGTAAATAAGGTTATGGCCAAAGAAGCAAGTGAGCCCCTATACATCAAAGCAAAGTTAACAAGCCATCCTCCATTTCGAAGATACCTTTAGGATATTGGGGACTGATAGTTTGCAGGCTTTCCAAAGGTGATGGCATGCTCTTCCCCATAGTCTACAAATCAGGGAATATCACTCCCCTAAAAGGTTAAGGAATTCCTTGGAGAGAACCCCATTCTACAAAAGAATTGTTCAAGAAAGAAGATCAATTGGATTGGGCTAAAGCTAAATCCTCCATTGCTAGTGGGCCTACAAGAGAGAATAGATCAAGCAAAGGAACAAAGGGAGTGGGAAACCATAGAGGCAAGTGCAGGATTCTAGCCACATGAAGGCACATCGTTTGAGGTGCCTTGGGATGTTAGAGAGGCCACCAAGGCCATGCATGAGCTACAAATCAATGAGTAAGTTCCTCAAAGGGTGATAAAAAGATTCAGTAGGGGGGTGATAATGGGACCCATAAATAGATATATTATAAGGCCCATTTTTCTATCCTACAACCTATAAGTTATTCTTTTCTCACATTAATTAACATATTTTTGGCTATAATGTGCTTGGTAGGAATACTAAAGGATGTTTGTCATTCTTTGTGGCCTAATGTGGCTAATGTCCAAGGAAAAGAGCATTTTTGAGTGCATTTACTATGCAAAGGTGTGTTGGAGGTATCTAGAGGAGATTTAAGAGGCTTCTCCACTGCATTTACTCTCCATCAACTTCACTTGATCCCTAAAATAATTCATCAGCAACTCGAGATATGCTAGAAGCCAATGAACTCAAGTAATTGTGAGGATCTAAGGGAGATAGATCCACATTTTTTTTAGTTTTTGGAGGGAGGCAATCTTCTTTCCAAGGAGGTTGCCCCTTAGTCATCTTTGTATAAATAAACAACCTAAGGGCTCACTACGATTCAAATTTTAGGAGAAAGGGAGAGCTACTAATAGCCATGGACTTGAGATTGTCATTTTTTCTTTGCATGATGTATTTGAACTTCATTTTAAGTTAATGAAAATTTTATTTTTGTCTCACATTTGAGTTTGTTTCAAAGGGTTGAGTCCCCTTGGGTTAGGGCCCAACCAAGAGGCTCCAATATCTCTTTGCTTATTTTATTTAGGCATTATTTTTAGGAGTAGCATTTCCTTCTTTATTGTTGGGTTGTATTATATTCTTTCCACGACTAGCCCACGTAGTTAACCGGGGGGTTAGAAGGGGGGCAGAGCCCCCCTTTCGTTGCATTGATTGCATAGCGAGGGGGGTCACAGGGGGTTTGAGGGGTGCAGGTAACCCCACTCTATGGGGTCCAGGGTAGCGCCCCAGAAAATTTTGGTTTTGGAACCTATGTTAGGTTGGGCGGACACACCTATGGTTTTGTGCATGATTTTTGCACATGTTTTTTGACGTGATGGTTTTCGGTCCATGGTATTGGATGCTTCAGCATGTATAAATATGTATTATAACATTGAAAGGAACACAATGAAAAATCAAGCTGGTAGTCCTAGTTTTTGGATCCAGGGGAAATCTCTGTGTATATGTGTTTTATGTGTTATGCTCTTGCATTGTTTAGTTTATTTGTTTTAGAATTCGTATGCAGGTAATTTCTGTACGGGGTTAAAACCTACATTTGGTATCAAAGCTGTTTTGGCTTCAAGGGGACACCTTTTTTGCTGAGGGGTTTCACTCATGCCTGTGGTAGACCCTGTTCAGTGGGAGATCTGCGAGATCGATTTTGGTGGTGAAAGAAGATGGCGAGTAGTGGAAAGATAGAGATTGAGAAATTTAATGGTCAGAGTTTTGAGTTGTGGAAACTCAAGATGGAGGATCTATTGGTGGATAAAGATCATTGGATCATGGTAGATCCAGGTACTAAACCAATGGGAGTGTCCGATGAAGAATGGAAGAATTTGGATTGGAAGGAAAAGAGCACAATGTGATTATGTGTCTCAGATTCAGTATTGCTGAATGTATCAGGGGAAGCTACGATGAAGGCTTTGTGGGACAAGTTAGGGACTTTGTACCAATATAAGTCTCTGGTGAATAAACTGTTCCTGTGGAAAAAGCTGTATAACTTGAGGATGAAAGATGGAGATTCGGTGATAGAGCATCTGAACACATTTAATACTGTGGTGAGTCAGTTAGAATTTGTTGATATTAAAATTTCAGATGAAGATAAGTGCATCAGTTTGTTGTGTTCTCTACCAGATTCGCGGGATAGTTTGGTTATTGCAATAGGTAGCAATGAAAATGCCTTGCAATTTGATGAAATAGTCTCATCCTTGCTGATGGAGGAGATGAGACGGAAAAATATGGAGAGATAGAATGGTGATGCCTTGTATGTACGAGGATGGTCCCAGAACAGAAACAAAAATAAGTCATCGAGTGGGAGATCTAATTCTAGAGGGAGATCTAAATCTCCAGGAAAACCTGTAAAGGTGGTTTGCTGGAAATGTGGAAAGGAAGGGCACTACAAAAGGGACTGTAAATCTAAAGCTCCTGATAAAGGAAAGGGATCTGATGATGCTCCTTCTGAAAAGGCGAAAACCACCTTAGATGAAGCTAGGGATGTGTACTTGTCTTCTTCAAGTAAACATGTAGATCATGAGGCATGGTTGATTGACTCAAGTGCATCCTTTCACTTCACTCCCCATAGAGAGTGGTTTTGCGAGTATGAGAAATATGATGGTGGTGATGTCTTCTTGGGGGATGACGGGAAGGCTAGAATTGTTGGTCGCGGAAAAGTAAAGTTGAAGTTGCAAGGTGGAATGGTTAGAACACTTCCGGGTGTTCTGCAAGCAAGTTGGATGATGCAGGTGAAAAAACAGTGTTCGAGAAGGATACCTGCAAGATGGTTCAGGGAGCACTGGTATTGATGTGGGGAGTTTAGGTTGGAACTTTGTACAACTGCAAGGTAGCACAGTTGTTGATGGGTGCAACAGTTTTGTGGTTCCTGAAAGTGGAGCAGCAAATCTAGTGGTCTCTGGAGAGAAGACCATGTTGTGGCATCAAAGGCTTGGACATATTGGAGAGAAGGGCCTTCAAATACTTCATGGTAAAGGTATGGTAGAAGGTATGAGTAATAGCTCTCTGGATTTTGATTTCTATGAAAATTGTGTATATGGGAAGCAGAATCGGGTGAGTTTCCCCTCTGGTGGTAAGAGGGCGAAACATATATTAGAGCTTGTGCATACTGATGTGTTTGGACCTGTGAAGGTTCCATCACTGGGTAAGTCTGTGTACTATATATCATTTATAGATGACTTCTCAAAGAATAAATGGATATATTTCCTTAAGAAGAAATCTGAAGTCTTTGACAGGTTTAAAGAATTCAAGGCTCTGGTGGAAAACTAGACAGAGAAGAAGATAAAGGTGCTAATGAAAGATAACGGTGGAGAGTTTTGTAGTAAGGAATTTGAAGAATTCTATAAGAAGTGTGGTATAGCACTGCATAAGACTACTCCATATACACCTTAGCAAAATGGAGTTGTAGAAAGAATGAACAAGACGTTAATGGAAAGGGCAAGAAGCATGCTTAGTGGTGCCGGGTCAGGACAAGAATTATGGGCAGAGGCGGTGGAGACAACATGTTACCTGGTCAACAGATCACCTTCATCAGCGTTGGAGGATAAAACTCCACAAGAGGTATGGACTGGTAAGAAACCCTCTCTTTCACGTCTGAGGGTATTTGGATATGATGCATATGTACATGTTCCAAAGGAGAAACGAACCAAGTTGGGTAGTAAATTTGAAAAGTGCATCTTTATTGGGTATAAGGATGGTTTAAAGTGTTATAAGATTTGGAACCCAATAACAAGGAAGGTTGTGTACAACTGAGATGTGGTGTTTAGAGAGGTGAAAGATGTTATTAAACATGAAGTCCAACCAAAGGAACCTGAGAAGATAGAGTTTGAGCTAAAGGAGGAAGAATCAGACTCTACATCAGAGGAGGAATCAGAAGATGAAGAGCCACAAACTACGGGTGTGAGAAGATCAGTTAGAAAAACAAGACAACCATAAAGGTATAGTCCATCTGCTTTCTATTCAAAGTTTGCTTTATCTATTACTGATGATGATCCCATAACTGTGAAGGAAGAAGTATATTCAGAGGATGGAAAACTCTGGAAAGAGGCCATGGTTGATGAAATGGCATCTTTGCACAAAAATGAGGCTTGGGATCTGGTGGAGTTGTTGGCTGGAAGGAAACCCATTGGCAACAAATGGGTGTTCAAGAAGAAGACAAATGCATAAGGAAAGGTGGAGAAATACAAAGCTTGGTTAGTAGCAAAAGGTTATTCCCAGGTGTTGGGAATTGATTTTAGTGATATTGTTTCTCCTGTTGCCAAGGTAGCTTCTATTAGATTACTTTTATCTGTTGTTGCTACTTTTGATTTTGAGGTAGAACAGATGGATGTGAAGACAACGTTTCTTCACAAGGATCTGGAAGAGGAGATCTACATGAAGCAACCTGAAGGCTTTGTGGTGAAGGGTAAGAAAGAACTAGTATGCAAGTTAAAGAAGTCTATGTATGGGTTAAAACAGTCACCAAGGATGTGGTATCAGAAATTTGATACATTTGTATGGGGACTTGGCTTCACCAGAAGAAAAGCAGATCACTGTGTGTATTTTAAATTAATTGGTGACCGTGTTATTTATTTGGTCTTGTATGTGGATGATATGTTGTTGGTTGGAAATGACAAAGAAATTATCCAGGATTTGAAGACCTAATTGTCCTCCAAATTCGACATGAAAGATCTTGGTGCTGCAAACTAGATTTTGAGCATGGAAATTAAAAGAGATCGGGAAAAGAGGAAGCTTTGGTTAAACCAGAGGAATTATGTTGAGAAAATATTGCAGAGATTTAATATGCAGGATAGTAAACTAGTGAAGGTTCCTATTCCTGTAGGTGTAAAGTTATCTGCTGAACAGTGTCCCAAGACACAAGAAGAGGAAGAGGACATGTCCCATGTTCCATATGCAAGTGCAGTAAGTAGCCTGATGTATGCAATGGTCTCTACTAGACCATACATTGCACATGCAGTGGGAGTATTGAGCAAGTTTATGTCAAAACCAGGAAAGGAACATTGGACAACAGTGAAGCGGGTTTTCAGGTATTTGCGTGGCACTAGTGATTATGGTTTGTGCTACCAAGGAAGACCAAGATTGGACAGAGTGTTGGATATTCATGGCTTTGTTGATGCAGAATAGGCTGGAGATATGGATCAGAGAAGATCTACAAGTGGGTATGTGTTTAACCTATTTGGAGGTGCAGTCAGTTGGATGAGTAAGAAACAATCTGTAGTGGCACTATCAACTACAGAGGCAGAATACATGGCAGCCACTCATGCAAGCAAGGAAGCAGTTTGGTTGCAGAGATTGTGTTCAAGTATGGGGTTAGTACAGGGAGCTATAAGGATAAACTATGACAACCAAAGTGCAATTTTCTTGGCAGAGAACCCTGCATATCATGCAAAGACAAAGCACATTGATGTTCAGTATCAATTTGTGAGGGATATGATAGAAGACAAAAAGGTGTTGCTGGTAAAGATGGACACTTTAAAGAATACTGCAGATGCATTGAAAAAATCTGTGAGCTCTGAGAAGTTCTCTTGGTGTAGAGAAATAATGGGCATTGCAGGGCTGGATGAATGACTAAGCTCTCTTGTGGCCCCCTGTGGAAAGAAAACAACAAGTGGGAGAATGTTGGGTTGTGTTATATTCTTTCCATGACTAGCCACGTAGTTAACTGGGGGGTTAGAAGGGGGGCGGAGCCCCCCCTTCGTTGCGCTGATTGCATAGCATGGGGAGTCACAGGGGGTTTGAGGGGTGCAGGTGACCCCACTCTATGGGGTCCAGGGTGCAGGTTCCCCTTGGAACCTATGTTAGGTTGGGCGGACCCACCTATGATTTTGTGCATGATTTTCACACATGTTTTTGGATGCGATGGTTTTCGTTCCATGGTTTGGACGCGATGGTTTTCGTTCCATGGTATTGGATGCTTCAACATTTACAAATATGTATTATAACATTGAAAGGAACACAATGAAAATTCTAGCTAGTAGTCCCGGTTTTGGGATCCATGGGAAAATCTCTGTGTATATGTGTTTTATGTGTTATTCTCTCGCATTGTTTATTTTATTTGTTTTAGAATTCATATGCACGTAATTTCTATACGGGGTTAAAACCTACATTTATTAGTAGAAGTTTAATTGAAAAAAAATTATTGTTGTAGGCCTAATTACCACCTCTCTTGTGGGAAGCATGGTTCAAGAGTCTACCACAACAAGTAAAAAATATGTGGTTATTTTCCTTTGTATATTGCTAGGCTTTAGAACATTGCTCTCTTACATACTTTTGGGATGGGGTCCCTTGGGTTAGTTTTGGGGTTAAAATAACCCAAGTTTTGATACATTTTTTAATTAATGTAAAGTCTCCGTGATTTGTGGATGCAGAGCACATAGATGATTAGGAGTCAAAGGGGTTTTATCCCCTTGTTTATGTGAAGTTTGAGTGGTTTTGAGATGTGATTGTATGAAAAAGGCTATAAATAGCTGTGTCTTAGAGAGTCTAAGGCATATATTATATGTAATGGAAAGATAGAAGGGAAGTGATAGAGAAGAGAAGTGGGTCAGATAGGAGAAGAAAGGCATTGCAGATGAGTGCACAGAGGCCTATGTAGAGTCCGCAGCTGAGTGCGCAGGGTAGTTTTGAGTCTGTAATCCTGAATTTAAGATCAATAAAAATAGTTTCTGAAGAATTATTATGTATCTCTGTTTATTACTATTAATATTATATGTTGTTGACGAATGATGTGTTTTATGAAATATTGGTTGAATGTTGCACGATTCTACTGAATAAGTGTTAATGATGTACATAATGCATGTTTATGTGTTTTCGCAAAGACTCTGATGCATTCTCTAATGTTTATGAACAACTTAAGTAAATCTGCGTGAATCCTATTTCAGGACTACTTTTTGATGCACGTAAGTAGATAGATCGACTGTTAAAGGTCCGCAAAGACCAATCATAGACATTCGTGGAGGTCTAAAGACCATTTTGACAAAGTTACAACAGTGAGCCCTAGAAGTGTATCGATCTGAGCAAAGGCAGATCTGAGGAACTAAAAGACATAACACTAGTCTCTAGATGTAGAAACTTGGTACTTGCATCCCCCCATACTGCTTCGGGTGAGACTACAACTTGCTCTATGCGGGTTGTTGCCGAAAGGTCCAGTATTGTAGGGATTTGTTGGTTGGCGCAACTAATTATGAACTTGGGTCAAGACCCCCTAAGCTAACCCATACATTGTTTCTGGATATCTAGGAGTTAAAATCACATTCTTCTTCAATATTTCATGTATGTAGGTCAAATTCATGCTACAAGATAGATTGAATCTTAATGCAATAAAATTCAACTCATCCTTTCCTATTTGGTTTCATAAAATTCAACTCATCCTTTCTTATGTAGTTTATTTTGTTGCGATTTGATCATTAGTTTGGCATTTTTTTCAAGTAAAAAAAGGTATTGATTGTTGGTCTACATGTACTACCAATAGCTTGTAGGTTTGGCACACTCATCCTGCATCTCTCTTGTCATCATCAACCTCTTCCTTGTCATCTGAAATTACCCTTAAAACTATGCCACTGAAACCACATTTATGGGTTATTGAAGGACACCGTGAGCATTTGACTTTGTGCAAGATGGGCCTTTGAGATGTGCTAACTTGTAAAAGGCCTCATATAGCCATCATACACCATCATCTACCCTCCCCCACATTCAGAACACTCTTTCCACCCTCGGGATGCTCACATATCTAATCCTATAGCAAAATAGAGCAATCTTGTAGCATCCTGTAGCACTGTCCAAACTTGACCATATTTGCTCTAGAAGCTTTATTTTTGTCTCTTGGGCTTGAATAATTACCCCTAGGCTCTTAATCCACAATTAGGGAGGACCAAAGACCACTTTAGACCTACCTTTTCTCTGTTACAAGTACAATTCTACAATTAGGGTTAGAGGACAAATTTCCAAATTTGAATAGTAATGATGGTTTTCTTATGAAATGCACATGGGCTCTATCACTAAAGCTAAGTTTCTTTGAAAAAATGATAGAAAGGGTGAGTCATAAATTCAAATTGGATTAGGCCTGATTCTTTAATTCATTCTTTCTTAGGGTTTAAGATGCAAGCATTGGGGTTGAATAGATTAATTTCCTTTTCAAATCAACTTCTCACATTCTACAATTACAATATTGATTCACATTTCTGCAAGTAGCACAAGGTTTACATTCCACAAGTAGAATAATATTATTCATTTATACAATTAGCACAATCTTTACATTCTTGCAGTTAGAGTTAGTCTTTACATTTGAATGAGTAGCATCTTCATTTCTGCAAGTAGAATAATATTTCCATTCCTGAAGTTAGGGTAGATCTCTCTCTCTTTTCATGCAATTTCCATGAGTTAGTTGAAAAAGAGGTCTCTGTATGCCTTGATTTGATCCAGTTCTTGAAGGTGGCTTGGGTACAACTTGACCTACTGTGAATATAACATTGTCACCTCTTAAGTTTGTACAAACCCCGAGTTGATAACTAAAGTTGGTAGCCTTGGGAGTCTCAACATTCTTGTTGTGATACTGAGGCTCATCACTTTTTGGCATTATTTCCGGGGAGTTATCCAAGTAGGTGTTGTTTCTACTTAGAAGTTGACTTTCTTTGTATTTTTTGTTTTTCATCAGCATTGTTTGACTTGAAATAGTTAAAAAAAAATAGTTCTTTCATGCCTCGTAGGAGTAGGGATAATCAAGGGAAATTTCTACCCAAAACTCCCACTCCTTCAAGCAGTCAACCACCACTCTTCTTTTGTGACTGTGAACTTACCTCTCTAACCACAAGAGAGTTAGGAAATCCTCTAGGTGAGAAACCTAAATTTTTTGAATAACCCCTGGGGGAGGAATAGCCCATATCACCTGTCCAAAATATGGCTGAACAGGCAGAATGATTTCTTTCCTATCCAATAAACTAACAAGGAGGCAAGGATCAAGAATATCAACCCCATTTCCCTTACACACTTCCATGTCCTAGCCTATGAGGACCATGAAACATTATTTTTTGAGTTTGTTGTAGTTTGTAGGACCTATGACTATACCTATGACAAAGATAAGCTAAAGTTATTTCCCTCCATCCTCAAAGGTGTAGCCTTGCGCTAGTTTATGAGCCTATTTGGAGGCAACATCACTACTTGGGAACAAATGCAACAAGCCTTTAATCAGATGTATAGGGATTATTGTAGGTCTAAGGTGGCAAAAGAAGAAATCTTTATGATGACCCTAGGGCCATATGAGTCTTAGAAGACTATGAGGAAAGGTTCCAAGTCAACAATAGGAGGGATAATTGTACCCTTGATCTTGAATCACTCAAGATTGTAATTCTCAGAGGGACTAGGGAGGATGTAATTGAGACCCTCAATATGCTATATGGAGGAGGCATTTACCAGCTGACCTATGATGAATTGAAGACAATATTCAAGAACCATTATAGGGTTGTTAGGAAAAGAGTAAGGTCCAATCAAGGTTTGGTTAACTCTTCTCCCTCCACCTCAAAATTCAAGCATGAGATAGGGAGTATGTTGGAAGACTTCAAGAGTGAAATGTTGCATACTTTTGCCTTGAAAATGGACACTATGCAGATTAAAAGGAAGTAAGAGGAAGCATAAAGGGCACCAGCTATTTTTGTTCCCTAGATGCACGGAGAGGCATCCTAGAAATGAGTGCCCACTGAACACCTTAGAAGTTTGCTATGTCTATGAGGAAAACCATGCAACAAAAAAATGTCCCTCTCTTCCAAGCCTAAAAATAGTATACCATGGGGAAGAGAATGGCTTGGAGCAACTCTCCTTCATCAACCAAAGGAGGCCCCAAGGCCTTCAACCATATCATTAGTGCATGCAGGTTGCACAATATCCTCCTTACAATGCAAATGAGAATGCACATTTCCAGCCTTGGTACCCTCCAACCCATCCATCATGGTCCATGCCCTATCCTTGGTCCTATACTCCTCAATACCCCCCCTTAGCCTCTCAACCCACCTTTCCAGCAATATCAACCTTAGCCTTCTCAATGGGGCAACCCTTCACAAGGATAAAGGCCCCAGGTAACCAAACTTCCTGCCCTAATGCCCCCTCCTCAACCTCAACCACAACTACCTCACAAAAACCCACCTAAACAACCTTGAATGCTTGCCCAACCCAATCGTAACCCAAAAAATAAGAAGGCACAACAAGTTTATAGCGGAGAAACATCCTATCCTACTTATGTCACGGAAATCCAAGAGATCAACCTTCGGTCTGGGAAGGTACTTCCAAATTCTCACCCACCTCCTCCACCTGACGATCTTGAAGAAGAGAAGAAGGATAATACCCCTCAAGCTAATGCACCTCTCTATCCTAAAGGGTTGGTCCAACCTAAACAACACACCCCATGAGAGGCTGAACTTCTGGGAGAATTAAAAAAATTGTGTGTTAAAATAACCCTTCTCTAGGCCATAAAAGATTTCCCCATTTACAACAATATTAGTAGGGAAAAATGTTTCAAGGGGCATGGGAGAAGAAAAAGATATGCCACCACTATCAACGTTGTTGGGCAGCTGTCTGATCTAATTCTTGGGAGGGTGATCTCCCCAAAGTATTTGGATCCTGGTAGCCCAGTAGTGGATGTGAATATTAATAGCATTATGGTACCTAATACCTTCATTGACCTTGGGGCTGAAATCAATGTTATGACAAAGGAAACCATGCTATAACTCAACCTCTAAGGAGCCTTAAGGAAGACCACTACAATACTTCAGCTTGCAGATAGATCCATAGTATCCCCCGAAGGATTTATTAAAGATTTGATGGTCTTAATCGACTTGAGGGAGTATCCCACAAATTTCCTTTTCCTCCATCTCAAGACCAAGATTAATGGTTACCCTCTCATCCTAGGGATACCTTGATTTGCTACTGCTGATGCTTACATTAGTTGCAGAGTTGGGAACACGACCATCAAGAATGGGCATTTCTCAAAGAAACTTGTATTATATCCCCCTACTTACTCATCTGTTGAGCATGACTTACCCTTGTGGATAGAGGATGAGGAAGAAGAAGACCTTTATCAATCATCCCTCTACCCATTTTGTACACTAGACACTACTATGGGAAGTAGGCAACTAGATGAAGATGACCTTATTGACCACTTATTACATAATCAACCTCTTACTGCCATGCCAATTGATGAACTGGTGGAAGAATCCTTAGAGAAACCTGAGAACAATCCATGGACTGATCTATGCTTTGTCGATTTTGACCTAGATCATGCCAAGGTTGTGGAAATCAACCCATCTAGAAATCTAAAAATCAACCCTTCCCTCTCAGTCGAGCAAGAAGAGAAATTATGTATTGTGTGGAGGAAACACCTTGATGCCTTTGATTGCTACTACAAGGAAATGAAAGGGGTACATACCTCATTTTGTGCCCATCATATCTATATTGAAGAGGGATGAAAACTATGCACCAACCCCATAGGAGGATGAATCCTACCCTTAAGGATATTGTAAAAGAAGAATTGCAAAAGTTGTTGGATGCAGAGTTTATATACCCCATTTCAGATAGTGAGTGTGTGTCCCCTCTTGTCATAGTCACCAAGAAAAATGGGAAGTGGAGGATTTTTTTTTTTATTATAGAGAAATTAACAAGGCTACAAAAAAGGTCCATTTCCCTTTGCCTTTCATTGATCAAGTCCTAGATGGCCTTGTAGGGAAGAAATTGTTTTCCTTCCTAGATGGATTTAGTGGGTATTACTATATTCAGATCAACCCTAAGGACCAAGATATGACCATATTCACATGACCATGGGGGACCTTTTCCTATAGGGTCCTTCCATTTGGTTTGTGTAATTCCCTTGCCACTTTTTAGAGCGATATTATGAGTATATTTGCTGACCTTGTGCATGACACTGTTGAGATATACATGGATGATTTCACCCCTTATGGGAGTGATTTTATATAACTTCTTTCTAATTTATGTAAAGTATTAAGGAAGTGTATTGAGATGAGTCTTTCATTAATTCTTGAGAAATGTGATTATTTAATGAATGTAGGGACTATCCTAATCCATTTTATATCCAAGGAGGGGATCCACGTTGACCCCAACAAAGTTTCCATCATTAAAAGGGTCCCTACCCCTAAAAAAAATGGATGTCAGAAACTTCCTTGGATTGTTGCATATTACAAAATATTCATCAATGACTTCAGTAAGTTTGCCTCACCCATGTTCAGATTTTTGGCTAAAGATTCATACTTTGTTGGACAAACAGGTGCCAAGAGGCATTTGAAAAGTTGAAAGAAAATTTGACCACTGCACCCATCCTTATAGGCCCCAATTGGGCATTTCCTTTCCACATCCACACAGATGTATTAGATAAATCTATAAGATAAGCCTTAGGACAAGCAGGTGACAAATTTCCCTTTGCTACGTACTTCATTAGTAAGAAGCTTTCTAAAGCTGAACTCAACTATACAATCACTAAAAAACAACTCCTAGTTGTGGTGCATTCTTTGAAAAAGTTTAGGCACTATATCATTGGATATCAAGTCTTCGTTCATACTGATCATGCAACCATTAAATATTTAGTGAAAAACCCTAATGTCAATGCCATAATCATTATATGGTTGTTATTATTACAACAATTTGATCTAACTATTGTTGACAAGTCAGGGAAGGAGAATGTGGTTGCAGATTTTTTTGTCAAGAGTAACCTTGCTTACAGGAAATGAGGAGATGGTAGATGATCAACTTCCAGATGAACACCTATTTTCCATCTTAGTTTTATCTCCTTGGTTTGCTAATATATCAAATTACTTGGTTATTGGGAGGTTCCCTCCTAATCTATCATCTAAGGAGAAGAGTAAGATTGTTAGGAAGAGTGCCCCTTGCACCTGGATTGGGGGAAATTTATTCAAGTTGGGTCCATATGAGATTATGAGAATATGTGTAAGAGAGGAGGAGGTCCTTGACATACTCTCAACATGCCATGATGTCCCCTGTGGGGGCCATTTTGCCACTAGGAGGACAACCTTCAAGGTTCTATAGGCTAGCTACTACTGACCTACTCTACATCAAGATGCAAATAGGTTGACTTCTAGATGTGATTAGTGCCCAAGGATGGGAAAGCCTACAACCAAGAATGAGATTCCCCTGCAACCTAAAGTGACTCTAGAGCCATTTGAGAAGTGGGGCATTGATTTTATTGGGCCCATTGATCCCCCATATGGGCGAAAGAGGTATATAATTATGTGCACTAATTACTGGACCAAGAGGGTTGAAGCAAAGGCAGTAAAGGCACCAACTGAGCAAAAAGTGGTTGAATTTCTAAGGGAAAATATCTTCTACAAGTTTGGTTTTCCTATGGGGTTGGTCACTGATCAAGGGGCATAATTCACATAGAGCCCTGGACAAAATTTTGACCAAGGTTGTTAGCAGCAACATAAGGGATTGGGTAGACTGACTTGTAGATGCAACTTGAGCCTACAATACCACCTGGAAGACCAACACTGGATTCACCCCATTCGAGTTGGTTTATGGAAAGAAAGCCTTATTTTCCATTGAGTTTGAGTACAATACCTTGAGGATGACAACACAGTTGGATTTAGACCTCACTACAACACAACAAGAAAGGTTGCTCCAACTCAATGGTTTGGATGAGTTCAAATTGCAAGCTCTCATGCACACTGAGGTAGTCCAACTACAAAGGAAGTTCTGGAATGATAAACACATTAGTGAGAGAGCCTTCCAAGAGGGTGATTGGGCCCTTCTGTATGATTCAAGGTTCAAGGATTTCAAAGGGAAATTGATGACAAGGTGGTTGGGCCCCTATCTAGTGGAAAAATTTTATGAGAATGAATTTTTCAGATTAAGAATAATTGATGAGGAAGGAACTCCATTGCTTGTTAATGGTTACTGATTAAAGTTATACAAGAAACCTCTATCAAAAGAGGAGTTTACTAGTTCAATAAGTAAGGAGATGAATGTAATTGGGGGCCTCAAAACCCTCAGTTCATCTAGCCTTTGATTAGCAAAAGAAGACAAAGAAAAAAAATTAAAAATAAATAAAAGGCCTAGGTGAAAACCTCCATGAGGCACCTAAGGCCAACTCTAGGGTTGAAAACCTCCATGAGGCAGCCCAAGAGTAGAAAAAAAGAAAAATAAATAAAAATATCCCCAAGTGAAAATCTCCTTTGAGGCACCTGGGGCAGGCCTATAGATTGAAAACCTCTTTAGAGGCAGCCTGCATGTCTCAGAAAAAAAGATACCACTCTTAATATTTTGGGAAGACACACCACTCTTGAGGAGCAACTAAAGAGTCACTGATCACCTCCAACAACAATATTGATCCTTGAATAACCTACATCAGAAGACTTCACTCAGTCAGCCACCTATCAAAGAATATTCATTAAAAAAATACATTTTGTGCAGAGAAGGACCAGTGCATGAAAAAATAGCATGAAAGGTAGCACCTATAGAGGGCAGCAGATAGATCACTAAAGCAGCATGCAGGTATCAATGACAAATCGACATCAACAGGTAGGCTTAGGTATGACACTCCTCACCTCTTCCTTTAAGCGCATAATGGTTCAAAAGTGTTTTTAATGGATGAGGAACGAATTTTATAGGCTGGAGGTGGCCAGTGAACTTGGCCACCCTCAAATAGTTAAAGTGTAGTTCACTCACCTTCCATGCAACATGGAAAAGTCAAAACAAGGGGGTGATAATTACGAGGAGTGGGGCCAACGGTCCAAAAAAATAAATGCATGGTAGGGGCCATCTCACAGAGTGCATTGATCCCGCTACCACAAGAGGAAATAAAAAGGACAAGCCTAATTCCATTTGTACCAAGAAGATCATTCCCAAAATGATTGGAGAGGCCCACTAAGACATCGAGAGTTGAGATACCTACGACCAAGGGTCCCCTTGGGTGCCACAGGGAAGCTACAAAGTTGGCTAGAAGGTGCTACAGGGAAGCTACAAAGTCGGCAAGAAGGTGCTACAGGAACAAAGACATTTGCTACAAGATCGCATAAATTGCTACAAGATTGCAAAGTCGTTGCTACGTTGCTACAAGATCAGGCTGAGAGGGGAAAGAGGCTCCAAATTAACAAAAAGATTCCTCCAAACACCCATAATCATGAACAAAACACCTAGCGAAGGGTAAGTAGTGTTTTTCTCCTCACCTTTCATGGTCAAAAAATGAAATGATTTGGTTGAAATTATGCATGTACAAACATCCTGTAGCAAACCCATGATAAGTTGAATTTCTCTTAAAAAGTATTTTTTTTATACGTGTGAGGCAAGTTGGTAGTAGAGGTATTTTACTTTAATTTTAGCATATAATTCTTCTCCCTCTGACCAAAACAAGATTACCAACTCTCTCACCCCTATCTTGAAACCCTAGACTGCTCAAAACACAACCTTCACTCAAAATTCTTTGAGAAAATTGAGGAAGCAACAATAGGAAACATGGGAGGGGGTTTCAATAGAAAGGATCCCACAAACACTAACATAATCCATCAACATCCTCTTGTAAGAGATATCTTCCTAAGCCACCAATGGATGGGGTTCTTTGAAAAATTAAAGGGGTATGATGATGAGATAACCCATGAATTTTCCATGGCTCTTCACTCTCAAGGGGAAGATAATGTCACCATTATTGTAAGGGGACTTTCCATCCATTTGAATGAAGAGCTCATTAGTAGGGTGAACACCATACCTTTAGGATTTAGATGGGGAGGGGAAGATAGGACATAATCCATCACAACCAAAAAAAAATTCTTCCTCCCTGAAGAGAAGTCGATTGAAGACAATAATGGAGTTAGAAGGGAGAACCTTCCATACCCTTGGGATTAAGTGGCCTATAGCATCCTAAAGTACATATCTTGTGAAAGAAGGATAAGTGTTGTGTATGCCTACCAATTTAGACTAATCTATGATTTGAGGTTCTAAACAAAGTTTCCCATCACAAACAGGCTCAGTATTCCACATTTTCTCCTTTAGTCATCTTAACGGTGCTGGACCTACTAACATGTCAGGGGATCTCCCTGGTAAGAAGTCCCAACTAGAACTCAGACTTCTTGGTGTAGGAGTATGAGCAGTGGGTCGTACGGTATCCACTTGACCGCGGTTGTGCATAGAGGCAAGTAAGATGTCCCTATTGGTAGCAAGGGTGTGACATATGCAACAAGTCAAGGAAGGTGCCTTAACGGTTCTAACACACGGAGGGTGAGGTGAGTGCGCCCCTTGGCAACCTATGAAAGAACAGAGTTAAGAAGGGAACGCATGAGCAAAGATGCATAAAAAATTGGTAAGATTCATCCAAAGTGATGGTTAAACCAACATCACATTTTGGTAAGATTTATACATACTCATATAGGAAATCCATACATGCATGCGTAAGCAAACAGATACATATAACATTTAGAGTAAACAAGATAGCTGAAATATAATATGACATATGCATGAAACGTGTTGTCTCTGTTATATTAAGAAGTGAAAGTTCCAGTCATACAATACAACCATGACCAACCACCAGTTCCGACAGCGAAATGTTATAGTCACTACCGCCTGCTCCTCCAAAGAGATATACTACCTCTGCACAGTGGAGAAGCCAAGGCTCGTTATAATAATCTCCAAGCTTTCTCTAAGATACTCCTATCAAAATCTTGGTTGACCAAAAGCCTGTACAATGAGTTATGAGGGACTATTTATAGTAAAGGGTGGGGTGACCCTTGACATTCCCCTTTGTGACCGTTCATCTACCCTCATGCATCTTCAACTACTATATGACTGTTACATTCAACTATCGACACCTGAAATTCCACTTGACAAGACGTTACATACAATCTACACATGTATCCATGTGAGACAAAATGGCTTGAGCAAGCCATGCCAGACATCACTAACACTCAGACTACTGTGGTAAGACCAACTCTTTGACATCCTTGTGATGGTTGACGGTGGCAAACTGATGCCAATCTTGGTCTTCCGTGATGGTGTCTGGCACTCAATGGTGACATCCTGCTGAAAGCGAACTCTTGCCTCCGTTGCATCCAGCTACACTGATATGGCTCCTTTGTCCAACCCATCTGACAACTTGCACATCATCGTATTGAGTGTAGCTAGACCAACAAAATACTATGCATAGTGTCTGTGTTTATCTCCGAGTGTGTGCTACTGACCATGCACATAAACTTGTCGAAATACATGTTCAACTTCATTCAAAATTGCTTCTTGTCTTCGCCTTGGTGAGTGTGCCAATGGGTGGGATTGCATGCGTGCGCATAATGACATCCATGCTCCTGAATACCCTTGCATGTGATCAACAACAATACTCATCATGTCTGCTCCATGCTAGTTGCTGAATGGGTCTATAACCTGTATGGGCGCAGTTTCATCAGTCTGTGGATGTTGCGCCTCCTGCTGTACCTGTTCCCGCTGCAACTCCTTCTCTTATCTGTGCAGCTCCTATTCTTCTTTGAGCTACCTCTTGAGAACCTGCAACTCCTTATCTATTTCTCTCTCTCTTCCTTCGCACGATACTCTTGTCGCGTTGTCGCCTCATAGCCTCAATCTCTAAAGTTGCTTTCATCACAAGTGGATCCGCTTGAGCTTGCAACTTTGTTTTGCCTTTGTGTTGTCAAGAATATTCCTCTTGCATTTGTCGCATGCAGGTGTGCTAAATTCTATTGCTACTGATGGTGCTGCTCGTTGTGACGCTGCTGCCATTTCATCTTGGTATCCTTTTCCATGAACAACTTGATGTCTTCATAGATAGGAAAATTCATAGACACTTGATCGACTGCATCCCTGGTTCTGCACTGAATGGTGTCTTCGACTCTGCTCTCTGGTAATCCATTATACCCGTGCTACTGAGAGGAAAACAAACACCTGCGATAGCTGTGTGACGGTCTGTGAAGATTGTGCAATTTTCACTGGGAGGATGGGAGACTGACTGCCAAAATTGCGCAAGGCATAGTTCAGGTTGTTGGGAGGTTGAATCACTATTGGAACTGCGCAATACACAGTCCATCCTGTCCTGTTGAGGACTGAAACTGCGCAATACATAATTTCAGTCAGCAGTGACATGCAAAACAACAAACTGCAATGTGCAGTTTCTAGGGCCAGTGAGGCACTGCCTCCTAGAATTGCGCAATGCAAGACTGGAGGTCAGTGCTGGGCCAGACTTGCATAATTTATGGAGGGAAGGCAGAGCCTTCACTTCCAGAAATTCATGATGCTAGTCGGACAAGGCAAGGTCTGGGCCAAGGCAGCCCAGACCCACCGAGGGGCGACTGAAAACATGAGAAGTCTGAATGCATGGTGATACTGAGTGTAAACAAGAGTGGATGATCATGCATGCAAACAGTAAGTGTAGGATTCAAAAAATGGGAAAGCATGCATGTCTGTGAAGCAAGTCACCACAACGGCAACCGTTGGAGCAAAAATAGTGTCATGCATGTGACAACAATGAGATGCGAACGAAAACTGAAATGGTGCTTCTACAAGCTAACAAGCATTGAAACGACAACAAGCACTCATTGAAATCAAGCAGACAACACTCACACAAAGCGATAGAAACGCAATGTAAGACATGCAAAGCGGGCTTACCCAGAAACAACTGAGTTGAATGTGCCGATGACTCCTAGATGCGAAGTGGGATGTCAGAGTTGCAAGATCGATGTCAGGAATGAGCTCTGCAGTGTCCGGTTCATGAGTTTTAATGGAACCAAGGTTATGACATGCATGCTACAAATCTAGGAAAAGCGACACTTGGCGGGAGGTTTCTAAAATGATCCTTGCATGTAACATCCAGCTGCTAAAAATAGATCCCTAACTCTAGGGATGCCTTTGCATGCTGCGTTGGGAAAAGAAGTCCATGCATGCAAATAAGTTTGTCTCGGTCCTAGAGGTAACCAGTCAACCTAAAGGCACATGCATCGGTCTGCGAGCCTGGGATGAAAATTTGTGCAGTTCTTGGGCTAAGATGGGCTGGCTATCCCAAAGGGATTTCACAATTTATGGGAGGAACAGGTGACTGTCTCCCAGGATTGCGCAATTCCTGGGCTGAGCTGCTGTCCTGGGATGAATTCCGCAATTTTTGAGAGGAAGCTTGATAGGTAACATTGCGCAATTCTTGAGCTCAACATGCTAGCCAACTTATTTGCACAATTTAAGGAGGGAAGGCTGGTTCCCCTCTAGAATTGCCAAATTTTCTGAGGGTAGCCTGGTAGACTGATTTATGCAATCCTTGAGCTCAGCAGGCTGGCCAACTGATTTGCGCAATTTTTGGAGGGAAGGCTTGTTCCCCTTCAGAATTGCACAATTTTCAAGGGGAGTTGCTTAGCTAGCACATGGTCTAAGTCTAGAAAGACAACCTGTGAGTGGAGTGAAGCAAATTGACATGCACAGGTTGACAAAATACTGAGAAACAACTGAAGCCTATATGCTTGACGGTGCAAGACATCCTGCTAAGGATGGTTGGTAGGGAGACTCCAAAACGAAGCTAAGGCAGAATTTTGGAGGGTGTTTCTAGCCGCTACAACACTTGGCGACACACTAGTAGAACTCAAGCTCTTTGACTGGACCTTGTTCATGAAAATCAAGTCTAACATCTCGAGAAGTATTGTTCAGTTATCTGTTCGTCCTGGTTTCCACACTTGCTTGATTGTAAGATGTAGCATCTGCCAAGCCCTTGGTCAGCCGACACACATTCCAAGCCAAGTCAACACAGTTGTTTCGATTGGGGATGAGGGGTATATTGGTGCACAAGTCATATGATCGTCAGAGTTTTAGTTTCATCTTTGGTGTTGCTTCGCTGCCAGCAGGCCTGGACAATACCCTGATTGAGTCACGTAGGAACACACGCATCGCTCCGCTGCTAACGAGCATGTTCAGTACCCTGACGGAGTTACTTGCATCACCTCTCTGTGCAGGAAGCCTTTCTCTTCTTTTACCTTATTCATTTTCATTTTTTTCGAAATTTTTCACTTTTTCATTTTTATTTTTATTTTTCATATTCGTAACCATGCATAGCACTTATTCATTTCAGAGGTGGAAGAAGGATCTCGACTTATTGAGAGAAAAAGAGGTTTTTCCTTTAGAGAAGTAGTTTATATATACCTCTAACGTGCTTGTTAAGGTTTCCCCCCTCACCTTA
This sequence comes from Pinus tabuliformis, assembly GCA_031772625.1. Classification (NCBI taxonomy): domain Eukaryota; kingdom Viridiplantae; phylum Streptophyta; class Pinopsida; order Pinales; family Pinaceae; genus Pinus; species Pinus tabuliformis. The sequence goes on along the minus strand of CM062816.1, from coordinate 1,059,632,899 downwards.
CTCTACTTGACTGAGCTGACAAGGGTTAACCCAAAAAAAATCGATTGGAGTAGGTGATACTAGTTAGCGCACAAGCGTTGTGTTTTCACCAAGGTTCACTTTGAAGAGTACATATTTTCCATTGGCGTATCATGGACTGAAGATAACCAGTTCTTCATACAAAGGTAGGACGACAGATAACCAAGTATTGATAACTGCACAAGTCCTCTTGTACTTTACCTAGCTTGTTTCAGGAGTCGCACAAAGTTCCATGCAAAACTAACCTACGGACGTAAACAAGCAAATAAACACAAAACAAAGCAAAAGCACAAGTAAACATGCAAAGTAAGAAGCAAACATTTATGAAGGCAAAAAAACTCAAAAGAAAACACTACTCCTAATCCTATGCTAACGGTGCATGGGTCTGCTCACGTGAAGTGATACTTCCAATGAAGCCACCGGCGCATTGGTCGACCCATGTTGGTGAAGGCATGGTTCGCGATCAACACAACTATGCGAACCAACAAAAAAGAAAGATATAACAATGATGACAAACACACTTCGGGTTTAAATGCGTCCACAGAGCATAAGTGAGTGCAAGGGCATGACATCTGGTCCGTGGAATTATCATGGTTATGTGTGACATTAGGTGAAGATGTTAAGCATACACACTCTTGACTGTGTCATGCAAGCAAACGAAAGAAACAAAGACAACTTGTGTCACGCACGCATGCTTGCTGTGTAAGATTCCTCCAATGCATGAGCGATGGTATCATGTAGTTCGAGTGGAGGAAACATGATCTGTGTGTGAGATTGATCTTAAATGCATACAAATGAGTGATGAGGAGCCTCAGGTGTTTGAACAATTTCCTGACCGGAAGTGAAACCAACCTCAGGACAACGAGGACTTGACATAACCATCAACTCGGGCTGAAGTGCCTCAATAGTCTACGGGGTTTCGACTTCATAGGTAGATAGATCATCATAGACCAATGTCTTAGACATATTAACAATATTTGAATCAATATATGGTTAGATAAAGAAGTAGAGAGTCACGATAACCAAGATCAAAAAATTCAGGATGTTTGTCGGCATCCTCATGATTTGATGAATCACACAGAGGGGTAGATGAGAAGAAAGGATGTTCACCCTCTGCGTTTCCGCAAAAAGCAGATGAAAAATCAAGTGGATTTTCAATGAATGATTTGTCCTCTTTGTTTTCGGATGATTGACTAACATCCAGTTTGTTATGCGAATCATCAATAATGGGTCCATCCGTAGACGGAGGTACACATGCAAAATTAGGGATGGAAGAATCATTGGAGATGTCAGGAAAAAGCGGAGGAGGCGCGGACAGAGAGGGATGTTCCTCTACCGCGGTTGGATGTTCAAGCTCCCAGTCATACTCTTCATGAATGCAAGTGCATGGTGGTTGCACAGCACCAACTTCATCGATAGATCAATCCTCGTTCAAAACAGGTGTAGAGTTTGGAACGAAAGAACACGAGACAGTGCAATCTGGAGGATGATCAGAATATGAAGACGGAGGTTGAGGTATGAAATACATGTGATAACCCATGGGATTTTCAACCGGGTTTGCACGACATTTGAATGAAGTGATGCTGGGAGGGTGTGATAGTTGAAAAGATGTGTGTGCATGTTCTTCCACATCACTCTGCGGTGGTGGAGTTGTTTGAGGAGGGGACGATAGACAGTTACTTGTGACAACAACTGTGTCTATCTGTGATAACGTAGCTCCATCGTCGAAGTATGCTGAGCAGGGCTTGATCTCGAACTTCTTATTGGGATGGATTGATTTGTTAAGACAATATTCGAATGTATCCCAAAGATATGGAAATTTCATCTGGCTTTTAGGAGGTTCAAACTGCAAATCACAGAAGCACTGCCAAAAATGCATAGGCGATTCATGCAGGGCCTTCCGTTGTTGTAAAATTTTTTGGTCAAGAGGTTCTGGATCAAAATGATGGAAAGTAGATTCAATGAGATCACAGAACTTCTCAAGTGAGTGCACGTTGTTAGCTGGCAAACTGCAACACCACCGTTGTGGGGATTTGCGAAGTGTGTATGCAAGCAGTAAGCTGGCCTCTTCATCAGAACATTCATCTACCTTGTCAAGAATGGAAAAGAAGTCTTGTAAGAACACATGCCAGGCCACTTCGCCTTCACCATCTTATGTGAATTCAGACAAGAGATCAAAAAACTCCCTCGTGATGTCGAGAGGTTCGACATGCTAAAACATCGTGGATGGGTGAGTATGACAGAATCCATGATAGATGTGAAAATGTTCAAAATAGGATGAGAGGACACAACTTGCCATATGGCCCTCCTTCTAGCACCAGATATGTTGATGTTACTGGACTCGCCAACATGTCAGGGGATCTCCCTGGTAAGAAGTCCCAACTAGACCTCAGATTGTTTGGTGTAGGAGTCCCAGCAGTGGGTCGTACAATATCGCCTTGACTGTAATTGCACATAGAGGCAAGTAAGATGACCCTGTTGGTAGCAAGGGTGTGACATATGTAGTATGTCAAGGAAGGTGCATGAATGGTTCTAACACATGGAGGGTGAGGTGAGTGCACCCCTTGGAAACCCGTGAAAACACAGATTTAAGAAGGGAACACACAAACAAATATGCATCACAAACTAGAAGGCAAGTAAGCTAGCAATCCAAAGTGATAGTTAAACCAACAACACATTTTGGTAAGATTCGTACATACTTATATAGCAAAGCCATACATGCATGCGTAAGCAAACAAATACATATATCATTTAGAGTAAACAAGATAGCTGAAATACAATATGACATATGCATAAAACATGTTGGCTCTGTTATATTAAGAAGTGAAAGTTCTAGTCATACAATACAACCATGACCAACCACTAGCTTCGACAACGGAACATTACAGTCACTACTGCCTACTCCTCCAAAGAGATATACTAGCTCTGCACAGTGGATAAGCCAAGGCTCATTATAATACTCTCCAAGCTTTCTCTAAGATACTCCTATCTGAAGCTTGCCTGACCAAAAGCCTATATAATGAGTTATGAGAGACTATTTATAGCAAAGGGTGGGGTGACCCTTGACATTCCCCTTTGTGACTTTTCATCTACCCTCATGACCCTTCAACTACTCTATGACTGTTACATTCAACTATCGACACTTGAACTTCCACTTTACAAGACGTTACATACAATCTGCACATGTACCCATGTGAGATAAAATGGCTTGAGCAAGCCATGCCAGACATCACTAACACTCAGACTGTTGTGGTAAGACCAACTCTTCGACATCCTTGTGGTGGGTGACAGTGGCTGACTGATGCCAAGCTTGGTTGTCCGTGATGGTGTCTGTGCACTTACAGGCCTCGGTGAGTGTGCCAATGGGTGGGATCGCATGTGTGCGCATAATGACATCCATGCTCCTGAATACACTTGCATGCGATCGACAACACTGCTCACCCTGTCTGCTCCATGCCAGCAACTGGATTGGTCCATAACCTATATGGGTGCAGTTTCATTAGTCTGTGCATGTTGCACCTTCTGTTACACATGTTCCCGCTGCAACTCCTTCTCTTGTTTGTGCAGCTCTTGTTCTTCTTTGAATTGTCGATTGAGCACCTGCAACTCCTTCTCTGTTTCTCTCTCTATGCGTTCGTGCGATCCTCGTTGCGTTGTCGCCTCATAGCCTCAGTCTCAAAAGTTGCTTTCATCACATACGAATTTGCTTGAGCTTGCAACTTTGTTCCGCCAATGTACTGTTACCAATCTTCCTCTTGCATTTGTTGCATGTAGGCGTGCTACCTTCTACTGCTACTGATGGTGCTGCTCGTTGTGACATTGTTTCTATTTCATCTTGGTATCCCTGTCCATGAAAAACTTGATGTCTTCATAGATAGGCAAGTTCATAGACACTTGATTGACTACATCCTCGGTTGTGCTTTGAACAGTGTCTTCGACTCTACTCTTTGGTAAGCCATTGTACCTGTGCTGTTGAGAGGTAGACGAACACCTGCAATAGTTGTGTGATTGTCTGTGAAGATTGTGTAATTTTCACCAGGAGGTTGGAAGACTGACTGCTGTCACGCGGAAAGAGTCGTTAGTGCGGACACAACCGACCTTCCTAGAAGCCTAAGACTTTCTAATGACAAACAAGACAAATAAGAGCAATCCTTCCCTAAATATGCTTTTACAATATGAGAAATCAAGTGTTTAGATCCTACCTGTAATCCAATGCTGTTGTAGTAGTCCAACTTCGTTGATCCGGATGAGCTCCTCCTTCCCTTCGAAACCTGCATTCACCAACAATCAAACGATTAAATAGCACCTGAATATCACATAAAATAAAACATATTTAACATATAGACCAAGGAGTATATGAAACAACTCATAAATAACAAATTGTTGAGAAGAATGGACTAATTTGTATTAAAAGGTAACAAAAGGAACCATTACAACCTGAGCCTTGGTGTTGTGCAAGCTCCTCCCAGGGTCCACAAGAGTTCTCCCTTACTCTGATCAGCTCACCCACTTCCCAATGGAAACAAGTAAAGATGGTAATCTCTCCTCACAAGCTTCTACAAGGAAGTCCTAATTCCAGCAGCATCTACCCTTAGGAATGTTCAGCTTTCAACCTCCCCTCCCTTTGGCCCAATGCCTGTATTTATAGTGCTCTAGAGGAAGTTATTCAGGTCCACCATCAATGGGATAAGCCCCTCTTTGGATGGGATAGCTCCCCTCTTGATGGGATAAGTTCCTCTTTGGTAGGGGTACATGAACCATCTGGAGGCGCTTCATACACGTCAAACAAGCTTCTAGAAGACTCTAGAAATGACCACAAGTAACTTTTTTGGAGTGAAACTTGCGCCTTTTGACCTTTACAGGAGTACGCACCCATTGCTTTACATACAGAGCGTGCAAGTACGCAGGTATTGTGAACTTGGGTTGCGTACACGCAGGTAAGGCTAAGAGAAACTACGTACCAGAGATAATTGACTTTAAATGACTTTTCCCTCTTTCTTGGAGTTTGACATGAAGAGCAGAGGCATGAGACTTGCCAAGGAGGATAGTATGACAGTGGATGGAGCCATACTAACTGCAAATAGTCATGGTGACATTTTTTAGTGTAACAGATTTCCCCCTAAAGTGCGAAGCCTGTAGTAGATTAGGGTTTCATATGATCTAGGAAGGGTGAAGTACTTTATCATTTCAAGGAGTATCTTGTGGAGAGCCTGGTCGGAACCTGCAAATATTCAACACAAAATACATATATAAGATGATATCATCGCTGAGGTAGGCATTCCCATACTCAGATTGAAAACTTTAACTAACAATCTAACTACTGCTCTGATACAAGAATGATTTTGCAGTACATCACAATCGTAGACTTTTGTAGACATAGTATGGACGCAACCATCTGTTTATGATAAGTCTACTATATAATGAATACAAAACTCCTTGCAGCCTGGATGGTGGAAACTAGATCCAGGGTCTTCATTTCTACTTCCCGAATTGGTACGATTCTATCCATGCGAATAAATGAGTTGATGTCGAGCATGGTAGAAACCACTTGATTACCGGTCAATGATGTAAACTGTTAACAAGTGTGAGAGAGACCACCAGTGATGTCAATGGTTCTCAAAGTACCCAGTACAATCCATGAAATGTGAATGAATGGGTTGATGTCGAACACGTCACGGAATCCCTCGATCGAAAGTCAATGATGTAAACTGTCGTCAAAGGCGAGAAACCTGCCATTGATGCATGCAGACTTCAAGGTACTGACGATTTCTAAGTCATCTTTCTAGATAATGTGCTGATGTCGATAGAAAGCGACCCGTTGCAGGAAAGCCCACAACACGAAATCATTGTTCAAGTTGAAGAAATGTTGCTGTAAGGACTGACTCAGGGATGGTCAAATGGATGACAAGTATTTTGCATATGAATGGTTTATTTGCAGAGACCTCTTGAACACATAACGACACGACAGATGGCTTGGCGACGATTGACCCAAAGTTAATACCCGGAAACGATTGAAGACTTTCAAAGTGGTTTGACCAACTTTAAGGCAAAGGATTTCCCAACCCAGGTGAATGAAAAGTGTCGTGTTCAAGAGCGGTGATAAGGTTCTTCTGTAACAAAGGATGACAAATAGGTTCATTCTTCTCTCTTTTCCCCCACCATTTCTGGCAAGTACCTCTTTATTTTTTACAAGCTTGACGAGGATAACATATGCTTGATTATAAGCTCATCCTTCGGATGAGTCCAACTTAGTTTAGATTCGAACCCTAAGAAGGAGTGGTCCGTTCCTGTTTGTAATCAAACAGGTCCTTTACTATGAAATTTTAACGAGTCCAGTATAGGAGAAACTCGGCGTTTTTCAATTTTAGAGAGTCTGAAAAAACTAAAGAAGACTCCAAGGTGAACTTTTTCGTAAATTTGTGTCTCCCAAGCCCGAAAAAGTATAAAATAATACCTGAGCGAATCGCTTGATCTTGCGACCAAGGAGTACTTTCATCATTAGTGTCTCTGACTTGAAAAGTAAAAAGCGATCAAGGACACGTCGTTTTATTTCCAATATCGAGTTTGAAACGACAAAAACCCGGCAATCTTTTCCTGTTTTTACGGTCAGAAAAGGGCTATAAGGGGACCATCTTTTAATTCCGTTTTAATGAGTGTAAAAGAAACGCTCGGCAATCTTTTCATGTTTTAGGAGTCAGAAAAGGGCTTAAAAGATGACTCTGATGTCTTGGTTCGTAAAAAATGATGATTTTACCCTAAAGTCCTTTTGTCCTGCACAAAGACAACACATTACTCATACCTGTTTAAGATGGGCAAAAATACATTGAAAAATATCCTTTCATGGTGAAAAATAAACAAACTTAGCATTCATTCATCCAAAAAACCTATAAAAAGACTTTTTACCATGTCATTTTTACCATTTTACTGTTGAGGTTGAGAAAAGGGCTTTTGACAAGAAACTTCCCGTGGACTTTGCGGAGAATCCGACCGTCAGAATCGAGCGCCGTCTCTTTCAAGTATTTCACAACATCCTCCTCTTCAATTTCATCCATTTAGAATTTCATTTCAAGTTCTAGTTTGATTTTTTAGAGGGTTTTAGGTTTTAGGGTCCGCTTCTCGGGGGACGCAGGTGCCCCATGGGTGACCTGCGTACCCCGAATTTTTCATATATGGGAAAAAGGTTGGAGTACGCAGCCCACCTTCAGAACAGCTGCGTACTGCTGCTCTGTTTTCTGAACGCGGGGTGCGTACCCCGTGAAACGCGGATTTTCAAACCCCAAACCCCAAATTTAACCAACCAAATTTTGTTTAATGAATTTTAATCATTGTTTTTTGGTGTGTAGGTCACTCACCATGCTAGATTGGCGTGAAAGAGAACACGAAGACGTTGATTTGGCCGCAATAGGTCATCAACCTTCTATTGATGCGATAAAGGCATGCGGTCTCTACAAGTACTGGGCCATACCTGGCATGAGGGCCCAGGTGCCATTCTTAGAGTGGCTGGTTGAAAGGTGGAACATTCAGGATCAATGTTTTTACATCGGAGAACACCAGCTCGAGATAGAGTCCTCCGACATATATTTTTTCACTGGCTTGCCTAACAGGGGTGAGCAACTCTCTCTATTCGGGACTAGGCCGGGTGGCCAATCCCTTGCTAGTCTCCGGCTAGAATGGTGCAACAATCAAAACTAGGAGAAGGGGATAGAAATCAAATACACATCCCGACCTGAACTTATGGTAATTGCCTTTACAGTTACCAGACTTTGCGGTGCTGCTGCTTTGCACATAGCCACTGGTTCCCAAATGCGGATGGCTATAGATTGCTTCCGAGGCACCATTTCCAACTGGTGCGATGCTGTGTTGGCCAATATGAAGGGCCAACTAACCAGGGCAAAGAACGGACAACTGAAGACCTTTGGATATGGGCCTTTAGTTGTGAGCTTTGCCCTAGATAGAGTTCCAATGTTGATCCCCCAGCATCTTACAGTTCCAGTTGGGGCTCCTCGGGAGCCTAAGTTGACGAGATGGGTTGCGGTAATGGCCCGGATTTCTAATGGAATAGACTCTATTAAGCTGTAATACAACGAGTTGAGAATCTAACCTCACTATCAAACTCCGAATCCCAAATGAAATAGATTCAGATAATAATTCAATCACTACACTGTATTCTGCAATGTTGTTTTTTGTTTGACCGAGGCTCACCCCATGCATAGAAACTAACTCGTCAGAGGGCGAATAGATAACCCAAGCTGCGTAAGAGATATTCCGTGTACTACGACAAGCACCATCAGCGAATCCAATGTATGTTTGGAGAGGCATCGACATCTGCAATATCAAGAGTAAAACCAAAATAAGCCAGAATAACGACGAAAAACACACTCTTAAGCACACAGTCTAAACTAAAAATACAGTCTAAACTAAGCACACATACCAGCTAGAAAGAAAAATTAACCTAACTAAACTAACTGAATCTCCATACCCACCATTTAAGCATAATACCTCTTTAGGTAAAGTCCATTTCTGGGTTTACCCAAAGAGTCCCCGTCAAAGTCCACCAGCTCATAGGCCCCTTTTGCTAGCTTGCGCTTGACAATGTAGGGCCCATGCCACATAGGAACGAATTTTCCAGCACCTAACTTATCATTAGCTTGATCATATAACAACACTAGGTCTCCTTCCGAAAAATTTCGAGGGGTTACATTCCGATCATACTGAGATTTCATTCGTTTCGCGTGAGTCTCGATTGCTAAAGCAGCTTCACGTCGAGTCTCATCTAATTTAGCTAAGTATAACAGGTGCTTCTCCTCTTCGGAAGTAGCTGGGAGTAATTCGATGGCCATTTGCAGTGACGGGATTTCGCATTCAATGGGTAGCACGGCTTCCAAACCATAAACTAGTTGGAAAGGAGTGAACCCTGTTGATGTTTTCACTGAGGTTCGGTATGCCCAAAGTGCTGAAAATAACATGTTGTGCCAATTCGACCGATGAATACCAATGATCCGTCGGATCATGATAACTAGAACTTTGTTGATGGATTCAACCAAACCGTTTGCTTGAGGATAATAAGGAGTAGAACTATCATGACGTAAACCAAGCTGGCTTGTAAGTTCTGTCATCATAATGTTTCGAAAATGGCGCCCATGGTCAGTGATTATCGCTTGTGGGACACCAAACCTAGCAATAATGTGATTGAATACGAAAATTGCTGTTGTCTTGCCGCTTGCCTCGAATGTAGGCATCGCCTCGGCCCACTTAGTAAAATAATCAACCGCAAGGATGATATACGCATGCCCCCCGGCCGAGTGAGGGTTACAAGTAATAAAGTCGATACCCCATTTGGTGAAAGGACCAACAGCAATTATAGGGTGGAGAGGAGCAGGTGGCGCGCGCATCTTACGATCAAACACTTGGCAGTTGTGGCATTTTCGGACCGCAATAATACAGTCTTTAAACAAGGACGGCCAAAAATAGCCAGCGCGCAATATCTTTTGGGCTGTGGCATACCCAGACATATGACCGCCACACGCTCCAGAGTGACAGTCATTCAAAACCCTTTCAGCTTCCTCATGAGTTAAGCAACGTCGAAAAATCAAGTCCGCCCCACGACGATAAAGAGTATCTCCAATGATTTTATATTGTTGGGACTGGAATCGAATTTTCCGACGCTCCGACTTTGAGATTTCGGGCCGAAAGGATTGGGTCTGGAGATAGACAATTATATCCCCATACCACGGATCTAAAGTGCTGATAAGAAACAAAGATTCGTCCGCAATGGGCTCCTCTGCCACTGTTTCTGTGTCAGCACGCGGGAAATCACACATTAACTCGGCAAAAACTAAGGATTTCTTAGACTTGGACTTTTCGAACTCCAAATCGAACTCCTGCAGGATGACGATCCATTTGGAGTACTTGCCCCCTAGCAATTGTTTAGTCAGAATATAGATCATAGGGTTGCAATCCGAAATCACTGTAGTTTTACGGAGAAGAATGTAGTGACGAAATCGCTGGACAGCTTGAACGGCTGCCAGTGCCAACTTTTCCACATGCGAGTACTTTAGCTCGGTTGGATTCAACGTCCGACTGAGGTAATATATCACATGTTCCGTTCCGAATTCGTCTTCCTGAACTAAGACCATTCCAATGGTGGAGTGGGAGGCGGCGAGATACAAAAAGTAGTCCTAGTTGTAGTTGGGAGGATGCAGCAACGGTGCATGGGTCAACGCGTGCTTAAGCGCATCAAAAGATTTCTGAGCTATCTCATCCCAAGAAAATTGAGCGTTTTCTTTCAACAACCGGGTGAAACCCTTTGTAACCTCGGCGTAGTTAGGAACGAATCGACGTAAAAAGTTTGCTTTCCCCTGCAAACTTTGGAGTTGGCGCAAACTCGAAGGAGGAGGCAATTTGATGATGGCTTCGACCTTCGAAGGATCGACGCGGATACCAGCTTTTGAAACGACAAATCCTAGTAATCTTCCCACTTCTATGCAGAAGACACATTTGTGTGGGTTCAACCGAATTCGATAATGCCGACACCTCATAAAGATAGCGCGTAAGTGGACAAGGTGATCAGCTCGATGTAAAGAATGAGCAGGCAAATCATCGAGATACGGTTGCACAATGTGCTTGATGTCGTGAAACGCGTAAGACATTGCCCGCTGGAAAGTGGCTCCGGCATTCTTAAGTCCGAAAGGTAATTTGCAGTAAGCAAATGTCCCCCAAGGACAAATGAAAGCCGTTTTTGGTTGATCGGCAGGTAGAATATTGATTTGGTTGTAACCGGAAAAACCGTCCATAAAGGAAAATATTTCACTGCCGGCACAATCATCAATTATTTGATCGATATAGGGCGTGGGATAGTTGTCTTTTGGACAAGCACGATTTATATCCCTATAGTCGATACATATTCTTATTGTTCCTTGTTTCTTGTTAACCGGAACAATATTCGATACCCAATCCGTTAACGGGATCGGATAAATGAAACCTACTTTCAACAGCTTCTCGACTTCTGCTTTAATCGCAGCCGCTTTCCTAGGGTGTATCTGACGCAGACGTTGCCGAACGGGTTTAGCGTCCGGGTAGGTCTTGATTTCATGAACAACAATAGGGGGATCAATTCATGGCATTTCCTCATAGGACCAGGCAAACACGTCGCGGAATTCTTGAAATAGGACCTTGTATGTTTGAATTTCGTTATCTATACACGAGGCACCTATATGAATGTTTTCAATAACTCCGGTTTTGACTGAAATGTCAATGACAATAGTTTGGGAAATGTTTCCCAAATTCAACTCTGAATCAGGATGTTTCATGGGATTCTGAGCGTCCTTGACATATTCAGCGGTAAAAATTGATGAAAAATCATTTTCAAAGTCATCGCCCTTAGGTAAAAACGAAGATCTATGATGAAGATCTTCCCATGGTAGATCGTCTACGCTTAGGATTTCGCGAATTTTTTCGTCAGATGACACGACTTCAGGAAACGTTATCCGTTCTGAGGTTGATGTGAAGAGTGATTCCTCACGGACCACATTCATTTGGTCGGTTTGGGTTGAACGCGAGTTGGTAAAAGACTGCACGGCTTCATAAGCAATTTCATATGGACTCAAAGGCATGGCATCACCGAGTGAGTCTATCTCAGATTCAGATGGGACAATCCAAGGATCATCGTAAATAATAGTGTCTGAAGTAATCATATGAATGGATGTGAATGAAGGGTCTGCATTGATCGAAGGAAAAGGAAAAGTTCCCAGTAAACCGGAATCTTTAACTAATCCTACACCAACATCCTTGTAAGGGATAGTCGTTTTACCGACATGCTGGATGCTCTCTGAAGAGGCTGGGTCGGATGAAAAGTAAGCCAGCTGGTCTATCGTTACGATTTTACCATTGTGTGGAAACTTTATAACTCTGAAGACCGATGACACGACCGCTGTCATAGCGTAAGACCAACTGCGACCCAAAAGAAGGTTGTAGTCTAGAGGGGCATCAACCACCTCCACATCCAGACTAACGGTTTTTCCTTCAACCCCTATAGGTAAATCCTGTAGAATGCCAAACGGATGGAACCCACGGCCATCAAAGGCCTTAAGAATCGTCGGGGATTGGTTCAGTGAAGGAGAACCAAGCGATCTCCAACACTGAATCGACATAATACACATAGAAGCTCCTTCATCAATTACAGTCCGATGAATAGGCCTGTTTTTGACTATCACTGGTATCTGGAAAGCCATTTGATGAGGGAGGCGCGGTGTACTATTTTCTAGATCAAAGATTATCAGGTTCGGGTCCTGAATATCAACAGCTCCTATAGCCGACAAGAGTAATTTTCGCTGTGCTGGGCATGATTGCAGCACTTCCAAAGCCGACATTGCTGAGGGTGAAACAACTAAATCCTCAACAATGTTATAATTCTGAGCTGCTCTCGCATGTGGATTGAAAGCAGACTTTCGAAGTATACCCTTGGCGGGCGGTTTGATTACCAAGTCTGGGTTAGGTTTCTCGATCTGTAGTGGATCGGAACCGGGAGCTGAGGTTGATGGATTAGAATGAGAAGATTCTTCTTCTTTGCCATCAACAGGATTCTTACTACCATAATCTTGCGATCGAGTCGCAATCCGTACATGAGACATCATCAATATGGGTTCTTCACTGGCACTCGAGGAAGAACCTATCATTTTACTCTCCTGCTTTGGAAATGGATCTTTCAAAACAACAGGAGTTGGGGAACCCTTAACGATTTTCACAACCTCTGCCCGATGAGGGCAATCTCTTGTGAAATGATCTTCTTCACAAATTAAACAAGGATAGCGAGGTTTGCGCTTTTTGTCGTTAGATTCTGACTTCTCTTTTTTCTCCTTTGGAGCCTTGTCTGCTTTATCCTTCTTCTTACCTTTCTTCTTACCACCGTTTTTTGATTTAGCCGTAGATGTCTCTACAGCATGAATGTCGGCGGTAATTTCAGGAGAAGACTCTCCTGTCGGGGAGTCTGGTAAGGTTATTATTGGAGAAGAATTCTTTGAGGATTTCTTCTTACTTTTCGTATTCACCGTACCAATCATGCCATCAGCAGCATGAGACCCCGAAGGAGCAGCAGCAATTTGATTCGACTTAGGAAGATCTGGGATCTTCTCGTGCAACGTACCCGACTGAGTGTAAACTAAGTCAAGGTACTGGGCTTGAGCAATGACTTGCTCCTCAATAACCACTCCGGCCTTAGCCACATCCTCATTATTCTTCGGTAATAATGATTTTACAAACCATTCAGCTAAGATTTGGTCCGGGATAAAAACTTTCACTAAACGTCTTCGACGTCTCCATTCATGGATATGATCGGAAATATAAGTGGACGTCGATTGTTTTAATGAAGTTAATAACTCAGTACCATTATCGTATCTGACCGGCAACTGAAAATGAGTTAGGAACGAGGTAGCTAACTGGCTAAAATTGTAAAAAGAGGCCCGTGGTAACTCAATGTACCACTTGGCCGCGAGACCAATGAGCGTATGCTGGAAAAGACGTAAGCAGATCGAATCATCCGAGATAGAATTGGAAGCACACCAGAGGTGGTAAGTCATCACGTGATTGGACGGATCCTCTCCAGACTTGCCTTCGAACTTGGGTATATCACTGGGCAACTTATTTGGCATTGGCGGCCAGAACGGAAGATATTGAATTGGATCGTTCGTTAGGCGCGTCAAGTCTGGTAAATCCAAAGTTGCGATAAACGATAACTGCCGGTTAGGATCTCTAAAACTCTGGGTCACAAGACCAGTCCTAGGAGGAGGATATCCAGGATAACTTGGAACAGGAATCGCATTCGGGATATTATATCCTCCTGGAAAACCAAGATTAACCGGACCGTACTGGGGTTGTTGATAAGTGTACCCAGGATACGGTTGATACTGGTAAACCGATTGTTGGACAGTAGGACCGAGTTGGTACTGTTGATAAGTAAATTGAGGTTGACTTGTTACAACAGTACTTAAACCAGGCTGCCCGACAGGCATCTGGACCGTGGTTTGAATCGTAGATCCGGACAACGGTAAAGATGTCTGAGGAGTGGTTGCAGAGACAGTAGAAACCAGAGCTGTCGATACTCCAGAAGTAAGTGCGGTAGATGTTGCGGTAGTTGCAGCAGTCGTTTGAGATGGAGTACTAGGTGCAATTGGCGGCTGAGTAACCACCGAAGTTACAGAAGTTTGAACATTTGACTGGACAGGTTGCGGTTGCTGGGGTGAACCAGAAACTACGGGTTGTCCAGTTTGAGGTAACAACTGTATACTTGGCTGCAACACCTATTGACCTTGTGATGGATCCCACACTATCATTCCAGGGTATTGACCCGTAACAGGTTGAGGATACTGAGATCCATAACCGGATTGAGGATAGGATTGATAACTGAAAGGTACAGTTCCCATACCTTGAACATATGAATGAACTTGAGGTGGTTGATAACCTTGACCCGAGTATTGACCTTGAGGTTGATAACCTTGAGGTAAATACTGATACTGGGGTTGACCTTGACCTTGAGGTTGATACCCTTGAGGTTGATACCCTTGGGGTTGATACCCTTGAGGTAAATATTGATACTGAGGTTGACCCTAGGGTACATATTGAGGCTGGGGTTGACTTTGAGGCATGTATTGTACCATGGGTACATACTGGCCTTGAGGCTGCCCCCCAGACACAATTTGTGTACCTTGAGGTTGCCCCCCAGGCGTTAATTGAGGCTGCCCCCCAGGCGGTAATTGGCCACCTTGAGGTTGAGAAACGGGAACTGAACCTGACATCATGTAAATGTCCCCTACACCCAACGGTTTATTACCATTGTTTCCAGCTAATAACCCATGATCAATGGGTTGAGGAGATGCCCCCGCAAAGGTACCAGAAAGTGACTGATATCCGGTGGGAACAGAAGGACCGCCGTGTAAGAAAGATTCAGGAGATTGAGTGAACACGGACGACTGACCAGACATATTTACAGGAGTATAAATACCTCCAGGTGGAAAAGGAGTACGAGGTGGAGAAAAACCTACCCCTGAGTTGTCTAAATAATTGGTTAACGAAAGGTACCAAGTAGTACTTCTAGGAGGACTGAAAAGATAGATTCACGCTCCCTTAGATCAATAGTAGGTTGATCTTCAAGGATAGATACGCCTAATTCTTCCTCTGGAGCAAGTTCTTCAATAGCTATCAAACCAGTAGGAAGATTTTCGGTGATGACTCTTTCTACCCTAGGTGAATCTGGTACACTAGAAATTGGAGTAACAGGTTCAGATACTTCAGGTTCTTCGCCTATATCACTAGTAGATGAAAAACTACCAGCAAGCTCAGAAACTGCAACTGCTTCAGGATTATAACCTGTTTCTAGACTTTGGTAATCTTGATGGACTACCAACGAAGACTCTCCTTCTTCAGGTGAACCTACTCTACTGCCGCTAGGAGGAGTTACAAGGACCTTTAAACCTTCGTGATGAATCGGGACGTCTTGAGGAGGTTCACCCCGAAGTCTACGGGATTTCCTCAACAATTCGGCCACAGAAACAACCTCAGGAGACTTGCCCCGAAGTCTACGGGACTGTCTCGGTAATTCCGCCACAGTTAAAAACTTTTAACTACTGCACACGCAAACAAAGTAAAATCTCAAAGCAAACCACCTAAAGTCTCTAAAGAACCAAACAAATTTGAATCACACACCTAAAGAATCTAGGGCGTCAAACCAAGCACAAACAGTAGCCTTCCAGACCGAAAACGCTAGTTGGAGATGAAACCCAACATCGCCGGATTCAGTACAGAAGTGGCGGGTGGAACAGTTACCCCGACAACCTGCTTAATGAATAGACCGGCACAAGTTCCTCCACTTTAACCGTCTCGAGTGAAGTGAACCCCCCGGAAAATCCAAGTGAGTCTAGCTGACGTCTGCTCCAGGTACAGTGGGATCTTCCCTCCACCGTCACCTCGGTAGAATCCTAAAGATAATGGCCACTAAGGTTACCAACCGCAACAAATGCACATGGGGGAACAGTCTACACTCCGACAGCACGCAAGGGCAGAGTATCAAGCTCAATCCCCTTGCTGGCTCCTTGACAACAATCCAAGGTTTACCGACAAGTGACCCCTAGCTCCTCGACAATGGTTAATCCGAGGTTTACCGTTTGTAATACGTGCGTGTCTGGCGTCGTTCCCAACGAGGGAGGATTGATCCCCTCACTGGTTCGGACACGAGCTCGTGCTTCTCCTTTAAGAGGAGCTTTCCCAGAGTACAAATGAAACAATTGGATTTATTCTATCACAAGATAAGCTACTTGTTTGGTTTTGTTGTCTTGGAGAGTTAATTACTCTCCTACTCCAAGACACTAGCCTGATCTAAATTGGTGTTTCAGAGCCCTAGTAAATAAAAGTTACTAAGTTGATTTTACTTTAAGCGTTAATTTTATGGTTTTTCTTAAAGACAAAAGGTAGTGGAGATGAAATTGGTGGTGTGTAGACTCGACTCGCAACCACTACAAAGATGCACCTAAGATGATTTACACTACTTTTCTTTTTTCAATGAATCTCCTAACTAAGAGAGTTGGAAAATGCAAATTTTATAGAAAACAACTTTCTTAGTAAAGACAATCAAAGAAACAATTCTCTTTATCTTTTCAAAACACACAACTCATGACCACTAATTACTCTACGAAATTTCCTTTTTCTCCCAAAAGTCTACAAATGCTACCAAAGCAAACTTTTTCCAAAAGAATTTTTGTATTTTTTTTTCCTAGATTAATAAAGCATGTAAAACTATTTTATCAAATCAAATTTAACAAATCTAATACAATCAAATCAAATTCACTCAAAAGCAAATCAAAAGTAAATTTACCTAAAAGCAAAAAATAATGAGGACAAAAACCTACAAGGATAATTCTCGGATGTTTTACTCAGTCAAAATGCAACTAAGGATCAGTTTATGCAGAATCATAAACTAACCAAAAAACAAAATCGAAATCTTTTTGTTCTTTTTTCTCAAGAATGGAATTCAAGGCTTTAACACACAAACTTTTCGAGATTCGCAAAGAGAAGACACAAAGGTAGGTCTCTCACAAAGGTGACTTCTATGACAGGCCCGACTCCTAAGAGGACTGATCAAAACCAAGGAGATCCAAAGTTTGACAACCTCTAACGCCAAAGTCACTACAGGACCAGTTTAAAAATCAAACCCTAAGGCAAAATCCCTATGAATTCCACCAAAACCCTCGACACTAACGGGACAAGTTCAGGTGAAGATCTCTGACAGTAAACTAATGGATCTGGGCAGTAAAAAAAATTTAAAAACAAAATCTAAAGAGCAAAAAGAGGAAAAATGAAATTTTCTCAAATTTGACAGGGGTACGCAGGTGATCTGTTGACACAGGCGCGGGTACGCCCTGTGCACAAAGACGCAGTGCATACAAGTACGCACTATGTCAAACTCAGAAACTGCATACTACTGGCAAAGCTAAGAAAAATAAAAATCTAAATTGACTCTAAGCTAACCCACCCAAATACACAGTTAGACAACCAAAAATCAGAAAACAAGCGATTTTTCTCAGACCAAAACATCAAATCAAAAAGAACTCAAACACATTCATGGATTCCCCAGCGGAGTCGCCATTTTGTCACGCGGAAAGAGTCGTTAGTGCGGACACAACCGACCTTCCTAGAAGCCTAAGACTTTCTAATGACAAACAAGACAAATAAGAGCAATTCTTCCCTAAATGTGCTTTTACAATATGAGAAATCAAGTGTTTAGATCCTACCTGTAATCCAACGTTGTTGTAGTAGTCCAGCGTCGTTGATCCAGATGAGCTCCTCCTTCCCTTCGAAACCTGCATTCACCAACAATCAAACGATTAAATAGCACCTGAATATCACATAAAATAAAACATATTTAACATATAGACCAAGGAGTATATGAAACAACTCATAAATAACAAATTGTTGAGAAGAATGGACTAATTTGTATTAAAAGGTAACAAAAGGAACCATTACAACCTGAGCCTTGGTGTTGTGCAAGCTTCTCCCAGGGTCCACAAGAGTTCTCCCTTACTCTGATCAGCTCACCCACTTCCCAATGGAAACAAGTAAAGATGGTAATCTCTCCTCACAAGCTTCTACAAGGAAGTCCTAATTCCAGCAGCATCTACCCTTAGGAATGTTCAGCTTTCAACCTCCCCTCCCTTTGGCCCAATGCCTGTATTTATAGTGCTCTAGAGGAAGTTATTCAGGTCCACCATCAATGGGATAAGCCCCTCTTTGGATGGGATAGCTCCCCTCTTGATGGGATAAGTTCCTCTTTGGTAGGGGTACATGAACCATCTGGAGGCGCTTCATACACGTCAAACAAGCTTCTAGAAGACTCTAGAAATGACCACAAGTAACTTTTTTGGAGTGAAACTTGCGCCTTTTGACCTTTACAGGAGTACGCACCCATTGCTTTACATACAGAGCGTGCAAGTACGCAGGTATTGTGAACTTGGGTTGCGTACACGCAGGTAAGGCTAAGAGAAACTGCGTACCAGAGATAATTGACTTTAAATGACTTTTCTCTCTTTCTTGGAGTTTGACATGAAGAGCAGAGGCATGAGACTTGCCAAGGAGGATAGTATGACAGTCGATGGAGCCATACTATCTGCAAATAGTCATGGTGACATTTTTTAGTGTAACAACTGCCAAAACTATGCAAGGGACAGTCTATGCTGTCGGGAGGTTGACTGACTTCTAGAACTAAGTAATACCCAGTCCAGCCTGGCCTGCTGAGTGCTGAAACTGTGTAATGCAAAATTTCAGTCAGCAGTGACATGAAAACCAGCAAATTGCATTGCGCAATTTCTGGGGCCTGTGAGGCATGACCTCCTAGAATTTCGCAATGCAAGCCTGGAGGTTAGTGTTGGGCCAGAGTTGCACAATTTCTGGAGGGAAGGCAGAGCCTTCACTTCCAAAAATGTGCGATGTTAGCTGGGTAAGGCAAGGTCTGAGCCAAGGCAGCCTAGACCCGCCGAGGGGCGACTGAAAACATGAGAAATCTGAATGCATGGTGATACTGAGTGTAAACAAGAGTGAATGATCATTCATGCAAACAGTAAGTGCAAGATTCAGAAAATGGGAAAGCATGCATGTGGGTGAAGCAAGTTGTCGCAAAGACGACGTCGGTGCAAAAACAATGTCATGCATGCGACAACAGTGAGATGTGAACAAAAACTGAAACGGTGCTTCTACAAGCTAACAAACATTGAAATGACAACAAGCGCTCATTGAAATCAAGTAGACAACACTCACACAAAGCAAAACACAAAAAGTGATAGAAACACAGTGCAAGACACACAAAGTGATCTTACCCCGAAATAGCTGAGCTAAATGTGCTGATGACTCCTAGATGCGAAGTGGGATGTCAGAGCTGCAAGATCGATGTGAGGAATGAGCTCTGCAGTGTCTGGTTCATAAGTTTTGATAAAATCGAGGTTATGACGCGCATGCCACAAATCTAGGAAAAGCGACACTTGGCGGGAGGTTTCTAAAATGAGCATTGCATGTAACCTCCAGCTACTAAAAATAGATCCCTAAATCTAGGGATGCCTTTGCATGCTACCTTGGGAAAAGCAGTCCATGCATGCAAATTAGTTTTGCTCAGTCCCGGAGGGAACCGGTCAACCTGAAGGCACATGCATCGGTCTACGAGCCTTTGATGAAAATTTGTGTAGTTCCTGGCATGAGTTGGGTTGGCTGTCCCAGAGGGATTGCACAATTTTTGGTAGGAGTAGGTTGTCTCCCAAGATTGCGCAATTCTTGGGCTAAGCAACTGTCTTGGGATGAATGCGCAATTTTTGAGAGGAAGCTTCACAGGCAGCATTGCTTAGCTCTTGAGCTCAACAGGCTGGCAAATTGATTTGCGCAATTTCTGGAGGGAAGGCTGGTTCCCCTCCATAATTGCAGAATTTTCTAGGGGAGCTGCTTAGCCAACACATGGTCTAAGTCCAGAAAGATAGCCTGTAAGGGGAGTGAAGCAAATTGACATGCACATGTTGACAAAACACTGAGAAACAACTGAAGCCTATATGCTTGACGATACAAGACATGCTGCTCAGGATGGTTGGTAGGGAGGCTCCAAAATGAAGCTAAGGAAAAAATTTGGAGGGTGTTTGTGGCCGCTACAACAAGTCCATGATTGAAATGAGTCGGAGGGTGAGACAAGAGAAACACTAGTACATTGCCCAACATGGCCTCTTAAGGCTCATTGTTATGAATTCCTTAAGTCACCTCAAGATCCCTATGTTATGGATTGATTTGGTGGACATGGATAGGGAGGCCTTCATTGAGACACAAGCCCAAGATCTAACACAACATGAAGAGACCACCAAATCTAGAGTTGCTAAGGAATAAGGTGAACAAGAGGAGGAAGAAGAGGGTGAAGAAAAAGAAGAAGAAACTAAAGAGAAGGAACAATAAATTGAAGGAGAAGTAGGAGAAGAGAGTAAGGAAGAGGAATTGAAACAAAAGGTAGCAAAACATGCCATTGGAGAGCACTCTAGACCTCAGAAGAAGAGAAAACAAAAGCAACAGATAAGCCTCCCAAAAGGGAATACAAAACAAGAGGTGGATGCTACCCTAGAATCCCTTAGCACACCTATCAAACCCAAGAGTAGGCATCCCAAGCAAGGACCATTATACTTTAAAAGAAGGAGGAGCAGTAGGATCAAACAAGGGCAACCTCAACCTCCTTCAACAATCCCAATCACAATTGAGGAATCTATCAGCCACCAAGAGGGAGAATTGGGACAATGCAAAAGGAATATTGAAGAGGTTACCTCCCTCAAATCCAAGGGAAAGTGACCCTTGACACCTATGTTAAGGACAACCACTAGGGTAGCCACAACCAAGTAACTCCAAGCAAAAACTGCCCTACTAAGGGAAAGGACAAGATTGTTACAGGAAAGGACAAAATTGCTACAGGATAAGGAGAAACTGCTACAGGAAGGGACATAAACACCTCAATAGGAATGAGAAGGTCCACAAATACTCCAGTATCCCTATCCATAACCTAATCGTGGATCTTATTACAAGTTTTTTGAAGTAGGAAGAATTATACTTGAAAAGTTTACAATTCCCCTACCATTTGAATTAGAAAAGGAAAGGAAACGAACTCACTGATGGATGTAGATTTCCAAATCAAAGAAAGTAGAGGATGTAGGCCTCATGTAGGAAAATATGCAACCAATGGGTAAGGAAATAGATAACTTGAGGTTCAAAGAATCAATCATGAGGGAGCATCTACAGTTAAAAAACCAGAGGTTAAGAGAGTAGCCACGAGAAAGGGAGGCACAACTTGTCACCATGGAAAGCTTGTCCATGGAGGCCATCTGGTTCAGGTAGCCATCAAAATCATATGCCATCTTCCTCGAAGAACAATGGCTGCAATTTCAAATTAAGACATTGGCACAATATGACTCTCCCCTATTTTAGGATTATAGGAAGTTCATTGACTTATGCCAACAGGTAAGCATCGAAGATAGGGCCAAATTGGTTGAATTTTATATGCACAACAAGATACTCATAAACATGAACCTTTGGGACCTCGATTCAAGGTTTGGAGATTCACAATTGATGGCTCTAACCTCTTGGCTTGTCTTTAACGCCTCCTCCTAAATTTACACAAATTCAAAAACTCGCCAAGGTAAACATGAGATGAGTGTCACTATGACCTGACCCAAACTCCTAGTTCCAATTAAGGAAATGGGGCCTACAAAAAAACCACAAACTGACATCCTAAAGGGATTACAGAATACCCAGGAGTTGAAGAAACACCCTAGGTGGTCAATCCTAGAGCTGGAACCCCTTTTATTTGGCTTAGGCCTATAACCACACCCTTGACACTACCTCCATGCGATTGTGAGCCTCCAACTGCACTCACAAGCCTTGCTCCATGTGGTTATGACCCCAGATCTCTAGTTTTGTGCCTGCAGTCCTGGGATCTAAGCCACTTTTCTAGGCTAGTCTCTATACCACTGCCTATAAGTTCCTGTAAATTTCCAGAATCGCATTTCTCATAATGACAATGCTAATCATTCAAACTTGAAGGCACAACTTGACCTAGACTGCCTAGAACACACTAGACATTTCGTCAAACACATGAAAAATATGTAAGTATAAGAGTCTGAGATTCATCTGAGAATAACAAAGAAGGCTCTATTCCCTCTCCACATAGCTGCAACAACACTTATTATTCCATATATTCATCAACCATTAGATAACTAAACAAATCATGACATGAGCCATAGATAACATACATCATGTAACCAACAAATAACCAACATATATACCATGGCAACTCAACCATAATATCACCAACATAATCACTACAAGTATACATGAACCATAGTAGAATAATATATCTTATTAATATATGAAAATAGCAACCAACTCAGGGACTTCCACGTACCACCTGACCATAGAATGGGCTAAAAGAAATCTCTCTTTCAACCAATCACCCTCGTGTTAGATTCCAATCATGAATGTGGGATCTCATGGAATAAACCAAGACAAAACCAAACAGGGCTTCCAGAGGCCAAGCCACCTCAATCCTTAACCATAGTGATTCCACCTCTACGGTCAGACATCACTAACATAAACCAAATCGGTCTCTACACAAGTTGTCTAAGCTCCAGGAACTAGTAACTAAACCCATAACCTTCTAGGGTTTCAGAGTGCTTTTCCAACCCGACTCCAGGGACTAGTAGCTGAAGCCAACAAGGGATCCAGAGAATTTGTCCTAGCCTAGGCTCGAGGATTAGTAACTCAACCCAAGTTGTTACAAGGCTTCCAGAGCGTTTGTTCCAACCCACAACCATAAGGAACATGAGCATCAATCATTAAAAAAAAAAATCAAGTGGAAAAACCCACAACACCATGGCTATCCAGGAAATGGCAAGGCAAGGCTAAAAGCACTGTCGATCTAGGAAAATCCCCATGCCAATGACAACACATAACCATAAAATCACATGCATATATTATGCATCCAGAAATCAACAAGGAAATCACACATGCAACCTGTTACCAGCGAAGCAATCCAAATCTTGTTGTTGATCCAACTGTTCCCTTGCGCTTTTCTTCTTTCCTTGCCTTCTTTCTCCAACCCAATTGAATATTAGAGTGCATCAAGAATGCTCTAAGAATACTCTAAGTGTGCAAGCATAGGAGAGAATGAAATGAGAGTTCCAAAACTGAATTGACAAAAGTTGTGTATTGATCCTCATAAGCATTTTTTATCATTGAGGCCTATGTTTTCTTCATTTTTCCTCTAATTTCCTTCTCATGAAAATATGTGTCTCTTTGCCTTCCTATTATCCAATTTTCCTTTATTTGATAAATAAAATGTCAATTATTGCCAATTTGTCTTTTCCAATGAAGTATCTACAAAAACTTTTCCCATAAAGAGCCTCAAATGGACTCATATTCAAGGACCCCTAATACTCTTTATTATATGAAAACTCTACCAATGTAAGATAGTCTTCCCACTTACTCTATTGATGCATGACACACATCCTCAATATGTCCTCAAGAATCCTGTTAGCCCTCTTTGTCTGTCCATCTATCTTTGGATGATAAGTTATACTAAACACTAACTTTATCCCCAAACCTACAAACAACTCCTTCCAAAACCTAGAAGTGAACTTGGCATCTCTATCAGATACAATGTTTTTAGGGACACCATGCAATCTCACTATCTCCCTGGTGAAAATATGAGCTACCTTGCTAGATGAATTCGTAGACTTAACTGCAATGAAGTGAGATACCTTAATTAACTTGTCAACCACAACCAAGATGGAATCACGCTGCCTCGATGTCCTCAACAAATATATAATGAAATCCATGGAAATGATCTCCCATTTCCACTTTAGAATTAGAATTGGCTGCAATAAACCACATGAATGCTTACACTTTTCTTTTACCTGTTGACAATCCAAACATCTCGCAACAAACACAACCACTTATTTTTTCATATTCTGTCAATGATAGAACTTCTTGACTATTGTCAATGTCTTCTGATATCTCAAGTGACCTAACTATGACTTAATATGAAATTCCCTCAAGATAATCTTCTTGAGCTCACTATCATCTGGCACATAATATTGTCCTTAAATCTAACCAAGCCATATGTTGTGTGATGATACTCCTCATCCCTATCACCTTCACCTTGTTTTTTTAACCTATACCTCAACTACTGATACCTATCATCATATTGTCCTGCTTACAAGATCTGCTCCCATAAGTATGCCCCATAAGAACTCATTGTTGCAATGTGATTCACCTGCACTCTTCTAATAAGAGAATCTACAACCTTTTTGTCCTTTCCCTTGATGTACCTGATTTCGAAGTCAAACTCACTAAGAGTAGCCAGCCATCTAGCGTGCATGACATTTAGATTAGGTTGGTCAAACAAGTACCTCATCCCACTATGGTCACTCATTAGAATAAATCTCCTACCAAGAAGATAATGTCTCCACATCTTCAAGGCATGAATGATAGCTTCCAACTCAATATCATGAGTCACATAGCTCTGATCATGCTCATTCGACTTCCTCAACTCATATTATACCTCATGTCCTTCCTGCATAATGACTCCACCAAGTCCTCTCTTGCAAGCATCTATACATATCACAAACTCTTTATTTAGATCTACAATCTTCATAACCAGAGCATCTATAAGAAAATGCTTCAACTGCTCAAAATTAGTTGTGCACTCCTCATTCCATTTATATTTCTTCCCTTTTGGCTACAAGGATGTAATATGATAGATAATCCGTGAGAAGTTCCTAATGAATCGCATGTAGTAACCTGCTAATCCCATGAATGATTTGATCTCATCCACATTCCTAGGAGTTGCCCACTCCATGATAGCTCTGATCTTTTCTACCTCGACTACTATACCTTCCTTAGAAACAACATGTCCCAAGTAATGAGATTTTGTTTGAAAGAAACTGCACTTACTAAGCTTAGCATACAACTAATGCTCTCTCAACAATCTTAACATTGTTTTTAGGTGTTCTGCATGCTCTTCCTCATTCTTAAAATATAACAATATGTCATCAACGAATACTATCACAAAATTGTCGAGATAAGGATGCAACACGCTATTCATCAAACACATGAAAGTAGATGGAGCATTATTAAGACCAAAAGTAACTACCACAAACTCATAATTCCCATACCTAGTAAAAAATTTGGTTTCGTAGATGTCTTGTTATTTGATATGTAACTGATGATATCCTGATCTTAAGTAAATCTTTGAGAACACTGATGCTCCCTTCAATTGATAAAACAAGTCATCAATCTGTGACAAAGGGCACTTGTTCTTGATATTCACCTTGTTCAACTGCTTGTAATCAATACACAACCTAAGAGTACATCCTTCTTCTTCACAAACAACACTGGTTCACCCCAAGGTGATACACTTGGCCTAATGTATCCCTTATCAAGCATTTACTTAAGTTGCAAATTCAATTTCACCAACTCTAAAGTGCTCATATTGTAATGTGCCTCTGATTTTGATGTTACTCCTGGCATCAACTCAATAGAAAAGTCCACTTCCCTATAACGCGGTAACTCTAAAATATTGATTGGAAATACATCCTGAAACTACTGCAAAACTGGATACCTCTTCAAGATTTCAACATCCTCAACGTCCTTCCCTTTGTCAATGGAAATATGAACTAGAAATAATACACACCCTTTCCTACTACTGCGCTTTGTTTTCATAATTGTAACCCTTCTCATTGATGTAGGCTTCTTCTTACCCTGCAAGATTCTCCTCTCTTCATCATCATCCAGGCACTCAATACCCTTGTCATAACACTCCACCTTATTCCTGTGAATGTATAACCAATCAATATCGAATAGCATATTGTATGATCCCAACGGAAGAAAAATTATATGTGATGGTGTAGACATACCTTTAAGCTCAAATGCACAAGATCTCACCCGATGATGAACTATTTTCTTGGTACCAGTAACCAACTATGCCAACCAAGACTCTGCATGCACTTTTTTATTCAATCAACAATTATCCACTAGGTCAGGACTGATATAACTACAGTTAGATCCAGGGTCAATCAAAATAGAAACAAATTGATCACAAATCTTACCTTCCACCTCAATAATAGATGCCTAGTGATAAGCCTGCCTATTATCCAATGTTGCATAAATATGAAGAGTACTTTGTCCAACATCCCCGACTATATGTGCCTCATGAGCACTGTAAATATGAGGTCTACCACCCTTATGCTATGGAAAATATCTCTTGCGATGATCCTTACCATAATTCCAACACTGCAAAGGCTTCCTTCCATCACCCTTGTTCTCCTTCTCAGACTGAAATCCATGTCCTCTGTCAACTACATTGAATTTATTATACGTCGTTGCATTCCCCTTGTTACCTGCATCCTATGATATTCCTCGCTTCGTATCCCAATTTCATTCAGTATTATCATTACCTTTCCAACCTTTCTTAGGTTCCGACTTACACTTAGATTGTTCATAACAATGTTTCAACTTCCCAATTACTTCCTCCTATGTCTGAGGCTCATGATACTCAATGCAATCCTTAAATTCTAATGGAAAACCACTAACGAATATTTGAACATTCATCTTCTAATCCATAAGATAAGGCATATACCTCAACAAATCCAAAAACTTAGTTATTTAGCCTTCATTTGTCATAGACCCCATCTTAATCTCATGGAATTCCTTGGCCTTACTATTATAATATCTCTCTGAAAAGTACTTCTTTTTGAAGAGTCTTCTAAACTTGTGCCAACTCAACTCCTCCATCTTGATGCCTTTGACACGCTTCACATCTTCCCACTAGTTGTCTGATTTTGCCATGAGACTAAAAATAACTATCTTGACCTTCATATTCTCCAAATAATCACCCAGCTTGAAAAACTTGTTCATCCCAAGCAACCATGCTTTTGCATCTTTTGGTTTATTCAACTCTCCATCAAAGGTAGCGGTTTGGATTTCTTCAACTCATCCTACAAGTATTTCTTCTCACTCCTCCTGTAAGGATGATAATGATGATGACCATGTTGTATCTCTGATACAAAACTAGAATATAACCCATAACCACTACCTCTCTTGTCACGTGTACCCATTAATCTACCACCTCTGACTATGTCATTATGTCTGATATGTGTCCTCCATGAGACTTGATACCAAATGCCCCATTTTTCCTTTCCTCCTGTCCATAATTGATTTGTGGTTGCCCCCATCTCTTCAAATCTAATAAACTCTAAAGGATCATTGCATTGACTCTGCTTACTTTTATTGTTCTTGGGCAAGTATTTCCTATGGCTAAATTACCTTTTAATTATCTGCCTTACAACTTCTGATCTTTGTCTTTAGACTTCTCAAAGTATCTGCTATGTCAGGAGAGTACTCATCTCTTTTTTTCTCATATGATCTATAATGGGAGTCACATGAACTATAGTCCACCATTCTGCTTGTCCTCTTTGATCTTATTCTTTTTGCAAACATACCATGTTAGATAACCAAATATAAACATAATCAACATACCTAACGAAGTTCATGAGAGGCTATCTTGTTTGCACAAATCAATCCAGGTTATATATATATACCAATCATTATAACATACCAACACCATCAATCTCTACATGATGACACAACTGCGACAATGACCATCACGAGAAATAACCAACATTCATTCATGATAAACACATAGACAATCAGACATGCATGCGTAATAATCACATCTACCCTGAGGTCCAGTGCTACAACCTCGCTCTGATACCACCCGGTAACACGTCCTCCCACATTTACCCAAATTTACAAGCTCACCACGGTAAATATGAGATTAGTGTCAATATGACCTAACCCAACCTCCTAGTTCTAGTTAAGGAAATGGGGCCTACAAACTGACCATAAACTGACATCCTACAGGGACTATAGATCACCCTAGAGATGAAGAAACACCTCGGTGGTCAATTTGTGAGCTAGAACCCTTTTTCTTTGGTTTAGGCCTATAACCACACCATTGACATTGCCTTCATGTAGGTGTGAGCCTCCAATCACACTCACAAGCCTTACTCCATGAGTTTATGACCCCATATCTCCAGTTTTGTGCCTACGGTCTCGGGATCTAAGCCACTTTTCTAGGCTAGTCTCTAGACCACTACCCAAAAATTCCTGTAACTTTCCAGAATCATATTTCTCATCATGAAAATGTTAATCATTCAAACTTGAAGGCAAAACTTGACCTAGACTGCCTATGACACACTAGACATTTCTTCAAACATGTGGTAAACATGTAAGCTTTTGGTCGTGAATGCATATATGATCATAAGAGTCTGAGACTCATCTGAGAATCACCAAGAATGATTTATGCCCTCTCCACATAACTGCAACAACACTTATTAGTCCATATATTCATCAACCATTAGATAACTAAAAAAATCATGACATGAGCCATAGATAACATACATCATGTAACCAATAAATAACCAACATATAAACCATGGAAACTCAGCCATAATATCACCAACATAATCACTACAAGTATACATGAATCACAAATTGTTAATATATGAAAATACCGACCAAGTTAGGGACTTCCATGTACCACCCAACCATAGATTGCTTTGAAACAAATCTCTCTTTCAGACAATCATCACCATGCCATATTCGAAGCATGAATGTAGGATCTCATGGAATAAACCAAGACAAAACCGACTAGGGCTTCCAAAGGCCAAACCACCTCAACCCTCAACCACAGTGATCGCACCTCTATAGTCGAACATCATTAATATCAACTATATTGGTCTTTACCCAAGTTATCAAGGGCTCTAGGAACTAGTAACTGAATCCACAACCTTCTAGGGCTCTAGAGCATTTGTCCAACCCGTCTCCTGGGACTAGTAACTCAACCCACCAAGGGCTCCATAGTGTTTCTCCTAGCCTAGGCTCTAGGACTAGTAACTCAACCCAAGTTGTTCTAGGGCTTCCAGAGCATTTTTTCCAACCCACAACCATAAGGAACATGAGCACAATTCATAAAAATAATCAAGTGGAAAAACCCACAACACCATGGATATCCAAGAAATGGCAAGGCAATCATAAAACCATTGTCAATCCAGGAAAATCCACATGCCAATGACAACACATAACCAAAAAATCACATGCATATAACATGCATCCAAAAATCCACAAGGAAATCATACATGCAGCCTGTTACCTACGAAATAATACAACTGTAGTTGTTGATCCAACTGTTTCCTTGCACTTTCCTGCTTTCCTCTCCTTCTTTCCCCAATATAAGTGAATACTAGAGTGCTCCAAGCATGCTCCAAGAATGCTCTAAGTGTGCAAGAGTATGAGAGAATAAAATGAGAGCTCCAAAACTAAACTGACAAAAGTTGTGTACTGATCCTTAGAAGCCTTTTTATCATTGAGGCCTCTATTTTCTTAATTTTCCCTCTAATTTCCTTCTCATTCAAATATGTGCCTCTTCACCTTTATTTTATCCTATTTTCCTTTATTCCATAAAAAGAATGCCAATTATTTTCACTTTGCATTTTCCAATGCCTTTGTCAATTTCCATAGCCATTAATTAATCAAAAGTGATGCCCACTAAAGTGTTTTTCCCAACATTTAGCTTGGAATATGTGTCCCATGACCTTGGTCTTGTTTTATTTACATAGAAAATCAACCAGGGGATGTTACATTGTCCATGAAGAAACAAGGGTTGAGGAAGTGAGCCCCTATACATCAAAGCAAAGTTAATAAGTCTCAAGGTTGTCATGAGAAACCATAACCTTATCTTTTCATATCCCAAAGTTTCCCCTTGCTACCTAGAAAAGCAAGAACAAGCCATCCTCCATTTCGAATATACCTTGAGGATATTGGGGACTGAGAGTTTGTAGGATTTCCAAAGGAGATGGCATGTTCTGCCCCATAGTATACAAATCAGGGAATAACACTCCCCTAAAAGGTTAAGGAATGCCCTTGAGAGAACCCCATTCTACAAAATAATTGTTCAAGAAAGATGATCAATTGGATTGGGCTAAAGCTAGTCCTACCTTGCTATTGGGCCTACAAAAGAGAATAGATCAAGCAAAGGAACAAAGGGAGTGGGAAACCATAGAGGCAAGTGCGAGATTCTACCCACATGAAGGTACACCACCTGAGGTGCCTTGGGATGTCAGAGAGGCCACCAAGGCCAATAAAATTCAACTCATCCTTTCTTATCTAATTTATTTTTCTTCGATTTGATCATTATTTTGGCATTCCTTTCAAGTACAAAAATGGATTGATTGTTGGTATGAAGGTACTACTAGTGGCTTGCAAGGTTGGTACACTCATCCTACATCACTCTTTTCATCATCAATCTCTTCCTTGTCATCTCACATTGTCGTCAAAACTTTGCCACCGAAACCACATTTTTGAATCATTGAAGGACACCGTGAACATTTACTTTTGTGAAATATATGCCTCTAAGAGGTAATAAGCTTGTGAAAGGCCTAATATATCTTTCATACACCCTCATCTACCCTTCCCCACCTCCAAAACACTTTTTCCACCCTCAAGATGCTCACGAATCCAATCCTGGAGCAAAACAGAGAAATCTTGTAACATCCTATAACAATCCTGTAGTAGTCTTGTAGCATCCTCTAGCACTATCCAAACTTGACCAATTTTTCTCTAGAATATTTATTTTTGTCTCTTGGGCTTAAATAATGACCCACAGGCTATGAATCCATGATTGTGGAGGACCAAAGACCACTTTAGACCTACCTTTTCTTCACTGCAAGTACAATTATGAAATTAGTGTTAGAGGAAAAATTTCCAAATTTGAATGGTAATGATGGATTTCCAAATGCACATGGGATTTGTTACTAAAGCTAAGTTTCTTTGAAAACAATGATAGAAAGGGTGATTCATCAATGCAAAGTAGATTAGGCATGATTCTTGAATTCATGCTTTCTTAGGGTGTTAGTTGCAATTGTTGGTGTTGAATAGATTAATTTCGTTTTCAAAGCAACTTCCCACATTTTTGAAATTAGAGTATTGATTTACATTTCTCCAAATAGCATAGGGTTTACTTTCTACAAGTAGAATAATATTCTTCATTTATGCAATTAGCACAACCTTTACATTCCCGCAATAAAAGTTAGTCTTTAGATTTGAATGAGTAGCATCTTCATTTGTGCAAGTAGAATAATATTTCCTTTCATGTAGTTAGTGTAGAACTCTCTCACTTTTCATGCAATTTCATTCCTTGAGTTAGTTGAAAGAGTGGTCTTTGTATTCCTTGATCCGATCCATTTCTTGAAGGTGGCATGAGTAGAACTTGACCTACTATGCATAAAAAATTGTCACCTCTTAAGTTTGTATGAACCCCGAGTTGATAATTAAAGTTGATAGCCTTGGGAGTCTCAACATTCATGTAGTGATATCTAGGTTCATCACACACCTCCCTTCAATTTGGGTCTATATATCTTATCCCAACCTACAAGTGCCCATTTTGTTTCCAATTTTTCTCCACCCCATAGAAAGTACCACTACAAGCTCTTGATTAGTTAATGGAGGAGGGAGCCCCAAAATAATAACATAAATATATGGGAAAAAAATTTAAGAACCAACTCTAGGAGGACTAGTCTTCCTGCCAAGTTTAGTGATCAGATAGTTAACTTCTTGTTGAATTCGCTAATGAGATCCTCCCATAAATTGAGTCTAAGGGAACTATCCACAAGTCATGTATTTTGTTGGCAATTTGTTGATTGGGAAATCGAGCATATTTGCATTATGTTTTCGCATAACTAAAGGTCTATTAAAGAAAAAAAATATGAGATTTAGATTTATTTATTTCCATACTCAAGTAAAGAAAGAAGCCCTATAGAATTTGAGAAAATCATTTGGCTTCTTGAATAGTTGGAAGGCCCATACTCAAGGTATCATCCACATATTGTTGGCATGATAAAGGGAGATTGTCGCTAAATAGATGCAGTCCTTTGGTTTTTTATTTATTATTTTCTTTTCAAGTGCTTCTTTGAATGCCTGGCCAACAAATAGAAAATGTGACATTGGATCTACTTGTATACCATGAGAGGTTGAAAAAGGTGAAATAGGTGATCTATTTAGAAAAGCAGAGGATAAGGTTGACGAGATAACACTTTTAATCCAACAGGACATGTCATGGTTGAAGCCAAAGGCACAAATAATGCTAAAGACATAGTTCCAATTGAGTTTATAAAACACATTATAGATATCAAGTTTCTTGGAGGATATTAAAGAGTGAACGGTTTCGTGCACATTCATTATACCATCCAAAATTTGATGCCCCTCCAAAAAACTAGTTCGTTCCACTAAAGTGAGTTGAGGAAGGATGGGTTTTAGGCACTTGGTTATTATTTTGGTGATAAATTTGTAGATTACGTTACACAGAGGAATGGGACCAAAGCTGCTAGGGTCCTCAACTTTTTCCTTTTTCGGAACCAAAGTGAAGAAGGTTGCTTCAAGAGCTTTTGGGATCGTTTTCGATCTCCTTGAATACTCCACTTCTTACCATATATCTTGTCTGATTATTGACCAATGAGCCTAAAGAAAGTTAGTGGTGAAGTATTTTGGTCCAGGGGCCTTGTTCTGGGGCATATGTTTTATTACCTCTTCTACTTGTTCGATAAATATTGACTCGTTATGCACTTTGGTAACCAAAGGTGGAATGTGATGAATTATTTTGTGTATAGGTTTCAAGAGAAATGGCTTGGGGTTTGATGGTAGCTATTTATAATATTGAACCAACGCATTACCCATGTCCTTGTGATCTTGAACCTTGACATCTTCAAGGTTTTTTAAGGAATAAATATGATTGTGGTGACAATGTTGAAGCATCGAACTATGGAAGAAAGTAGTATTTTGCTCTCCTTCCTTTAGCTATCTAATTCTATTTTTTTGTTCCCAAAGTATTCCTACATAATTCCTTCTTTCTTCAAGTAGAGTGAGAGTACATCCTTCCTCCTTTATAAGGTCCTCTAATATTCCTTGTTGAATGGATTCCTACTGAATGTGCTCCATTTCGGCTTCTAGGTTATGTTTTTCCTTGGTGATGTTCCCAATTTTCCCTTATTCTAGGTTTTGAATTGATATTTAATGTGCTTCAACTTCCTTTGTAGGTGGAACATGGCCGATCCTTCCAAGTTGGCTAGTTCATCCCACCAATCCTTGATGATGGATTGGAAGTCAGGATGTTGGACCCAAAAAAACTCTAGGCGAAAAGGCCTATTTTTGGGGTGGGGCTTGATTTCCATGTCTAATTTGATAGCCTAGTGATTCAAGCCATGGCTAGGGATGATGGAAGCTTCCATGAAAAAGTACCTAGACATGATACTTTCAAAGATGAGATACCTATCCAATTTTGAATATAGTTGCTGCCATCTCTATGGTTTTTCCAAGTATAAGTGTCGTTGATGGTGTTGAGGTTGACCAAATGAGAAGAAGTCATGACATCTTGGAAGAGGCTAGATTCCACTTCTAGCTTTCTAACACCACTATTTTTTTCTTCTAAATATTTTATCAAAATGAAATTCCCCCTAAATCCAGGTTGTTAGGGAGATGATAAACTAAGTTGCTTAATGGAGTCAATAATATGCGGCTTGCCTCTGGGTAATGAAGAGTGTAGATGTTTGAAGGAAAAAAGTTTTTGATAATCCCATGACCTGAAATTGTATAGTGAGAATTATGATGAAGAAGACACGTTAAATATGTATACCTCTTGAGAGATCCAGATGATAGAAAGTGTTAGGACCATAAAGCAGATTCATGAGCTTGTAATTAATTTCCTAGAATTTTTACAAGTTAACTAATAGAATTAATGAGGGTACTTACCTGTGCACTTGCGGTTGATGTTGCCTCCAGCTACTCTGCTTTGGTTACCAAAAGACCGAATCCACCCAGCCAAACTGAGCAGAACCTCGCTACTCAGTCTAGTAAGCTTCTTATATGAAGCAGACTATTCCCAAGTGCCCAGAAACCTCAGAACAATCCGCGCTCTTCCTGTTGGTAACTTCAGTTTATGATGTCTTTCCTCCTTCAGTTTCCCTTTCCTCCGTTCTTTTCCTTCCTCCCGCTCCCCTATAAAATTCTACTCGGTGGTTTTTATCTGGTTTCTAGGCGGTGGCCGCTCTTCCACCAGCAGCCCACCGCTTAGTCTCTTGGTGACACCCTTCCATGTCATGTATCATATCCTATATTTCTTTTATGGTCACGTATATATATATTCTTTATGATTTAATACATTGTATTTTTTATTTTTTATGTTTTACTAGAGTACTTGTTTTAATATAGAGATTATAAGATTATACTAAGTACCCTTTTAATTAATTTATTATATATATATTTAATCATTTTATTAATTTATTAATATAATAATTTTTTTATTAATAATCTGAAATATATAATTTATATAGCCATCTTTTAGGATTTACCCATTAATCATGATATATTAAGCAATATGGGTGTTGATGGGTGAGTAGAACTTCTATTAGAAGAAGTGTCATGATATTTAATACTTATAGTTAATTTAGTATATAAATACTAGTGCAGTGTATGCGACACATGCATATGTAGCTACCATATGCATGCATCGTATGCCTGCTATTATTCTTGTGTTCTCTATATTTATATATAGCTTATTACAGAAAGACCTTCATATTGTCCTTGGGTGTCAGAAGCTATTGATTGGCATCCATGACCCCATTTGTCTATCAACTTACATACAACTTCACAGGAAGTTTTAGTTTACTAAATCATCAAGAAGATTGGATATTTTTTGAGACACTTGTATTTGAGAAGCCTTTTCTTGCCCTTGCAATTGAGGCCTCTAATATTCTAAGAGATTATCTTCATGGGGGAGATGATTTGGTGGAGGGATAAACCTTCGAGATCAACTTTATTCTACCTAAATTGACAAGAATGTTGCCCAATTCTTCCAAAATGTGTTGATTTCTCTTACACCATTTTTTCTTCTTGTCCTTGTGCTACTTTGTTCTCTCCTTCATAGGTTGGACATGAACCCTTATAGGATTGGCATTAGGTTTTCCTAAATGCATACTAGTATAAAATGTAAATTGACATCGAGCATACATATTTTTATTAGCCTATTTGCTATCAGAAAATGTTTATCTAAGATATCTTGATTACTCTGGATAAAGTGAAGCTAAACATAAAAGCTAAAATTATAAATCCTTCCCTGGAGGAAACCAGGAATTTCAAAGTTTATAAATTTGACTACTTGACACGTATATATTAATTTTAATAAGGGCTAGGTCTTGACATTTTTGGAACCAAGTCACTTTGAATCAATATCCCTAGCAAGGCCCATAGAAAAAAAGATAAACCAAAACTAAAAAAAAATCTAAAAATTAAATTGAAAGAGGAGCTCAATGTGCAAGAACATACAATATAACGTCTATGGGATTATCCCTAAATCCCGCACCATCTTTTGTGACTAAAACCCACTCTTTTTTTTCCAACCTCTCATAGAGAGTTAGAAGAAGCCACCCATGTTTCTCCATTCTATCCAAACAAGCCTTCAAATCCATATGCTTAGCTTCCTCACTTGTTATAGCATGTGCTATCAATATCTTGGTGTGTCAATATAGTTCAAGGGTGTGGAAAGATTTAATGTTGCAGGTGTTACTAGAGCGTACAATTATATTTATCATTTCAATGTTATGGTGCACATTAATATAATACACATCGATGATAATATATGTATCAATTCTGAGTAACAAGAAATGGCATCAACATCTCATTACAAAAGTTTGGAATTTTGTGTCCCTTCATTGTACATTGTACTATAGGTACCAATGTAGTTATATGTACAATATAAAGCTCAATACATGCTGATACTTAATTTAGATGTATGAGCACTAATAATATAAAAACAAATTAGTCTGGTCCATAAAAATGTTATGATCACTAGTGTGCCATAAAACAAATAAGAACGACCAAGTGTATAATGTTTATACGAGCACTAATGCATCATATAATAGACCCGGAGTCTTAATTGTTTCAACTTTATTTTGTTGGCAAACCAAACATTCCGCCACAAACTTTTGAATATCTAATTTAAGGCGATCCCAAAAAAAATTCCTTCTTAACCCTATGGTAATTTTTTAAAAATCTTGAGTGCCCTCCTAAGGGAGAAGTGTGCAATTCCATAAGAATTTTTTGTTTGAGTTGCGGATTCTTACAGAGGTATAAGCGATCTTTGTACCATAACGAATCATTTTGCCAGCTAAATGTATCAGATGTACTGGAATCTTGTTGTAACTTTCGAATAAGTGCCCATACTTCTTCATCATTCTTCCATTCCTCCCTTGCTTCGTTTATCCAATCTGGTTGGATAATAGAAATGGCGCACAACAATGCTTCCACATCCTCATCCTTTCTTGAGAGTGCATCTGCCACCACATTTTGCTTCCCTTTTTGTAGATGATTTCAAAGTCATAACCCAACATCTTTGTGACCCACTTTTGTTGCTCTTCAAAGGATAATCTTTGTTCTAAAAAGTATTTAAGGCTATCATGATCCGTTTTTACCTTGAAGTGTCTTCCCATTAGGTAGGGTCGCCATTTCTTAAGTGCATGTAGTATTGCCAACATTTCCTTCTCATAAATAGCTTTGTGTAAAAACTTTCCCTTGATTGGACGACTTCCAAAAGCAATGGGTCTTTCATCTTGCATTAAAACAACACCAATTCCATTTCCTGAAGCATCAAATTCCACAATAAAGGTTTTGTGAAGTCCGGTGTAGCTAAGACCGGTGCTTGGCACATTGCCTCTTTAAGATGTTTGAAGGCCTTTGTTGCTTCTAGAGTCCATGAAAATGCATCTTTCTTCAATAATGTTGTTAGAGGTGCTGCTATTCTCCCATAATTCTTAACAAACTTGCGATAATACCCTGTCAACCCGAGAAATCCTTGCAGATGCTTTATGGATGTGGGGATTTTCCATTCCTTAATGGCTTTGATTTTGCTAGGGTCTACCTTAACTCCTTCATGAGATACAATATGACCTATATTTTCCACCTCTTGTACTCCAAAGAAACATTTGGATATTTTTTCATATAATTGTTTCTCCTCCAATATTTGTAGCACCCTGTCAACATGTTCAACATGATCCTTCCAAGACTTGTTGTAGATTAGTATATCATCGAAAAATACTAACATAAATTTTCTAAGGAAGGGTTTGAAAATGGAATTCATCAAACCTTGAAATGTAGAAGGTGCACTGGTAAGGCCAAAAGGCATGACCAAAAATTCATAATGACCCTCATGAGTTCTAAATGTTATTTTTGGAATGTCTTCAGTCTTCATTCTGATTTGATGATATCTTGAATGAAGATCCAACTTGGTGAAGTAAATTGATCTATGCAATTCATCCAGTAATTCAT
The DNA here is from genome assembly GCA_031772625.1 of Pinus tabuliformis. Classification (NCBI taxonomy): domain Eukaryota; kingdom Viridiplantae; phylum Streptophyta; class Pinopsida; order Pinales; family Pinaceae; genus Pinus; species Pinus tabuliformis. The sequence continues at coordinate 1,059,595,402 of CM062816.1, read as the reverse complement.
CAATGACAGAAATGGGAACCTTATCTTTAATAGTGAGTTTGTTGATCTCCCTATAATTCGGACACATGCGCCATGATCCATCCTTCTTGTGCACCAATACTACTGGAGCAGAGAAAGAACTTTGACTAGGTTGAATTATACCAGCCTCTAGCATTTCTGCAACCATACGTTCAATTTGCATAGGGATATCTGTACGGCCTGATGTTTGGGGGAACACTTCCTGGAATCAGATGAATAGCATGATCATGATCATGAATAGGTGGGAGACCTTTGAGAGTCTCAAATACCCTGGAATGATTGTCTAAGACCTTTTGGAGATCTAGAGAAATAGATGATTCTGATGTGGAAACATCTAGCGAACATAATTGAGCAATTACACCTCTTTGTTCCTTTTTTAGAAGCTTTGTCATACCGTTAGAGATGATTCCTTTCCTGGTTTCCCTGCAATACCCCTTAATTCAACTTCCTTTCCTTCAGCAGAAAATTTCATGAAAAGTTCTTGAAAATTAAAAGCTATTATACCCAAGGATTGTAGCCATTGAACTCCTAGTAAAACATCAGCACCTCCCATTGGAATGGAAAGCATTGGGCTAGTCAATACATATTCTCCCATGGATAGCTTGATATTATGGCACTTTCCAGAGCAATTTATCGTTCCTCCATTTGCAATCATCACTTGGCACTCTGGTGCTGGATATAGGAAGCAATTCAATTCTTTTGCTACCTTACAATGAATAAAATTGTGGGTACTTCCTAAATCAATCAACACTATTACCTTTTTCTTCTTGATTTGTCCTTCTATCTTGATGGTTTGAGGAGTGGTATTTCCAACCAATGCATTACAAGATATGGTCGGATTCATTTCTTCTTTATCTAGGCTTTGTTCCTGGAGTATATCCTCTTCCTTTGACCTTTCTTGCTCCTTTTCTTCTTCCTCTTCACAATCTATGTAGAATAATTTCTTCTCAGCACACTTATGACCTTTAGTGTATTTGCTATCACAACTGTAACAAAGCCCTATTTCTCTTTTTTCTTCCAATTGTTGTGGTGTCAACCTTATAGGTTGTGGAAGGCTAGGGGTAACAACACTTCCATCTTTATAGTTGTGACTGGTATGCTTCCTGGTTGCTATAATTTTGCTTTCCATTTTTCTTGCTAACCTGAATGCTTTCTCTAATGAATCAGGTTCCCAAAGGCGAACATCATGTTGGATATTATCCTTTAAAGTCCCTATGAACACATCAATCCTATGCTCCTCTGGAATATTTTTGACCCTTATGTTCAATTTTTGGAACTCCTCAATATGCTCCATTATTGAACCCTTTTGTTTGAGACTTATCAATTGGCTAAAAAAAGTGTTTCTTTTTGTATCCTTATAATGTGCTGTCAATTCTTTCGTAAAAATTGCCCAAGTGATAATTTGTTTACGAGAGAAAAGCCATTGATACCATACAAATTGATTTGGTTCCAAATATAAAGTTGCAATACGTACCTTTTGTGTGTTTTGCACATTATTGAGATCGAAAAATTGCTTCATCTGTAATATCCATGTTGCGGGATCCTTGCCATCAAACTTCCTCATATCGATTTTTGGAATATGGTGGGACTTTGATCCAACATTAGAGTCTATGGAATCATGATTAACATTTTTTTGTTCTCATCATGAGTTTCCTTTACTACCCTTTCACCATTAGTGACCATTTCTTGTAGAAACTTATTCATATTTATCTTCAATTCTTCCATCTTATCATCCATGCCATTCATTTTAGCGTCCATGCAATTCATCTTAGCTTCCATGCCACCCATCTTAGCTTCTACACCTTTCTTTAAACAATCCATCTTAGTTTCTACACCTTTATTTAAACCATCCATCTTATCTTCTACATCTTTCATCTTAGATTCTGTTACTTTTTGTGCAAGTGACACTTGTTGGACTTGGTCTCGTAATTTTGATATATCATGTTGCATTTCTTCCTCTTCTTCATGAGTCATGCTAGAGCTTTCAGGTTGCTTACTAGGTGTTTGCATTTTCTTTCCTCAAGGCATCAATTACCAATAATAATGCTTTACTATGCCCTTTGAATTCCTTCAAACTAATTTTTCAAACCAAGCTTAAGCAAAAATAAAAAATAAAAACTACACCTTTTTTCACTTTGTAGGAGCTTGATATTGAATTTGATGTATCTCCATAATTTCGGATCATCCAGTTCTGAAATTGCGACCTGTAGTAGCCCTCTGCGTTCTCTTTCCAATGCCACTAGTCTGATCCAAATTGGATTCTCCAAGAAAGAGTTATGTATAATCTCCCAAGATGACCTGATTATAGACCTTTCCAGAAGAGCGAAATTTTATGAAGTGCCACATGTCACTGTTTCAACCTATGGCACTTAAAAATATATACAAGAAACTACAGTCCGTCCTCTTTTTGTACCTTCTTACAAAATTTCAATCTGATGCTCAGAGAGAAAGTTATGACGATTTTCCCCAGGTCACTTGTTTGGAATGTAATTCAGGAGTCTGCAAGAAGACCAACTTCTTCAGATCATATATCCGCAAATATAGCACAAAAAGCTCTGAAATTCAGACCCGAGGTTCAGTGCGATTTCATCTCAAATGGGTTTTTTTTTTCGCTTCTGAAACTTCGCACAAAAAAAGTTATAGTGAAAATTCCACGATGACCTATTTGGAGCAGCAAAACCCTAGAATCCAAAGCTCTGATACCAAATGTTATGAAACCAGCTCACAAAAAGATAGAAAAGAGAGATCAACGCCTTAGAATTCAGCCTCTTCAAGGGGGAAACCTCCTTTACATTACACAAATGAACAATTCTGGGATGATTCAAATGACAAAACCTCCTTTCTATATATAGGAGTCTATGGAGTCACAATATAACCCAGCCGACCTAACAATAATAATATAAAGCCACAAAAATAACAATAGAGGGATTCTATGGGGCATAGTAATAAAAATACGGGGACAATAGGGGCTCAATAATATTAATAAGTGATACAACTACAATAGTAATGGGGTAATCACTAGTATTATAGGGACCTAACATGTGGCCCCATTATTATTAGGATGGGAGAGAGAGAGAGAGAGAAGCCATGTTGTCATTATTGTGGACATGTGATTTAGATGTACGAATGTATCAGGGTATTTGGAGAAGTTTCTCCTATTCTATAATGATTTATCATGTAATTAATCTCCCTTTCGTATATTGGAGTTGTGCTCCATGTTCACATTGGTGTACATGTTGTGTACTTCTGGTTTCTTAAGATATGTTAAATATTTGGACTATAACAAGCAACTTGTAACCACCCCTCCCACATTTACCAAGTTTCACTGGCCTACTGGGGTAAACATGAGACAAAGAGTTACTATGACATGACCTGACCTCCTATATCCACTTAAAGAAGTGGTACCGACAAACTGACCACATACTGACATCCTACAGGGGCTACAGGTCACCCAGAGGTTGAACAACCACCCTAGGTGGCCAAAATCTGAGTTGGAACCATTTTTCTCTGTCTTGGGCCTACAATCGCACCCACAACAAGACATGCATGTGGTTAGAAGCCTCCAAGCATGCAAAACACTGCTTCCATGCATTTATAGCCAAATTTGTCTAGTTCTGAGCATGCAATCTTGGGATATGTGCCACCTTTTCAGGCTTGCCTCTAGACCACCACCCAGGATTGCTTGAGAGTTTTCATAATCATATTTAAGATGGAAACAAAGATAAACATTCAATATCAACTCAAAAAATTGTCTTAGACTACCTAGAACATAATAGACATTTCGTCAAACACATGGCAAGCATGTAAGATACAGGTCATGAATGCATATATGATCATAATAGTCTGAGATTCATATGAGAATAATCGATAAGGCCCTATTCCCTCTCCACATAGTTGCAACAACACTTATTAGTCCATACATTCATCAATTGATCAATCAATAAACAATTCATGACAAGAGCCATAAAAGATACACATAATATGAACAACATATAACCAGAAAATAACCAGCATATAAACCATGGAAACCCAACCATAATATCATCAACACATTTCCAACAAATATACATGAATCACAATAGAAGATTAGATCTTATTAACAGATGAATATACCAACCAAGTCAAGGACTTCCACGTACCACTCGACCATAGATTGGGATGAACCAAATCTCTCTTTCAACCAATCACCCTCATGCCATGTTCTAAGCATGAATGTAGGATCTCATGGAATAAGCTAAGATAAACCAAACGAGCACTTCCATAGGCCAAACCACCTCAACCCTCAAACAATGATTCCACCTCATGATCGGACATCAATAACACCACCTAGATCGATCTCTACCTAAGTTGTCCAGTGCTCCAGGAACTAGTAACTCAACCCACAACCTTCCAAGACTCCAGAGTGTTTATCCAACCTAGCACCAGGGACTAGTAACTCAACACACCAAGGGCTCCAAATCATTTATCCCAACCTAGGCTCTAAGACTAGTAACTCAACCCAAGCTATTCCAAGGCTTCCAGTGCGTTTGTTTCAACCCACAATTGTAAGGAATTATGAGCACCAACCAGAAAACAATCAAGTGAGAAAATCCACAACAACATGGCTATCTAGGAAATGGGAAGGAAAGGCTAAAACCATTGTTAATCCAGGCAATCCTCCATGCCAATGATAACTCATAACCAAATAATCACATGTATATACCATGCATCCATAAACTAATAAGGAAACCACACATGCAACCTATTACATACAAAGCAATCCAACTGTAGCTGTTGATCCACCTTTTCCCTTGTGCTTTCCTGCTTTCCTTTACCTTCTTTCTCCAAATCCAAGTGAATGCTAAAGTGCTCTAAGAATGCTCCAAGAATACTTTAAGTGTGCAAGAGTCTTGAAAGAACATAATGAGAACCAAAGACTAAACTGACAAAATCTAAACCAACAAAAGTTGTGAATTGATCCTCATATGCCTTTTTATCATTGAGGCCTTTATTTTCTTCACTTTCCTCTATTTTTCCTTCAATTTACTCCATGCAAATTTGTGACCTTTCATCTCCCTTTTCTCCTATTTTCCTTTATTTTCATAAATAAAATTCCAATTAATGCCTCTTTGCCTTTGCCAATTTCCATAGCCATAAATAAATCACCAGTGATACCCCATCACTATGTACCCAATATTAAGCTTGTAATATATGTCCCATGACCTTGGTTTTATTTTTATGTACATAGAAAATCAACTAGGGGTTGTTACAAATCCCTCCCCCTTAGGGGAACACCTTCATTGGTGTTCAATGACACCTACAAACCAACAAAACATATGTTGCCCATGGAGCTTTATAACATAGCTCGATGGAACATTTACATCATATCATATTGTTGAGACCATCACCATCATAACATAAGCGCAATACCACTTACTGTATCTTTATAACACAATTCGATGTGATATTTACATACATAAATATATATACATAACCAAAACACATCACCAAAACATATATTAAGGCACATCTACTCAACCAATGAATAAAGATGGATACATAGTCTACATCTGGTCAGCCATCTCCCATGTAGCTTCATCGGGCCCAAAGTGCTTCCACTACACTTTAACTTGCTCGATTACTCAATTCCAGAGCATGAGCATCTTTCACTGCAAAATGCACTGATGTTCTAGCTGGAATTCTCCTTCTGGGTCCACCTGCAATACAAACCAAAGAATTACACGATCAACACATTTCACACACTTCTTAAGAAATGAGACATGGAAAAAATCATGGAATTTCATTGTCGGAGGTAGTGCAAGTTGGTAGGCCATCGATCCAATCCTCTCAAGGATCTCGAAGGGCCCCCAATACCGAGGTGCTAGCATGGCACATGATCCAATCCTCAAGGAGCTCTTCTTGGGCTTAATGCGCAAGTACATATTCTCCCCAACCTGAAACTCCTTAAATACCTTGTGTTGATTTGCATAACTCTTATGTCTACCCTGTTTTGTCTTTAGATTCTTCTTAATAACCTACATTTCATGTTCCAGCTCTGCTAGCATATCCGATCCCAATCAATACCTTATTCACTAGATCACTCCAACTTATGGGAGTATTACAACTCCACCCATAAAGTACCTCAAATGGACTCATCTTCAAGGACTCATGATACTCATTATTGTAAGCAAACTCTACTAGTGGAAGATACTCTTATCACTTCTGTTGTTGATGCATGATGTACATCCTCAACATGTCCTCAAGAATCTTGTTGACCCTCTCTATATGTCCATCTATCTATGTCCTCAAGAATCCTATTGACCCTCTCTATTTGTCCATCTATCTATGGATGATAAGTTGTACTAAAGGCCAAATTTGTCCCCAAACCTGCAAACAATTCTTTCCAAAACCTGAAAGTGAACTTGGCATCTCTATCTGACACAATATTCCTAGGAATACCATGTTATCTCGCTATCTCCCTGATGAAGATCTAATCTGCCTCACTTGTTGAATGAGTAGACTTCACTAGAATGAAGTGAGCTACTTTTGTCAACCTTTCAACCACAACCATAAGAGAGTCATGTTGTCTAGATGTCCTTGACAAACCTGCAATGAAGTCCATGGACATGACCTCCCATTTCCACTTTAGAATCAGAATCAGCTGCAATAAATCACTTGGATGCTTACACTCTGCTTTTACTTGTTGACAATCCAAACACCTAATGAAAAACTCAACCGCCTCTTTCTTTATATTCGTCCAATAGTATAACTTCTTAAATGTTGTTAATGTCTTTTAATATCTTGGGTGACATGAATATTACTTAAAATGAAATTCCCACAAGATTAGATTCCTGAGCTCACTATTGTCCGACACATAGATCGTGTCCCTAAATTTGACCAAACCATATGTCGTGAGATGATAACCCACTTTTTGTTCACCTGTACCCTACCACTGTAACCTGTGCTTAAGTTGTTGGTACCTGTCACCTTGTTGTCCTACCTGTAAGATCTGATCCTGTAAATCTGTCCCATATGAACTCATAGTTGCAATCTGATTTACCTGTACTCTTATACTAAGAGCATCTGCAACCCTGTTTTCTTTACCCTTAATGTACCTGATCTCGAAGTCAAACTCACTGAGTGCAGCCAACCACCTAGCTTTCTTGGAATTTAGATTAGGTTGGTCAAATAAGTACCTCAGCCCACTGTGATCACTCATCAAAATGAACCTACTGCTAAGAATATAGTGTCTCCACATGTTTAATGCATGAATGATAGCTTCCAACTCAAGATCACATGTCACGTAGTTCTGCTCGTGCTCATTCAATTTCCTTGAATCATAGCATACTACCTATTCTTCATGCATCATAACACCACCAATTCCTCTTCTGCAAGCATCTGTACATACCACAAACTCTTTATCTAGATCTGTGATCTTTAGAATTGGAGCATTTGTAAGCAACTACTTCAATTGCTCAAAACTAGCTTTACATTCCTCTATCCATCCAAACTTCTTCCCTTTTCGCTGCAAGGATGTAATAGGATAGGAAATCTATGAGAAGTTCTTGATGAACCTCCTGTAATAACCTGCTAGCCCCATGAATGATCTGACCTCATCCAAATTCCTAGGAGTTTCCCACTCCATGATAACTATGATCTTTTCTGGATCCACTATTATACCTTCCTTGGAAACCACATGCCCCAAGTAATGAAATTTTGTCTAAAAGAAATTGGACTTACTAAGCTTGGCATACAACTGATGCTCTCTTAACAATCTCAACATTGTTGTTAGATGTTCTGCATGCACTTCCTCATTCTTAGAATATTTCAATATGTCATCAATGAATATTATCACAAAATTTTCCATATAAGGACACAACACACAATTCATCAAACACATGAAAGTAGTTGGAGCATTATTCAAACCAAAAGGAACCACAACAAACTAATAGTGCCCATACCTAATCTAGAATGTAGTCTTGTAGATGTCCTCTTCTTTGATGCGTACCTGATGATATCCTGATCTCAAATCAATCTTCGAGATCACTGATGCTCCCTTCAACTAATCAAACAAATCATCAATCCACAGTAAAGGGTACATTTTCTTGATTGTCACCTTGTTCAACTACCTATAATAAATGCACAACCTAAGAGTACCATCCTTCTTATTCACAAACAATATTGGTCCACCCCAAGGCGACACACTTGGCCTAATGTATCTCTTATCAAGCATTTCCTTCAACTATAACTTCAGTTCCACCAACTCTGGAGTGATCATCCTTTAAGGTGCCTTTGATGTTGGTGTTGTTCTCGGCATCAACTCAATAGAAAATTCCACTTCCCTATGATGCGGTAACTCTGAAATATCTGCTACAAATACATCCTAAAATTTCTACAAAATAAGATACATCTTCAAGACTCCAGCATCCTTAACATACTTCCCTTTGTCACTGAAAATATGAACTACAAACAATACGCATCCTTTCATGATACTGCGCTTGGCATGCATAGTTGTAACCGTCCTCACTGATGTATGCTTCTTCTTACCTTGTAAGATTCTCCTCTTTCCATCATAATCCAGTCACTCAATAGCCTTATCATAGTAATCCACCTTAGTCTGTGAATGTACAACCAATCCATACCCAGCAACATAATGTATGGTCCCAATGGAAAAACATTTAGATGCACTAATGTAGACATACTATTCAAATAAATTGCAAAATATCTTACCCAATGATGAACTCTTTTCTTGGTACCTGTAGCAAACTGCACCAACCAAGACTTTGCATGCACTTCTTTATTCAAGCAACACTTATCCACCCAGTCAAGACTGATATAACTATAGTTAGATCTAGGGCCAATCAAAATAGAAACAACTTAATCACAAAGCTTACCTTCCATCTCAATAATAGATGTCTGATGATCAACCTGACTATTATCCAATGCTACATAAATATGAGGAATAATATGTCCAACATCCCCAACTGTCTAGGCCTCCTGAGCATTGTAAATCTGCATTTTTCCACTTGATGTTGTGGAAAATCTCTATAGCGATGATCCTTGCCACAAGTCCAACGTTGTAAAGGCATCTTGTTCTGATCCTTCGTCCGAAATCGTTTTACTCCGTCAACTGCATTGACTTTATTGTACGATGTTGCATTATCCTTGTCATCTATATCCTGAGGTTTTCCTCTATTCTTAGACCACTTTCCTTTATTCTTCTCATTAATTTTCCAATCCTTCTTAGACTCATCCTTGCGCTTCGATTGCTCATAACAATGCTTCAACTTTCTGATGACTTCCTCCAATGATCTAGGCTCATCAAAATCAATCTTGTCTTTGAATGATATTGACAACCCACTGATGAATCTCTAAATCTTTGCTTTCTCCTCCTTAAGATAAGGCACATATCTCAACAACTCCAAGAATTTGCTAGTATACTCCTCATTGGTCATAGATCCCATCTTCAACTCATAAAACTCCTTTTCCCTGTCATCATAGTATCTTTCAGATAGATACTTCTTCCTGAAAAGTCTCTCGAACTCACTCCAAGTCAACTCCTCTTCTCGAATTCCTCTGACATTCTTCACATCTTCCCACAAAATGTTTGCTTTTCCTTTAAGATTGAAAGTAGCTATCCTGGTTTTCATGTTCTCTGAGTAATCATGTAGTCTTGAAAAACTTATTCATCCCAAGCAACCATGCTTCTGCATCTTGTGACTTCTTCATTTCTCCATCAAATCTAGGAGGCTTTACTTTCTTGAAATCTTCTAGCAAGTATTTCTTCTCACTCCTATACGAATGGTGATGGTGATGATGATGTTATCTCTCTGAACCAGAACTAGAATAGAACCCATGATCATTACCCCTCCTATCAGGTGTATCTAAGAACCTACCATCTCTAACTATATCATCCATGTCAAACTTGTATCTTGATTGGGATGTGCTGCCATATGCCCCATTGGTCCTTTCCTCTTGTCCATGACTGATCCTAAGCCGTACCTATCTATGCAAATATGATAAACTCTAAAGAATCACTGCATTGACCTCTGCTTGTTTTTCTTGTGCCCTATCAATTCTTTCCTATGACTGAATGATCCTATCATTATTTGTAGAAATTCCTTATAGATTCAAACTGCATATTGTAATATGCTAAAATAATATACTTGAATCTACTCCACTCATCAGCGGAAACAATAAACAATCGATGAAATCACTAAGCATCTAACACAATGATTTTATGGGGAAAGCCACAACTAAAAACCCCTACTATATGTTTATTGCATTAATCAGAAAATATGAGAAGATTACAATGCTTTGCTCAAGCCTGAGCAACCTCTGCACTATCTCTATCTATCTAACTACTTCCCAGACAAGTTCAAGCCAATACTTAGCCAATTATATTGCCTGCCAAGCTCCTATTTCCTTTCCCTTTAATTGCATGCACCACTTGTACAATTTAGATGATTATACAATTGATAATACACTGTCCCTGAACTCCAATCTCAACTGGGTCTTTCTCTGATCTGACACGCATGAGTTAATTATGAGTGAACCTTCATTTTACCGTTGGATCACTGCAGGGTACACCCCCCTACTGCAGGTTACACCCCACTATAGTAAGTTACACCCCACTTCTGCAGGTCACACCCCACTACAGTAAGCTACACCCCACTACTGGATCTCCCACTAATTCCTCCATCAGTTGGAACTAGTTTAACTGAATTTAACTCAGTTGGACTGAATTAAATAATTACAACTCAAAAAAAACTCAACTAGTGCTCCTAATTGTAGGAGACAGTCTATATGACTCTAGTTAGACCTTCAACTCGAATTAATTGAGCTACGTAAGTCAAATTAACTGAGTTAACTATTACAATTTGTCGTGAGATGTGGAACTACAATTTAATTCACAATTTAATTCAAGGACAAATTAAATTAGGATTTTTCTTGATGCTATTTTTAACATTTCTTGTTGCTATTTACAACACTCCCTCTCAACATGAAAGGGATTCACATCTATCCTAATCAAGTACCTTTGGAATGTTCTGCATTCAACTCTTGTCATTTTTTTTGCTACTACTGCAACATCTACAACCCAAAAAAGGCATCCAAACAAAACAAACTGAATCAACCGTGTCTGCAACTGTCTACTGGGAAAAATTGTGTTGTTGTTGACTCTGCTACTAAACCTCTTGCTCTACTGTCAACTTTGATCTTCACTCCTTAGTATCTGACTGACACTAATCCTCATTCTGGATTTAAGAGATCTGTGGCTAGTGTATTTTGAATTAGTGATCGGAGAATCCACAGTTTTAACATCTTTATACCAACGTTTCAAATCCCAAGTGGGATCCATCATCAGGGTTGAAGAATGATGATACAAGAAGAGCAAAAGACTTTAATAAATACTAATGAGGAGGAAGAATAAGAGAGAACAAAGAGTCGGCTTGAATTTTTATTTATTTTATATATTTTAATTTCATTTTTATTTTTATTTTATTGATATTATAAATAATTAATTTTTATAATAAATAATTAATTAGTATTAATAACATTATTTGTTATACATATTATTATAAATAATTAATATTTTCTAATTTTTTTTTATTAATTATAATACATAATTAATAATAATCATATTTCCTTGTTATTTCATATTAATTACTAATTATTAAACATAAATGATATTTATAATTAAGAAATTAATTAATCAAATTAAATTAATATGAAACTACAACAAAGAAAACAATTATTATATAAATAATTGATTAATATTGAATAATAAATAATTAATTATTATTATTGAATATTAATAATTAAATATAATAATAATTAATTAATTAATATACTACTTAATATATTAATATAATTATTAAATAAAGTAAATAATTCAAATCATATTAGTAAATTTAGGTGATTAGGATTAAGGTTGACTAATATAATAATTACTAATTAATATGATTAAGTCAAATTAACTAATAAACAAATTAATAATTATTATTAATTAATTTTATAGCTAACTAATATAATAATTCCAATATTAAAAGATGTAATAGATAATAAATAAATTAGATAATATAAACATAATAATGAAATTGTTATTAATTAAATATTCCAATATAATGATGATTAAAATATTATAGAATATTATAATAATTAATTAATTAATTGATTAATTAATGTATTAAATAAAATTGTAAATTAAATTATAGGGGATTAGTATCTAAAGATGATTAATAAAATGTTAATAAACTAAATAATATTTATCACATTAATTAATTAATATATTAATACAAATTAATAATTAAAATTTTTATGGCTAACTAATATTCAAATATTAATTAATATAATAGTTAATAAATTAATATAATATTAATATGAGACTAATCAAAAGTTATATAATAATTCTTAATAATCAATTAATAATTGGTATAAAATGATAATTAAATAAATATTATAATAATTAATTAATATAATAATTAATATATTAATTATTAAGTAAATTAAATTTTATTAATATATTTATTTAAATTATATTAGTAATTATAAATAGTTAATATTTATAGTTAACTAATATAATATAATAAAATATATTAAATTAAATTATTAAAGAAGACAAATGATGAAAATAGAATAAAAAAGGGGAGGGGGGGGGACAACATACCTGCATCACTTGCATTACCTGGGGATGGGTTGGCGACTTCTGATTTCTTTTATCACGGGGAGCCAGCTTCCGCTAATATCCATACCGTTGTCTCTGTTCAGATTCTGAGGATGTTTAATAATCTCAAGAGCTTCTCTGATCTTTCGTCTTTGATGATGCTCCTCTCTTGCGATAATGGATGCGCTTTCTAGGCAAATATGGTGATTAGTCTTCAGGGAGTGTTCCGCCAATGCTGAGGTACGAGATCTTCCATTTCTGATATCAGCGCCATGTTCTTTGAGCCTTGTCTGGAGGGAGCGACCAGTTTCACCTATGTAGCTTATTCCACAAGAACAGTCTATTTTGTAGACTCCTTTAAGTTGAAGACTGTCAATATCATCTTTAACAGATTTCAAACTATGTCTGATGGTACCGGGGGCTGAGAAATGAGTGATAATGTTTTTCTTTTTCAAAGCCGACTCTTTGTTCTCTCTTATTCTTCCTCCTCATTAGTATTTATTAAAGTCTTTTGCTCTTCTTGTATCATCATTCTTCAACCCTGATGATGGATCCCACTTGGGATTTGAAACGTTGGTATAAAGATGTTAAAATTGTGGATTCTCCGATCACTAATTCAAAATCCTCATTCTATTGAATACTATGCCCCCTCATAGCAAGGTAATGATCCATGCGACAAAAAACACCTCAATGGATCCTACCCAATTTCTAAAATTCTTGGACTAAGGTTTCATATCGCCCCACCTCACACCTAGATGTATGGCTGCATGTGCTCTTTCTTCCCACTTGGCTCGAAATCCCCCCTTACTAGAGGTCTTTGTTTGAGTAGATGTCTTCACTCGATCTCCTCTTTGCTTCTCCAATTGTGGCTGCTCCACAAATTGCTGAGGCTGCTTTTGAGGCTACATCTAAGGATGCATGTTGAGAGGTAATTCATGCTCCCTCTCAACCACCAAATATCTTGTCTCTGCCTTGCTCCTCAAGGCTTTGCATGCATAAGATAAATTTGATCTACTCATATCGTTGCTGCTACTGTTCTGTTATTGCTTCTGCACTGCTATTGCAACAATTTCAATAATGAGTTTGATCTCCCCAGAACCAGAAGTACTAGCTTCCATAGGGATGCTCCCTATGAAACTAGACTCCCTATGAGTCTCGATATCCCTGTGGGAAATCTCTCTGCTCCTCAATCTACCAATATCAATGATCACAACTCCTTTTTGTGTCACTAAACATTGGCTCGTTGATCTGCCCACTAGAAACCTTCTAGCTCCATTAAGAAGTCTGCACATAGGGTCTTTTGGATCTACCGTGAACTAGAGCTCCATCAAAATGCAAGGGAAAATTTGAATTCTTCTCTTCTATTGTGATTTCAGCTTCGATACCATGTAGAATTTTTTACAAATCTAGCTCTAATACCATGTAGAAATTTCTACAAATCTAGCTCTGATATCATGCATAAATTCTACAAATATAGCTCTGATACCATGTATAAATTTCTACAAATCTAGCTTTGATATCATGTAGAAATTTATAGCTCTGATACCATGTAGAGATTTCTAGCTCTAATACCATGTAGAGATTTCTACAGATCTAGCTCTGATACCATGTAGAAATTTCTAGCTCTGATACCATGTAGATATTTCTACAGATCTAGCTCTGATACCAAGTAGAAATTTCTAAAAATCTAGCTCTGATAACATGTAGAAATTTCTACAAATATAACTTTGATACCATGTAGAAATTCCTTGTAGATTCAAAATGCATATTGTAATATGATAAAAACAATAGACTTGATTCTACTCTACTCATCAACGGAAACTATAAACGATCAATGAAATCACAAAGCATATAAGAGAAATAATTCAATCACACGTAACATAATGATTTTTTGGGGAAAGCCATAGCTAAAAACCCCTGCTATCTATATATTGCATTAATCAGAAAATATGAGAAGATTACTATGCTTTGCTCAAGCCCAAGCAACCTCTACACTATCTCTATCTATCTCACTGCTTCCCAAACAAGCTAAAGCCAATACTTAGCCAATTTTGCTGCCTGCCAAGCTCCTATTTCCTTTTCCTTTGATTGCATGCACCACATGTATAATTCATATGATTATACAACTAATAATACACTTTCCTTGAACTCTAATCTCTACTGGGTCTTTCTCTAATATGACATGCATGAGTTAATTATGAGTGAATCTTCAGTTTACTAGTTGATCACTGTAGGTTACACCCCACTACTACATTTTACACACCACTACTGTAGGTTACACCCCACTACAGTAAGTTACACCCCGCTGCTTCAGGTCACACCCCACTATAGTAAGTTACACCCCATTATTGTATCTCCCACTAATTCTTCCATTAGTTGGAACTAGTTTAACTAAATTTGACTCAGTTGGACTGAATTAAATAATTACAACTCAAAATAAACTCAACTAGTGCTCCTAATTGTAGGAGACACTCTACATGACTCTAATTAGACCCTCAACTCGAATTAACTAATATAACTAAGTAAAATTAACTTAGTTAACTATTACAAGTTGTCATGAGATGTGGAATTACAATTTAATTCAAGGACAAACTAAATTAGGATTTTTATTGATGTTATTTTTGACATTTCTTGTTGCTATTTTCAACATTATCTGCCTTACAACTTCTAATCTCTACTTTCAAACTTCTCATTGTATCTACTATGTCAGGTGAGTACTCATCACCATGCTTTTTATCCGATCTGTAGGGAGAATCATGTGAATTGTAGTCCATTCTTCTTATCATCTTGATCTTCTACTTGTTGCAAACATACCA
This sequence comes from Pinus tabuliformis, assembly GCA_031772625.1. Taxonomy (NCBI): domain Eukaryota; kingdom Viridiplantae; phylum Streptophyta; class Pinopsida; order Pinales; family Pinaceae; genus Pinus; species Pinus tabuliformis. The sequence goes on along the minus strand of CM062816.1, from coordinate 1,059,579,925 downwards.
TGTCAGATAAACCAAATATAAACATAATCAACATACCTCAATGAAGTTCAGGGGAGGTTATCTCGTCTGCACAATCAATTCAGGTTAACATGAAACATGTATATATATAATAAAATCAACATATCAAACATCTAAATATCCACATCACCAACCTCTACATGATGGCACAACTGCAACAATGACTATCACAATGCATGCATAACAACACATAGACAACTCACATGCATGCATGACAAACACATGTCGCCCATCTAGTCCAAGTGCTTGAAATTGGAAGCTCTTATACCAAACTGTAACCACCTCTCCCACATTTACCCATTTTCACCGGCCTATCAGGGTAAACATGAGACAAAGAGCTACTATGACATGACCCGACTTCCTAGATCCACTTAAGGAAGTGGGGCCGATAATCTGATCACATACTGACGTTTTATAGGGGCTACAAGTCACCCAAAGGTTGAACAACCACCCCAGGTGGCTAAACCTTCAGCTAGAACCCTTTTTCTTTGCCCTAGGCCCACAACCGCACCTACAACAAGGCATGCATGCGGTTATAGGCCTCCAACCACATGCACAACACTACTTCCAAGCAGTTATAGCCCAATTTCACATACGTCCTAGGATTAGTGTCACCTTTTTAGGCCTTCCTCCAGACTACCGCCCAAGATTGCTTGATACTTTCGATAATCATATTTAACATGGAAACAAAGCTAAACATTCAATCTCAACTAAAAAACTTGACCTAGACTTCCTAGAACATAACATACATTTCATCAAACACATGGTAAACATGTAAGCTACAGGTCATGAATGCATATCTGATCATAAAAGTTTGAGATTCATCTGAGAATCACCGAGAAGGCCTTATGCCCTCTCCACATAGCTTTAACAACACTTATTAGTTGATACATTCATCAACTGATCAATCGCTAAACAATTCAGGACAGATGCATAGAAGATACACATCGTATGAATAACATATAACTAGAAAACAACCAACATATAAACCATGGCAACCCAACCATAATATCACCAACACATTGCCAACAAATATACATTAATAACAATAGAATAATGGCCCTTATTAACATATGAAGATTGCAACCAAGTCAAGGACTTCCACTTACCACCCGACCAGAGATTGGGCTGAACCAATTCTCTCTTTTAAACAATCACCCCTGTGCCATATTCCAAGCATGAATGCAGGATCTCATGGAATAAAGCAAGACAAACCAAACTAGGGCTTCCAGAGGCCAAACCACCTCAACCCTCAACTAATGATTCCACCTCATGGTCGGACATCACTAACACCAACCAGATCGGTCTCTAACTAATTTGTCCAGGGCTCCAAGAACTGGTAACTCAACCCACAACCTTTCAAGGCTCCAGAGCGTTTGTCCAACCAAGCCCTAGGGACTAGTAACTCAACCCACCAAAGGCGCCAAAGCATTTGTCCCAACCTAGGCTCCATGACTACTAACTACCCCGAAGTTGTTCCAGAGCTTCTAAAGCATTTGTTCCAACCCACATGCATAAGGAATTATGAGCACCAACCATAAAACAATCAAGTGGAAAAACCCACAACACCATGTCTATCCAGGAAATGGCGAGGCAAGACTAAGACCTCTATCAACCCAGGAAATCCTCCATGCCAATGATAACTCATAACCAAATAATCACATGCATTTACCATGCATCCACAAATCAACAAAGAAATCACACATGCAACATATTACCTACAAAGTAATCCAATTGTAGTTACTGATCCACATGTTCCCTTGCACTTTCTTGCTTTCCTTTGCCTTCTTTCTCGAAATCCAAGTGAATGTTTAAGTGCTCCAAGAACGCTCCAAGAGTACTCTAAGTGTGCAAGAGTATGAGAGAGTGAGAGAATAGAATGAGGGAGCCAAAGACTGGACTGACAAAAGCTAAACCAACAAAAGCTATGAATTGATCCTCAAAATCCTTTTTATCATTGAGGCCTCTATTTTCTTCATTTTCCTCTATCTTTCCTTCAATTTCCTCCTCATGAAAATTTGTGACCTTTCATCTCCATTTTCTCCTATTTTCCTTTATTTTCATAAATAATATGCCAATTAATGCCTCTTTTCTTTTGCCAATGTATTTTCCAATTTCCATAGCCATAAATAAATCACCAATGATACCTCATCACTATGTTTTGACCAAAAATTATCTTGGAACGTGTGTCCCATAACCTTGGTTTTATTGTTATTTACATAGAAAATCAACCAGGGGCTATTATACCACCTCAATAGAAAAATCCTTAAAACAACTTATTTTCAATTGGTGATATCTTCACTTCTTAGAATTTTGATTTGAAAGGACGTTTTTTTTCTTGGAGAGGAGTTCAAATTGGAAATTTGTTTCTTCAAGTTTTAAATCGAAAGCGTTAGAAATGGATATGAGTGTTGTGGTCCTACTTTTCCCCTTGTAAATATACAAATAATAATTAAAAAAAAAATCAATTTTTGTCAAAGAAAGAGCTCTAGTACCACTTCTAGTGTTCCTTAATGTTGAAGATGAATAACATTCAATATAACCAAGAATATGATATAGAATCCACTTTACCTTATTAATAAAAATACCCTTAAGGTAGGGCAACACTTTGTAATGATCCTTTTATGGAAGGATCAACTCTTCTTTACTCACCTCTTTGAGGCGGAAACCTCTTATTAAGCAACGCTCCAATACATGATCACATGAGGAGGAACCCATCCTCATTTATAGCTACAAAATGCTAATTACCTATAAGGCCTTATTTAATGAGGCCAAATTTCATATATTCAATGCCAACTACCTGATGCATTTTCTTTAATAATAACTAACATTGTGGACCTAGTCCATATTATATTAAATGACCGTCATACTTATCATATATGAACTATAATGGGACCATAAGCACTTATTACACTCCTAGAGGGGATGTCAAAATTCCATCGCCCTTTGAGGACATTGTCCTTAATAGTTGTAGTAATGATGTACAAACATAAACTATGGTTTTTTGTAGGATTGTTGACCACAACACTAAATTAGTCTAGAAAATCAAGGTCCCATGTACAAGAGTTGGTGGCAACACTGAAGTTGACTAAGAAACTCACCCATAAGATTGGTTCCCATGTCTTAGTGCTCATGTTGACTCCCAACTAATGACACATGTATGATTGAGTGATTGAGTGTAATGATTAAAATTCTCACTATAGTCATGTGGATCTAGAAGGAAAATCATCCTTGTAAAAGAAACATACTTGAAACTATTAGGAAACACGTTCTCATTGACCTCCCTTAGTCATGTGTTCTTCATATGAAGGGGTATATGCATCAAAGATAAGTTGAAAGTAGTTGTCTTCCCATAAACAATAATTGTTCACATAACATTCCTTGCAATGCTCATCTAAAGAATGTTATTCGAACCTTTCTCTTTTATATTCCTCATTAATATTTTCCCAAGGTTTAAACCTTTGGATTGCTTAAGATGTATTTTGTACTGTTTGTACTTGGTGCTCTTGATCTAGTAACTCCTTATACCTTTGGTTTTAAAAATTCTTCCACTTCAAGTAGCCATTGTTTCATATGCTCTTCATATTCCACACTAAATTTAAGAAAACTTATCGAAAGGCTTCTTCCATGTAATTTTCATATAACCCTATATATGCTTTAGTGATGGGGGCTAATATATCTAAGTTAATTTATATGTACCTGTTAACTATGCAGAAAAAAAGAGACTGTTGGAATACTCTCTCGGCCTTTTTAGATCAGCACTCCCTAAAAAATATTGTCCTGGGAGGAGATCTCAACTTAGTCATGAAGCCTAAAGAAAAAAGGGGGGGAAACAACAACAGAGATCAGATGCTCCCTTTGGTAGAGGAAATAATGCAACAGTGGGATCTTCTAGATTTTGCCCCGGTGAGAGGCAAATATACTTGGACAAATAATAGAACTGGGCCTGAACACATCGCTGCCCGGCTGGACAGATTTCTAATTCAAAGCTCCCTGCTGATGGAAAAACTCCTCATATCAACAAAAATTCTCCCCAAGCTCTCCTCGGATCACAAGCCTATCCTTCTCCTTTTGGCCCCTGAAGAAGATCTTGGGCCCATTCCCTTTAAATTTAATCCTCTATGGATCGAAAAAGAAGGGTTCATGGACACTATCCAATCAGCTTGGGATATCCCCATCAATGGATCACCAAGTTTCTTGTGGGAGAAAAAATTAAAAGCCACCAAACAAGCTCTTAAGAAGTGGCTAAGGAACCTTCAGAACCCCACCACCCACCAGAGAAAAATCGATGTCCAGCAGCTGGAAACCTTGCAAATAGGTATGGAAGGGCTTCACATCACCCCGGAAATTTTAAATAAAGAAGCTGCCTTACAAAGAAACATCCATCAATCCATCAGAAGGGAAGAAGAGCACTGGAGACTTAAATCTCGCAGCCTCTGGTTAAAGGCAGGAGACCGAAATACTTCCTTTTTCCACCGACAATACAAAGCCCGCCTATCTCGGAATCATATTACAGAGATAAAAAATGATGAAGGGCAGATCTGTAATAAATTTGACCAAATAAAAATTGCAGCTGAAAACCATTTGAAAGATCTATATGGCACAAGGCATGAAGGAAGCAAAGAAGATACTGAAAATCTACTCTCGCATATTCCTCACCTCATCAACCATGAGGACAATCAGGCTTTACTGAAACCAGTATCTGAAGAAGAAATCATCAAGGTTATTTGGGCAATGGACTCAGATAAGGCCCCCGGGCCGGACGACTTCACAATTCACTTCTTCAAAGTCTGCTAGGACATCATCAAAACAGACCTGCTGAAAATGATACACGGATTCTTTGGGAAAGCCAAGATTGGGGGAGGCATCAACTCCACCTTTCTTGCATTAATACCAAAAGAGGTCAATCCGGAAACATTTGGCAGGTTCAGGCCCATCTCCCTATGCAATGCCTCCTATAAAATTCTGTCAAAAATCATGGCAAATAGAATTAAACCCCTTCTTGAAAAACTAATATCCAAAGCCCAAGGGGGGTTCGTCAAAGGCAGACACATATTGGATAATATCATCCAAGTGCAGGAAGCTATCCACTCCAGCAAACAGAGGAAAGAGAAGGGGATGTTGATCAAGCTTGATATGGCGAACGCATTTGACAGAGTCAACCATGCCTATCTCCTCCAAGTCCTACGAGCCTTCGGCTTCCCTCCTCAGTTCATCAATCTCATCAAAGCATGCATCTCATGCCCTTGGATTGCCCCCATGGTCAACGGTCGTCCAGCATCCTTCTTTCAAGCTCACCGCGGATTAAGGCAAGGCTGTCCTCTCTCACCTTTCTTGTACATTCTTATGGCCGATTCTCTCAGCAGGAAGCTAGCTGCGGAAATGAACACAGGTGATCTCCCAGGAATCCGAATCGCAAATGCTCTAAACCCAATGAATCATGCTCTCTTTGCAGACGAATCTATTCTTCTAGGAGGAGCCTCCACTAGAATAGCAGTCAATTTTGATGCTGTTTTAAAAAGCTATTGTAGAGCTTCAGGAGCTGTGATAAATTACAGAAAAAGCTCGATTTTCGGATGGAATTTGAGTCAGCACAACCTCAATAATATAGCCCAGATCCTAGGATTCGAGTGCTTCGCCCAATGGGACAACATTAAATATCTAGGCTTACCCCTCACATCTGGAGTCAATAACAGATCTCTGTGGCAGGGGGTCATTAGCAAAATTAAAGACAAGATTAACTTCTGGGGAGGCTATTGGCTAACCAAGGGAGGGAAAGTCATCCTTCTCAAATCCGTCTTATCTGCTCTTCCCATTTATCAAGCCTCCTTTCTTCTGGCCCCGAAACACATCATGGAGCAGATCTCTTGTCTTCTAAGAGACTTTCTCTGGAAAGGAGGTAGAGGCAATCAAAATAAAATCCATCTAGCAAACTGGGAACTAGTCAAGCGGCCAATTCTGGAAGGCGGGCTCCAGATCAGAGATCCTGCTCTTTCGAACTTGTCACTTGGATGCAAGCTCCTGTGGAAAATACATTCAGATCCAACTCATCAGATCAGCGAAACATTCATCGCCAAATATGCGCAGGGGATCCCCCTCAGGTACCTAACAGCAAATAACACAACAGCAGGCACAAATACCTGGAGCCTCTGTAGGAAAAGCATGAGCAGCTTCAGCAAACATCTATACCGCATCCCGGGCAATGGGGAAAAGACCCTTCTCTGGAAAGATCGCATAATGAACAGGCCTCCACTCAGCTCCCAAGCAGAAATCCGGGACATCAGAAACTGGCTCCATGATGTAGGAATAAGAAAGCTGAACGAAATCTCTGAGTGGGATAGCAGAGGGAATTGGGTTGGATGGGCAATCCCTCCTGTGCCAGAGCAGCTTCAACATCAAACCGAAATTCTCAAATCTCTGCTCATAAATGCAGCGCCAGTACACCGCAACATCGAAGACAGATGGGGATGGGGCGAATCCGGGTTTTACACGCCATCTTTGGGTTACTCTGCCCTTCAGATCAAAAAAGACAGAATGAGAACACCATCGTTCTGGAAACAGGTATGGAATGCCAAGGGACTTCCCAAAGTTAATTTCTTCTTTTGGATCCTCATGCAAAATAAACAGCTCATAGGGGACAATTTGTCAAAGTGAAACTTTGCTGGGCCTCACAGATGTGCAATGTGCAAAAATTCAGGAGAAACAACTTCCCATCTGTTTATTGACTGCATTTTTTCCAAAGAAGTATGGACATTAACTCTTCTTGGACTGCCCGTCTCCCCGCCCCAGCACAGCTCCATAGCAGACCTCTTTTCCGGATGGCTCCAATACTACCCTCAATCCATTCCAAAGAAATCCTTATGGCTTCATATATGGCTTTCCATTCCCAAATTTGTTTGCTGGGAAATTTGGCTTGCCTGGAATGACTCAATTTTCAATAATACCTCTCGCTCCCCTGCAAAAACCGCCTCAATTGCCAAAGGACTTCTTATTGAATCTGTCCTCCAGCATTCTCACTTCTCTGAATCCTCCCTTCTTCCCTCTGAAAAGGCATGGCTGAACCTCCACAGCCCCTGTCCCCCTAGCAAAATCCGTCCCCTTCCCCCTCCTCTCCCCCCTCCTCCTTGGAAAATCAGAGAATCTGAAGCGGCCTTTCAAAACTGGTGGAAGATCCAAAACACAACCTCAATCTTCTTTGACGGTGCCTCCAAAGGAAATCCGGGGGCTGCGGGAGTTGGAGGAGTCATTTACTTCGCTGACAATCTAAGGAAGGCCCACTTCTGCTGGGGGCTCGGCATCTCCACAAACAATCAAGCAGAGCTTCTTGCCCTCACAAAAGCTTGTCAAATAGCCGGGACGAAGGCACCAAAGAATGCCAAGTATTCGGAGACTCTGAAATCCTCATCAGGAAGATCAACTCAGAAGAGAAGTTCAACAATGCAATCCTCAACAAGTCCCTGAACAGACTAAAGCTAATCCTGCAAGATTTTACCTCCTTTAAAATATTCCACATCCTCAGAAGTTTGAATAAGGAGGCAGATGAAATGGCAAACAAAGGCTGCCTATTAGCTCCGGGAACTCTCAACTACAATGGCAACAGTGCTATCTCAAATTGCATTCCTTAGCACAAGGGCAGATCAGATCAAGAAGCAGGAAGACTGGAGTAATCACTCTGCACAGGCTCGAGAAGAATTTGTTTGATATTTCTGGCACATTACCTGTAACTGGCCACACCAAAATGAGCACAGATCACTCTGGGGTTTTTATTTCAATCTCAACACACAGGGAAGGCGCAACCAGGAAAAAAGGGAGGCCTGCAAGCTCAACATCTGAACAGAGGAGCCTAGTTTCTTGATTCTGAAGGCGGCACAAGCACCTCTCCTCGACATCCAGATGACCCATACGACATCCGCAACGAGGACGACTCTGCAGTCCGAAAGGGACCGGATGGAGGACTTTGCAAATCGGATAGCTCACTGCCAGCGCCATTGTGCTAGGCTGCAGGGCTCCTCATCGGAAAGCAATGGCCAGAGACTGATATTAATCGCCCACAACAGCCAGCAATCCACCGTCCCAGATTCCATAACGTCTTCCAGCTAAATCCACAGCAAATCTAGTCTCTTTGTCGGTAATGAGCAGAGCTCTGAGAGGCCCAGGCATTTTCTCAGGCTCGCAGAATCCTATAAGGCGGGAAATAGGAAAGGAAAGCATTGTAATTAAGCTGAATAAGCCTCGGTTCACCCACATTTTTAAATAAATGATATCCGTTACCGTTAAAATATATATATATATATATATATATATATATATATATATATATATATATATATATATATAGATATATATATATCTAAGTTAAATTTTATAATATACTAGAAGTGTGAAAGCTAAGGTTTTGAAAGAGAATTGAGAGAAGTTTACATCCAATGGATATCCCTTGTGCAACTTGGGTTTTGAGGTGGTAATTTGAAATGGTCATAAGTACCTAACACATGGCTTAGAAACGTATCATATAATATGTTTAATTGAAGTTGTTGAAGTCCTCTTTCCCCTTGCTTTTGTCTAGTTTCAGCTTGGATAGTTTATCCAAAGTAATATGCTTTGCAATACCCATGACAAATTCATGACCATAACATAAAAAATCCAAAACAACTTATTTTAAATTGTTGACATCTTCAATTATTGAACTTTGGTTTGAGCAATTTTTTTCAATAGGAACTCAGATTACTACTTTGTTTTCTTAGAAATGATCTAATTGTCACAATTCCACTTTTCCCCTTGAAAATATGCCAAAAAATAAATCTTCCACTTTTTACCAAGAAAGAGTTCTAATACCAGTAATGGTGTTCCTTGATGTTGAATATGAATACTTATCAATATAATGAAGAATATGATAAAAAATACCCTTTACTTCATTAATAAAAATAACCTCGAGGAAGGGAGACACCTTGTAATGATTATTTTATAGAATGATTGATAAAATATTTTTAACCATCCTCTTTTTGGGGGAAACCTCCCATTAAGTTATGCTCCAATACAATAGTATTCCAATGCATGATCGCATAAGGATGATTACATCCTTTGTATCTATTAAATGATAATTTCCCAACAAGCATTCTTTAATGAGGCCACATTACATTCTTTAACGAGAACTACCTAATTCTAGCTAACATTATGGACGTAGTCCACATTACCTTAAATGGCCAACATCTTATCCTATTTTAAACTCTAATGGGCTAGTAGGCCCTTATTACACCCCTAGGGAAGAACATGCCCTTCCGTACCCTTTTGAAAAGTGTTGTTCTTAATACTTGTAATGATGATGTACATCCATAAAGTAGTGTCCCATGTATATATGTTGACCATAACATTGAAAATATCCATAAATCCAAGGTCCCATGTACAATTGTTGGATGCAATGCTGGAGTAGTCCATGAAGTTTGTCATATACCTTGGTCCCATATGTAAGTGCTAATGCTAACTCTTAACTAATGGCATATAAATGGTTGAGTGCAATGCTCAAAATTCTTACCACGATCATGTGGATCAAAATGGATTAGTCTCTCCATATTAAAAATATCATTTTCATAGCTATAAATGAACAATTCTAGAAGGAAGGTTATGTAACACCCTCCTCCCACATCTACCCAAGCAACCGGCCAACCGGGGTAAACATGCGACGAGAGGCCACTATGATATGATTCGACCTCCTAAGTCATGTTAAGGAAGTGGAACTGACAGAAACACACCATACAAACATTCAACATCAACATTAGGACCCTCAGGAACCAATCCAACCTTTCTACCAACCAGCCCCTGGGTCCCACTGATCTTTTGGACCACTTGAAATTTAGACGCTCTCATGCTATGGGCATGCCAGTGTCTAGGGATCTCTGAACACAATAACAGGCCTGTACGTCAGCGTCTAAGGACTCTTTTTGTCAGTGTTGTGCTAGTATCCCCGGGATTTGAGCCACTTTTTCAGGCCCAAAGCCCAGGTCACTACCCAAAATTGAATCACATCTTCAGAACAATAAAATAACAAGGAAATGATAGTATAAATGAAATCACTTTAATGAGACCTTAGCTTGACCATTACTAGCCATGACAGGAATTTCGTCAAACATATCACGAATATGTAATCTACAAGTGTAAATAAAAAAAATTGAGCATAGGGGTCTCATACTTAGCTGAGAATCGTTAAGAAACATTGATGCCTCAACGCATCAACTGCCATTTCATACATTAGGTCATAGATACATTCTTCATTCATTTATCAGTAGAAACATGATGAGATCCATACATAGCTCCTGTTTTTTTCCACTGGAAAAATCGTAATCTTTCATTATCTTGAAAAATTACATATTGTAGATGCACGATGCATATGCTATAGAGTCAGTCAACCTTTTGTGGGCTCAGTATATGATCTAAAATATCAGCATCTAACCAGAAACATCACGCAGGATGTTTGTTTATAGTTGTTCTATTTATATGTACATATATGCCACGCAGGGCCCTGTAGAAAGATTCTGTCCACTATATACATAAAAACTGTTTCAAAGATATCAAAAAATTTATCAGATGTTGCAGTTCAAGGGCTATCTGCCCTATGATAATGTGGGTCTATGTAAGGTCGATGATAGTATTGGTATGCATTTGACCCACGCTGCTCCTGGATCATCCACTCTCCTCGGGGTAGTGTCGTGGCCTCCTTGGATAGTTGGTCTGCACTGCTGTTGTGTTCCCTGTAGATATGATTGCAAGTAATGTCAATAAAATGAGCCTTCATTATATTTATTTCATCCAATATGTTACTGAGTGTATGTGTGTGGCAAACAGTAATATTGTTGAACCAATCAATGATGATCTTTGAATCTCCAAAAATATGAATGTTCATGCAATTATGTCCCAATGAGAAATGCATGAGATGACGAAGAGTGATGAGTTCAGAAAAATTGTTTGAGCCAATCCCCAAACCCATCCAGACTTTATAGAAATGTTGATCACTGATGTATAAGATGAAACCACCCCTGCTGCTGGGCAGCACCATCAAAAAAAGCCCAAGGGGTACGTTTATCGATACGTGGAGGGTCGCGAGGTCTTCGAGTGCGAGGTTGGGGAGGCTCAGGCATATCATTATAAGCTGATATTATAAGTGCTGAAAGATGCGGCCAGCTCACAGGTTTTTCATCAAAGATAGTCCGGTTCCGAGCCAACCAGAGATACCAGCTGATAATAATAGGGAGGCTCTGTAGTTTAGTTCCTTTGTGCCGGTGATACCATGATTCCCAAGCTCTGTTAATATCATCGCCTTCCCAGGAGCCCGAAAAGTGTATAGATGTGGAGATGATTTGCCACAGGTTCATCAAGGCTGTGCAATTCAGGAATAGGTGAAGAGTCGATTCTGTTGCACTTTTGCATAGAGTGCACCAGGTAGGCCCGTAGATAGCTCTGTGCATGAGGTTTTCACCTGTGGGAACTATACCTTTTAGAATGCACCAAAAAAAGAGTTTTGTCTGTGGAGGCGCAGTAAGTTTCCATATTGCCTTCCACCAAAAAGAGATCAGATCCGGTACCTTATGAGAGATCAGTGCTAAATAGCCCACCTTTGGAGTATATATTCCATTCTCAGATTGATGCCATATAAGTTCATCCGGTCCCTGTTTGATCCTAATGTGAGATTCTGATAGAGCATTTATATAATCGGTCCATTCTTGGTGCCAGCAGAGTGGTAGATTAATCTGAAGTGCGGATTTCCAGCGTTGTTCAAAAATGGAAGTATTGAGTGGATCCGTGATGTCAGCTAGTACTTTGATCTCGTGTGAGTTTAGATGTTGTATGAGAGCCCCGGATAATAGATGTCTGCCTCCACTCCCATTCCATGGATCTGTACCAATACGGGCCAATGATCCATCGTTAATTTTCCAAACCAGGTTTTCCCTGATGAGAGGCAAAGAATTTAGAAGTGCTTTCCATATAGATGATATGTCGGATTTGGGCCAATTTGGAAGCCAGATCCAATCCATGATGTGCACAGGCAAAATATATTTGTGATGTGTGATGCTAGTCCAGAGATTATGAGCTGTGAGTAATGTCCACCCCATTTTTGCTGCAAGAGCCTGTGCAAATGGGGGCAGGTCTTTTAATCCCCAGCCTCCCCATTTTTTGGGCAACGCTATCTTCTTCCATCCCACCCATGCAAATATCCTTTTGTCCTGGTTCCCATTCCAAATATATCTGTTACATAATTGGTGTAACCTTGCCAAGATGTTTCTCGAAATCCAGGCAAGAGCCATCCAAAAGACCGGCGTTGCCTCCAGAACAGATTTAACCAATACAAGTCTACCGGCTCTGGATAAATATCGGTGACTCCATATGTTAAGCCGCTTTTCCAGTTTTGAGACGAGCCAAGTCTAGTCGGCTATCTTCTGGCTGACAGGCTTGATCCAGAAGCCTAAATACTTAAGACCACGATCTAAGGGGCTAATGCAGAATGGAAACAGTTGTCGAGCAAAATGAGACTCATGGAATGAAGTTCGGGTAAGAATGATTGATGATTTTGAATGATTTGCTAGCATCCCTAATATTGCCATCAAGAAAAATCATCCATACATAGCTCCTGTTATAAAACATATATATATATATATATATCTATATATGTAACCAAAATAATAGCAACAAAAATACCAATGAAATCACAACCATATAAACCACATATAATCCAATATAATACTCATAGCAATAGAAGGATAAATAACCTCATTTTAATGATGCAAAATCCAAACTCGGGATGGAACTTCCATGTTCCATCAGATCGTAGAATGGTTGAGCCAAATCTCTCTTCATTCATTCACCCCCATGCCTTTTTCCAAGCATGAATGTGGGATCTCATAGAAAACATCAATCTAAAACCATCTAGGGCTTCTAGAGGCCATCCACCTCAACCCATCAAATAGTGATTCCACCTCACAGCCGGACATGACAAAACCATCATCAAATTGGTCTCTATCCCATCCATCCAGGGCTCTACAGCGTTTGTTCCAACCAAGGCTCCAGGACTAGTAAATAAACCCACAGTTGTCGTCGGTCTATAGAGAGTTTGTCCAACCAAGGCTCCAGGACTAGTAACTCAAACCACCAAGGGCTTTAGAGCATTTGTCCAACCAAGGCTACTAGACTAGTAACTCAACCCAAGTTGTTATAGGGCTCCAGAGCGTTTGTCCAACCAAGGCTCCAAGACTAATAACTTAACCCAAGCTAAGGAAATATGAGAACCAACCAAACCAAAACAATGAAATAAACCCACAATCTCCATGGCTATCCAGGAAATGGAAAGGCTAAACAAATCCACTGTCAATCTTGACCATCCTCCATGCTAATGACATATCACAACCAACAAACCACGTGCATATGCCATGCATGCCAAAACTAGTGAGGAAAACATACATGCAACTTGGTACCTGCAAGCAAAACCCGTTGTAGTTTTTGATCCCGATGTCTTCTTGCACTTTCCTGCTTTTCCTTTGCCTTATTGCTCCAAAACTCCAAGTATGCCACACCCTCCAAGAGTGATCCAAGAAAACTATAAGTGTCCAAGAATAAGAAAGAGAGAGAGAATAGAAGAGAGATCCACCAAAACTGAATTGACCAAGTTTACACTGACCAAGCCTGCCCACTGATACTCAAAAGCCTTTTTATTAATGAGGCCTTTATTTTCTTCAATTTCCATTATTTTCCTTCAATTTCCTCCTCACATGCAACCTATGACCTTTCACCTTCCTTTTCTCCCAATTTCTATTATTTTCATAAATAAATGTCAATTAATGTCTCTTGACTTTCCAAATCCTTTGCCATTGCCTTTGCCAATTTCCTTAGCCATAATAAACCAAAATGAACACCCACTAGGACGTTTTTTCCCACCATTCAGCTTTGAATACATGTCCCATCACCATGGCCTTATATATTTTTACATGGATTTTAACTAGGGTTGTTACGGAACCCTCCCCTTGGGTGAACACTGTCCCTAATGTTCAATGACACCTATAACCAAAAACACTGCTGAAAACAAAACATAATGCCCATGGAGCTTTATAATATAGCTTGTTGCAATATTTACAATTACCATATTCTAAAACATGACAAACATATCATTTACTAGAGCTTTATAACACAACTCGTTACGGTATTTACAATCCATGTATACTCATGCACATTTGCTTCAACTAGAAAATAACCATACTGTCTATGGAGCTTTATAAATCCAACTCGATACAATATTTACAATAATATACACATGCACATTTAATCAACTAACAAATAAAAGGACATGATGCCCGTATCAATCAACAAGGGAATCTAGAGGCTCACACCTCCACCCTCAAAAGTAGTACCAGGATTCACCTCCTTCCCAGGAAGTCCAAAATCCACTCTCAAAGTCAAGGCTGCATCCAATGTCCAACGCTACCATTATGTGCCACTTGTCCTATCAACGAATAGTTACTAACTCATTGTTCCAGTGCACACTCCCAATGTGCATCTAATTCCATCTGGCAATGCTTATGACCAAAACAAATATATCCTCAACCTTCCCTTCTCTGTTACATAGTCCCTCATGCAATCCAGTCACCCCCTTCTGTGCAGTCACACACCTTCTAAGTTCCACTGGCACCCCTATCTTGGGCAGTCCATCCCTTGGTAAGGATTCCTCGCATCGGAAGATACAAAAACCAAGGCATATCCCTGCCTTAAAACCATCATACTGATCATAGTATGTTAATGGAAATCAATGTAAACCATTGGGTACCAGTGTCCCACAATGGCCCTATTCCTGAAGTGCGTTACCATCATACTACTACATGTTCCAATTCCTTTTGTCATTGCGGCTAATTCTTGTATTCAGCTTCAACCACCTAACCAGTCATTTCCATGCTTCCTGTACCAAACACATAACTTACATTAGATTAAAATAAATTGAAATAAATTCACATTGTACCTCATTGTTAGCTCGTCAATAAGGTACACTTGCAATCCTATTTACTTCTTGTCACAATAAGTAAAACTAACATCTTTGACAAAATCATCATGTATAAACATATAACATCAGGTTAATTCAAGACACAACCATCATAGATCAAAATCATAATTCACATGTAACCATCATAAACCAGAATCATAGGTCACATGCATAATAAAAATTAAATAAGATATCGATACTTGTCCTTCATCGATCCTTACTTTTGCCTTTATATTTATTTTGTATGCACACCCGATCGGTTGCCACACCCGAGAAACACCCAGTGCCTTCTCCTCAACCATGTGCACATACACATAGTGTGCATCACACACATACAACCACATATGACATACAACACCATGAAATACATGCACCTACTCCAGACATATCACACATACATCTACACCCAGTGTACAACACAACGCAATACATATGCATACATCCAGTGTACATCCCCACACAATACATACACCTAGACTCGATGTACAACACAATACGTACATCTATACCCGATGTACAATGCCACAAAATACATGTACCTACGCCTGGCATACAACACAACACAATACATCTATACGCGATGTACAATACCACACAATACATGCACGTACGCATAGTACAACATAACGAATACACATGTCACAATACCATGACTACACAATGCACATACATAGTACTACATCCCCGCAACACAACATGTACGACATGCACACAATATCACATGTACACCAATACCATATGCACAACATATACATAGTACCACCTGTACACTGCACCACTTGCACAATGTGTGCACAACATCACATGTACACGACACCACTTGCACAACGTGTACACAACGCCACATGTACACTGCACCACATGTACAATGTGTACACAATACCACATGTACACAGTACCACATGCACGACATGTACACAACACCACATGCACGACATGTACATAACACCACATGCACACAACACCATATGTACAACATATACACGACACCACATGCCCACAACATCACTTGTACAATCATGCACACAACACCATATGTACATAGCATTGCATATACAACATGTACATAACACCCTATGTACACAACACTTCATATCCAACATGCGCGCATCACCATATGCACACAACACCACATATCCATCATGCACGCAGTATAATATGTACACAACACCACATATCCAACAGGTACATAACACCATCTATACCCAACATTGCATATGCAACATTCACACAACACTATATGTACCAACCTATACATAACATTTCATAAACATGTACACACACTATATATGCACAACACCTCATGCACACAACATCACAGATGCAACATGTACAACATATGCACAACAATAGTACCACACATCCGAAACCACATTGTCTCTACCAAACAACCTTGCTTCTAGTGTTTCTCTGCCATCCATGCTTATCCCAACATGTTGCGACCACATTGTTTTCATTCCGCTAATGTATCTCTCAACGTTAGCCGGTCCACCACATAAACATAGACATTGTATAATCACATAATATCAACTCATATCCACATTATACTGACCTCAGAGATTTGTCAGTCTACTCTTCCCACTTCATTCCTCATGAACCAGGAATCTCTTCATGCCATTCTCCTGCATAAGCAATCATTCCTTCACAAGAATGATCCCTGATGACCCTGTCAAATAGGATACATATATACATACATATATGTAAACATTAGCATAAACAATCATGATCCTATCATACAACGATATGCATACATACACATATATACATATCAACATCAACAAAAAATAATAATGATCTAGTAAGTCAATGACATACATACATACATATGTACATATAAACATTAGCATAAAACAATCATGATCCATGATGACCCTGTCAGACATGACATACATACATACATGTATACATATATAGACATCAACATAATCATGATCACAACATAATTACCAGATAGCATAAGGTCAAGATTAAGAGAACTCATTTATCCATGCACATCATGCACAACATTGAGAACAATTGTTCCCAACATAGCCAAGGAATTGAATGCCTCACATCCATTCACTTTAACTTTCTTGTTACCTTTCTCATAACCGTACTGTCACTGTCCATTTACACCAATGGACTAAACCACTCCAACCGATTGTCATGTTCTTACCTTCAACTGCCCTTACTCATGTACCTAGCTTTGTCCAAGTCTTACATTACCTGCTAGGTTTCATTCAACTCTCCCTGAGCTCCATTAACTTTCCTCTTTACTAACCAATTCCCAAGACTCCCAAAACATAAGGAAATACCAATAAGCAAGAGAAAACAATGAAAACCAATAATAATATGACACCAGAAACAAAGCGGTATGGCCATACTCCAGATGTAAGCAAAGACGCAATCAAACACAACAAATCACAAAAGACCAAATGCACAAAACTAGCAACAAACACCATGACTCAATCCCCATGGTTCCCAAAGCCTCCATGGGAAAGCCCAAGCTGAGCCTTCTTCACGACTTCATGGCAGTCTCCTTTTCCATTCAATCCCTTGCATCGTACTTCCATAAACACATAACTATCAGTGCTTAAATAAACATAACAATACACCAATTACCTTACCTTGCTATGCCAAGCATGTTGACTTATAACTGAACACATCCATACCATCTCTCAAGGGACTCCAATTCCATTGGTAGACCTAGCTATAATTGGAAACTAGCTAATATACCTGTCAAATACATGTCCATGAATATAACACATGTCCACATAATTTCAGGCAAATTAGGGTTAAGAAGAATTCCTGTATGCAAAGCACTCATTCTTTTATAATTGTGTTTTCCAAACATAGCCAAAGGAATTCTTACCTGATTCCTTTCTTTTACCTTTACATTGCTGCAATCAAGTCTTCCTATGTACTGTCACATCACCCAATGGATATTTATATAAACAAATCAACTATTACCTTGTCATACTAATGCCAAGCATGTTACCCTACAACTGCTCACAAATGTCAACCACATGTTCCAAATATCAAGTCAATCATATCTATCAATTTGAAATCAACCTTTACCAAGACTAACAATCATGTCATAATCCATAGTCAACTCATAGTCATTAGGCATAATGCTACAACTATCACCTACTACACTCAAGTACATATCAACTGTCTCAACACATATGTATTAGTACAATCACCTTAAAACAAGATCGTTTGAACACATACTCATATTATGCAATTCATCAAACATCCAACCAGCTTGCAAACATACCATTTTAAAATCAATCAACTAGATGACATAATCAACAGTCAAGCACCAAATATATGAAATAAGCAAACTCATACCTTAATGTATCTCAGGGGAGGCTATCTTATCTGCACAATCAATCTAGTTAGCATGTTATAACTTCACGACATATCAACTCAAACATAAATAGGGTCATGATATCCATTATAGTAACTAGCTAACATGTTCACATCATAAGCCCATAAATAATTGTCATTCATGCATAGCAATCACATATGCACAATCATTCTAGATTAGTATGACATAATATCACAACATATTAACTCATACATGAATGTCATAACCTTAACCTTTTGCATAGACCGATCCAACTTAGTATGATACATATAACATCAAGATCCTAGTGTGATAACCCTAATCATCAAGTTACTAGCATATAACAAAAAGAAGTTAACCTGTAACATACTCATCAACAACATATAACATAATCATCAAGTTATCTAACATAAAACAAAAATAGCAATGCATACAACCGCATGTTATTATCATTCATGACTATTCGACACGTGTGCATATGACTACACTAATCAACTAGCATCTATCTGTATGTAACCATACATCAATATACATGTACATAAACCTAATGTATATAACCCTAATGCATATAACAATCCATTAACCTACATACCTTCACGCCCAACATCCAAACATATATGATGACATGCTCTTGCCTAGAAGTCCAATGCTACAACTTCATTTTAATGATTTACATCTCCTTCTCAATCTTAGTCAACACACTAGAATCATAGCATAAGAATATCATCATGATGACCTAATATGCATACAATGACCTCACAATGCATGTTAAAACTTGTTATACATGCATAACTATAACCATGAAAATGCATGCATAATAACATATAAACACCGACATGCCTAATAAATGCATATACAACCATACACTCATGACGACACATCCCACAACAACACCATCAACCTTCACATGGAAACACAATTGTAACAATGACCACTACCAAGCATACATAACAAGCACATAGTCCACAAATATAAAGAACACATGCAACTGACATGCATGCAATGCACAACTAATCATACACTCATGACGACACACTTCACAACAACAACATCCTCTTTCACATGGCGACATCACCACAAACATGACCAAAACCATGCAAATGCAACAAGCACATGGACTACAAGCATAAGGAACACATATGCAACCGACACAAATGCATTACCAACACATCACCCATCTAGTCTGAGGGGTGAACCATGCTCTAATACCACTCTGTAACACCCTCCTCCCACATCTACCTAAGCAACATGCAACCTGGGGTAAACATGCGACGAGAGGCCACTATGGTATGATTCAACCTTCCAAGTCACGTTAAGGAATTGGAACTGATGGAAACACACTATAAAAACTTTCAACATCAGCATTAGGACCCTCAGGAACTAATCCAACCCTTCTGCCAACCAACCCCTGGGTCCCACTAAGCTTTTGGATGTCTTGACCTCTGGATGCTCTCATGCTATGGGCATGCTAGCGTCCAGGGACCTCTGGACGCTCTCACAGGGCTGCAAGCCAATTTCCACAGACTCTTTTTGTTAGTGTTGTGCCAATGTCCCCAGGATTTAAGCCACCTTTTTAGGCCCAAAGCCCAGGTCGCTGCCCAGAATTGAATCACATCTTCTAAACAGTAAAATAACAAGGAAATGACAATATAAATTCAATCACTTCAATGAGACCTTGACTTGACATCTACTAGCCATGACAGGAATTTCGTCAAACATATCACGAATATGTAATCTATAAGTGTAAATAAAAAAATTGAGCATAGGGGTCCCATACGTAGTTGAGAATCGCTAAGAAACATTGATGCCTCAACGCATCAACTGCCATTTCATTCATTAGGTCATAGATACATTGTTCATTCATTTATCAGTAGAAACGTGATGAGAGCCATACAAAGTTCTTGTCATAAAACATATATATATACAACATAATAGCAACAAAAATACCAATGAAATCACAGCCATATAAACCACATATAATCCAGTATAATACTCATAGAAATACAAGGAGGAATAACCTAAAAATGATGATGCAGAATCCAAACTTGGATGGGACTTCCACGTTCCACCTGACCGTAGAATGGCTCAGCCAAATATCTCTTCATCCATTCACCCATGTGCCATATTCCAAGCATGAATGTGGGATATCATATAACATATCAATCCAAAACCATCTAGTTCCAGAGGCCATGCACCTCAACCCATCAAACAATGATTCCACCTCATGATCAGACATCGCAAAACCATCATCAAATTGGTCTCTATCCCATCCATCCAGGGCTCCAGAGTATTTGTTCCAACCAAGGCTCCAAGACTGGTAACTCAACTCACAGTTGTCATCGGGCTCCAGTGCGTTTTTCCAACCAAGGCTCTAGGACTAGTAACTCAACCCACCAAGAGCTCTAGAGAATTTTTCCAACCAAGGCTACTAGACTAGTAACTCAACTCAAGTTGTTACCTAGATCCAGAGCGTTTGTCCAACCAAGGCTCCATAACTAATAACTCAACCCAAGCTAAGGAAATATGAGAACCAACCAAAACAAAACAATGAAATAAACCCACAATATCCATGGCTATCCAGGAAATATAAAGGCTAGGAAAGTCCACTGTTAATCCCGACCATCCTCCATGCCAATGACAGATCACAACCAACAAATCACATGCGTATGCCATGCATGCCAAAACTAGTGAGAAAAACATACATGCAACTCGGTACCTGCAAGAAAAACCCGTTGTAGCTGTTGATCCCGATGTCCTCTTGCACTTTTCTGCTTTTCCTTTGCCTTCTTTCTCCAAAACTCCAAGTATGCCACACCCTCCAAGAGTACTCCAAGAAAACTATAAGTGTCCAAGAATGTGAGAGAGAGAGAATAGAAGAAAGCTCCACCAAAATTGAACTAACCAAGCTTGCCCACTGATCCTCAGAAGCCTTCTTATTAATGAGGCCTCTATTTTCTTCGATTTCTATTATTTTCCTTCAATTTCCTCCTCACATGAAACCTGTGACCTTTCATCTTCCTTTTCTTCTAATTTATGTTATTTTCATAAATAAATGTCAATTAATGTCTCTTTCCTTTCCAAATCCTTTTCCAATTTCCTTAGCCATAATAAATCGAAATGAACACTCACTAGGATGTTTTTTCCCACCATTCAGCTTGGAATATGTGTCCCATCACCGTGGCCTTAAATATTTTTACATGGATTTTAACCAGGGCTATTATAGGTTACACTTATAGAAGAATCAAACTAGAAACTAATAGGCACCCCCTTCTCATGTCTCGTTAATCATGGGCTCTTCACATAAAGGGGTATGTGTATCTAAGTGTTGAGTGTGTCGACAATTGTTTTCATTGAGGTCAAGTTCAAGGGGAGTCTATTGGTTTGATACCCTATCACAGAGATTTCCAATGGTATATGGCACTTAGTCTAACTCCTTAATAATGAAGACAAACCTGAGTTTGAAGTGATAGAGTCCAGCCACAATTCCATATGAGAAAAGGTTCCACTATGTTTAGAAAGTATCTGATCATGTGGGGGACATAAAGTGAAAGTTGTTTTTATCATCACGTTATCCCGGATGGTGGATTCTAGATGAATTTGAACTTTGACAAATTTTGGTTACTATGAGGGTATTCGGGGATGCAGCCATCGAGGGGTTACCCAAGACAAACACCTACAAGATAGGTCAAATGTCAGATTTCTCAGACAAGTAGTGAACCCCATAATAGGTGGTAGAGAATGAAGTGAAATGGCATACATGTGGCATCTATATGGTAGTACAAGTGGCAGTGACATGGCACTCTATGATCATGACACATGGTAGGTGGATTCAACATTTTTTCATGGCCAAGTGGTCCCTTTTTGAGTGACATGTGGTAGTGACATGACATGATATGTGGTAGAGAGACAAGGTGGCAGATGATGTGGCCATCTCAGGGTTCATACCAAGAAGCTATTTTGTAAGGCTTCATGGTGTTAAAATATTTTTGCATTTTTCAGTTCCAAGGAAAAATACCATATGTGCATTCAGGAGTTGATGGGTGTAAGTGGTTTGATAGTTGAATAAATGGCTAGATGTCAGATTCTCTATATATATCCCTTAGCATAAGTTTTTAGGTTTAAGTGCACCCCACATCGTGATTTTTAATGTCATTCGAGATTTTTGTTATTATCTAGGCCTTCAAGTGCAATGTAGCACAAGTGATCAACTCATTGAGAATGGGTTGGATACCGGATCTCTTGGATCTAGAAATTATCATAGAGGTGTTATCTAGACTATAACGCATCTGGTGGAGTATTTTTGTTGTAAAGGGAAGTGGGGATTTAATATTGGATCCTCGGATTCATCCAGATGTGAGGATATCCAGGCCTTCGAAAAGGTTTGGCATCGTGACATCTTTGGATCCATGGATTTTGTATATGCGACAATAAAAATGACATGGTCCCAACCATAGGTCATGAGGTGCCTAGGGATTGACATCGGGTGGTGAATGAAAATGTGAATGTGACATCTAGGAATATGGGATTTTCTGGTGTTCAAAGTTCACTTGCTAACAAAAGGGTTGGATACCAAATTTGCTTAGCAATGGCAGGGCTAGCCCACGATCTAGCATGTGGTTTTATGAGGAAAGTGTAAAAAGAAAAAGAGCTTAAGCACTCTGACACCATTTATGAATTCAATGGTTGATAGGCATGTTTTTTTTGATACAATAAAGCAATAAATTCTATGGGTAAATGCCATGGATTCATACCCATGGTAAATAAAGGGCCAAAACCATAAAATAACAAGAGAACGATGCAAGTAATGTGTGATTGAATGTATGATTAGTGAATGTAACCCTTGTAAACTGATAAGAACAATGAATTTAGTAACAAGAATGAGAGGGAGAGGAGTTGCAGGATGATAACTATAAATAATCATCAAACTTGTGGCTCTGAGTGTTGAACATGTAAGTTTTGAGCTGTGTAGGGTACATATGTTGGAAAAGGTAAAAAAATTGATGTTGTTGTGTGTGTGTGAGTACATGTTGATTAGATTATTTGAACCATGTTGTGTGGGAGGAGTCACAAGTCTAAGTTTTGAATTTAATGAAAGAGCGATCAAAGTGACTCAACAAGTAGCTGCTTGTAGAGTAGGGGATCATGGTCTCCTTCAGTTTATGCCCGAAAAACTTGGGAGGTTGGTGCCTGCAACCATGGAAGTGGGTGCTTCTGGCAAGTAGTTTCTTCCGGAGAAAGGAGATTGGTGCCTCTTGTAATTTGGTTCCTACAAAATCTATTGTAAACTTAAGTTGGTTCTTGTGTTTATCTAAAAATTCAATAAGTATTGTAGTTTTTTCCCTTTATGAGTTTCCATGTTAACATCATGTGTTTAAAACTTTATGTGAATCATACACGGTTATGTTATTGTTGTAGTCGCTACAACACCACCCTAAAATTTCTCTTATCACTATTTTTTGGGTCCCCTTCTTGTTCAAGGTCCTAAAGGTTGTCCCTATGTTCGAGTTAGTTAACTCTCTCAATGACCTTGTTGTTTTCAAACTCTATTAATAATCATTCTTTCATGATGAAAATTACCCATGCTTACTTTCTCTGCCATGAACCTCATCCTATCATAATAGGGTTTGGTAGGTCATTGTTGCCATTGTGTACTTTCACACATTGCCTTCCCATTCATATGCACTTCAAGTGACAGGTAGGTGTTTGTTTCGACAGTGATACTTCACTTTGGTCCTCAGTCTTTGGAATGCATTAGGATTTAAGAAACTCTACTTTACTTATGCATTTGTTAAACCCTATATTGTTATGATCAAAATCTTACCTATGTTTTAATTTAATCCCCTAGCCTTTAATATGCATTCTCACGAGTATTTCAGGGATGTACTATATCATTGCATCATGTAGAGGAACACATTTCATATCATCCTACAATCATCAAGCTCGTCCATGTGCTTGAATACCACATTATTTGAAGAAAGGATCTTACTAGGGAATGAAAGACGAAGTCCTCAAAATTCCATTAAATGCATGACATACCGCAGTTTCAAGAAGACATTCGGCACATTTGCATACTCCTTGGAACTTACATGTGCTTTCTCAATCCTTGTTATGCATGCTAGGATTTATCTTTGAAATTATAAAACGTTATTATATGACATCATTTAACTAACCTATTGCTAGATTGTGGTATGCAGGGCAAGCAAAGGCAACACACTTAAAATTCTAATTAAGGTGCAATCTAAAGGTCCTATCTTCTGCTAAATCTATATGGAAAGATATATTTAAAATGCAACATATAAGAAAGGACCTTTTAAATGATGTTATTGCATTATAAAGATGTGAACCATGAAGCCTATTCTACGCCACGGGCACATAGGTGCATGGAGTTCCTATTTGTTGGGAGGCAGTATCGTGAAGAGTAATATGTGAGATATATATAAGCTAGTTGCTTTGAGAACATGATGATATACATTATGTTGAAAGCCTATTCAAAGAACGCATGGAATATTTTTGGGCAACGTTGAATCCTGTGTTGAGTTAATATAAAATAGAAATGGATACCGCAAGCAAAAGGAATGCAATCATGTGAATGCCATGTTGGCTCCAAACAAGGCATTGATGATAATATGAAGAAGATTAGTAAGCACAAGGCCATTGCATACATTTGAAGATGCCATAAAAATAAAGTTATTCAAAGGACGCATATGATGATGGAAGAAGAGTCCATTTGTCTTCAGGTTTTGAAAATTGGAGCCAAGATATTTGCAACCTGGAAACGAAGTCTCAGTTCAGGAAGAGGTTGTTGGTGCTCTAAAAGCTTTTTCTGCTCAGTTGAAGGATGCAAGATGTGATATTGTACCCATAGACCTTGTTGTTTATCACTCAGTACACATTGATGTAGCTAGATCTTAAATGCATTTCTTGCAAACATGGAGTTTGAATTTAATCACAACAAGGAAAGGTTTGCTTTCCTCATAAGTCGTATTTCTATTTTGGGCACATATTGCAACTCCCAAATGCGATTGCCCACAGGTCACAATTTTAATTTGCGATCTCTAATAGGTCACATTTCCATTTGGAGGTTTAAATTCCATCTACAAGTCACATTTTCCACTTGTGACTCCTCAAGTCACAACTTTCATATACGACCTTCCATAGGTCGCAATTCCAAGTTGTGATCTCCCCACAGGTCGCAATTCCTACCTTTGACTTAGCCTTGCAAATGAAAATTGTGACTTGCATGTAGTAACCAATTGTGACAAGGTTTGAAAATGTGACTTAGATGATGCTACCAACAATGCGATTTAGATGATGCAACCAAGGTTCACGTCGCAGCCGCATTCACATTCTCTATTAACACTTCTCGCCTGCAGATGTGACTTGCAATGGAAGCCAGGAGTTGCGACCTATAAGATGAAAGCTAGGAGTGCGACCTACGATGGAAGCCAGGAAGCCCAAGTCATATTCCCAATTGTGACTTGGCTTGAGTTGCACTTATAAATGTGCCTTCTATTGCTTATGTGTTGGTTTGCTTCACTATTGTTTGAAAAACAATGGATGATATATCTCAGTGCCCGAAGTTGATCATATCTCTTGCTACATCCATACTCACTTCCAATTCATTTCCCATCGCCAATTTCAATAGTTGTTGAATACACTAGTCTTTATAAAACAGTAGCAAAGGCACATGAAGATTGGTTATTTTATGACAAGTCATCACATGTCCATTCGACATATCTTGTGGCCCTGCTGATTTTGCTTGTCTAGATATCCATATTGTAGTGAGTGTTGGGGACAATTGCTATTTTGCACCAGCCAAAGGTCCATTAATTGAAGAACATGTGTTGATAGTTCCCATTGAACATTCACCTTCCACTCTTTCCTTGCATTCATATGCAAATAGTGAATTAGAGAGGCTTTAGTATGCTCTTAAAAGATATTCCAGGAAGCATGGAAATGAAATGATTGTATTTGAAAGATACCTGAATCTAGGAACAACTAATCATGTTCATTTACAGGGTATTCCCACACCCTTGTCCAAAGCATTAATTTTGCAAAGTGAATTTATAAAGCTAGGGAAGAAGTTAGGCTTTGGGTTTGATGTGATTAGACCTAGAGGGAATGATATTAATGAAAAAATTCTATTGAGGAAATTATGGCATGCAGGAATGGGGTATTTCTTTGTGGAGTTCCTAGAGGGAACTATATTTAGCACATTCCCTTGAACTGATGATTCCTATGTAATTTGGACGTGTGACATTAACCATCCTATTACGAAAAACATGCCAAAGTTATTGGAGAGACTACAAATACAATAAATAATTGAGCACCTTGCGGTGAAAATACATGCCTCCTTGCACTGCGAGATAATGAAGTTGTATTCAACATTTTTTGTATAGATGATGCCTCCATTAGATTAGGTACATGGATGATCACAAAGCCCAAGATATTTTGCATAGAACACTGGTTGATGGAGTACCTCTTGGATTATGTCATGAATCATGTGTGGGCTATGCATAACTTGATGATATTGAACTACAAAAAAGGACTACATAGGGGTTCCAAATTGGTGTTTCATGAATATATCACATTTCTGATGTTGTTCTTTAAATGCAACATGCGTAACCATTGTAATTTGCTTACGGGTACAAAAGAGGGAATGAGAATGTTAGCCTATGTATAGGAAGCTAGGGTTCCTCAAAAAGTTACATAATTAGGGTTTTGACAAGCCAAAAAGTTGGTTCCACACAAGCTCCTAGAACCAGTTAGCAATACTAAAGGCACAACATTGAAAGGTTGGTTGGAAACAAGTACTCTAGCATTTCCAAGAAACCTTTGTATTCTTCCCATATCTCTTCTTTTGCCATATTATACATATTTCTCATCCTAATGCCCACAACTATGAAAAGATCAATTGGGCATGTAATAGTCACTAGACATGAGAAAATAGTGAGGAAGGTCAAGAGTCATGGGGGTAGATGAAAGGTCACCCTCCTCGTATCTATAAATATACCCACATGCCTCATTTATGGGGGACTTTAGCACTTGAGTTAGGGGTAGCATTAAATAATTGATTTGTGCTTAAGGATCTAGAGGCACTCACCTCTTGGCAGTTATTAGGGGGATTGGTGGTGAGGATAGGGTTTTTCTCTGGATGATGGTATGAATAGCCTATGTTCCACTACTAGGCCTTGATTGACTTATTGAATATGTACTTGGATATGTATCAAGGATAATGAGAAGTTCTTCTCTTTCGACATGTATTCCCATGCATATTTATGATGGTTGTATTGGCTTTCTTGTATTTCCATCAAGTTTGTATGTGTGCTTTCGTGCAGGAATATGTTAATGAACTCATTCTTAGCTTATGGATTTCATGTTCACTTTGAATCTTTTCATTCTTATTCCACGCAATCGCGATAACTCGTTGTGAACTAATTTTCAATTAACCTCTGACATGCTCATGTTCATGTATGTTTGAGATGGTTTTAGCTTACTAATCCTTCTTGTGGCATGCCTCTTGTTGTTTCTTTGTTGTTATATAATTGTATCTCATTTTGCAGGTTATCAATTGTGGGTTGAACTCATTCCCATTGTCCAAGCATTTATTTCTTACACTTGCTCTTACATCTCCATGTTCGACAACTAGGAGTGAAACCTACATGGTGGCAACGAGACCCACATACTGAATGGGGCTCCTAGCCAAAATGATGTGAGGTCTAATTAGGACTTCACACTGGGGAGACCCCCTAGCTGTTGGTGATACATTCCAACCCATCAACAGTTATTGAATTTGTTTGGTTGGCTAAATAATTGTAAAATTTACATAACGCTAATTCACCCCCTTCTCAATATTATTTTGGTTTCTAAAAATTAAAATCAGAGTTGGTTCCTTCAACAACCTTCTAAAACCTAGAAGTTAGATCTAGATATGAAACATGGCTAGCTAGGATGGAAATCTCAATAACAAAGTTACTTTGTTCATTGGAACAAATTATGTGTTTTGTAAGGTAAGAATGAGGACTTACCTAATGTCCCTCGGTGCATATGCCTAGGTTGCAGTGTTCAATGGCTGTGAAAACCCAGATGTATTGGTTGTCAGAGAAGACAAGCTCGAGTTTTCTTATAATATTAAAGCAATTAATGCAATCCTAAGTGGATTTTCTGAATCCAAATTTGTTAAAGTCATGCACTACAACACAACCAAAGAGATATGGGATAAGCTGCAAAATTTCTATGAAGGTGATAACAAGGTAAAGAAGGCTAGACTCTAAGTTTATAAAATGCAATTTGAATCACTGAAGATGAATGAGGATGAGGACATAGATAAATTATTTCTTCGTGTATATGAAATAGTTAACACTATAAGAGGTCTTGTTGAAATTGTGAAATAGTCCACAAGAGTTCAAAATGTGTTAAGATCTCTTCCTGCCAGATTCAATACCGAAGGATCAACTATTGAGGAGATGTAAGACCCAAACACATTAACGATGGAACAAATACATGGAACATTAATTGCCTATGAAATGAGAACCGAAAAAGGAATATCTAAATCAAGGGAAGTAACATTCAAAACTAATAAGAAGACCAAAGAATACCAGGAAGACTCAAGCTATGGACTTGATGAAGAAGAAGCCAAAATTGTCAGAAGATTGAAGAGAGAATCCAAAAAATAAAAAGGTAAGTTTCCTTTAAAATGTTTCATTTGTGGAAAAGTTGGTCAATATGCATCTAAATGCCCACGCAAGAAACAAAATAATGAATATGATAATAAATAAAAGGATAAACCTACGAGAGTCAAGAAGGAAAGAAACTTAAAGAAGAAAAGCTTCTATACCTAAGAGATGTTACACAATATTTTGTCATATCTCTTGTTCACTTCCCGTGCCATATCCCAGAGTGATAAAACATTAACTACTGTGCAACATATCCATCATGATATACAGACCAAAACCTCCCTGAATAATCAAAGGAAAGCTACCCTGAAATCATTCTGGAGAAAGTTGCCTAAAAACCTAATTTTTGGAATCAATGTGTTTTGTTCCACCGCCTGCTTGTGCTAATGGTGGGTTTCTCAGTTAGACACTCGTGCTACCATTGCATGTTTTCATAGGAAAACTAGCGATGTTAGTGTCAGTTTTCATAGGAAAACTCGCGTTGAACTCCTTCTAGCAGGCTTTCCCAAACTGGAGGAGAAGCTTCGTTCACTAAAACCTTCAGGAACAATGAGATGGATATTGGTTGTTGTTGTTATGGTCAAGCTCTCTCATTTGGGCCTCTTGATGTTATCATCATGGGCTTTCCCCTTGATATGTTGACCTTCCTCCCTCTTTTGTGGATCTCTAACTCCCTATCCCTTCCTATAAATTCACTCCCTTCCATCCCCAAATGGTTGGCCATTGATTGTTGCATCCATATGCTGAGATTATGCTTACATGCTACCCATTGTAGCTCTGAGAAGGAGTGCTTGAAGAGTATTTGCTTGGACTTGGACATCCACCAAAAGGAGATCTCCAACATCAAGGCATAGGTTGTATGCTTCACTTTTTAGCTTATTAATATATACATCTGATGTTCACTTTCCATAATTATGTAAATGTTTATGCTATTAGCTTAATGTTCCTTGATCTATTAAGTAATTTATGTTTGATGTATGCTATAAATGCTCGGGTATTTTGCATAGTTCTTTGATCTTCCTTACAGGTAATCAGATGTGAAGAACAAGTAAGGAGCGATGCCTGGAGCAAAATATTCAAAGCCATCTCCAAGGAACAAGCGATTAGCATCAGAATGAGGTAGGTTTCTCCTTCTCTCTGCATTTGCCGAACATAAACTAGGAAAGTGTATGTTAGTTTGTTAAATTTGTTGCTAGACCCATTCATTGGGCTAGAGGGATAACCTCTGTCCTCAGAGGGAATTTGCCTTCACAACAAAATGGTGACTCTACTGGGGAAGCTATAGCCTCTTCAATCTCTTTTCTCATCTGATCTCTTGATCAGTTTGACCAACCATTGAGTTCTCAATTAGTTTGAGTCTGTATAGGTCTTCATAACCATTGATTGCTATGTTAGAGTGCTAAGTCTGGAGTGTTTATGAATTTATTTATTTTTCCCATATTCCTCACTCAACGCAAATTTTATCAGTGACAATCTCGCTGGAAACACATTTTTTTACCTGTACAGTCACGCTAGAAACCCTGTCTTCCACTTTTTACCTGACCTGAAGACCAATACAGGTTTCACTGTGAAAAGTAGCATTGATGACCCTGTCAACATGGGTTTTGCTATATAAAGTAGCGTTTCTCCTTGAATGTGAGAATTTTTAAGGTCTCTCTGTCAAAATCCAGTGTGTCTTGGCCCCTAAGGTCTTTTCCCATCTTGTATGCTTTGCAAAATTTGTCTCATTGGCTTTGAAGTGAAAACTGATTGAGTTCTAGGGTTTCTAGTCAATTGGTCATCACTTGCTTCTTGTTAGTGTCATTGAGATGTTGGTTTTGCTGATTCATTGAGGATTTTCTTTTTTTAATCATTGAAAACTTCGTTTTGCATTTGTTTTAGCTTGTCTTTCAAAATTTACTTTTCATGAAAATGCATTAGATTAGTTTCATTGAAAAGTTATTTTTTGAGATTCCTCATTGAAAATAAATCACATTTTTCGGTGATTGAAAGCTAAAAACTGTATTAGGTGCATCAAATCATTCAAAACGAAAAGAAAATCATAATTCATATAAGTGCATATTAGTAAAGTAAAATCATTTTGCTTTCGAAAAAGTTGCATTTAGGATAGTGAAATGTGAAAATCATTTTTTGGCATCGCATTTGGAAGACGAAAGTGGAAGTTAGTGAAAGGCATTTTGCTTGATGCATTATTGATTGAAACCTCTTCCCTTGATAGCTTAGCTTTCATTGAAGTGAAAAGTTTCCTTTTCTCATATAATTTCATTTTAGGATTCAGGTGACATCGTTTGAGCCAAAAATTGAAACATAATTCAAGAACAACATTAAAATTTACTGAATTAGCGTAAGGAGCATTTGGAACCTAACACAAACATTTAGAGGTCTAGGCTAGAGACGTAATCTAGCGTCTATAAACCTAGTAGTTGTAGTTAATTGCCTACATTGTATCCTGGGGGTGAAATCTTGTTCCAATGCGGAAGTATATCGGAGGTTCTCTAGTACTCTTGGGTATATCGGAGGCACTCTTGTATGGCAAGTTTATCGAAACGCTCTCACCAAACGATTATGCATTAGACAATGCTAACATGGACTTGTGCTCCCCGTACCGTTGCATATATATTGGGAGACCCCACTAGGTTGTTATCCTTTAGCCATAGGTAACTGAGTCAGCTGCCTTGTAAATGTGATACATCGAACACAACATTGGGGGAGATTGGTCACTGTACGTTAATTACTTGGTTTCAACTAAGGTGTATATTGTGGTTCACGGATACTTGGTAAACCCTCTTTCCTAGCTTACCCCTTTTTTATTTTGTTTTGTTAATTTCTAAAATCAATTAATTGACCACGGAAAAACATCTTTCCTGTGGAATTAATCCTTAGTAGATATTAGGTTGATATTGGTGGCAACATTTCCTGAGTCTACCAGTCAAGGAAACACCTCTGACAATAATCCTATTCCTTTTCCTTCTTTTGGAAATACTGGTACTCCCTATATGACATCGTTGTCCCTTCCTGGTTTGACCATTGGTCTGCCCGTTTGGTTATTTTCGACCTCAGTGATTCCGAGTGTCCAAACTAGCTTTCAACCGAGTCCTCCTCCACTTCAACAACATCAACCTCCAGTTGTTATTAAAGTTGACCCTTTTCCTTCTTCGCCTATTTCTTCACCTCGTTCTTCCTCTTCGCCTGGTGAAAGTCTGGATTCTAGTAACCAGGAAGCTAATAAGAATAAGAAGAGGACAAAGAAGAAGAAGCAAAATAAGCAAGGGGGAAACCAAGCAACCATTGCTACAGATGCAATTGATGTAGAAAAATCTTCCAACCAACCCCAGAAAGTAAAATTCCCTTACATGTTATGTAAGGGTGACCACCTTCTTAGAAATTGTCGTGGTATTCCAAAAGTCTTAGAAGTGTGGTCCATAGGTTCACATCAACCTTTGTCATCGGCCTCTGGCAATCATGCTGGTGATAATCCTTCAACTAGTAATAATAAGGTCCACAGGAAAAAGTGAAAAGCCAAACTTCCCTGTAATTTGTGTGAAGGTAATCATCCCTTTCACCTTTGTCCTTTTATGGATGAAGCTTCTAAAGAGTTGGAAAACCTTACAGCTTCTCAGCCTTATCTTTCAGCCGGTTATCGAAAGCTTTCCCCTGATCCTCCACTAGTTGATCAAGTGATTGATCAAAAGTCATCTTTGGTCAACCCCACTCTCTCTGAAAGTGAGTCTCATGAGTCCATTCTCGACCAACCATTGGTTAAGAAAATGGTAGACCTAACTCCACATTCAGTTAATCATACCTTTTTAGCAGAGAGTGAACCTCATACTGCCTAGGTTCTTCTGGTTTCTTCAGTTTCAAATGAACTGGAGGGAAATCCTCCCATTTCTAAGGTGCATGAGAGCAGTTCTCTTGTTCCCATAGTGCAAGAGCGTAGCTCCCATGTTCCTATGACACCCCCTCCGAGTAGTTTAGTTACTTCTTTTTATTGGAGTCTACTAGCAGGATATTGTCTTTTGTCTTAAGTGCCTTTCCATATTACAGTGCAAGCTTACAATATGGTTGTACCTAGAACAGTCATAGACGAAGGCGCATATGTTATCATTTTGTCCTCAACTACTTGGAAATCTTTGGGTTCTCCTCAACTTGTCCTTGTCATCCAGAATCTGTTAGCTTTTAACAAAGGAACCAGTCAACCATTAGGGATCCTTCCTAAGTTACCTATTACTTTGGGAGGAAAGATTGTCTATATAGACGTGATGGTTGTCCAAGGCCCTTTAGATTTTAATCTACTCATTGGTTGTGACTATGTTTATGTCATGGGAGCTCTTGTCTCTTCTCTCTTTCGTGTGATGTGTTTCCCACATGAAGGAAGAATTGTGATCATTGATCATATTACATTCATTGGTCCTGAATCAACCCCCAATCAACCATCATCTCTAAATGGTTCTTATGTGTAAGCAATATCACCCCCACCATAGGTTAATTACATGGCTACCTATTCCATGCCCACATCTAATGATGATCTAGTAGGTGATGTAGTGCGCCATGTACTGGGGGCATTGGAGCCTGATTTTTCAATTGGATCCCTAGACATGTATTCCTTCCAAAGTATTGTTCTCCCATCTTATGAGAACCTCTTGGAAGCCATGGCCTCTTTTAGTCTGTGATCAAGACCTTTGTAGCAGAGTTCCGTGTCTTGTGTCAAGCTCGTTAAACACCATTCACACTTTACCTCTTGTGATTGCCATCTTTAATAGCCTATTTTGCTGGATAAGCCTTGGTTTTTTCATTCCATCGTCACTATCTCTTTGGTCAATCATACACTTTCACTTGGTTGTTTTACCCTTGCCTAGGGAACCTCTACAATGAGTGGTCTTATTAGCCAGCCTCTTGACCCTTACATGTCTTGAGCAGTTCCATCATCACTGGAACTAGTTGCTACCTTTTATACCATTTGTTCCTCTAGGAGGAGTCCT
This sequence comes from Pinus tabuliformis, assembly GCA_031772625.1. Lineage (NCBI taxonomy): Eukaryota > Viridiplantae > Streptophyta > Pinopsida > Pinales > Pinaceae > Pinus > Pinus tabuliformis. The sequence continues at coordinate 1,059,545,911 of CM062816.1, read as the reverse complement.
CTTTCAACTCTTTTCAGACTCCAAAAAAATGAAAAGATTGTCGAGCACTTGTCTTTTCTAACTCATTAAAGTAAATGAAATGACGTCTACTCAGTATAAGTTTAACACTTTTCCGGACTGAGATAGACTATTGTACAAAAAAGGAATACCTTAGTCAAACATGGCTAAGAGGTTCTCTTGGATATCGTTTTCTACCTTTTCGGATTCAAGAGATGATTTACGAAAAGGGACTTTTGGAGATTTATTTTCTGCTTCTTTTCAAACTCTCTAAACATGAAAAAGATGTTGAGTTTCACCTCTGTCGGAATCGTAAATCTTAAACGACACAGGATTTGTCACTATGATGGGACCGAGTTTCTCCTTCCTAGGGCACGTAAAACTTACTAGGATGGATTCATCCGAAGGGTGAACTTATATGGCAAGCATATGTTATCCCCTTCAAGCTTGCAATAAAAAAAAATATATGAGGTACTTGCCATAGATGGCGAGGGAAAAAAGTGAAAGTGTTCATCTCTTGTATCCTGTAAAGGTAGCATGTCTCTCTTGAACATGACACTCATTTGTTACTCGTGTCGGGTTTGGGATATCCTCACTTCGTCAATTGCATTCCTGGGTTTGGGAAATCCATTTCGCCTCTTATTTGATCATACCTTTCAGTCATCATGACCTATGATCCTATGTTGAGTCCAATGTTACCAAATTTTGGCGTCGTATCGCCGATATGTTAAAGAGAAGTCCTATTTGCGATTCTTTACGCTTGTACACTGTCTGATTTTCTGCTATAGTCCTGAATCATACTTGTTCACTTTGCTACATTGTTAGGTCCTTATAATACTAGTGATTCCCCCATTACTATTGTCATTGTAGCCCTTATTGTTATTATTTTGCCCCTGTTGTCCCCATATTGTTATTAGTGTGCCCAATAGAAACCCACTATTGTTATTGTTGTGCCCTTATGTTACAGTGTCAGCCTTTGGCTTACTTAACATGCATTTTGTAGTGTTTGTACTTAGTGTTCTATATCGAGAGGAGCTTTTATGAATTACTTTTAGGATTAAAAATTCTTCAACTTTGAGTAGCCATTGTTTAATATGCTCTTCATATTTAATGCAAATTCAAGAGAACCTATAAGAGGGGCTTCTTCCATATAATTTGCACATAAACTTGGATACATCTCAACATTAGGGGATAATATATCCATGTTAAATGTAATAATCTATTGTAAGTATTCCAGCTAGTGTTGGCTTATAGGGGCTTGACCTAGGTTCAGAGGTGATTAGCCAAACAAATCCCGGTACTATCGGCCCTTTCGACAATAGTCCGCAGAGTGCGGACTGAAGTCTCACCCGAAGTAGTGTGGGAGGGTGCTAGAACTAGGTTTCCACACCATAGAGATGTTTGATGATTTTCAGTGGTTCGCAGATTCGCCCTGCGCACGTCACTACGCGCACCTATCAATACCTCGTAGCCTGTAATGTTGCCTTCGCGCAGCCCTGCTCGAGGCGCGATCTGTGTTATAACCAAATTTCCTTATTATTAACCCGATATTATCTAATTACTTAACTTATATGTATGAGCCCAATTATACTTAAAAGTGTTCAATATTCATATAAGTGTGTGCAATAAACAAAACAATATAAATGCATAAAAAGTAACACAAAAGCAGATACACAGTAATTAGAATCAGACATCTCTTTATTATTCTTCTTCTTGGGTTACAGACTCGACTCCGCCCTGCACACTCAGCTGCAGGGGTCCACACACTCAGCTACGGACTCTACTAGGCCTCTGCGCACTCAGCTGCAGAGCCTCTTCCTACTACTATGACCCAAGACACTTAGACTTCTTCTCTATGCTCGCTATCTTCTAGACTCTATTCCTGTTCATCTATCTCCATTTTACAACTTAGAGCCTTGCTCTATTTATACAATCCCATGGTCCACGACCATGGGTAGGCCGAAATTACATTACAAAACTTAGGGCGGACAACCCTATGACTCAACATACATTTCGCGCTCTGCGCCTGCAATTCGCGGAGTCTTACAACATTATTTGACCAAAACTTGGGCTTTGAGCCCCAAAACATGTTGTGGGGGGATTCCATGCCCAACAGGCCCCTAACACAAACATTGTGACTCGCCCTCGAGTCACCCTATCGATGTGGCGATCTTGGCGCGGAGTCCCTCCAACTGGTCCCGAACAACCTGAATGTTTGCAACGCACTGCGATGCTGCCTACTAAACCTACTGCATTCTTGCGTCTGAACCCTCTGTTTCTGATGTGTTGTGCTGCATCTGTGTATGGATTCCTTGAATCTGTGCAAGCTTTCCTTCAATGTCAGTCGTGATTATGAAGGCTTCATCAATCCATGGTTGGATGCACGCTTTTAGAACTGCTTCTCTATGGCGTGCGGCATCCACCTGCTCTTTTAAGGCCTTGACCTGCTGCATCCTTACAACCCGCTGAGTAAGGACTACTATCTATGTAGTCCCTCTAATGTTGTCTTATTGCTGTTGGAGTTCGTGTGCCTCTATGTGGCCTCAAAACGGACCTCCCATCATGAACAGTGACACCAACGATCACTTCCCAGCCTACCCGCGTGGCAACACAGCCCTCCGTGCGCGGGTGCGAACCTTGTGACATGCTGACTCTATGCGCACCCCCCTTATCGCGCAGCTCCCAAGCAGAGTCTGGAGCGCTGAGACCATTCTTCCGACAGCTAGTCAGGTGGTCGCACCACCCATGCGGGGCTCCATTTCGCCCCTTAGGATAGTCCGCGGAAAACCCTCAGTTGGCTTCATGACAATCGACGCCACACACTCTACTATTTGTAGTGCGCTTTCCTGATTACTCTATTTGGTTATATATGGTCCTAGCCACGGCAGCAGACTAATTAAATCTCGACGGTAGTTCTCCCACTTATCACTATGGGTGTGCACACCTTGCCGTACCACCCTTGGTTTTTCGAGAAAGGCTTCCTTTATTTTGTCTTCCAACTTCTTGACCTCTGCGTCCATCAAAATGATTTTCTTCCTTAGCCGTACCTGATCCTTTTCAAGTTTGCGAAGTCTAAGGTTCCCTTGCCAAATGGCTTCCTGAAGTCTTACGTGTGCTACTTCACGTAACTGTGTGATTTCTTCGTCCTGGGCTTCGCGCACTGTCACACCTGCAGGTGCTATTATGTGTGGATTCCTCTTTGCATGCTCTTCAGAAATTACGATCCCTACTCTATTCCACAACCTTGGAATCGTTTCCACGGTCATGGTTTTGCACATTGTCCTATAGGCCCATTGGATCATTGGAACGTGCAGGTCCCAGTCGGTACGTCGCACCTGGTGAACCCTGTTCAGCACTTCGCACACCCTGTCGAACGCTTCTCCGTGGATAATTTGTAGTGTGCATCACCTTTCTTGCTGCTGCGTTTTTCTCTAATTCTCTATTCTGGGAACGGTGTGTGCTGGGACGGGTTGCAAGTCTTAGGTCTGCACCCATCGGGAAAGGTGGGCGCACAAGTTGTTTTGTCCCTCGCAACCGGCTCTCATCCGTAACTGGGGTTTTCCAAATTGTAGGCGCATCATTCTTTTGCATTCACACCAATCCTTGAAAATTCTTTGATGCGTACCCCACCATCTTGCGGGCGTAGCGCGCAGTGCCCATTTCAGCACATCAAATCGTTGTTGTTCTAGTACTTCGCTTTCAAATTTGTTCAGAAATTCCTCCACCGCTGTCAACCCATCGTACATAGGAAGATTCGTTACCTCTGTTGTCACGTAGCACAGTGATCTCATTATTGTATTGCAATTGAGCATTGTTACTTCGTGCAGCCGATTCTGCCATCGTTCAATTTCTTCTTCTGAATCCAAAGTGCAGGAGCTTTCGCACTCCCACAAAATCCTTCCATCTGCAGTTGGATTCACCCAATCCTGTTCTCGCACAGTTATCTTATAGATGCAATCGAGATCGTCATCATTATCATCGTCGTGCACCAGTTCAGTGTATCGCGCTCCTTCGGCTGGATCTAGCGGTGCTACTACGCGTAGTGACTTTTTCTCAAAAATCATTTTGCGCTTCTTCATATTTATGATTCTGTTCATATCGGTGGCCTAGCCTATTCCTAGTAGTGTGGGATAGGGATTGCTACCATTGACAATCTTTATCACTTCAAAATCCGCCTGCTCGCACCTTCAATATCCACTGTTACCCCTTGCAATCTTTCCATGGGCAAGATCTTCTATTGGTTCGCCATTCGCAACTGAATAGGAGACCATTGTAGCGTAGGTCTGCCCATGCGTTCCCATGTTTGTTTCGGCAATACATTCACATCTGATCCGAGATCCAGGATTAGCTGATCCATTTCATGTTCACCGATTTGCGCAATCAACCTCATTTCCCTTCCTGTGTGCAATGAATGCTTTCCAAGTTTCTGGACCACGCGCGGTTCTCCTGGCCCCGCGCACCTAGTGATAAGTTCTTGTATTCCTTTTACTGCCTTCCTATCACATAGTAGTTTCATGCATGTCTTCGGAAAGGTAGTGAGCATTGAAGGATCCATTCCTGGTTCTAGTTGATCCTTAGTACCTGAAGTGGAGGCCACCGCGAAGCTCTTCTTAGCTTCCATGAATGTCTCCTTCGCGCGTTCTAAATCAAATTCAGGTTCCTTTGTAGGATCCTTGCGAACCCACGCAATTTCTTCTAACTACTTACCTTTATCATCACCAGTGGTCATACCGCTCCTGAGCACTATGTTTACATTCGGGTCTTTTTCGCGTGGCTCAAACCTCATCATCTACAAATTCTGAGTCGAAGGAGGCTGGAGTACCCTTTTTCACGTAGCCTTGCTATTAATGTAGCGCAGTCTTTTGCCTCATGATCAAATTGAGTACAGTACAACATGATGTCCTTGTCGGGTTTGTACAATCGCGGGCATAGAGCCCTGGCCCTCTGCAATTGTAACAAATTAGTTGTCTGCGACCCCTTCCTGGTCCCATTCCACCTCGACCTTGTCTGCGCCCCTGAAATTCGGTGCGCATTGTTACAAAGTAATTTGTCACTGCCTTCACTCCAGTCCATCTACTGTGTCATGTGTCCAAGTCAAACATGCTCATATCGAACAAATGCTCTCTTGTGCTGCCAAATGACCCACTTTTCCTAAGTTATCTGCCTCATCACGACTGTGGACTTAATATACGCGCTGAAGGGCGCTCATAAACAGTCCAGTTGTGCTGCCAGCGCGGAAGTACATCTGATTCCCGCGATGGTCCGATTTCATGCTCCAGCACGAGGTTACTTGTTATCTTTAGCGATGATCAGATTGGCTACATTTCTCACTAGTGATGTCAGCCCTAAGGATCAATTATGCCCCTGCGATGATCCAGATTAGGTGAGTTTGTTCCAACAATTGGCCTTCCAGATGACTCCAGACCTGGTTGTTGGCATAGTTTGTATCACCCTCCTTTCTCTGGCATGGCAGTTCCATCAATTGTGCTACCTTCCTTTGGGATAAGCTCACTCTTCCACCTTTCATGGAGACTCCTTCTCCTATTTAAACTCTCACCATTGCTATGCATTGCTAGTTTCTGATAGTTGGCTAGTTGAGCAGTGCTGTTAGTGTTTGTGAGTTTGCTAGATAGCTGGTGTGAGTGTGACAAGTGTGGGATTGTTGATAGCTCATGGAAGGTTGTGAAGTGCCCTTAACATTGTGTAGAACTTATGAGTGAGAGAGACTTGTATGTTGGGAGATCCATCTTCATAGAGTGAATGCTTGAGGAACATGTTGGTTGGATCCCTCTGAGAAGGCTTGCGACGTCAAGACTTTGGTTGTAAGCTTACTCTTATTTCATTATTAATACAATCAATGATGTTTTCCTATGTCTTGTATGTAATTTACTTGATAGCTCATGACTTCTTGACTTTGTGAGTAAATAGATGATTGTTGTTTTCTGGTTACGTGCTTTGTTGTGTTTCATTTGCATTGTTTCAGGTTGATCACTCATTAGGAGAAGGAAGCGGAAGCTGGAGCAGCGCAACGGAACTCCATCGAACACCGGTTGAGGTAGGCCTCCAACTATGATTGTTTAAGGAAAGCCATTGTTGATCTGTCCTTGTTTGTGACTAGACCCACTCTAGGGCTAGAGGGGTTGCCTCTGTCCGCAGAGGGAACACTTTCCTGCATCACAAATTGGCGACTCCGCTGGGGAGTTTGGCCTTCGTTCTTCCTTTGTTTGCTCTTGTTTTGATTTTTTGATTTGGTCTCTTTTGAAGTTTTGGGATTAGCTATCATCCTTTTGAGTTTCCTGGCTTGATCTAGGAAGTACCTCTATTTGATTGAAGGATTGACTGCTTTTGATTTGGGAGTTTTTGTTTGATTGTCATTGTTTTGAACATCATCGCAGATTTAAATTTAAAAGTCGCGCTGTCATTGCGCTCACCCTTTTGTAATATCCTGTGTGTTAGCACCTAAATTTGCCTTAGGCTGAAGGAAGGAAAAATTCAGGGTAACCACAAACCACGCTCAGTCTGGTAGCTAGCCCTACCAGAACAGGAGAGGGCTTTCTCAGGTCACACTCAGGAAAATAAACAATAGGGTCTGAGATGACTCAAAAATGAATACTGATTTTAGGCTAGGTAAATAAATATGATGGAGGTATTTTGATGAATGACTGAGTTTTCTGGGATGTGTGGGGCTAAGGAACAACATGAGCAGAGAATTTAACTCAAAGATGCAGATTATTTCGTGAGGCAAGACAGGCGGAAAGTATAGCAATTAGATTTGAAATAATATGAAGTGGAGAGATTGTTTAAGAGTGCGCAAAGGGCATAAATACATGAATCCTTTTCAACAGAAGAAAACGTAGAACGTGAAAACTATCCCAAGGCAGAGCAGTACACTGAATTCTACCTTTTCTTACTTAGAAAGCTTTCACTGGAAACGAATATGAATGAAAATATGAAACATAACAAAATACATATGAAACATAAATAAAATACATTTGCTAAACTCATGCCACATGAATCTCATGAACCAGAGCTGCAACCTTTCATTAATTCTCTGTCAAAATGTACAGTGAGTGACTGGGTTTCTCTCCCACAGTTTCCCAGAAATTCCAACCCTTTACAAATGATTTTTCAATACAATAAATAACCTCAGAAGTGGGAAAGAAAATCGCTGAAGATAGGGAGTCGTTTAATCATCATTAGTGAACTGAAGCTGAAGAGCGAACTGTTTGCCAGCGTTGCATTTTCCACCCAAACGATCGATGGAGAGGTTTGGGGACTCAAAATTTGCCCAAATTTCTTGGCCAAGCACCATCAGTCATGATTTTTCATGCAAATCCAAAAATATAATTTTTTTTCAATGTAGAGCTCCCTAGCATAAGCACGCGCCACGTGCGCGGCACATAGAGAAGTGGTGCGGCGCACTGGGCTTGAGGCGTGGCGCATAGAGCCTGTGCGTAAAGGTTTTTTCAGGAGACTTTTGGAGGCCTTCCCGGTGTGAAAATTGGGTGCAGGATAGCTCGTTGGAAATTTATTTGAGTCTACTTTCCAACACAACCAGAATTTTTCAATTTGGAGTTCATTTGCCCTGTCAAATATCAAATCTCCCAAGACTGGTCAGAATGTGCCAAATGAGGCTGCTTCAAGGCAGAGTGCTGTTGCAGTCAACTTTTAAAGTTGTTCCTCAACTCAAAATTGAGCTCATGATAGCTCATTGGAAAGATATTTGTGTCTAGTTATCATTTTACTCATCAAGCAAGTCATTTGGCTAACCAAGCTAGGAGAAAACTTGATTTTCCCAAGGTCACCCTAGAGGTGCATCAATTCTCTCGAGGCAATTGTATTTTTGACATTTCTCTAACACCATGACACCTGTGTAAAAAGTGAAGGAGGTTTTTCTTCCTTGGCATATTGTGGACAAAAACCTCTCTCATTTTTCCAAAATTCATCTTCTCTTGCTCAGAAACATCATTTGAGTGAATTATTGAGCCTTCCTTTAGCCTGCAAGTATTATTGAAGCACTTTGAGAACAACAATTTGCAAACCTTAGACCTAATGAAAAAGTTGAATATTTGCTTTATCAAGTGATAAAAACAATACTATAAATGATTTCAAGACAGTCTTAATGAACTTTAATAAACAGAGCTAAGCCAGCAGGATACGGCATAAGGGATAAATGAGTGACCAGGTCCTTCCGTCAGAATATGGCATGCTCCTAAATGGAATGTAGGTGATCAAGCAAAATGGGACACCTAAAAATGAAATGAAAAAAAAGTTTTGATCTCTGAGGAGGACTGACAAGACCGACTTTGACACTGTGCATCACGTAATTACGCCTCACAGTCACGACGGTCTTGCAAATCCGACCATCGTGGAAAAGTCGTGTACTTCCGCGCTGACATCGCTCTGTTGCTGCGGTTAGTTCTTTATCAGCACTTGTTGCTTGTGTATTACCCGCGCTAATTGCTGTAGAATTGATTTTCTCAATTCTGCCTCCTGAGTCCATCAGTCCTGCTGGTCCCTTGCTTTTCTCGCCTGCTTAGTAGCTCGTTTTTTACTGTTTATAGTTGAGGCACTCTTTTGTGAGCATTGTTGAATGAATCTTGTTTTTTTTTGCCTGTGTGACCTAGTTCATTATTTCAAGTCTCTTGAATCAGTTGGCTTGGTTGCTGGTTTGCTCAAGGTTCGTTTGCAGCTTTTTGTTAGTTTGATTGAGCCTTCCCCATTTCTTGTTTTTGGTTGATTGTTTAGTGACTATTATTGAACCCATCCTTGGTGTTGGTTCAATTTCTTTTCGCTACCGAACATAGATCACAATTGTTTGGATCAACCGGTTTTTTCCACACTTGCTTGTTGCTTATTTGTTTCTTCTAGATTTAAAGACATCAAAATCAAAATGATTGCATTCATTTAGTGTATAAAAGTGAAAGTGAATTTGCATTTCAAGTTTGCATTTTGGAAAGCGAATGATAAGATCTCTCATTAGTAGTATCCGTGCACTTTATGAATTGATGTCTGTATGCATTGAGTGATTGCCTTTGTTGCCTTGGTTTGGGAATAATCTCTCTACCCTCCCATAGGTAGATGTTCATTGAAGAAAAAGGATTTTTTCATTCATTCTAGTTGCATCCTAGGATTTCTTGTATGCATACGATAAGGCCTGGAAACTGGAACATAATCCAAGTTCAACTCTAAAATGAACTGAATAAATCTAACAAAGCATTGGAACATAACGCACACTATTTAGAGGTCTAGGCTAGAGACGTGCTCTGGCGTCGTTAAACCTAGTCACTTTTGTTTCCACTCAAGGTTGGGTGATTCCTCCTTCTATGACTCAATAGTGGTCTAGTATGGAATTGTGCTCCCATGTACCGTCGAGTACATGTTGGGAGACCCCACTAGGTTATCAACCTTTATCCCTAGGAAGCTGTGTCTACCGCCATACAAACTGTAACGCACCGAACACATCATTCGAGAAGATTGACTGTCGTACCAAAAGTCCTTGATTTTCATACGACTGCCAAGGTGTATATGCAGTTTTACGAGTTGTCTGGTAAACCTTTTGCTTAGTTCTCCAGAGTAGTCACTTTCGTTCCTTTTCGGACTCCCTAAAAGAAAAGGTCCATCTGAGCACTTGTCACTTCAGGCTCATTAAATATTCAAAGGCGACTAGAGTCATATTTTTTTCCTTTTCTCGACTCTTTAAAGATGAAAAGGTCAAGTTATGTTCCTGTGTCTTAAAATTTATTCGGCCAGTTCACATTTACCCTGTTAGATCTTGTTTGCGTTAGCTTGAGTAGGGTTCTTTCTCATTAAGTTTTCTTAGGATTTTTGAATCAAATCATCCTAGTGGAATCACCGATCCCATCTCCCGTTCCAAGTGACCAAGGGTCTCCCTCTTCTGTTGCTCCTCAGATACCAGTTCTTAGTGATACTCTCCCTGTTATTCCGAGTATCCAACCAATTAACTCTCGCGCTCTAGAAGACGAGTCTTACGATATTCATTGGAACCCCGTTTGGGAGCCTTCCGAAGAAGATATTCCCGGCACTCCTCCTAGTGTTTAAGTCCCAATGTCTTCTTCTGACATGGATGACACATCCCCCATTACGAGTGAAGAATCCATTGTGACGGCGGTGAAATTCCTATCTCAACGGAAACTACACCCTTCCGTGTCACCCCTCTCAGGGTCACACTGCCTTTACGCTATAAGGATTTGAGGGATGTTATGGGTTGTAGGACCTCCCTTACGAGTTCTATGTGGTCTCATACCATCACTCCGACTTCGGAGTCTTTTATTCCTCAAATTCACAATGTGTCTGTCACCTCAATCCTGACTATTCCAACTGTCTGCGTGGCTTCTTCAACCCCTGTTGTTGGTGCTATCACTGCATCCTTAGTTGTGACCATTATTGCTGGACCTTCGTCTGAATCTGTGAATGGTGGCCCGTCAGCATCTACACTCGGAGTTGTTGATCCTACACTAAATGCCCCACCTTCTTCTGGTTCCATTCTAGCAAGGGGGGCATACGATCAATATTTGCACGCTCTTCAAAATTCGGACCCCCAAGATCCATTTCATTATTACGATTCTCGAGGAGCTCATATTTATTACCCCGAACCTTTGCCCTCTCAGCCTGCGGTTGAGGTTATGGTCTCGTTATACGTTGCTTGGGGTACCACCGATTATCATGTTGGCCAAGTACCCCTTGCCAATTTTCAAGGAACACCTTATCAAGGTCAACCGCCTTACACGCAACCCTCCTATGGGCAGCAGTATTACAGACAACCTTATATAGGGCAACCTAGAGGCCCACAAGGACAACCCTTCCAGGGACAGGCTTCGGCCTCTGGTGGTTCACCTTTTACCTATTTTGGGCAACCTTCTGGTAATCCGAGACAACCTTACATGCAACAAGGCCAACCTGGTGTCCAGTAGGGCTACCCTTCTGGGCAAGTCAGTTAGCCTTACGTTCAGTAAGGCCAACCCACTATCCAGTCTGGTCAACCATCTGGACAAGTTGGTCAGCCTCAAATCCAATCAGGCCAACCAACTATCCAGTCTGCTCAGCCATCCGGTCCATCAGGACAGCCCTCAGTTGTGCAAGGACAACCCAATACCCAGCAAGCTCAACCTTCTAGGCAAATGGGTCAGTCTCAATCTCAAGTAGGCCAACCTTCTGGCCAGGTGGCTCAACCTCAGTTCTCTCAAGGACATCCATCTGGGCCTGCTCAACTGAGCACTCAAATGATTGTTGCTTCTCAAGCTCCACCCGGTTTTCAGCCCTAGTCTGGGCTCCAGACCCAATCTGATCTTCAAATGCAGGTTGGATCCCAATCTCAACCTGCTTATCAAACGCAGCCTGGCTCCCAGGCTCAGTTTGGAGCCCAGCCGCCTTATGGTTTCCAACAATCCCAAGGGCAAACCCAATTTTCCCCGTACCAAAATTATCAACAACTGCAGGTGAGTCCTTATCAGAATTACCAGCAACTGTATGTTGCTCCTGCAGGCCAAGTTGGTAATCAATGGAATGCTGGGGGGCAAATCCAGGGTCAGCCATCCAGTTATAGCTATAACCCCTATGGAAAAAATCCCTACGGACAGAACCCTCCTGGGCCAAATCCGTCCGGACAGAATCAATGGAGGCAACAAGCAGCTAGCTGGAACTCTGGTGCTACCTCTTACCCACGGCCTCAGATGTCATTCAACCCTCAGTTACCCTGTTTAGCAACGTTGGAATTACCGAATGTGTCCAAACTGACTAATGATCCTATTCTTCATAATCCATATTGGCCGCCGGTTCCAACTAAGATTCCTGGTGATTCTTCCAAATTTGATGGTAAAGCTGGAGAAGATCCCCAAGCCCACATTATGACTTATCATCTATGGTGTTTGTCAAATTCATGGCTTGATGATTCAATCCGACTCCGCCTTTTTCAAAGGACCCTCACTGGCTCTGCTGCTAAATGGTATATTGAGCTGGCTCGCGGATCTTTTCAGGATTTTAACTCATCGGCTATGGCATTTTCAACTCATTTTCAGTTGCTGATTCGATATGAAACGGGCACACATCTCCTGACATCCTTAAAACAAACAATGGCTACGCATATCTCCGATCATATCCATGAATGGAGACGGCGTCGCTGTTTGATTAAGTTTTGGATTCCCGATCAGCTTCTGATCGACTGGTTCAGTTGTCGGTCTGATAGCACGGGACATTGCTATGGGGGCATGTGTAACTAAAGAGCAGGCTATTGCACATGCTCAGTACCTTGACTTGGTTTATTCCCAGTCTGGTACACTATATGATTATTTTCCTGATGCCTCGAGGCCTGGAACTTCTAAAGCCCCACCAACACCATCTGTTGATGGCATCATTGGTTCTGTTAATCCGCCCTCTAAGAAATATTCCGCGAACCTTGGGAAGCAAAAGTTGAATGCTCTGAATGAAAACATTTCTCAGACTGTGTCCAATTCCAGTAATACTTCTAATGTTAATGTCGTCCAGTCCACCACGGCAAACAAAGCCTCGAAAGGAAAGAAGAAGGGAAAAGGAAAGAATAAAGTTGATCAACCCAAGCAGGATTCCCCTAAACCTCCACCCGAGGAAGGTGCCAAACGCAAGCCCAAGTATCCTTGCCTTATCTGTGACGAGGATCACTATACCAAAGACTGCCCGAGGTGGTCTGAAGTTATTCGTTTGTTGAAAGGTGCTCCCGGGACTCCTGCCATGCTCAAAGAGCCTTTTCCCTCGCAGCAAATGCAAATGGTGGCTGATCCATCTCAATCCTCTTCTCCCTTTGGTTCCCAAGTGTTTATGGCTGGGACGATTCCCATCCACATTAGTACTCGAGCAAAAGAGTATTCGTCACCTGTCGGGAAAGAGCCTGAGGTCCCCTCTAGCGCTCCTCCGTCCAGTTTTGGTCCCCTCCATATCGAGACCTAGCACTAAGACGACCATCTGACCCCCTCCTAAAGGTGTACTCCGGAAATATTCTTACAACCCTAATGCTCATGCTGCTCAGCACTATAGCATCGTTGAGGACTTAGCCCAGGCTCCGTCAGCTATGTCCACTTTAGAAGTTCTCCAGAGCTGCCCCTCTCAGAGGAAGTCCTTACTATCGGCCATCGGTGGCATTGACCCGGCCGACTTGGATTTGATCACTTTTGACCTCGACAACCATATACCGAGACTGCCTCACCAAATTGCCTTCCTTATCCAGGTCATCATCAATTCCAAAACGATTCATTGTACCATCATTGATGAAGGCACTTCGACTTGCATAATTTATGTTGCTTGTTGGAAGGCTATTGGTTCTCCGACTCTCAGCCAGTCTCCTACGACCTTGGAAGCCTTTGATGGGAGAGAGTCTCGTCCTTATGGTATACTCCAACGCTTGCCTATTAATTTGGAAGGGAAGATGGTCGAAGTGGAAGTTGAAGTCGTTGATGCCAATCTAACTTACAACCTCCTTTTGGGACAAAGCTAGACATATGCCATGCGAGCCGTGGCTTCATCTCTATTTCGTGTCATTCGTTTCCCTCATCAGGGGAAGATCGTCACAGTAGACCAACTGTCTTTCTTCGCCTCCTCTTCCGATGGAAACATGCCTTTCGTGGAGCATACCTCCATCCCATGTGAGAGTGTGGGAGTTGGACTCTTTAAAGATCCTGCCCTTATGGGTGTTTTTTCACTCCCACCTCCCAACGTCGCTCCTATTAATATGATTTATGTTTGCTCTGATCCTTGGGTTCTTCCCCCCGCTGATCAGATAGAATCTTGGGGCAATGAGATGCCGTTGAGTCCCGCTGAGCTCAACTATGTCGAAATTGTTGCTGCATCGGCTCCACCCTCTGAATCTACTCCTTCGAGAAGAACTCTCAAATCGTACGCTCATTCCCCTTGGCTTGGAGGCGACGCTTCTTCAGACCCTTTAAAGGAAATTTTTCCTTCTGATGAAGCCATTATCAAAACCATGTCTCTCGAGGAACCCCCTTGGTCTGATCATCACCATTGTTCCTCGTTTATCCCTGCCCACTGGGAGATGCTTACCTGTCTCAAGCATTTTGCTCCTTGTTTCCCATCCCAACCCCTTCAGACACCCATTCAAGTTTATCAAGTTTCTTCTCAAGGGAACATGGGAAACATTACACAAACCCAGCCAATTGACATCTATGTTAAACCTGGGATTGTCGAGCACATCCATGTTGGAGTAACTTGTACTTCGAAGGAGATTCAGCTCTATACTGATCTTTTTCGCAAATTCCGTGATGTGTTTGCTTGGTCTTATGAAGAAATGCCCGGCATCGATCCTAGTATCGTGGTGCATGAGATACCTACATATACGGGTTCTAAACCTGTTCGGCAGCGTTTACGCCCCATGCACCCCCGAAAGGCTGCGGCTATTAAAGCGGAAGTTGAAAATCTTCTTAAGGCTGGTTTTATTTACCCCATCCCACTCACAGATTAGGTCTCCAATATCGTCCCTGTGACTAAAAAACAAGGCACTATCAGGGTCTGTGTTGATTACCGTGATATTAATCGGGCCTATCCCAAAGATAACTACCCCACACCCTTCATTGACCAGCTCATTGATGAGTGTGCCGGGAGTGAAATGTATTCATTCATGGACGGCTTTTCTAGTTATAACCAGATTAATATTGCGCCCGCAGATCAACACAAGACCGCCTTTATCTATCCGTGGGGCACTTTCGCCTACAAAAAGCTCCCTTTCGGTTTGAAAAATGTCGGTGCCACCTTCCAATGCGCAATGTCTTATGCATTCCATGATATTTGACACATTGTGCAACCTTACCTGGATGATCTACCAGCTCATTCAGCAAAATGCCAGGACCATCCCGCTCACCTTTGCGAAATCTTTCTCCGCTGTCGACACTACTGCATTCGGCTTAATCCACATAAGTGTGTCTTCTGCGTTGAGTCAGGCAGACTTCTCGGGTTCATCTCTTGAGAGGGTATCCGTTTGGATCCCCTTAAAGTAGAGGCCATTCTGAATCTCCCTCCCCTTGCTCCTTTGCAGCAATTGTAGAGTTTGCAGGGCAAAGCGAATTTTTTACGACGATTCATTCTGAACTATGCCGAGGTGGCCAAAGGCTATACGCAGTTATTGAAGCAGAATACCCCTTTTCTTTGGGATGCCGCTGATCAAGAGTCCTTCGAGCACCTCAAGGTTCTCCTTGTTTCTGCTCCGTTGTTGCGTCCTCTTAATTATCTTCATGACTACACTCTGTATTTGGCTGCTGCCAATACCACTATTGGCATGGTTCTCGTTCAAGATGATGATGATGACACTGAGCATGTCATTTATTATCTCAGCCGCAATCTACTAGATCCGGAAACTCGATATGCTTACCTCGAGAAGTTGGCATTGGTTGTTGTTTATGCCACCCAACGTTTCCGCCATTATATCTTATTGCACACCACGACAGTAGTTTCTGATTGCAACCCAATGACGTACATCCTGTTGCGTCAGTTGCTGAGGGACAAGTACTCGAAGTGGATTGTTATCCTCCAAGAGTTAGACTTGGACTTCCCCACTACCAAGTCTAAGAAATCCCTCGTCTTTGCTGAGTTGCTTTGCTCTCTACCATCTCTTACCGCGCCCTCTCAGTTAGAGGACCATATTCTGGACGGAACTCTGTTCTTAATTAGCACCCTCAATCCCTGGTACGGGGACATCATTGTTTATCTACAGACGTCCTCTTTTCATCCCGATGTGTCTAAGGATGCTCGGTGGCAGATTCGCCATCAATATCAGCCCTACCGTATTATTGGGGACACCCTGTACCGTCTCGGCACCGACTCTATTCTCCGTCGATGCTTAACATTTGAGGAAGTTGAGTGAGTTCTAAATGACTGCCATTCTGGCACCTATGGTGGTCACATGTACGGATATACTACTGCTCAAAAGATCCTCCATGCTGGTTACTTTTGGCCCTCCATATTCAAGGATTTCATTCTTGTCGTCCACTCCTATCATGAGTGCCAAATATACTAGTGGAAAATGCATGTGCCCCTCTCTCCATTGCACCCTGTTATTACCGTCGGCCCTTTTGCCAAATGGGGCATTGATTATATGACTTGTAACCCTTGCTCGGCTAGGGGGCATGGGTATATCATCATTGCCATTGACTACTTCATAAAATGGGCCAAGGCAATGCCCACACTATCTGAAGATGGTCACACAGCGGCACAATTTTTGTTTAATCATGTTATCTCGCGGTTCGGAGTCCCTCAGGCTATCGTCATTGATCACGGTAAGCATTTCCGTAATCATATGATGACTAAGCTAACAACCCAGCTAAGCTTGCGGCACGATAGCTCGACACCATACTATCCTTAGGCTAATGGTCAAGTAGAAGCCGTCAACAAGGTTCTGGTTACGATGCTTCAACGCACCATTGGCATGCACAAGTCTAACTAGCACTTGATGTTGTTCTCTGCCTTATGGGCCTACCGAACTTCTGTAAAGGATGCCACCAGTTTCACTCTGTTCCAATTAGTTTACGGACTGGAGGCTACCCTTCCCATCGAGTGCGAGATCCCTTCTTTGAAATTAGCCGTCGAATTACTCCCCAACACTACTCTGGTAGAAGAATGCCTTCTTTACCTAGAACGGTTGGATGAGACTCGTCGACTAGCCTCTCTAGCTATTGAAGCACAGAAGAAGAGAGTGAAAACTCACTTCGATCATACTGTCCATCCTCGTTCTTTTGTTGAAGGAGATTTAGTCCTGCTCTACGATCAAGCAAATGATAAGCTGGGGGTAGGCAAATTCGAGCCCATGTGGCACAGGCCTTATATTGTAAAGCGAGTTTTGCAAAAAGGGGCCTACAAGCTGATTGATTATGAAGGGAACCCTTTGGATAAGCCCTGAAATGGGCTTTACTTGAAAAAATATTATGCGTGAATTTCATGCACTTCGATTTGTACATGCGTGTGTTTTTAGCAGGTGTGTGTGTGTGGTTTCATGTTTTTGGCTTGGTGTGTAGGCGTATTGCCGCTTATTGTATCTTTTGCTTCTTGTGTAGATGTCTAGTGCACCTTACGTTGATTTCGCTGATGGTGCCTGCCGCAGTACCCGCAACCTGTCGTCTGCGGCATGGGTGATCTACAATCCTCACGGTGAGTTGGTAGACCTTCAAGGTGTTTGTCTAGGGTGTACCACGAACAATGTCACTGAATATAGTGTTGTTATTGAGTTACTGACCGAGGCGATCAATCTTGGTATTCGTACATTGGTTGTGAACCTGGATTCTCAGCTTGTCGTCCGCCAGCTCAATGGGCGATATTCCGTCAGAGACCCATCAGATTTTAAGGTTGTATTTACGTGTTAAATTGCTAGAAAGGAATTTTGATTTTATCACATATCAGCATTTTCCACAAAGATTAAACACGTTAACTGATGCATTGGCAAAACCATGTATTAGACAGACATTTGTGTAACATGTAATCAAAACAGCATATAAGAAGCATGTAAAACACAATAATAAACCATAGGAATATATATATATATATATATATATATATATATATATATATATATATATCATGTGGCGCACTGAGGCGCTCAAAAAATAAGTGTATATGTCCAAATAGAGTCTATGTTCTCCATACATCTGAGACACATGTCTCTCAAAAAATCATCAGCAGGAAATAAAACCTAGGTGTCTACTGCGGTGGGTTATGCTCCCTATAGCACACCACCGCTCGTGCCACCCGCCTCAACAGGTGGTGCACCCTGGGTACCACTCCTACTGTGTGGATCTGGAATGCTATGGGGACCTCCTCGACCCCCATGTAATCAGGAATCCCTGCCGTCAGGCCCTCAAGATTTCGGGCCACTGTCTCCACCGAATCATCAGCTGGAGGAGCCAAGGCCAGTGCTGCAATGCCATGTGCATCCCTCCATGCCTCTGGAGCCAGCCCGACAGGTCTCACTGGTCCCACATCTGCAATACCATATAGTTCATTATTAGGACGTATACATGAAAAAATCTAAAAATATCATAGAAAATAATGTGATCAAGTGTCTTACCACCCTCATCCCACTGCTCTCCAGCGGGCAGCTGTATGTCAGGATCTTCGCGGAAGTCCATGCCAGCATATGGCCAATCCTCAACGAAGATCGTCTGGCGCTCCAGCCACTCTCGAAACAGTGTCCCCCACGACACTAGTCATTCGCCACCTCCTCGGGGCATAACGTGTGCCCATTGTGTGGCCCTAGTCTCACGTGGTCTGGGAAAATCCAAATCCACGTCCTGTAACTGCAATGTCGGCACCCGCTCCAACATGAGCGAGACTAAGATCGACCCGTAGCCAAACCGCTTCGTCTCTCCTCGACGGAAGTTGGTAAGTTGTCTCTTCATATTAGCAGTCACGGTTTCTGCCCAGTTAAACATGGTTGGATTGAGACATTTGAGAGCCAACCGAAGATGGGTCTCCAATGCCTTGTGTTGGGCTTGGGATCCCGCTGCTCGTGTCACCATGAATAGCATAGCACGAAGAACCACGTCTTCCACTGTCAGGATTTCCACCTTCCCGCTTCTCGATTTGCGTGCCCGTGGGCACACTTGAGCCATCAGCATCTCTAGAGAATCGCCCCCGGGTCGCTGCCCCTCTAGAATGGGCCTCTCACCATGACGGGACAGCCCGGTCAGGAAATATATGTCTGTGGCATCGAACTTGATGTCTCGGCCTCGGATGATGAATTTCCCATCTGTTGGATTCCAGGCACGGATCAGTAGCTCCAGTAAATCGGGTTGAGACCAAAGGTGCGGAGTAAGGAAGAATTTTAGCAATCTGCATGCACGTAATGCATTTCGGCACCCAACATTAGAAAAATCTTCCACATTGTTATCATCATGTGTTCATTCCTGCCAAACAAACGCCATTATGGCCTCCATGACGAGAAAAAATGAATTAGAACTTCGTTTGCAAATTTCAATCCATAATTTGCACAAAACATAATTTTGCGTCACCATCGCATCTGTTTTTAAAACAGACGCGATGACGCGAGGTTGCCAGTTCAATTTTTTCGCGGTCATCGCAGAAGTACATCACTTTCCCACGATGATCGGAACGCGTTATGTGTAAATATTCTCGGTCATCACGGACCCCGAGTGGTATACCCGCGATGACCGAGCAGTGGAGCCCGAATCAAAAAATCTGCCTAAACTAACACATCTAACGTCAAAATGCATTAAAAAAGACACTGAATTGAAGCACGGGAAGAAGTCTATCTACCTAGAAGAAGTTTCAAGATGAATGGTGGACGAATGGGGCCGAAATCAGCTCGCCAACTTTGTGCTCCAAATTGCTCCAAGGTGAAATGAATAGTACCAATGGTAAAAATGAATGAATTACCCCCCTTTTATAGTAATTTTTGGAAATTAAAAAATTATATTTTATAAATGTGGGTTTTTTCTTGTTTTTTATCACATGGTTGGTTAAAATTCGGCTTGTTAACTATGTTTCTACGTATATTGTTCATTTCATATCGAATGGGTTTACGTTTGACGTGTTTTTGTGCGCTACAGGTAGTGGAGTTATGTCAGCTTCGTGTACGCTTGATCCATAAAGTCGTCTTTAACGCTCTTTTCCGACTTGAAAAATGAAAAGATAGCTGAGTTTTTCCTCTTGACTCGTTAAAAGAAATAAGAGGCGGTCGCCTTTAAGCTCTTTTCCGACTGTGTAAACACGAAAAGATGGCCGGGATTTTGTTGTTTCAAGCTCATTATTGGTTACGAAATGACGTGATTTCGACCGATTTTCTACTTTTTCGGGTCAAAGTCACTAGTTACGAAAAGTACAGTTCTTTCGAGTATCGTTTTATACGTTTTTCGGGCTCGAGAGACACAAATCTATGAAAAAGGACCCCTTTGGATTTTTCTTTTCCCTGTCTTTTTCAATCTCTCTAAACATGAAAAAGACTGAGTTTTGCCGATGTCGGACTCATTAAACCCTGACGACATTGGACTCATCACCATGACGAGACTCGAGCTTCTCCCTCCTAGGGCTCATTAAACCATTACTAGGTTGGATTTGACTAATGGTCGAACTTATATTACAAGCATATGCTATCCCCTTCAAGCTTGTTTTAAAAAATAATAGGGGTACTCGCCAGTAATGGTGGGGAAAATTTGGAAATCATCATTGGCAGCCAGTCACTCTTGAACATCGACACTTTTTCTTCTTGTCAGGTTGGGACATCCATACATCGTCATTTGGCCTTCTGCGGGTTTGGGTTGTCATTTGGCCTCATTCCATCTGATTCACGCCATTTCCATCGTGCCTCTGTGTTGATGGGAAAAGTGTCTACTCAGAACGCCCCTATCCCACTAAGGTGTGACAGTGCCTTAGCAACAAACAAGGAAAACTACTTTCGTATTCTTCTTTATGAACTGTAAACGAAGAGGAATAGGATGAACCAACCTGTGTCTTGCGCTAGTCCTTTGATCCAATCTCTCTCCTCTTTGACAGCTTCCAGCTACCTGCTCCCTTACTTGCCCAGCTTCACCAAGTTCCTGCAAGATCACAGAAGAGGAAAACTACACAAAGACATGGATTCACATTCATAAATAGCTTAGGATCAGATTTAAGCTAAACATGCAGATATAACAAAACATCATTGATACACAAGCATGTAGGAGAAACTCAAATAGTTTTATTGATATAACAAGAAGGTCCAGGAGGAGTTACAACCAATGATTCCTGATCCAGCATCAACCCCCCAGCAAAGAAATCCCCTCTTCACCTCGAACAAAGCATAAATCACCCAATGCACTGATCTCTATCTCAAAACCAACAGCAATTCTCTACAAAGTACAAAATTCCAGCCTCCTGGATCTCTGGGATGAGGGATCCATATATAGATGTATGCAAAGAGGATGAGTCAGCTTATGATTTGACTTGTGGCTTCTCTCTGTCAGTTCTTGCTTCCACTTGGAGACTGAGAGCCTCTTACTCATCCTTGGTCGAACTCAGTGAGGCAAGTGTCATTGGGGAAGATTCTGGAAGCTTCCATTGTCTGTCCACCTCGCGGAATGACACTGCCATTTGTCATTTCCCGCTCAGCGCACCCTGGTAGTGCATTTAGGTGCGTTGCAACGCACCTAGCTAGTGTACTGGGGTGCTATGCAACGCAGCTGGCTAGTGGAGCAGCTGAAATGATCCTGATTTGACTGATTCTGAGCAGTTTATGGTGGAGAACTTCTGGGAGAAGCTGTAGTTTGTTGACCTTGTTCCTTTAGGGGCAAGAACAAAAATTTTAGGGACTTAGGATCCCTTGGTTTATGGACATTTCATGCTTAGAGCTGTAAGGCACAAAAATGTCTATAACAGTTGCCCCCTAAAGTATGAGGCCGTTTATCGGGTGAAATGCTTTATTAGGAGGATCCGAAGTTCTTTCAATGCTGGGGGGAGACCTATAATAAGATACAATACAATACATTATCTTCATATTGTTTTCATGATCTAGCTGAGGCGGGCATTCCCATGCTCAGCTTTATAAATTCATTTTTATGTACACAGGACAGACAATCGTCTGATGGTAGACTGATGATTTTGATGAAGTCATCATCCTTTTGGTAGGATGATTATCTGTGCTGCAATGTTGTACATGTCAATGTCTTTATTTTTCCTGAATATATATCGCAGCCCGGATGGATGAAACTAGATCCGGGGTCTTCAATCTCGTCCGATCTTCACTCGAAGTACAAGTCGATCCATGTGAGAAATGTTTTGAAGTCGAACATGGAAAGACATCGCTTGATTACCAGTCGATCATGTAAACTGTTAACAAGAGCGAGAGGAATCACCGATAATGATGATGACCCTCAAGGTACTGCAGTACAATTCACGTGGTGTGAATAAAGGACTTGGCATCGAACACCACGCAAAATCTTTCGGTCGAAGGTCATTGATGTATACCTGTCGCCGGAAGTGAGAAACTTGCCATTGAGGCATGCAAGCTTCAAAGTACTGAATGGGGTGTTCCTAGATCAACTTCTTGGATAATGAGCTCATGTCGACAAGAAGCGATCCGTGAAAGGAGGGCCTTGATGAATCCCACATCAATGACACGGAACGGAGCAAATGATTTTGATGGAGGTGAAAACTATCTGATGATATATGGTTCAGGATGGCGACCATGAAGGAATGAAGTATAATGTATTGGGACATGGGTGACTTCTCTGGATGAATTCTCTTGAATATGTCGGCGACACTTATGTGATGGATTGGTAGCATTTACCCCAAATGTGGATGGTATGGCGTGACCATGGTGATGTGACCGGTGAATGAAACAACCCAACCCGACTCAGGCACGGAGTGGAAGTGTCATGTTCAAGAGCGACTTGCTACCAATAAAGATTCTTTGAGTTTCTTCCCAATTTTTCCCCAGTCGTTGCTGACCAGTACCTCTTTATTTTTGTCAAGCTTGAGGAGGATAACATATGCTTGTTCTATAATTTTCCCTTCGGGCAAACCCATCGCTATGTTTTAACGAGCCTAGCGATAGTGAAACTCGTTCTCGTCTAAAGACAAGTTTGTCGCTATTAATCTTTTTAACGAGTTTAATGACAAAGATAACTCGGTCCTTTTCATTTTTAGAGAGTCTGAAAAGGTACGTAAAGGTAACTCCGAAATTCCTTTTTCGTCATCTAATCCCTTAAGTCCGAAAAAGTATAAAACAATACAGAAGGGATGAATTTTCGATAGTTTTAACGAGCCGAACAACACAAGCGCTCGATCTTTTTGTGCAATAATCCCTCAGGTCCAAAAAGATTAAAATCTAGAGGAGGGATAGCACTTCCGGTTGCTTTAACAAGCTGGAAGGCCAAAACTCGGCAATCTTTTCATATTTTACGAGTCAGATGAAAAGAGCTTAAAGAAGACTCGTCTTTTGAGGAACGAGTGATAAAATGGGTAGCAGCTAATTCCAGGTAAGGGTTGGAATTTTCCAATCACGGCAGTGTCACAAGGATGGCTAGTGAAATCACTCTTCGCAGTTGTTCCTCAAAATGGGTAAACAACCAAATGGAGGTGTTATAGACATTTTTGTGCCTTACAGCATGAAGCATGAAATGTCAATAATCTAAGGGATTCAAAGTCCCTAAACATGTTGTTCCTACCCCTAGAGGAACAAGGTCAGCAAACCACAACACTGAATATCAGTTCTCCACCTGAAAACACTCAAAAACAAGCTAATTCTGGATCATGTCAACTGCTCCACTGAGCATCTGCGCTGAATGTCAACTGCTCCACTGTGTACCTGCGCTGAATGTCAACTGCAAAGAAGGCTACCTGCGCTGGGCGAGTTTGGCCAAGTGGCACAGTCATTCCTCAAGGTGTCAATGCCCAGGAAGCTTCCAAAATGACACTTGGATCAGGGAATTCGACTGGTGATGAGTAAGAGGATCTAGATCTCCAAGTGGAAGCAAGAACCTCCAAGTGGACTCAAGAACTGAAGAATAACTAAAGTGGGAGAGGACACTAGTCAGCTTCATGCCAGCCTCAAGCTGACTCATCCTTTCTCCAAAACTCCTATATATAGAGCTCTCTCATGAGGTCTAGGGAGGCTGGAATCTTGTGAATGTAAGGAAGTGTTGTTGGTTTGAGTATAGAACTATTGGGTGATTTTCTTGAAGGAGGTGAAGAGGAGATTTCTTTCTGCTTGGAGGTGATGCTGGATTGGGCCTTTTATGGTTGTATCATTTCCTGAACTTTACTTCTTCCATTAATAAAGCATTTGAGGTTCTTCTATATACATGTGTCTCAATGGTGTATTGTTATACTTGTGTATTTGATTTATTCTAATCCTTGAATCAATTATGAATGTATGCTTCTTGTAGTTTCCCTCTCTTGCCAGTTTGCAGGATCTTGGTGTGGCTGGGCCAGTGAAAGAGCAAGGAGCTGGGAGCAAGCAGCAAGGAGAGAAGATTGGATCAATCATTAGCGGAAGACATCGGTTAGTGGATCTCTTTCTCCCCTCTCTTACATCTCATAAAGAAGTAATCTTGAATAGCTTTGCTTTGATTGTTGCTGAGGTACTATCACCCTTAGAGTGGGATAGGGTCATTCCGTATTGGATACTTTTCCCAACAACAGGAGGTGAATGATCGGCCAATGAAAAGTGGAGGTGACGGTGCAAACACGACCAAGGCTTTAATGGCTGATAATGCTACATTCATGGTGGTTATTTACCGGAGGATAGTTCATTTTTTAACGAGCTTAAACGAAGATTGAAACACTTGCTTGGTCTTATGTTTATTTTTTAACGAGCTTGAACTATGTGCTAAAACTACTCGATTAGATGGTCTTGTTTTGATTTTTTACCATAAATAGCTTCGTCTTTCCAAAGATAGTACTGTATTTTCAACTGCTTCATCAAACTAGTTAGAAATGAACAACATTTGTTTGAAAATGAGATTAAAACGCTAATATTTTACTTTGAACTACGTAAAAAGCAATTAAAAAGTGTTTTTACCTCTCATTTTACCATTTCATTTGAACTTGGTTTGTTAGAGCTTTGGAGGTGCCTTTTCCCCTTGATTTTCATCAGCTGGTTTTGGGAGATTTTGTGGACGATTCTCGGCGTCGTCCGGACCAGGTAGGAGCTAAACCCGAGCTCTTTCATTTCATGGTTTCCTTTTTGCATTCTGTGCTTCATTCTCTGCTTTTCTGAGCCCCTGGGGTTTGATGGGTTCGTTCTGCCATCAAAACACCCTGGGTACATCGAAACCTGCGCTGAATGTTGGCCAGTATGAAGGCAGTTTGACATTCAACGCAGGTGGAACACTGCTGCAGGTGCGTTGGGCGCAGAAAAGGAATTTGTTGCACAGTTTTTGATGAAATTTTTTTCCTGTTTCTCATCAAAATCAGGATCTAACTCCTCTCTTGTTTGTTTTTCAGAGATCTCGGAGCAAGATGACCCTTACATGGCGAGAACGAGAACATGAAGAAGAGGACATGATTGCCCTACATGATCCAGTTACAGTGAACGCGCTGCGTAACTGTGGCTTGCTGAAGTTCTTCTGCATCTCTAGCATGAGACAGCAGATCAACCTACTGCAGTATTTGCTCGATGCTTGGGATCCTATCAATCAAGTTTTCCAGATTAGGGGCAAATCTAACCCCTTGACTGCAGTAGACATTTACTTCTTGACTGGCTTGTCGAGGCGGGGTGCCCCCATTTCTTTGTCAGGTTCGGTCCGAGGAAGTGACTCTGTGAGAGATTATGTCCGCCAGTATTGCAGGGAAGGATCTCAGCCGAGTAAAGACGGCAAGATCATCATCCGTGATGTCACTGACAGGTCCCTTAGGTCTATCCTGTTTACTTTTGGTAGGATGGCCAGTAGTGCGTCTCTTCATGTAGCCAACAGATCCTATATGCAGCATGCCTTGGAATGCCTCCAACCGAAAATATTCAACTGGTGCGATGCAGTACTTCTTGTGATGAAAAATCAGTTGACCAAGATAAAGGATGGGAGGTTGAAGAACTTTGGGTTCGGTTCTATTTTGACCGCCTTTGCCTTGGAGAAGATACCACTGATGCAGCCGCAGTACATTGCACTTGACTTACCTTCTCCTACTGAACCACGTATGCAGAGATGGGTTGACCATATGTCTAGGCATGCTGGCCAGTCTCAGATTTCGTTTTCTGATACCTTCTTCAGGTGGTTTGATCGTCAGGAGATGGTTTATGCCGAGTATCCATATGCTGGCATGGACTTCCAGGGTGATCCAGATTTAGTACTGCCGGATGGCGAGCAGTGGGGCGCTATTGGTAAAATCTTTGACCATATCACTATTTACTATTTTTTATTTATAATGTCCTTGTGCTTTATTCTATCAAGACTTTAATCAAACTCATGTGTACATGCAGATGTTGGTTTTGTTCGTCCAGTAGTTCACCTGAGAGTGCCAGCCGTTGCCCCAGCAGGAGAGGCCGCCGAGAGGGTTATTCTTCGTCACCTTGATGTGGCCGAGACTCTCACAGCTGTGCAGGAGCAGGTTGAGATCCTTTACTCTCGGTATTCCAGATGTGAGGATCGACGAGCTACCTTTGCAGTTACAGCGGCATACTACTGGTGTGCCTAGACGATGGACTCGTCTCTTACGCATGATGGCACAGGCTGTGACTTGCTATCATGAGCATCATTAGACTAGGGTGCCCCTAGCATTTTGAGTTTTTGGGTCATGTGACCGATTTTGTCTTGGTTACAGAACATTATATGTAAACCATAAACAGCTGTATATATATTTTGATTTTCAGGGTTTTATTCTGGTTGAGCTATATGATCCACATGTAAAACATTGATGATGTGTTTCTTTTTATAAATGTTGCAAATGTCTATCTAACACATAGTTTGCTAATGAGTCGGTTAATGTGTTTAAGTTTCTGGAAATATGTTGGTATTGAATAAGATCAAATTGTCTTTCCAAAATCTTAACCCTTAGGAATATGCGATAAATAGTTGGGTTTCGGACAGAACATATACCATTGAGTTGTAGTATTACGAGTTGTGAGTCTAGCCTGACAATTAGTCGACGTATACCATGGGTGATGGCATCAGAGAGAAGTTCTATCAACGTGCTATACTCAGCGATGTTATTCGTTGATTGACCAATACATACACCTCTGAAACTTACTAACTCGCCGCTTGGATCAAAAATGGCCCAGGCTGCGGAGGACAGGTTCCGCGAACTACGACTCGCTCCGTCGGCATATCCAACACATGTGTCCAAAAGGTTTGACATCTGCAATAAATGTAAAAAGGTGGATTACTCGACCAAAACAAACACTTTAGCGAAAAAAAAATACAACAAAAGCATATTGGTTACTATTTAAGCATAGTAATGCTTGAGGTACAACCCATTACGAGGTTGCGCCAGTGGAACTCCGTCATAATCCATTAACTCGTAGGCTCCTTTTGCTAACACCCGTTTAACAATATAGGGGCCCATCCATAAAGACTTAAATTTACCTGCTCCCAATTTATCGGATTCTTGGTCATAAAGCAAGACCAAGTCACCTTCTGAGAAGACACGGGGTTTGACATTTTTGTCGAACTGCGCCTTGACTCGTTTCTTATGGGCTTCGTTAGCCAAAGTGGCATCACGACGGGTTTCATCCAATTGGATTAATTCCAAGAAACGAGCCTCTTCTTCTGAAGTTCCAGGGAGGAGATCGATTGTGAGTTTAAGAGACGAGATTTCGCACTGGACTGGTAAGACTGCTTCCAGGCCATATACCAGTTGGAAAGGTGTGAACCCGGTTGCATTCCTTACTGATGTTCGGTAAGCCCACAAGGTTGAGTATAGGATTACGTGCCACCTTCTTTTGTGAACTCCGATCATCCTTTGCAGCATGCGCTTCAGGACTTTGTTGATCGCTTCAACTTGTCCGTTGGCTTGCGGATAATACGGAGTAGAGCTGTCGTGAGACAACCCTAGTTTGGCAACTAATTCGAGCATCATGTGATTGCAAAAATGCGATCCATGATCTGTGACTATAGCCTGTGGTACGCCGAATCTGGTGACTACATGATTGAAAAAGAAAAGGGCAGCTGTTTCACCAGTATTATCTAATGTAGGCATCGCCTCGGCCCATTTGGTAAAATAGTCAACTGCGACTATGATATACCCATGCCCCCCGGTCGAGGTGGGGTTACATGTCATGAAATCAATGCCCCATTTGGCGAATGGCCCAATAGCAACTATTGGCTGTAGAGGTGTGGGTGGTCTTCTGGTTTTGCTATCAAAACTTTGACAAGCATGGCAACTTCTGACTGTGGTTATGCAATCTTTGAACATTGTTGGCCAGAAGTATCCTGCTCGTAAATTTTTTTGTGCTGTAGCATATCTAGATTGATGCCCCCCATAGGCTCTTGAATGACACTCATTCAGGGCTTTTTCGGCTTCCTCGTGGGTGAGGCACCTTCTCAGAACTGTATCGATACCACGACGGTAAAGTGTATCACCGACGATCATGTAGTCTGTTGCTTGGTATCGAATACGTTTTTGTTTAGAGTGTGAGGTGTTAGGCCTAAACTTTTGGGTTTGGAGATAAATTATTATATCTCCATACCACTCATTGCTTGTAGATATCAGAAACAAATTTTCATCCACGATTGATTCTTCGGATGTTTCATCGTTGGACGACGATGGGAGATTGCATAATAATTCTGCAAAAACTAGAGCTTTCTTTGATTTGGATTTTACGAATTCCAGATCAAACTCTTGAAGGATCGCTATCCATTTTGAATATTTGCCCCCCAGCAACTATCGCGACAATATATAAGTCATGGGGTTGCAATCAGACAGAATGGTAGTTTTCTGAAAGAGGACATAGTGTCGAAATCTTTGTATCGCTTGAACAGCTGCAAGCGCTAGTTTTTCAACGTAAGAATATTTGCTTTCTGTATCATTTAAGTTCTTACTTAAATAATATATAGGATGTTCAATTCCATCGACTTCTTGAACTAAAACCATTGCGATGGTTGTATCTGTTGCAACCAGATACATGTTAAAATCTCTTTGATAATCGAGGGCGTACATTAAAGATTCTTTCATTAGGGAATCTTTTAAAGCATCAAAGGAAGCTTGCGCGACCTGATCCCAGACAAAGGGTACCTCCTTTTTCAAAAGACGTGTATAACCTTTAGCAAGTTCGGCGTAATTTGGAATGAACCTCCTCAGAAAGTTTGCTTTCCCTTGGAGTTTCTGAATCTGAAGCAAATTTGAAGGTGGAGGCAAATTTATGATTGCTTGGACCTTGCACGGGTCGAGACGAATCCCATCCTTGGAGACTACAAAGCCAAGTAAACGACCAGAACTGACGCAAAATACACATTTGTGTGGATTGAGTCGTATCTTGTAGTGTCGGCAACGTAGAAATATCGCTCTTAAATGCTGCGGATGATCAGTCCGCTTTCGCGAATGAGCCGGAAGGTCGTCGAGGTATGGTTGAACGATGTTTTTGATGTCATGGAAGGCATAATTCATTGCCCTCTGAAACGTCGCCCCTGCGTTCTTTAAACCAAAGGGTAATTTTCGATATGTGAATGTGCCCCACGGACAAATGAATGCAGTCTTTGACTGGTCCTGTGGGCGGATATTTATTTGATTATACCTAGAAAATCTATCCATGAATGAAAAGATTTCACATCCGGCGCATTCATCAATTATCTGGTCGATGAAGGGTGTAGGGTAGTTGTCTTTTGGACAAGCTTGATTTACATCCCTATAATCGACACACACTCTAATTGTCCCTTGTTTCTTCATAACACGGACAATATTGGATACCCAATCGGTGGGAGGAACCGGGTAGATAAAACCAGCATGGAGAAGATTTTCAACTTCTGCCTTGATGGCAACGGCTTTCTTGGGGTGCACCTGCCCGAGCCGTTGTCGTACCGGTTTGACATCTGGATACATCTTAATTTCGTGTTCAACGATACTCGAGTCGATGCCTGGCATTTCACTGTATGACCAAGCAAAGACATCTCTGAATTCGCGAAAAAGAGCGTTATATATTTCCAGTTCTGAAGGAGAACAACATTTGCCAACATAAATATTCTCTACAACATCTGTTTTAGTCGAGATATTTATGGCTATAGTCTCTTCAATGTTGGATAAGTTTCGCTCGGAATCCACCGTATTTACAGTATTTGATAGGAATTCAAAAACTGAAGGATGATAAAGGTCATCTTGAGTATTTTCTTCATAATCCGAAGAAGGGAACGATGGTGGCAATCACTCCATGGTGCCCCTTCAATCAACATTGATTGTACAATTCCTTCGTCGGTTCCATGCACTCGCGACCAAGGATCTGAAGGGGTACCATATCCTCTAGACCTATCTACCCAAACGCTTGATGAGCGTTGATTCGGGTCTGCCTCCCATGCTAGGAACATTGATTGCTATAATATTTCTATTAGGCTTGGGGGCAAAACCATTGCATGATCCATGTTGATATCGTTTTCTAAGATCTTTGTGGAAGATATCATATTGCAGGTTCCTATCGACGCTACTTCCGCCAGATTGATTGGAGGTGGAAGAGCGAAAGTTCCCATTAGTATAGGATATTTTAGTAGGCCTACTCCATTATTCTGAAGCGAATGGGGGCTTCCATGGATCATGGGAACGCTTCCTGTAACTTGAGAACCATTGGGGAGGAAGTTTTGTTGATCGACGATTGTAATCCCTCCTTGAAAGGGAAATGCAATCTTTCTAAAATAGGTCGACACAACAGCTGCCATGGCATATATCCATGGTCTTCCTAGTAGGATGTTGTAATCAAGATTCCCATCGATGACTTCAACATCTATTTCTACCGTTTTTCCCCCTAGTTCCACTTTCAAGTTATTTAGGATACCATATGGGGTATATGTCCTTCCGTCGAATGCTTTTAACGTCATCGCAGACCGCGACAAGGTTGGAGATCCTAAAGTTTTCCAGCAACTCATCGACATAATGCATGTAGATGCCCCCTCATCAATAATTGTTCGGTGAACAGTTTTGTTGAGGGCTTTCACTTGAACAAGGAAAGCTAGTTGACCCGGTAACTGAGGATCGTATCCTTTGTGGTCGAAGGATACAAGATTGGAATCCTTTGGGTCAATCCCACCAATCGCCGATAACAAGGCCTGCCTTTGGGATGGGCAATTTTGTAGTACTTCAAGAGTCGACATAGCAGATGGCGATTGGGCCAAATATTCCACTATGTTATAATGTTGTGCCGCTCTAGCGTGGGGATTAAATGTCGACTTGTGTACTACTCCCTTTGGCGGTTTTATTGTTAATTCATGAATGATGGGTGGTACAACTTCTGTCGAAGTTGTTGTCGAACTACTTGGTTGATCTTTATCCTTGTCGTTCGACAGCTGTGGATTCCCATAATCTTTGTTCCTTGTCGAAATCAAAGCATCGTTTTGCTGTTTTGAAACCGACAACATTAGCACTTGAGACGGGGAAGCATTTCCACTATCAACCAGATTTGTTCCTGGATTTGGAAACGGATCAGTTAACACTGCTGAGGTTTTCGAACTCTTAAAGAATTTCTTAAGTTCAGCTTTGTATGGACATTCTTTCGTCCAATGATCCTCATCACATACCTGACACCCTGAAGGGGGTTTCCTATTTCCAGGAGGGTTTGAAGAAGGTTTTTCAGGAGATGACTCATCTTGTTTCTTCTTCTTCCCTTTGCCTTGTTTCTTCTTGCTTCCTGGTTGTTTGGTTTCTTTGCCCTTATCCGTCGATACGGCATTTACTTCCGAAGCAAGAAGATCGTCTTTTGCATTTTGATTTGAAATCTTACGGGCCTTTTTAGATGTAGCCTTTGTCGATTTCGTGTCTGTTGTGCCAATCACGCCATCGCCGGCGTGAGAGTCATTGTTTGATTTAGGAGGAGGAGGAATTGAGAATTCTGGTCTAGGGGCGTCAGGTATTTTGTCGTAGAGCGTGTCGGACTGAGTATAGATCAAGTCCAGATATTGCGCACGAGCTATAACTTGCTCTTCCGTTACGACTCCCCCCTTTGCCACATCTTCCGTAATGGAAGGTAGTAATGACTTGATAAACCATTCAGCTAATAGCTGATCGGGAACGTACGTTTTTACCATCCTACGACGACGTCGCCACTCATGTATATGATCAGATATGTGAGTGGCTGTTGTCTGTTTGAAGTTGGTAAGAAGTTCTGTTCCCGTTTCATACCTTATTGGTAATTGAAAATGGGTTAAAAAGGTCGTGGCTAAGGTACTGAAGTTGTCGAACGAAGCTCTAGGCAATTCAATATACCATTTTACCGTTGGACCCGTTAACGTCCTTTGAAAGAGGCGAAGTCTTATCGAATCATCATTTAGGGTGTTTGATGAACACCATAGATGAAATGTCATCACGTGATTCGATGGATCTTCACCCAGATTTCCATTAAATTTAGGAATATCTGATGGAAGTTTATGCGGAATCGCTGGCCACCAAGGGGCGTAAGCAATTGGATCGTTTGTTAACCAGTGTAAATTAGGTAACTCTAAAGTTGCCACGAATGGTAACTGTTGATTCAGGTTTGGTGAAGCATACCCAGGATACGATGGAATCGCTTGAGCAGTTGGCCTTTGCATACCAGCATAATGCAGTTGATGCTGGTATGACTGATAAGGTTGGTGGACATGACCATTGTAAAATGGTTGATTTTGACCGTTTTGAATGTACAGCTGTCCACTGTTCGCAAAGATCTGCTGCTCAGAACCTTGGTATACTTGTTGGAATTGTGGTTGTTGGTATTGCACCAGCCACGGTTGTGAAGCCATGTGCTGTTGCGCTATACTAACCGTTGGACCAAGGTGTGGGGTAATTGTACCCGTCTGGACCTGTGTCGCCCCACTAGTTGGCGATTGTGGTTGAGTCACAGGGTCAAGGGGTTGTTGCATTACAACCTGAGAAATCTGAGGTTGGCATACAACAGGCAGCGTTTGAACTTGTGACACCGTCACAATAGCTGGTGTAGTCGGGATGTTCGACATAGGTACACATTGTTGCATTGAATACACAACGCTTGGTTGTTGAGGTAGCATAGGTACCCAACCACTTGAGGTGATTCCAGTGTAACCTGAATATTGTTGTGAACTCCCGTACAGATATCCTCCCGGAGGGGGTAATGAAAGGGCATATTGCCCCCCATACGGTGGTAATCCGGAACTCAAGGGGATTGTCTGCCCTTGGGGACTGGATTGCCCAAATTGACCCCCAAATGGATCAATTTGTTGAGACTCAACATAAGAGTTGCCGGATATTATTCCGGAGGAACAAACAGGAACTGACCATACTGTCGTAATAGCCCCTGAGTGGGTTCCTTCTAGCGGCTGAGAGCTAGTCGGGACAGATGGTATGCCGGCGAACATTGTCGGAGTGACGGCAGGGAGTTCTGCTGTCGCTGTGTCAGACGACACAGTCCTAGATGTTGACGGTTGTTCAGACATTTGGAGTCTATCCAAAAGATTACCTAGCGATTCTACAGGAACTTCCACTGGTGGTAGACCAACTTCTGATGAAGAAGGATATAGAGTGACCCCGACTCCAAAGTGCATTGGAGTACTTGTTTGAGGATCTTCTACAATTTCTTCAATCGCAATCAAACCATGTGGAAGGGGAAGACCGTCAGGTCCGTAAAATATTTCTGGTGCCGAAGAGGGGTGGAATCTACAGCGACAGATGTTTGAAGAGCAAGACTCTCCGAACCGGTTATAGATGGAACTGGTTCGGTAACACAAGTGTTTACTCTCAGACTAGGATCAGTATCATTGTCCCTCTGTGGCTGTTGAACTTCTTCTGTAGAGGCAGGGATCCCAGAAATGTTTGGAGTAACCAGAATCTCTGATGTCGTTGGAACACTTGTTCTAACTTTAATAGGAGATTTGGAACCGGTTAAACGAGTTCGCTTTGTCCGTACTGGTTTCGATTCCGGAGACAAAGACGGTTGACTCGTAAGTCTCCACGAACGACGGGGTTTCAATTGACTTTCTTCCACGATTGCAGATTACTCGATCAACTAAAATACAAAAGGGGAAGTATGTTTCCGAATTAAATGAATTTTAGACGCTTTAGACACAACTTGTTTTTTCAGTTTTTAAGAGTCGAGAAAAAACAAAAGATGACTCTAGTCTCCTTCGATTTTTAATGAGCCTGAAGTGACAAGTGCTCAGATGGACCTTTTCCGTTAAGGAGTCTGAAAAGGAACGAAAGGGACTGCTCTGGAGATCTAGGTAGAGGGAGTACCAAACCAATCACAAAACTGTAGAATACGTTTTACGGTACGGCAGTCAATCTTCCCGAATGCTGTGTTCGGTGCATTGCGATCAGTAGGGCGGCCGACACGGCTTCCTATGGATAAAAGGTTTTAAGCCTATAGGGGTCTCCCAATATACACTCGACGGTACGTGGGAGCACAAGTCCGTATTGGCACTTATCGTCTCACAGTGGAGGAATCACCCAACCATCAGTGAGGACAACAGTTACCAGGTTTTACGACGCCGGAACACGTCTCTAGCCTAGACCTCTATGTTGTGCGTTAAGTTCCAAAGCGTTGTTAGATTCATTCAATTTATTTTAAGTTGATCTTTCTTAGAAGTTTGCCTTTTGGGATCACCACGAGATGTAGATGTAATTCCTAAAATGCAATCTAAAGATGATAAGCAAGCTTTTATCTCTTTTCGGCAATGAAAATCCTAGCTACAAGGGGAAAAGAAAGACACAATCTTTTCTCAAAGAGCAAAGAGCACATTGTAAATGCACTTTTCCTAAATCAAGCCATACAAACTATCAATATGAAAATGCACATATGCATGTATTTGTTTTCACTTTCTTAATATTGATGCCTAAAAAGAAAGTTGATGTAAAAATCTGAATTTTCTTTCAAGTGAAAAACACAAACAAGCTTCTTTTCGAAATCAAAAGGTAGAGAAGATTACGACACTTTGTGATTTTGAAATAAACACTCATTTCGACACTAGAAAGTGACAAATTCAAACCAAAGGCAAAAGTAAAAACATAATCAATTGTCAACAGCAAACAAACTTTCTCCTAAGATCAAAATCGACACTTACGACAGATCTAAATCCAAGGACGACAGTATGACTATTCTACTCTTTCAATGGAAAACTGTAAATGATGTAACAAACACACAAAGAACATCTACAGTCTTTTTGTACAAAGGAGGCGGAATTAAGGCAAAGAAAAGGAGTTTTCAGATAGGTACACACGCTGATCACAAGCTGCAAAAATCAGAGACAAAACTGGACAAACTGAAGCAAAGAACCTCAGCTGCACAGGGCAAAGGCTGATCAACGCACCTGTTGCACAGAGAAACTGAATTGCAGCGCAGGTAGCCCTCTCGGGACCTGCGTTGAAATGCAGAACCTCTTCACAGAGCCTGCGCTGGGGCAGAAACGAGACTTCTATCCGGGTTCTGGGCAACGGTTTGCAGTTTAATCTATGGTTTTTGGCCGAGTAAAAGCAATCAGTAAGGTACAATCAGAGGGTGGATTTAAAGAAGGACTAAGAGCTATCACAAAGGGTAATCAGATCATTTGTGAATCAGCTGTTCAAATCATAAACAAATCCAGTGAGTGGATTGAAATAGCAGGTGTCTACTTTGCATTTGATAATGGCAAATGCAGTTCGATTGCTACTTCTGTGTTTATGAAACAAACAACAAGGGAAACAAAAACAAACTAACTAGACACGATCCTTAGCGGAGTCACCATTTTGTTGTGGGAAAAGTGTCTACTCAGAACGCCCCTATCCCACTAAGGTGTGACAGTGCCTTAGCAACAAACAAGGAAAACTACTTTCGTATTCTTCTTTATGAACTGTAAACGAAGAGGAATAGGATGAACCAACCTGTGTCTTGCGCTAGTCCTTTGATCCAATCTCTCTCCTCTTTGATAGCTTCCAGCTACCTGCTCCCTTACTTGCCCAGCTTCACCAAGTTCCTGCAAGATCACAGAAGAGGAAAACTACACAAAGACATGGATTCACATTCATAAATAGCTTAGGATCAGATTTAAGCTAAACATGCAGATATAACAAAACATCATTGATACACAAGCATGTAGGAGAAACTCAAATAGTTTTATTGATATAACAAGAAGGTCCAGGAGGAGTTACAACCGATGATTCCTGATCCAGCATCAACCCCCCAGCAAAGGAATCCCCTCTTCACCTCCAACAAAGCATAAATCACCCAATGCACTGATCTCTATCTCAAAACCAACAGCAATTCTCTGCAAAGTACAAAATTCCAGCCTCCTGGATCTCTGGGATGAGGGATCCATATATAGATGTATGCAAAGAGGATGAGTCAGCTTATGATTTGACTTGTGGCTTCTCTTTGTCAGTTCTTGCTTCCACTTGGAGACTGAGAGCCTCTTACTCATCCTTGGTCAAACTCAGTGAGGCAAGTGTCATTGGGGAAGATTCTGGAAGCTTCCATTGTCTGTCCACCTCGCGGAATGACACTGTCATTTGTCATTTCCCGCTCAGCGCACCCTGGTAGTGCATTTAGGTGCATTGCAACGCACCTAGCTAGTGTACTGGGGTGCTATGCAACGCAGCTGGCTAGTGGAGCAGCTGAAATGATCCTGATTTGACTGATTCTGAGCAGTTTCTGGTGGAGAACTTCTGGGAGAAGCTGTAGTTTGTTGACCTTGTTCCTTTAGGGGCAGGAACAACACTTTTAGGGACTTAGGATCCCTTGGTTTATGGACATTTCATGCTTAGAGCTGTAAGGCACAAAAATGTCTATAACACTCTGGTCCCTTGGTACCTGAATGCTGCCACCCTCCGGAGTCGTGTCGCTGACATGTTCAAGAGTATAATCCTTCTTCAATTTACACCCTTGCCTTCTCTCTAATACTTTGTTTCACCATCTATCGCTTGTTCCTTATCTCATGTCATTGATGAGGGAAACATTATGGCCCTCCTGCGATGGGTCATCTCCTGTCAACATCAGCTCATTATCCAGGAGATTGATCTAGAGATCCCCTTTGGTACCTTATAGCTTGCATGCCTCAATGGCAAGTTCTTCGCACTTGACGGTCGACGTTCATCATTGGTGGTCGATTGGGTGATTCCACGAGTGTTCGACTTCAGCTCCTTTTTCACACTTCGTGGATTGTGCTAGCTAGTACATTGAGAACCATTGGGATTATTGGTGGTTTCTCTCGCGCTTGTTAACGGTTTTCATCATTGACCGGTAATCAAGCGACTTTCTATCATGCTCGACCTCAGCACATCTATTTGCATGTTAGAATTTGTACTATGATCGGTTGGGTTCAAGACCCCGAACTCAGATTACACATGTTCGGGCTGCGTGGATTGGTTCGTGATTACATGACTCATTGATGGATGGCTGCGACCATACCTAAGTCTTCATGGATGGTTGCGACCATACCTTTATCATTATCATGGTCTCATTAGCTGGATGGTTGCGTCCATACCACAGACCTAGTTCGTATGTCTTTTG
The DNA here is from genome assembly GCA_031772625.1 of Pinus tabuliformis. Lineage (NCBI taxonomy): Eukaryota > Viridiplantae > Streptophyta > Pinopsida > Pinales > Pinaceae > Pinus > Pinus tabuliformis. The sequence continues at coordinate 1,059,508,869 of CM062816.1, read as the reverse complement.
GATGGCTGCGCCCATGCCTAGACTACATGTACTTCATTATCAGAGATATCAGTTGTACTTGCGTGTAGGTTCTTCCAGATGGTATTCCAACTCAGTCAGTTTCGTAAAGCATTTCACCCCTCCCACTCTCTCGGGCTTCATACTTTAGGGGGCATCTGTTACACAGTAATTTGTCACTGCCTTCACTCCAGTCCATCTATTATGTCATGTGTCTAAGTCAAACATGCTCATATCAAACAAATGCTCTCTTGTGCTGCCAAATGACCCACTTTTCCTAAGTTATCTACCTCATCACGACTGTGGACTTAATATACGCACTGAAGGGCGCTCATAAACAGTCCATCTGTGCTGCCAGTGCGGAAGTACATCTGATTCCTGTGATGGTCCGATTTCATGCTCCAGCACAAGGTTGCTTGTTATCTTTAGCGATGATCTGACTAGTTACATTGCTCACTAGCGATGTCAGCGCTAAGGATCAGTTATGCCCCCCCCGATGATCCAGATTGGGCGAGTCCGTTCCAACAGTCGGCCTTCCAGATGACTCCAGACTTGGTTGTTGGCATAGTTTGTATCGCCCTCCTTTCTCTGGCATGGCAGTTCCATCAATTGTGCTACCTTCCTTTGGGATAAGCTCACTCTTCCACCTTTCATGGAGACTCCTCCTATTTAAAATCTCACCATTGCTATGCATTGCTAGTTTCTGATAGTTAGCTAGTTGAGCAGTGCTGTTAGTGTTTGTGAGTTTGCTAGATAGCTGGTGTGAGTGTGAAAAGTGTTGGATTGTTGATAGCTTGTGGAAGGTTGTGAAGTGCCCTTAACATTGTGTAAAAATTATGAGTGAGAGAGACTTGTATGTTGGGAGATCCATCTTCATAGAGTGAATGCTTGAGGAACATGCTGGCTGGATCCCTTTGAGAAGGCTTGCGATGTCAAGACTTTGGTTGTAAGCTTACTCTTATTTCATTATTAATACAATCAATGATGTTTTCCTATGTCTTGTATGTAATTTACTTGATAGCTCATGACTTCTTGACTTTGTGAGTAAATAGATCATTGTTGTTTTCTGGTTACGTGCTTTTTTGTGTTTCCTTTGCATTGTTTCAGGTTGGCCACTCATGAGGAGAAGGAAGCGGAAGCTGGAGCAGTGCAACAGAACTCCATCGACCACCGGTTGAGGTAGGCCTCCAACTATGACTATTTAAGGAAAGCCATTGTTGATCTGTCCTTGTTTGTGACTAGACCCACTATAGGGCTAGAGGGGTTGCCTTTGTCTGCAGAGGGAACACTTTCCTGCATCACACGCATCATTCTTGTATTTGGGTCGAGGGCTCGTGTTTTGGTCTACACCCTATAGGCAGGAGTCTGATCCATCATTAGTTCATAGCTTCTACAGGCACGTTCATCATAGCCTACCGACCTGTAGAAATTACAAAACAGTTGTTGGGATTTATGCGTATACTTCTGCAATAGATGACAATTATTCGTAGTGTGTTTTCCTCCTATCTGACAGATCACGCACCATAGTGCAGGTGTCGTGCTTGGTCCTACTTGTGCCTCAGGTCTTAACGGCATCGGCCCTCCTCCCGCCAAGTAATTCGTGAACACTGGACAATGGTCCTTGTCATGCCCCTGGCCTTTGCATTTTATGCACCATACCTCCTCGCGTGCCTCTAGCCGAGGTGTCCTATCCTGTTTCAAACTCTGCATCTCCAGACACAGATTTTGCAGTTGTGCGTGGATTTGTTGGACTCCCAGAGCGAGGTCTTGTATAGGGGTCTCATGTAATCTCATTGCCATCTCCAAAGCTTCTGCTTAGGTGGAAAGCTTTTGCTGTGATAGTGCCATCCTCAAATGCGGTGTTAGTGACACTACAAACCATGCGTGGTGTTGTCCATTCGTCAAAGTCATGTTGGCCTCGTGAATCATACTTTTCAGTCTTTGGTCTAGATCCTAGGCGGTCTCGCCCGGGAGCATCGCAATCTCCTTAAACCCAATAATTGATTGTGTCTCCGACTTTGGCCTGCTAAATTCCCTGTTCAACACGGTCTGGATTTCTGCGATTCCTGCGTTTGGATGGTCATTGGAATGCTTGATGTACCATGTTATGCGTGATCCTACAATGCGCTTACCAGCGTAACCTTTTTGATATTGTCATCCACGACTCCTTGTGCTTCCCATACCGCCCTTACCACAAACCAGAATTGGTTCGGATCTTCATTCCCTACTCCTCTTAATACCAGTAGTTTGGTCGCACTTGCCATACTGAACTATGGTGGTGGCAGAGGTGGGGTGGGTGGAGATGGAGGTAAGGAGGGTGAGATGGGTGGTAGTGTAGGTGGAGGTGGTAAGCACGGAATTCACTGCCTTATCAGATTGACCGCGCTTCTCGGAGAAACTCTCGCGAGCTCTTCGTCGCTTTCCAGCGATGGTGAAATTAAGGGACTAGTTTCTAATTCTTCACTACCTCCACTTCTGTAGATCTTCCCACTTTGTTTAGTCCCAAACATTAATTTATTCGCATAACTCGCTTTTCACACAATAACGTCTTAATCCAAGTGTTCAAAGATTTAATATACTTAACTTGCGGTCCTTTGAGGAAGCGTCATTCTGCCTCACTGTGGCTGACAGTCGTATCTACTGCGAACCCAATGATAAATCCCCCTATAATTCGATCGAGCCAATGGTCCACAACTCGTATGATCTTATCTCCTGATGCTTCTAGTCTGCACACTAATTCCGGAGTCCACACGATTGGTTTTTCGAGCCTACACCTTCCCTGACTATCTATTAGCTTCACGATCCACTCATACAACTCAGAAGAAAAGGATGCGAAGAAAATTTCGTGGATTTTTGTATATAAGTAGCACTCCAACCATTGTTCCTTGGATACTCGTGGATTCCTATTTTCCTGCACCGTGAACTCGTGAATCTTCTTGTCCAACCACCCTTCAATTTATTCCTTTGTTGGGTTCCAGTGACATGACATCAGACATCCCTTATGCAGATCCCAGTCCGGCAACGGAACTATTTGTTGGCTTATAGGAGCCTGACCTAGGTTCAGAGGTGATTAGCCAAACAAATCCTGGTACTACCAACCCTTTCAGCAACAGTCCGTGGAGCGTGGATTGAAGTCTCACCCGAAGTAGTATGGGAGGGGTGCTATAACTAGGTTTCTGCACCCTAGAGATGTCTGATGATTTTCAGTGGTCTGCAGATTCGCCCTGCGTACGTCGCTACGCGCACCTATTAGTACCTCACAGCCTACAATGCTGCCTTCGCGCAGCCCTGCTCGAGGTGTGATCCGTGTTATTACCCAAGTTCCTTATTATTAACCCGATATTATCCGATTACTTAACTTATTTGTATGAGCCCAATTATACTTAACATGTTCAGTATCCATATAAGTGCACGTGATAAACAAAACAGTATAAATGAATAGAAAGTAATACAAAAGCAGATACACAGTAATTGGAATCAAACTTATCTTTATTATTCTTCTTCTTGGGTTACAGACTCGACTCCTCCCTGCGCACTTAGCTGGAGAGGTCCACGCACTCAGCTGCGGACTCTACTAGGCCTCTGTGCACTCAGTTGCAGAGCCTCTTCCTACTACTACGACCAAGGGCACTTAGACTTCTTCTCTATGCTCAATATCTTCTAGACTCCATTCCTGTTCATCTATCTCCCTTTTACAACTTAGAGCCTCGCTCTATTTATACAATCCCATGGTCTATGGACCATGGGTAGGTCGACAGTACATTACAAAACTTAGGGCGGACAACCCTATGACTCAACATACATTTCATGCTTCGTGCCCAAAATTCGCGGAGTCTTACGACATTATTTTACCAAAACTTGGGCTTTGAGCCCCAAAACATGCTGTGGGGGGATTCCATGCCCAACAACTAGGGTTTTAAAATATAAGCCAAAGAAGCTTACATCCAATGGATCTCCTTTATGAACTGTGATTTTGAAGTGGTAATATGGAATTCCCACGACTTCCTCAATATGGCTTATAAACACATCATATAGTATGTCAAAATAAATTGTTGAACTGCTCTTTTCTCTTGCCTTCGATCTAGCTTCATTCTAGGTAACTTTTCAAAAGTTATTTTTGTTACTTAAAATCATAGTTATAACATTAAAAACCATAAAGTAGTTGATTTCAAATCAATGATATCTTCACTTCTCAGACTCTGTTTTAAACAGTTCCTTTTGAAATTGTGTGTGTTTTCTTAGAGTTCATAGAAGCAATTGTTTTGGATGAAAATATTTAGAAATGGATTATAATGTTATGACCTATTTTTCACTTGATTTTTTTGTGAATATACATACATACATATAAAACAACAACAACTACTTTCTAGCCCCAAGGGTTAGCTCAACTGCTTGAGTCCTCATTGTTAAGTGGCTCACCGATCGGGAGGTCACAGGGTCAATTCTTCTCGACACCCTTGGGGTTAGGCCCTACTAGTCTAGCCGACGGGCTTTCAAAGATTCCCTTCGAGGTTGATCTGCCCAAATTTTCTCGTGGATGTAATGGCCACCAAGTGTCCATGAACCACAACATAAAAACAACAACTACTTCCACTTATTTTCCTAAGAAATAACTTTGATATCGGTTGTAGTGATCCTTAATGCTAAAGATGAATAACGATCAATATAAGCAAGAATATCATAAAAGTCCCTTTTAATTCAATAATCAAAATACCCTTGAGGTGGAGTAACATCTTATAATAATATTTTTATGGAAAGATCAACTCTTATTCACTTGCCTCTTTGAGGTTGCAACCTCCCAATGAGCTACACTCCGATGTAATATTATTCCAATAGATTATGAGATATGGCAAACTCCATATTTATTTATTGCTACCAAATGCAAACTACCCAATGAGAATTCTTTGGTTAACCCACATCACACTTATTCAAAGTTGTCTGCCTAATGGGCATTATGTACTAATAAGTAACATTGTGGACCTTGTCCACATTACATTACATGATCACCATAGTTATTATATTTTTAACTCTAGTGGATCCATAGGCTCTTATTACATTGCGAGGGAGGATCACAATTAATGGTAGAAGCCTATATTGTAATAGTGAGTTAAACTTGACCTCTTCTTGTCATTGGAAAAACTTAGGTCACGGAATTCATTTACCATAAGTTCTTAATTCTCCCTTTCCACACTTAGCCTAACAAGCTCCTCATGTACTATTAATAACATGAGCGAGAAACCCCATCTTATGTAATATTAGACATAACTTCTCCATTCTCTTTTAATTTTACTACTTGAATCTTATTTATTTCCCTACTTACACTACTAGTTGGTAGACATTATTGACACACAACCTTGTAACAATTGCTTAATTCTTGTGTCAAGGGGGTTAATGTAATGATAAATCCTCGACAGTGTCATATGATCTAAAACTTGAGTTCGACGACTAACATACAAATAGATGTATATTATACACATAGTACTCAAGGAGTTGATTCTTAGTCCAGGATGTTGTATGCCTTAGTGTTATCCTTAATTTTCCTAACAAGCTCCTCATGTACTATTAATAACATGAGCGAGAAACCCCATCTTATGTAGGATTAGACATAACTTCTCCATTCTCTTTTAATTTTACCACTTGCATCTTATTTATTTCCCTACTTACACTACTAGTTGGTAGACATTATTGACACACAACCTTGTCACAATTGCTTGTTGTAATTCTTGTGTCAAGGGGGTTAATCTAATGATAAATCCTTGGCAGTGTCATATGATCTAAAACTTGAGTTCGAGGACTAACATACAAATAGATGTATATTATACACATAGTACTCAAGGAGTTGATTCTTAGTCCAGGATGTTGTATGCCTCAGTGTGATCCTTAATTTTCCTAAGTTTCATCTTGTAACCCCTGATGGATCCTCTTTAGATGCTTTGGATACCCTTCTAGGTCACATCATGCCCTTCTAATAGTTTAATCAACCCTTTTGCCATGTTTTGCCTCTTCTGTTACATGGATATAAACCAACTTTTATTTTTCTTAAACAAGAAAAACAATGAATGTTATGAATACCATTTTTTCAAAATTAATTGCATAGAATATTCAATTCTCAAGTCATTAATTAGGTAGGCAAACAAAGCTAAACAAGGAAAAGGAACACAAGTGAACATTGCCAAGCTAATAATAAGGTGAGGGTCATGTATATTATCTAAAGATTCTAAATTTTTTAGCTATTTTTTGCCTAACATTTAAATAGATATAGTAGTATTTGGACTTTCACAGCAATGCTTGTTAAAATAAGCCAAATATGCTAAACTTATATGGATGTTGGAATTGTTTCTACAACACATATACCTCTCTTCTAAAAAGCAACACTAATACATCAATAAATTTAACCCCTCACATGAGATCAAAAGTTAGTTGCATTGTAATACCCATAATAAAGTCACAACCAAAAAAAAAAAAACCTCGAAAGTAGTTGATTTTAAACCAAGGATATCTTCTCAAAATTTGAATTAAGAAAAATAAAATTTAATTTATTTATTTATTCTTTTTGAAGTAATAAAATTAAAATCTAGGATTTATTCTTTTTGAAGATTTGTATCTCTTTGAGAGAAATTCGTGTAAGTAATTGTTTTACATGGAAAGCTTCAAAAAAGGATCTGAATGCCATGGCCCTCTTCCCCCCTTGAAATTTTGCAAAAAGAAAATAAATGAAAATTTTATTCCACTTTTTCCTAAGAAATAACTTTTAGATGTATTCTAACGAGACTGCTTTTTTGCCTTGAAAATCATGGAAATTTCGACAATATTTTGATAAATTCCGGCAGAGATTTTTGTAAATACAGGTTATAACTATCAAACTTCAAGATTTTGGGTGCCCTAAATGTTTTTAATGGTGCTGAATCCATTTCCACCATCAAAAACATGATCTAAACACTGCTTCTGCAAGATTTCTTGATTTTTTTTGGCCCGAATTCCAGCCACTTTTGACCGTCCGGGCAATTCCTCCGCCTCGGTAGACTTGTCCGAAATTTTATACCACTTGTAGTGTTCCTTAATAGTAGAGATAAATAGCAATCAATATATCCAGGAATCTAATTAAAATTCTATTTAGCTTCAGAAAATTATTTGAATGCCATGGGCCTATTCCCCCTTTGAAATTTTGCAAAAAGAAAATAAATGAAATATTTATTCCACTTGTAACAACCCTTAATTGAATTTCCATGTAAAAATATAAAATACCAAGGTCATGGGACATGTATTCCACGTTGAATGTTCGGCAAAATATTTTAGCGGGTGTCACTTTTCGTTTGTTTTTCGTTATCAAAATTGGCAAAGGAAAAGAGACATTAATTGACATTTATTTACGAAAATAAGGAAAATAGGAGAAAAGGGAGATGAAGGGTCACAAATTTTCATGTGAGGAAAATTGAAGGAAAAATAGAGGAAATTGAAGAAAATAGAGGCCTCAATAAATAAATAAAAAAGGTTCTGAGGATCAGTTCATAGCTTTTATTGGTTAACCTTTTGTCAATTCAGTTTTGTAGCTCTCCTTATTCTCTCATACTATTGAACACTTAAAGCATTCTTGGAGCACACTAGAATTGGAGAAAGCAAGCATATGAAGGCAAAGGAAAGACAGGGAAAAAAAGGACAAGCAAGGAAGGTTGGATCAAACAGTTTCAACATGAAGACTTGCAGGTAACATGTTGCCTGTGTGATTTCCTAGCTGGTTTGTGAATGCATGGTACATGCATTTGTTTATTTGGTTCTTTTGTTGTCATTGGTGTGGCTTTTTCGGGTGTGACAGTGGATTCAACCTTGCCTTTTCATTTATGGATAGCCATGGTTTGATGGGGTTTTGTTATTTGGTTGAGCTTTGGATTGCTGAAAGATTTTGGAACCAAGTGAGGTGGTCTCAGGAAAATTCCCAAGGGTTGGGGGTGGAGGTGGTTTAATCTCCAGGAAGCCCTCGACAGGTGGGTGGAGACAGGAACATTCCTCAAGGCAATGGTGAAAATTTTATGAGGCATCTAAGCTTGTTTTGGGCTTAGTAATATCTTGACCTATTTTAGCAGGATCATGGTAACCTAAGGGTGGAGGTGGTTTAATCTCCGGGAAGCCCATGGTGTGTATGTTTTGGTTTCTTTATGTGATCTCTTGATCGGTTTTGGCGAGATCACAGGAGCATGAGGGTGGAGATGATTTAATCTCTGGAAAGCCCTATTGTTTATGTCTTGAGCCCCGCATTCATGCTTAGAATATGGCGCATGGGTGATTGGATGAAACAAAGATTTGATTCAGCTCAATCTATGGTCGGGTGGTACGTGGAAGTCCCTGACTTGGTTGGCTTTTGCATATGTTAACAAGATCTCATTTCCTATTGCATTTCATGAGTACTTGTACTTTTTATTATGTGGCTTTGATGGTTTTTCTATCGTGGTTATTATTATGGTTATGTGTTGGTTATAAGCATGGTTCCATAACAGGTTCTAGTTATGGCTCTTAATATGTTTTGATTAGTTGATGAATGGTTAATGAATGCATGAGATAAAAAATGTTATTGCAACTATTATGAGAGGGCATTAGACCTTCTTGGTGATTCTCATATAAATTTCAGATCCTATGTTTAGATATGCATTAATGACTTGTAGATTACATGTTCACCATATGTTTGACGAAATGACTATCATAGTTAGGCCTGGTTAGGTCAATTCCTTGATCAATTTTTGTATGAATGTCTTTGTCCTAATGTTATTTATCATTCTAGAAAGTCTCATTGAGTTTTGGGCAGTGGTCTGAAGGCTAGCCTAAAATGGTGGCTCAGAATCTGGGACCGCACCCTTTGAACTGGAAGTTTTGGGCTATAACCACACCCTTATAGGATTATGCATATGTTTGGAGGCCTATAACTGAATGGAGGCCTTGTCATGCATGTGGTTATGGGCCCAAATCACTAAAAAAGTAATCCAGCTCAGAGTTTGGGCACTTGGGGTGGTTGTTTAGCTCTTGGGTGTCCCATATATCCTAAGGAAGGTTAATAAAGTTCCAATTTGTCGACTCTAGTTCCTTAACTGTACGTAGGAGGTTGGTTCATGTCATAGTAGCCCTCAACTCATGTTTACCCTGACAGGCCAATTAAAATGGGTAAATGGGGAGGGGGCTTTACAGATTGGTATTAGAGAATGGTTCAAATACTTGTACTAGATAGACTATATGCATGCATTTTCATGTTTATGGTTATTGTGCATGAGGTCATTGTATGCATTTTATGTCATCATAATGTTGTTGGTATGTTATGATGCTAATGTGTTGGATGAGATGGAGTAGGAGACACAAATAATTAGAGTGAGGTTGCAACATTGGACCTTGAGGTAAGACTAGATCGTCACATTAGTTTGTATGTTGGGCATGCATGTATGTTGATTAATGGTTGTTATATGCATTATACCTATATACATGCACGTCATTCTACTGTTGTTGTGGTTACATGCATGATAGATGCTAGTTGATCATAGCGGTCATATGCACATGCGTCAGATAGTCGTAGATGGTAGTAACTTGTTGTTATATGCATTGTGGTCATACACATGATGATTATGGTTATTGCATTCATGACCTTGATGTTATATGTATCGTGCTAATATGGATTGGCCTATGAAGATGGTTAGGGTTATGGCATTCAGGTATGAGTCGATGTATTTGTGATATTGCATCGTACTAACCTGGACTGACTTGTGCATATGTGGTAGCTTCCCTTGAGATACATTGAGGTATGAGTTGATTATGTCATATATTTGGTTTATCTAACATGGTATGTTTACAAATTGTTTAAATGTTTGAGTAATTGCATGATATCAGTATGTGTCTATAGATTGCATGAAGGAATGATCTCGTTTTAATATGGTCGTACTAACACAATATGTGTTGAGACAACTTATATGTACTTGAGCACACGTGGGTTCCAGTTGTAATATTATAATTAATGATTGTGAGTTGATTGTTGATTATGACATGGTTCTTAGTCTTGGTAAAGACCAATTTCAAATTAATAGACATGATGTCTTGATCTTTGGAATGTCTAACTAACATGTGTGAACAGTTGCAGGATAACATGTTTGGTATTAGCATGACAAGGTAACAATTTATTGGTCTATATAATAACAGTTGGGTGATGTGATAACATCTAATAAAATTCAACTGCAATAAGAAAAAAAGTAAAAGAAAGGAATTGGGTGATAATTCCTTTGGATATGTTTGGAAACCCTAATTCCAAACAAATGAGTGCTTTGCATGGGTACAAGAAGTCTTCTTAACCTTGATTTTGTTTGACATTATGTGGATATGTGCTATATTCATGAACATGTATTTGACAGGTATAATAATTAGTTTCTAGTTATGGCTAGATCCATTAAGGAATTGGAGTCTCTTGAGAAGTGATATGTGTATGTGTTCAGTTACAAGGTAGCGTGCTTGACACAACAAGGTAAGGTAACTAGTATGTTGTTATGCTTATTTATGCACTAACGGTTGTGTGTTTATGACAATATGATGCAGGGGATTGCATGGAAAAAGAGACTACCATGAAGTTTTGAAGAAGGCTCGGGTTGAGCTTACCCTTGTAAGCATTGGGAACCCATGGGGATTGAGTCAAAATGTTTGTGGAAATTTTTGTGCTTTTGGTGCTTTGTGATTTGTTTGTGCTTGATTTGTCGTTTTGTTTATGTCTGGTGCATGGCCATGCCACTTTGTTTTCGTGTCGTATTGTTATTTTTTTTTCATGGTTTTCTCTTGTTTGCTTCTTGTTTGCTTCTTGTTCTTGCCTTTTATGTTTTGAGGGTGTTGGAAATTGGTTGGAGAAAGTGGAAAACTAATGGGGCTCGAGGAAAGTTGAATGAAACCCAACAGGTAATGTAAGACCCGGATGAAGCTCAATGCATGTATAAGCGCAACTAAAGCAAGAATATGCCAACTAGTTGGATTGGTTGGGTCCATTTGGATAAATGGACAGTGGCAGGCAAACACGAGAAAGGTAAACAATAAAGTAAATGGATTTGAGGTGTTAGATGCCTTGGCTATGTTGGGAATTATTGTTCTTAATGTTGTGCATGAATAAAGGGAGTTCTCTTAACCTTGACCTTATTATATTTGGTAATTGTGTTGTGATTATGATTATGTTGATGTATATATATGTATATATGTATATATGTATGTACGTGTGTCGTTGTCTGACAGGCTCGTCAGGGATCATGATTTCTTTATGCTAATGTTTATATGTATATATGTATGTATGTATGTCGTTGCTTAACAGGGTCGTCAGGGATCATGATTGCCTTATGTTAATGTTTGTATGTATATATGTGTGTATGTATGTTGCTTTATGACAGGATGGTCAAGTATCATGCTTGTGAAGGAATGATTGCTTATGAAGGTGAATGCCATGAAGATGTTCCCGGTTTATGAGGAATCAAGTGGAAAAAGTAGCCTTGATAGATCTATGAGGTTAGTATCATGTGGATATGAATTGATATTATGTGCTTATATTATGCCTATGTTTGTGCTATGATAGGTAATGCTGAGGGATACATTAATGGAATGAAAGCAGTGTGATTTGCGGCATGCTAGGACAAGCATGGATGGTAGAAAGACACTAGAAGCAGGCTGCTTGGTAGAGACAATGTGGTCTCCGGATGCATAGTGTTGGTGATGTGTACATGTTGTATATGCAGTGTTGTGCACATATGGTGTTGTGTACACATACACGTGGTGTTGTGTGCATGTGGTGCTATGCACATGTGGTGTTATGCACATGTGGTGCTATGCACATGTGGTGCTATGCACATGTGGTACATGTGGTTTTGTGTACACGTTGTGCATACGGTGTTGTGTACACGTTATGCAGATGGTGTTGTGTACATGTGGTATTGTGTGCATGTTATGTTGTGTATATGTGGTACTACGTTACAAGTATTGTGTATTCGTTGTATTGTACGATGTGTATGTATATTGTTGTGTTGTACACCGGGTGTAGGTGTATGTGTTGTGTTATACACCAGGTGTAGGTGTATGTGTGGTGTTATATACCAGGTATGGGTGTATGTGTTGTGTTGTGTTGTACACTATGTATGTGTGTGTGTTGTAAAATGTGATGGGACAGACAGGTATGGGACTTTCTGGGCCCTTGTTGTTGATATTTAGGGTTGAGTCAGTTTAGTCTTTGGATGCCCTTGTTGCTGATATTGAGGGTTGAGGCAGTTTAGTATCGAGATACCCTTGTTGCTATTGAGGGTAGAGGTGGTTTAGTCTCGGGATACCCTTGTTGCTGATATTGAGGGAGGAGGCGGTCAAGTCTCTAGATTCCCTTGTTACTTAAAGAGAAGAGAATACATTGGGTGCTCGTTGATTTTGGCAAATCAAACCAGTGTGTATACGTGGTTAAAGAGAAGAGAAGGCATTGGGTGCTTGCTGGGTCTGGAAACCGATTCAGTGTCTGTACGTAAAGGACAAAGAACAAAGGCATAAGCAAAGAACCATTTGAAAGATAAGTGTCATTATTTTATTTCAGTCTTAATTATGCATGCGATTTATGATTTTGATTTATGATGGTTGTGTGTGATCTATTATTTTACTTTATGATGGTTGCATGTGATCTATGACTTTGATTTATGATGGTTGCATGTGATCTATGATTTTGATTTATGATGGTTGCGCTTTGAGAAAACTGGATTGATATGTTTATACATGATGATTTGATAAAAGAGATAGTTTGACTTGTTGTGACAGGTACTAAACAAAATTGCAAGTGTACCTTATTGACGAGCCACCAATGAGGAATGATTTGAATTAATTTCAATTCCTTTTTAGTCTAATGGCAATTATGTGCTTGGTACAGGAAAGCATGGAAATGCTCGGTTTGGGTGGTTGAAACTGACTGCGAGAATTAGCAGCAGCGACAAAAGGAATTGGAATAAGCAACAATATGTTGGTAAATTACTTCAGGAGAAGGGCCATTGTGGGGCACTGGTACCCAATAGTGTCCATTGATTTACATGAGCATGGTATGACTGTTATGATAGTTTTGAGGCAAGCATATTCCTTGGTTTTTAGACCCTTTGTTGCGAGGAAACATTTCCAAGGGATGGATCACCCGAGAAAGGGGATGTCGAGAAACTTGGAAGGTGAGTGACTGCACAAAAGGGGGTGATTGGATTGCCCAGGGGACTACGTAGCACAGAAGGGAAGGTTGGGGAATGGATTTGTTTCGGTCATTATCATTGCTAGATGAAATCAAAAGCACATTGGGAGTGTGCCATGGAATAATGAGCTAATAATTGTTCATTGAGGGAACATGTAGCGCAATGATCATAGCATTGGAAATTGGATGCAGGTTTGACTCTAGTAGTGGATTCTAGACTTCCTAGGAAGGAGGTGAATCCTGTTATTACTTTGAGGGTAGAGGTGTAAGCCTCTAGATTCCCTTGTTGTGGATGAAGGCATCGTATCCTTTTATTTGCTGGTTAAAGAAAATGTGCATATATATATATATATATATATATATATATATATATATATATATATATATATATATATATATATATCTGTGTGTGTGTGTGTGTGTATTATTGTGAATATTGTATCGAGCTAGATTTATAAAGCTCCATAGATAGTATGATTATTTGTTGGTTGAAGCAAATGTGCGTGAGTATATATGTGGTTGTTATGTAAATACCATAATGAGTTATGTTAGAAATCTCTAGTAAATTGTATGTTGTCATGTTTTAAGTAGTGGTCGTTGTAAATACTACAACGAGTTGTGTTATAAAGATCCATGGGTAGTATGTTTTGTTTTCAATGGTTTGTTGGTCATAGGTGTCATATAACATCGAGGATGGTGTTCCCCCAAGGGGGAGGGGTTTGTAACAACCCCTAGTTGAATTTCCATGTAAAAATATAAAAGCCCAAGGTCATGGGACGTGTATTCCAAGCTGAATGTTGGGAAAAAACATCTTAGTGGGTGTCACTTTCAGTTTATTTATGGCTATGGAAATTGGAAAAGGCATTGGTAAAGCAAAAGAGGTATTAATGGACATTTATTTATGGAAATAAAGGAAAATAGGAGAAAAGGGAGATGAAGGGTCACATATTTGCATGTGAGCAAAATTGAAGGAAAAATAGAGGAAATTGAAGAAAATAGAGGCCTCAATAATAAAAAGGGTTATGAGGATCAATTCACAGCTTTTGCTAGCTAACTTTTTGCCAATTCATTTTTGGAGCTCTCCCTATTCTCTTATACTATTGCACACTTAGAGTGTTCTTGGAGCACGCTAGAATTGAAGAAAGCAAGTAAAGGAAGGCAAAGGAAAGACAAGGAAATCAAAGTACAAGAAAGGAAGGTTGGATCAAATAACTTCATTAGGAAGGCTTGCAAGTAACAGGTTACATGTGTGACTTCCTAACTGGTTTGTGAATGCATGGTACACACATTTGTGTATTTGGTTCTTTTGTTGTCACTGACATGTGTTTTGTCGGGTGTGACAGTGGATTCAACCTTGGCTTTCCATTTCTAGATAGCCATGGTGTGATGGTGTTCTATTATTTGGTTAAGGTTTGGATTTCCTAAAGATTTTGGAACCAGGTGAGGTGGTCTCAGGAAAATTCCCAAGTGTTGGGGTGGAGGTGGTTTAATCTCCAGGAAGTCCTCGACATGTGGGTGGAGATAGGCAAATTCCTCAAGGTAATGGTGAAAAATTACAGAGACATCTATGCTTTTTTTGGGCTTAGTGATTCTTGACTTGTTTTGGCAGGATCATGGTGGCCTGAGGGTGGAGGTGGTTTAATCTCTGGGAATCCGTGGTTGCTTATGTTTTGGTTTTCTTATGTGATCCCTTGACCGGTTTTGGTGAGATCACAGGAGAATGAGGGTGGAGGTGGTTTAATCTCTGGGAAACCCTGGTTGTTTATGTCTTGAGTCCCACATTCATGCTTGGAATATGGCACAAGGGTGAGAAACCCTGGTTGTTTATGTCTTGAGTCCCACATTCATGCTTGGAATATGGCACAAGGGTGATTGGCTGAAAGAAAGTTTTGGTTCAACTCAATTTATGGTTGGGTGGTACGTGAAAGGCCCTAACTTGGTTGGATTTTTCATATGTTAACAAATGTTATTACAACTATTATGAGAGAGAATTAGACCTTATTGGTGATTCTCAGTTAAGTTTCAGACCCCTATGTTTAGATATGCATTCATGACTTGTAGATTACATGTTCACCATATGTTTGACGAAATGAATGTCATGGTTAGGCTTGGTTAGGTCAAGTCCTTGATCAATTTTTGTATGAATGTAACCACCCCTCCTACATTTACCCACTTTCAACAGCCTTCCAGGGTAAACATGAGCTGAGGAATACTATGACATGACTCAACTTCCTAGATCAAATTAAGGAAATGGAGTCGACAAGGTGAAACCTTACTGACCTTCCTCGGAAGCTACATGACCCACAAGAGATAAACAACCATTCTAGGTTCCCAAACCATGAGCTAACTTGCCTTTTTAGTGATTTGGACTCCCATTCGCTTGCATAACAAGGCAAGCTATGACTGCAACCCTCTAGTCACATGGAAAACCCTGGCTCCTAGCAACTGCAGTCTAGATTTCCAGTTATGAGCACGCAACCCTAAAATTTGAGGCACTTTTTAAGGGCTAGTGTCCAGACCTCTGCTCAGAACTTGATAAAAATTTCTAAAATGATGAATGACATAAGGACAAAGCCATTAATGCAAAACTTAGTCAACAACTTGACCTAACTAGGCCTAATCATGATATGCATTTCGTCAAACATATAATGAACATGAAATTTACAGGTCATGAATGCATATTTGAACACAAGGGTCTGATACTTATCTGAGATTCATCAAGAAGGTCTAATTCCCTCTCACAATGGTTGCAATAACATTTATTAGGTCATGCATTCAATAATCGTTCATTTACCAATAAAAACATGATAAGAGCCATAACTTGAGTATGTCATAAAAACATGCTTATAACCAACATATAACCAGAATACTAACAATGATAGAACAACCATCAAATCCACGTCATAGCAAGTACATTTACTCATAAAATACAAGAGAAAAAGAGCTCTTATTAACATATGCAAAATCCAACCAAGTTAGGGACTTCCGTTTACCACCCGACCATAGATTGGGTTGAACGAAGTCCTTCATTAAACCAATTACCCCCATGCCATATTCCAAGCATGAATGTGTGACTCACAAAAAAACAACCAGGGCTTCCTCAGGCTTTATTACAATCCCGTCAAAGCCAGTCAAGGGACTCTTAGGCCTTAAACAAGCAACTACACAACCAAGATTTACTATAATCCCACCATTACCGATCAAAGGATTCCTAGTCCCCCAAAAAAACATACACTACCATGGATTCCACCCCACAATAGATTGAGCTGAACCAAGTCTCTATTTCGTCCAATCACCCTCGTTCCATATTCCAAGCATGAATGTGGGACTCACAACAAAACAACCAGGGCTTCATCAAGCTTTACCGCAATCTCGCCAAAACAATTCAAGGGACTCCTGGGCCTGAAACAAGTGCCTACACAACTAGGATTTACCACAATCCCACCATTACTGGTCAAGGGATTCCTAGGCCCCTAAAAAAACATACACTAATAGGCTTTACCGCAATCCCTCCAAAACTGGTCAAGGGATCACTAGGCCCTAAACAAGCTTGGATGCCTCTAGATTTCTTCACCAATACCTTGAGGAATTTTCCCGTATCCACCCTCAGGCTTTACTACAATCTCGCCAAAAACCAGTCAATGGATTCCTAGGACCTTGGGAATTTTCCTGAGACCACCTCACCCGGTTCCAAAACCATCCAACAATCCAAAGCTCAACCCAATGAAAGAACCCCATCACACCATTGTTATCCGGAAATGGAAAGGCAAGGTTGAAACCACTATCACACTTGGAAAAACCCATGCCAATGACAACAAGAAAACCAAATACACACATGCATGTACCATGCATGCCAAAACTAGCAAGGAAATCGTAAATGCAACTTGATACCTGCAAGTAATCTCGCTATGGCCACTTGATCCAACTCTTCCTTGATTGATCCTTGTTTTCCATTGCATTCTTGTCCTTCCCTTCCTTTCCTTTCTCCAATGCTAGAGTGCTCCAAGAATGCTCTAAGTGTGCAATAGTATGAGACAGAGAGAATAGAGAGAGAGCTCCAAAACTAAACTCACAAAAGGTTGTGAACTGATCCTCATAAGCCTTTTTATTATTGAGGCCTCTAATTTATTCATTTCCCTCTAGTTTTCCTTCAATTTCCTCCTCACATGAAACTTGTGACCTTTCACCTCCCTTTTCTCTTATTTTCCTTTATTTTCATAAATAAATGCCTATTAATGCCTCTTTGCCTTTTCAATACCTTTCCCAATTTCCTTAGCCATAATAAATAAAATGAACACCCACTAGGATGTTTTTCCCAACATTTAGCTTGGAATACATGTCCGACCTTGGTATTATTTTGCCTTTATTAACTTTATTACATGAACTTTTAACCCGACGTTGTTACGGATCCCTCCCCCTTAGGGGAGCACCGATCTCGGTGTTCTATGACACCTACAACTAGCAATACCATTGAAGACCAAAACATATTTCCCATGGAGATTTATAACTTAGCCCAATGAAATATTTACAATGAACAACCTGCCGAAAAGTAAAACCAACATGACAACAACACCGCTTATTGGAGATTTATAACACAACTTGTTGCAATATTTACAATAGCAACCATACATAAATATGTACATATACCAAAACTCCTTTGCCTCAATGGACAAACAATTAAGGATGCATAGCCTGCATCTGATCAACCATCTGCCATGTAGTTTCATCGGGCCCAAAGTGTTTCCACTGCATTTTAACTTGCTCGATTTCTTGGATTTTGGAGCATGTGTTGTTTCCATTGCAAAATGCATTGAGGTTCTGGCTGGAATTCACCTTTTGGCTCTGCTTGCAAAATAGACGAATCAATCACATGATCAAAATTGTTCACATATATTTTAAGCAATGAAACATGGAAAACATCATGGAATTTCACTCTCAGAGGCAATGCAAGTTTGTATGCCACTGCTCCAATCCTCTCAATGATCTCGAAAGGCCCTCAATACCGAGGTATCAACTTGACAGGTGACCCAATCCACAAGGAGCTCCTCTTTGAATTGATGAGAAATTACACATGTTCCCCAACCTAAATCTCCTTAAATTCCTTGTGTTGATTTTCATCTCTTTTGTTTGTCCTGTGCTACCTTTAGATTTTTCGTGATAAACTACATTTCCCATTCCATCTCTGCCAACATGTCTAGTCCCATCAACACCCTGTTCACTGGATCACTCCAGCTGATGGGAGTATTACAACTCCACTTATAAAGTGCCTCAAACATACTCATCCTCAGTGACTCCTAATACCAATTGTTTTAAGCAAACTCAATTAGTTGTAGATACTCTTCCCACTTACTCTGATTGTGAATAACATGCATTCTCAAAATGTCCTCCAAAATCCTGTTGACCCTCTCCGTCTGTCCATTTGTCTACAGATGATAAGTTGTAATGAAGGCCAACTCTATACCTAAACATGCAAATAACTCCTTCCAAAACCTAAAAGTGATCTTGGCATCTCTGTCGGACACAATTTTCTTCGGAACACCATGCAACCTCAATATCTCCCCGACAAATACCTGTACTACCTCACTAGCTGAATAACTAGACTTAACCACTATGAAGTGAGCTACCTTTGTTAACATGTCAACCACAACCATGATGGAATCATGTTGTCTAGGTGTCCTAAAAAAACCTATAATGAAATCCATGGAAATCACCTCCCATTTCCACTCTAGAATCAGAATTGGTTGTAGTAGACCACCTGGATGCTTACACTCTGCCTTTACCTGTTGATAATCCAAGCAACTTACAACAAACTCAGCTACCTCTTTGTTCAAATTCGGCCAGTAGTAGAACTTCTTACCTATTATCAATGTGTTCTGATATCCCAGATGACCTGAATATGACTTAACATGAAATTACCTCAAGATAAGCCTCGTGAGTTCATTGTTATCTAACACATAGATTATGTCCCTAAATCTCACCAAACCATCCACCATTAGATGATAATCCAAATCCCGATCACCTGTACCTTGCTGCTGTAAGTTGTGCCTAAGCTCCTTATACTTGTCATCCTATTGTCTTGCCTGTAAAATTTGATCCTGTAAATCTGTCCCATATGAGCTCAAGGTTGTTATGTGATTTGCCTGCACTCTTCTACTACGAGCATTTGTAACCCTGTTCTTCTTTCCATTAATGTATCTGAACTCTAATTCAAACTCACTGAGCGAGGCAAACCATCTACCTTGCCTAACATTCATATTTTGTTGGCCGAACAAGTACCTCAACCCACTGTGATCACTCATTAACACAAACCTTCAGCCAAGAAGATAATGCCTCCATATCTTCAATGCATGAATGATCGTTGCCAACTCAAGATCATGTGCAACATACTTCTACTGGTGTTCATCCAATTTCATTCATTCGTAGCATACCACTTCTCCCTCCTGCATCAGGACTCCACCAAGTCCTCTCTTGCAAGCATCTGTACATACCACGATTCTTTATCCGGATACACAATCTTGAGAATTGGAGCATTTGTCAACCACTGCTCAAAACTTGCTGCACATTCCTCTGTTCATTCAAATTCTTTCCTTTCCTTTGCAGTGATGTAATAAGATAGAAAATCTATGGGAAGTTCTTGATGAACCTCTCGTAGTAACCTACTAACCCCATGAATGATTTTACCTCATCCACATTTCTAAGAGCTACCCATTCCCTGATAGCTCTCATCTTTTTTGGATCCAGTGCTATGCCTTTCTTGGAAACAACATGTCCCAAGTAATGTACCTTTGTCTAAAAGAAACTGCATTTACTAAGCTTGACATACAATTGATGCTCTCTTAGCAATCTCAATACTGTTGCTAAGTGTTTTGCATGCTCTTCCTCATTCTTATAACATATCAATATATTTGTAGAGTGAGTTAATTGTTGTTAAATCCCTATTATTTAATTGTCAACCCGGGGGTTTTGTAAAGTTAGAAGCAAACCAAAATATATGGGACCTCAGATGAGACTGTTGTAGGAGGTTTGTTTATAATGGAAATAAAGAATGGAAATGCATATTACAACTAGAATCAAAGAAAACTGCATTAAACTAATCTATGAACAATTATAAGAAGCAAATATAAAATAACTAGAAAGCAAGTAAATTATGATAATCTAAAAATCAAGCAGTTTAATGATAATCTAGGAAATGAAATCACACTTGCATGAAAGTAAAAGCACACTTGTAGGAAAGGAACTAACAAAAATAAAACTATGTTACAGCTGTATGCAGATTGTGGTTGATGGGGATCCTTCCATTCCTCAATGAGCACACATGAACAACTACCACCTCTTAAGAATCATACAACACTCATAACTCATAATTGAAAGAAAATGATATTATTCGTGTTGAATGATAAATCTAATGCTAATGAATAACTAACAATTATTAGCTGCTCGGGGTTCCGGCGCGGCGAACCTAGGGTTTTTTCTTTGGCTCTGGCTGCTGCCTGAGCCTGCGGCGGCAGGACCTTCCGCGGGTGGGGGATCTGGTCGCCCTCCAGGCTACCATCACCTGACCTTCGCCGGAGCTTGCAGCAGCTGGTGGTATCGGCGTTGTGGACCTGCTACCAGCGGTATCTTCCTCTTCGGTGGCTGGGGTTTTGTGCTGAGAGGCGGCGGCTTTATTTTCTGATTCTTTGAGCTTCAACTGCGCATCTACAGACCTTCGACTTGGCGGTTCAAGCGGGGGGTTTTGGCCTCTGAAATTTAGTGCTGCGGTGCTGTGTGGGGACTTGGGTTTCGGGCCTGACTCCTTCATGGGGGCGAGGTGGCTGCCCTAGCCGCCTCTGCCCCCGAACCGACCCGCCTCTGCATTTTGGGACCTGTTCGGGCTCCATTGCTGTTGCTGGGTTCATTTTTTGGGTCCTCTGCTTGCCTTCCATTGCAGCTTTGGAGAGTGTCGAGGGATCTGGCATCGATTCGTGCCGCTCTTCTATGGCTGTCTATGATTGGTTTTCTTTCTGGCTTCACTGGATAGATGTGTGGATTTCTGCTGGTTATTGGTGGAGAGTTGAGGGGATGGGGGTATGGCTCCATTTCGTGCCTCTTCCCTCTGGTGGCATCTTTTCTGCACATCCCACTGGAGTTATCGTTTATTTACTGTTTGTATTAGCTTGTTAGGGTAGGAGTTTACTCCTGTTTGGGGTTTACATACCCGGTTTCTGAGCTATTGTTTTTATTTACTGTTTTTATTAGCTATTGGGTAGGTTATACTCCTGTTGGGGATACATACCCTGTTTCTGGATGCCCCCTGTGGGCTTTACTTGCCTTGTTTCTGGAGGCCCTGACTGAGGGCTGTATCTGCATACTTCCCAGAAGTATTGGTTATTGTAAGTGGTTTTTTACCACACTACTGCATATGCTTTGGCATCTACAACATGTAATCTCTATTATCTTCTTTTTAATAGAAATTACGAACTCTATTTTCCCGGAAAAAAAAAAAAAACTAACAATTATTAGCTTCCTTTGAAGGATGCTCCTCCTATTTATACATGAATTAGGGATACCTACTCAATAAATGTAGATCCCTTAAATATCTACTAGATCCATACTTGTCTCAACTTATCCCTAAATACTAGATACAAATCCCATGACTCATAAAGATCTCCATGATAGTTCTCCTTGGAATATGGTCCACCTCTTGAGTTGAAATTCGAATTTGATCTTGGGAGGCCACATAAGGGTGCCTTGGAAGCTTCCAAATGATCTACACATGTCATCAAACTCGAGCCACTTTTAGGTGTAAGCAAATACATGTTATTTCTCTAACTTTTAATCATAAATTCACTCTAAATACATGAAATTAATAACTTTGGAAAATTTAAATGTGAACTTATGTATTAGGGTTACGTAATGATAATGTGATGGAATGAGGTGACAAAATGAGGACAAAGGTGAAAAATAGAATGAAAGTGAATATTAATTTTGGCGGCCCAACATAACCCCCCCCCCCCACCCCCACAACTTAAGTTATTGCATGTCCTCATGCAATCTATTACATTGATTCACTTAATCATGATTTAATCTTTTTGAATTGTCTTGCTTTTATATGAACTTTGGTTGATATCGATTTTTTTAACTTTGCATAAGTTTTTCACAACTTTGTTCTTTTTGCAAAGCATTCTTTTTGAAACATTCTATTGCAACATATTGTTTTGGTTGGTTCTTGTGTAACAACCAAAGTTTCATTATTATTGGTTCTTGTGTAGCAATAATTTTGTTGTTTTTGTGTTGCATTAAAAGATTTTTGAAAACATTTAATCAGCCATTCATTCTGTTAGTTCTAGTCTTCGCAACATGTCACCAAGGATCAACATGAGCTCTTACTATGTCTGGTTTTGTTAGATGTTTTTCACATGATGTTCAGCACAAAACATGTCACAAGTGTGTCCATCAGAAGAAGCTCGAAAAATATTTCCAACAGTATATCACACTCCCGTAACTGGCTTCCGGATTAGAAGGTATGATCGAAATGAATGAGTGATTATTGATTATGCATGTTTTGAGGTCAGTTGCTGCACACAATGACAAGTTTAGTACAAAATCAGTTTCTAAAATAATGGTAAGGAATTTTTCAAAAGTGAAAGAGGTTTTTGTTCATAACATACCAAATAACAAAAACCTCCTTCAGTTTATGCACAGGTGCTACTATGTGGGAGATATACAGTGATATTTGGAGCTTACATTAAAACAAAGCAAAATTTTCATATTTTTTACTGTTTTAGTCATTTTAGTGCGGGGCCATTTTACAACAGATGGAAAGTAATTTTGCAAAACCAAAGGAGGTTTTTGTTAACCACGAGCCATATAACAAAAATGTCTTTCAGTTTATTCATAGGTGTCATGAATTGGGATATGTGACTAGATCTTTACAGCTCATTTTCACATATTTAAATTTTTAATGATTTTCTGTTTTAGAGATGATTTTGTGGAACAGATTGCGAGCAACTGGAAATGAATTTCCCAAATTTGAGAGATTTTTTTCTCCAACATGACCTTATATACAAAAACCTCTCTCATTTTTGTAATAGGTTCTATGATTTAGGATATACGAGTTCATCTTCAACACCTATTTTCAGAAATTCGGCCCAAGTTTAATGTAACTGATTCTATTTTAAAGAAAATGGTTGAGCTCAATTCCCGTAGTACAAGGATGAGAAAATGTATATATTCTATGAATTTCATAGTGTAAGGGTTGGAATTTGGTAGAATGTTTGACTCTTGTGAATGCTTTGAGCATTATTGTACATTCATTTTCAGCAGTTTGGCAAAGGAATTGACCAGGGTTTGCAGCACTTTATGGGATTCTTGTGGCATCTTGATTTGGTATTGTGTTTTCTTCTGTAATTGCAAGTTTTACATGTGATTTATGTATGTGATTATCTCTCTTTGCTTCATCTTAACTAAAACAAACAAGGACAAAGGTAGAATACATTGAAATTGCAGTCCTCTATCTAAGGTTTTGTTTAGTTATTTATGTTTTCAGCTATTGAAGGGGATCCCTGAGTCTTTCATGCCCTCTCCACTCCATATCATTCAATTTGAAGTGCTAAACCATTTGCCTACCTCGCCCCATAGAGATCTCTACAAGACTGTGTCCATTCCCTGGACCTAAATCTGTCTTTCACAATTGAGCCATTCAATCAAACACCTCTGTACACATACCTAGCCTAAAATCAGTCATTACATTAGTCATCTCAAGCTTCATTGACCATCTTTTCTGAGATTGAAAAGGAGAGAGCCCTCTCCCGACCTGGTAGGGCTAGCTACCAGGTTAAGCGTGGTTTGATGTTACCCTAGATCTTGCCTTTCTCAGCCTGAGGTAGATTTAGGTGCTAACACATTCTTCGATCATTATTTGCAAAACATGTAACGTTTGAATCATAATGCAATAGTAGTTGTTTGGAAAAGTATGTTGGTTAGGATGACATGTGTATAAAGGACATACATGACATATGAAAGGTGATAATGGAATATGAATGTGATATATATCACGAAATGTGAATATGAGTATGAACATGAATTCTATCTCCAACTAGAGATACGACAATGTGAAAAAGGAAGTGAAGAACTTTCCAAAGTTACAATTTTTAGCATTTTAAGGAATTGCATGACTAAAAATTAGAAAACCACATACCTTCACTTACCGTCAATGTACATAAGTTTTGGATGCTGAAGAGTGTGGTTGCTAATGTTGC
Organism: Pinus tabuliformis; assembly: GCA_031772625.1. Classification (NCBI taxonomy): domain Eukaryota; kingdom Viridiplantae; phylum Streptophyta; class Pinopsida; order Pinales; family Pinaceae; genus Pinus; species Pinus tabuliformis. Next base: position 1,059,484,434 of record CM062816.1, on the reverse strand, counting down.
TAACTTAAGTTATTGCATGTCCTCATGCAATCTATTACATTGATTCACTTAATCATGATTTAATCTTTTTGAATTGTCTTGCTTTTATATGAACTTTGGTTGATATCGATTTTTTTAACTTTGCATAAGTTTTTCACAACTTTGTTCTTTTTGCAAAGCATTCTTTTTGAAACATTCTATTGCAACATATTATTTTGGTTGGTTCTTGTGTAACAACCAAAGTTTCATTATTATTGGTTCTTGTGTAGCAATAATTTTGTTGTTTTTGTGTTGCATTAAAAGATTTTGAAAACATTTAATCAGCCATTCATTCTGTTAGTTCTAGTCTTCGCAACATGTCACCAAGGATCAACATGAGCTCTTACTATGTCTGGTTTTGTTAGATGTTTTTCACATGATGTTCAGCACAAAACATGTCACAAGTGTGTCCATCAGAAGAAGCTCGAAAAATATTTCCAACAGTATATCACACTCCCGTAACTGGCTTCCGGATTAGAAGGTATGATCGAAATGAATGAGTGATTATTGATTATGCATGTTTTGAGGTCAGTTGCTGCACACAATGACAAGTTTAGTACAAAATCAGTTTCTAAAATAATGGTAAGGAATTTTTCAAAAGTGAAAGAGGTTTTTGTTCATAACATACCAAATAACAAAAACCTCCTTCAGTTTATGTACAGGTGCTACTATGTGGGAGATATACAGTGATATTTGGAGCTTACATTAAAACAAAGCAAAATTTTCATATTTTTTACTGTTTTAGTCATTTTAGTGCGGGGCCATTTTACAACAGATGGAAAGTAATTTTGCAAAACCCAAGGAGGTTTTTGTTAACCATGAGCCATATAACAAAAATTTCTTTCAGTTTATTCATAGGTGTCATGAATTGGGATATGTAACTAGATCTTTACAGCTCATTTTCACATATTTAAATTTGTAATGATTTTCTGTTTTAGAGATGATTCTGTGGAACAGATTGCGAGCAACTGGAAATGAATTTCCCAAATTTGAGAGAGTTTTTTCTCCAACATGACCTTATATACAAAAACCTCTCTCATTTTTGTAATAGGTGCTATGATTTAGGATATACGAGTTCATCTTCAACACCTATTTTCAGAAATTCGGCCCAAGTTTAATGTAACTGATTCTATTTTAAAGAAAATGGTTGAGCTCAATTCCCGTAGTACAAGGATGAGAAAATGTATATATTCTATGAATTTCATAGTGTAAGGGTTGGAATTTGGTAGAATGTTTGACTCTTGTGAATCTTTGAGCATTATTGTACATTCATTTTCAGCAGTTTGGCAAAGGAATTGACCAGGGTTTGCAGCACTTTATGGGATTCTTGTGGCATCTTGATTTGGTATTGTGTTTTCTTCTGTAATTGCAAGTTTTACATGTGATTTATGTATGTGATTATCTCTCTTTGCTTCATCTTAACTAAAACAAACAAGGACAAAGGTAGAATACATTGAAATTGCAGTCCTCTATCTAAGGTTTTGTTTAGTTATTTATGTTTTCAGCTATTGAAGGGGATCCCTGAGTCTTTCATGCCCTCTCCACTCCATATCATTCAATTTGAAGTGCTAAACCATTTGCCTACCTCGCCCCATAGAGATCTCTACAAGACTGTGTCCATTCCCTGGACCTAAATCTGTCTTTCACAATTGAGCCATTCAATCAAACACCTTTGTACACATACCTAGCCTAAAATTAGTCATTACATCAGTCATCTCAAGCTTCATTGGCCATCTTTTCTGAGGTTGAAAAGGAGAGAGCCCTCTCCCGACCTGGTAGGGCTAGCTACCAGGTTAAGCGTGGTTTGATGTTACCCTAGATCTTGCCTTTCTCAGCCTGAGGTAGATTTAGGTGCTAACACATTCTTCGATCATTATTTGCAAAACATGTAACGTTTGAATCATAATGCAATAGTAGTTGTTTGGAAAAGTATGTTGGTTAGGATGACATGTGTATAAAGGACATACATGACATATGAAAGGTGATAATGGAATATGAATGTGATATATATCACGAAATGTGAATATGAGTATGAACATGAATTCTATCTCCAACTAGAGATACGACAATGTGAAAAAGGAAGTGAAGACTTTCCAAAGTTACAATTTTTAGCATTTTAAGGAATTGCATGACTAAAAATTAGAAAACCACATACCTTCACTTACCGTCAATGTACATAAGTTTTGGATGCTGAAGAGTGTGGTTGCTAATGTTGTCAGATCATGGAGTAAGTAAACAAAGGAATTTGGATCTACTTTTGTGTTCTCTTTATTGATGACAAGGTTTGAATCTTTATTGTTGTTATGACAAATTGATCTGCTGCAAATTGCTGAAATGATGTAGTCTTCAATCGTTACAAAACCAATAGTACAATTCTAGTCATGCAAATAAATGTGTCGATGCCAAGCATGAAGAGAAGTCATTGGATTACCGACCATTGATGAATGTCGTTAACCAATGCGAGGCAAATCACCAGTAATGTCAATGAGTGCCAAGGTACCTAAGTACATCTTGTGAAGGGCGAATAGATAAGCTAATGTTGAGCCACTTGCAAGATCCAACGATTAAGGGACATTGGTGTATTCCCATGATTGTTGGCGAGAGAGCCTGTCATTAAGGCATACAAGCCTCAAGATACTACTAATGACACTAGCCTTGAACCTAGATAATATGTTGATGTCGATAGGCCAAGACTTGTTAGAAGGGAGGCCATAAGGAATCCTCCATCATCTAATGAGAGCATGAAACAATGATTTTGAGGGACTATGAATGAATTTTTTTTTGCAGTGGATCAAGGTTTATTTGAAAAATGGAAAGCAAATGTAATGAATTAGCTTTGTTGAGGAGCTAAATGTTTTATTGTTAGTTTACAGGTTAGTGAAAGAGAGGCGGGAAAGTATAATGACTGTGAAGGAAAATGGATAGTGGATCAAGGTTTTATTTGAAAACATGAAAAGGAAAATGGAATGAAGAATTTATTGACTGAAGAAGTGGGAATGCAATGAAGGTTTTATTTACTGAAAAAGGAGGAATTCAATGGTGAGACTGGCATCTGAAATCTTTCAAGTGATGAATCTAGTCTGACATCATGTGCTCATGCATTGATGTTTCATATTTATTGCTGCTTTGATCATTTTCTTGTGAAAGAAATGTGGTCCCTGAGAGGCTTTTCAATGATGTGATGGATATGATGACATTCTCCCCCTTGGCTTACCCAAAAGCATGTACTCATGCTTGAAGTCTGATCTTTGATGTCGCTCCGAGGGTGTATTTTTGAATTTTGGTCTTTAAAAGACACTGTTTGCTTGTGGTCATTTGTTTATTTTCCTGGAACCTGCAAAAACTTAGTACTTTTTCTGCAATGAAATGTAAGTTTATCATAAGAGATAGGTGATCAATCTCTTTATTTATGAAATTAACACAAAAAACTGAGAATTGGTACTAAAAAAACAAATTCACGAAGGAAAACCAAAAGAATTTTTACTTGTCTCAAAATTAGTGCCTCAAGTTACCTGTTGTGTCCTTCGGAAATTTCTTCATTCTTTACTATTTCAATATTTGATGATAGCTTTCTCATTTTGTAGATCTCGTCGAGATCTTCCCAACAACGTTTGAATCGTTGAAATACAATGTCATATGAGAAAGTTAGGTTGATTTGAAATTTGGGTGAAACAATGAAAATTGTCATGGTATTTTTCAGTGACAGGATTGTTATTCAGTTGCAGAATTGCGCAGTTTCTGTAGCTAAAATCAAATTTATTAAATCAAGCACTCTCATAGTTCCTCTTCATGCATGATACTTGAAAATATAAGCATTAGTTCACACAATTGTAAATATCAAAACTCATTTAAACCAACAAGTTGCGTTCTAGGATTTCCGACAATAATTTTAACTAATCCAACCATTTTGCCGAAAGATTAGTGTATGGTTGTCAAAATGTTAAATGAAAAACTAAGTTGCTCCACTTGATTTGAACTCTTGACTCACCTCTTTCAAACTCAAGACATTACCATTATGCCAAAGGTTTCACATGTGTTATAAAGTGGCGAAGTTAATTTATCCAAAAGTTAATCAACAAATGGACTGCGAGATCTTCGTCTTTCTTCGAATCGATAAACACATTGCAAACACGTGTTGCTTATTGTAAACCATATGCAATGTTTTATTTCAACTTGAAATCGTTTTCTTCACTTGAAAAACGGATCTTCCCAACATATTTTGATTTTCATAAAAAACGTTTGGAATTTTTTCACATTACATGTTTTTGTTTGCAGGTAAGTGCCGAAGCAGGATCAATAAAAATGAGATTTGATACCCATCTTCGTGGTGGATATCCCTCCTGTAGATTAGGGAGATTAGATTCTTGGCAGATTGTTTGTAGGAGAAAACCGAATTTTCTCCTTCCATCATGGCCGCAACTATCTCTGCATTTAATTGAAAACCGTTTTTCTCATGCAACCTAGCAAATAAGGCTCCAAAGAACCCAACAAATATCTCAAACAGTTACGAATTTGAGGAAATCACCCATGGAAAACATAATTCACCCCATTATGAGAAAAACCCATGTTTTATTTTTCTGAGATTCGTTTTCATTTGGTCACAAAATGCGTTTTAAAAATGACGTTTTAGAGATGTTACGCATTCGTGCAAATGCTCAGGGAACAAAATCAATATTTTGGTTGGAAGAAATCTTCTCAATGTAGCAAGCACTTTCAGAGAAATTCAGGTAGATGCCACCGCTAAAGAATCTTTAAAAATATCTTGAGGAAGAGATTCAAATCATGAATATAGGCTTATGATGAGATGGGCTCGTAAGGATAGGAAAGTCATGGATGTTGTAATGCCTCTCTTGTTGTTGGCCCTTTTTTTGGATTTATTTCAAGAAGATATGAAACAAAATCAATAAATCCTTCGAAAATCAAGTCTTTTGTGAAATATTTGTGTATCCTTCCCCATATCAAGCATCTCCGCCTCTATTGGCCCAATTATTCCAATTATCCTAACTAATAGGGTTGTTGATGATTCATTTTGAAAAAGAACATTGCATGAACAAAGCTCGGCAAGGATGCAGCTGAGGGACCATATATCTATCCTCTTATCATATGGAAGCCCAAGTATAACCTCTGGTGCTCGATAGGATCGAGATTGCACATATGTGCAAAGATGATCTGTTTCGTAACAGCTACTACCAAGATCTTTAACCTTCACCTCACACCTACTGTAGCTTTTCACAAGAATGTTCTTAGGCTTCAGATCACAATGAATAAGACCAAGATTATGTAAGAACTGTAATGCCTCCAAACACTGAATAACAATTGATTGTATTCTTGTCATAGTAAAATAAACCTCTCCTCTAAACTTTATATTAAACTTTTTGAACTTGTATAAGTTTACCTTCAAAAGTTCACAAGCAATGGACAAGTGTTCATGATAGTAGAAGTAGTTGTAGAGGCATAATATGTGGTACTTATCAGCAGGGTCATACATGTTTACAAATTTAAGAAGTTTAATTTCATCAAGGCTTTGATAAAAAAAACTCCTTGTTATTCTTTATGATTTTCAAACAGACACCCATGATTTTCAAACTCATTCATTTATGTGTACGTTTGTTTTAAATGGAGCATAATTTTGACAAGTTTTGAAACGTTTTTGAAAAGATAGTTTTGAAACTCTAAAAAAAATAAATTCTTTTCAATCTTGAATTTAAATTTCTGTCAATTTTTTTCATCTTATTTTGAAATTCGAAAGCTAACTTGTTAAGTTTGATTTTTCTGATCTTCTAGGTTGCATGAAGCCCAGGAAGAGAGTATACTCAAGATTTCGTTAGTCGATTCCTCTCTTTAAAAATTTGGATGCAAAGAATAACATGAAAAGAATCGATCTCATACTTGAAATTATTGCTCCTGATCTTTGCTTGTGCTCCTTGTTCATAATCGCTTGTTTTATTGCAATTTTCCTGCAAAGCGTTAGTAGATGTGTGGCCCTTACTGCACCATAAAATCGCAAATTTTATCTTAAAATCTCGCAAAAACTTGTTTTTATTTGTTAGTCCTATTATATTGAAAAATAAATGAAACATTCTCTTAAGTATAAGAGAATTTCCAATGCATCCATTTGCGTAACAAGATCATGAGTAAACTCATATTCATGTTTAAAATATACTCTTTGATATGTATCGGTATATGAGAGGTCAACTGCCTTGATTTGAGTAATGTCAGAAGATACTGCAGAATAGAATCTTGAGATCCGATAACTGTCTTAAACCAAGATTCAATGTAATCTTGTCTTCCTTGGTTTTCTGATATCATGCCATGCAAGTCTTCAGAGATGTGATCTTCATTCATAGAATCAGGTGATAGACCTGCATGAAACTCAGGTTTCAACAACTTCTCTTCTTTAACATGCATCCATGATTCTTGGAAGTTACCTAAATATTTTTCCTCTTCTGATTGTTGTTTTTCAATGGCAATTGGTGCTTTATTTTGCAGTACCTCAACATTATGAGTGGATTGAGGTGTTTTATTGTTGGGGATTCCAAATGGTTGTGCAGGTAGTGGAGTGGAAATGGATCTTTGGGGTACTTGTGCGGATGGTAATGGTTGAATTGAGGTCAATTGAGCGTGAAATGGATGTTGTGGTGGAGGTGAATAGTATGAATAGCATTGAGCTTGGCATTGAGGATAGTGAGGAAAAGATTGAGGATACGGTGGATTTCTTCTGTAAGGCCCTTGCCAACCTTGTTTCCAAGATTGGTTTTGAGGTTGGGATTGAGATGGCCAAGGTTTCCAAGGCAACGGTGTTTGCCAATTACTTTGAGATTGTTGTGCATAACTTTGAAATTGAGAAGTAAGATCTTGCATCATACCAGGTTGATGAGGTTGCCATGATCTTTTTGGAGCTTCATAGCTAGATTGTTCAAATGATTGATTTGCTCCTTGGTAAATTGCCTTTAACCCTGGTAATGATGGACAAGCTTTAGTAGTATGTGATCCTGCACAAATTTCATACATTTTAATGTTATCAAGTGGACATTCATGCAAAGAATGTTTCTTTTTGCATTTAGGGCAAAACATAAATGAAGCACCATTCTCAACTATTTGTTTGTTTTGCATTCTTATCATATCAATTTGTTCTTTTACATTACCAAAAATGTCTAGCAAATTGTTAAGTTCAATTTGACTTACCAATACTGATGTCGACTTACTTGCTTTTTCCATAACAGAATCTTGAGGGGATCTTGCATACTTTTCTTTTCCTCTTGATATGTTCTTACACAATTAACAAATATTTTGAAATGACAATTATGAAACATTTCCTTTTCCCACTAGGTTAAGAAGATCAATCCATTCATCCCTTATGGCATTTAGTACGAGAGTTTTTAATGTGTCTGATCCTAAATTATGCAATTTATCTCTTTTGTCATGATATGTAAACCTCTCACTAAATCTTCTAAGCTTTCATCCTCTTTTTGGTTCATCTTAAAGACTTGATTTCTAAGGTCATGGTTTATACAATAATCTTTGTATTTTTCCAAAAATACTCTTTTCATACCATCCCATGTCCTTATAGAATTTGTTCCTAAAGTCATGAACCATTTAAGAGCTCTATCCTTCAATATTGCCGAAAACAGATCCAACTTTTGAATGTGTAATAAGTAGCCATAAGATCTACAAATTATTTCAAATTCAAATAGAAAAGTTTCTTGGTCTTCTGATCTCATACCATTGAAGATAGGAAGTATAAATGGAGAGATATTCTTCATATGAAAATTAATATCAATTTCTTGAACGGGAAATCCAAAAGGATCTTCCTCATCTTCACGATCTCCAGCCATTTCTTCTACCTGCAAAACTAGGAATTCATGATGTGGATGGTTTTTTTTTTTTTTTTTTTTTTTTTTTTTTTTTTTTAGTGAATGGGGGTTTTGTTTTATGAATGTTTTATCTTTTCTAATTTTCATCTAAATGCAAATAACCCTAATGAAAATGCTTTCTAAACAATCTTCCTAACTAGTTACATCTAAGTATGCTTCCCCGGCAACGACGCCAAAATGTAGGGTGACTTAATTATCTGTTAAATCCCTATTATTATTTTACGAATATTTGATTTTTTCTAATTTTCATTTAAATGCAAATAACCCTAATGAAAATTCTTTCTACACAATCTTCCTAACTAGTTACATCTAAGTATGCTTCCTCGGCAACGATGCCAAAATGTAGGGTGACTTAATTGTCTGTTAAATCCCTATTTAATTGTCAACCCGAGGGTTTTGTAATGTTAGAAGCAAACCAAAATATATGGGACCTCAAATGAGACTGTTGTAGGAGGTTTGTTTAGAATGGAAATGCATGTTACAACTATAATCAAAGAAAATTGCATTAAACTAATCTATGAACAATTATAAGAAGCAAATATAAAATAACTGGAAAGCAAGTAAACTATGATAATCTAGAAAGCAAGCAGTTTAATGACAATCTAGGAAATGAAATCACACTTGCATGAAAGTAAAAACACACTTGCAGGAAAGGAAATAACAAAATAAAACTACGTTACACTTGTACACAGATTGTGGTTAATGGGGATCCTTCCATTCCTCAATGAGCACACATGAACAAATACCACCTCTTAAGAATCACACAACACTCATAACTCATAATTGAAAGAAAATGATATTATTCATGTTGAATGATAAATCTAATGCTAATGAATAACTAACAACTGTTAGCTTCCTTTGAAGGATGCTCCTCCTATTTATACATGAAGTAGGGATATCTACTCAATAAATATAGATCCCTTAAATATCTACTAGATCCATGCTTGTCTCAACTTATCCCTAAATACTAGATACAAATCCCATGACTCATAAAGATCATCATGATATTTCTCCTTGGAATATGGTCCACCTCTTGAGTTGAAATTCGAATTTGATCTTGGGAGGCCAAATAAGGGTGCCTTGGAAGCTTCCAAATGATCTACACATGTTATCAAACTCAAGCCACTTTTAGGTATAAGCAAAAACATGTTATTTCTCTAACTTTTAATCATAAATTCACTCTAAATACATGAAATTAATAACTTTGGAAAATGTAAATGTGAACTTATGTAGTGGGGTTATGTAATGATAATGTGATGGAATGAGGTGACAAAATGAGGATAAAGGTGAAAAATAGAATGAAAGTGAATGTTGTTTTTGGCGGCCCAACAATATCATTAATGAATACAATTACAAACTTTTCCAGATAAGGATGCAACACACCATTCATCAAACACATGAAAGTAGCTGGAGCATTAGTTAGACGAAAAGGAACCACAACAAACTCATAATGCCCATACCTAGTGTCCAGAAAAAGAATTCTTGTATTTGTCCTCTTCTTTGATGCGTACCTGATGATATCTTGATCTCAAATCAATCTTCAAGAACACTGCTGCTCCCTTCAACTAATCAAACAAGTCATCAATCCTCGGCAATGGATGCCTATTCTTGATTGTCACCTTGTTCAGTGGCTTGTAATCAGTACACAAACTGATAGTACCATCCTTCTTCTTCACAAACAATATTGGTGCACCCCAAGGTGACACACTTGGCCTAATGTGTCCCTTGTCAAGCATTTCCTTCAATTACAACTTCAGTTCCACTAACTTTGGAGTGCTCATCCTATAAGGTGCCTTTGATGTTGGTGTTGTTGTTATACATAATCTAGGACTACGGACAAAAGTGTCTTCCCTAGGCCTGGTGGACTGACCTAGAACAATAGAAAGAAAATGGCACAATGTCTTCCTTAAAGTTATTGAATGATGGGATGAGGCCTTCCTGGAATCTGTCGCAAGTTTCACTCCTTCCTCGACTTTTATGCTCCAATCCTAGCTTTGATCACTACAATTAGAACTTGCACAATCAAACAAGACAAGCCAAACATCTATGACATTTATGTAGCATAATCCAATCACTTCATTCAATATATTAACATGGTATTGAAATACATGAAATCATAACATCATATATAGGAAAACAACCTATTCCTTGTATTAATAGAAATGGAGAGAGTTACAACCAAAAATAGGAGTTTATCTTGTAGAAGAGCTCCCCAAGTTGACTTGTCCTTTCCTTGCCGTAAAGTATGCCTCTATGTCACCCTAATGCATGGAATAATGACTCCCAAAGCAACAACATGAGGGTAGAATTATTCTCCAAAAGCCAACCCCTTGCCTATGGATGATTGTAAATATATAGATGATGGAGGTAGTTCATGAATTCTTATCAATTTACCAATATAGGCTTGAGATCCACTTGAGGTGGGAGGATGAGCTCAAGGGATAAGAGGTGAAAGCTCCAAGGTAGGATCAAATAGGATTCGAGACTCTTATCTAAGGTAAATGGTTGAAACAACCTTGTGAAGCTTTTGGAAGAGGAAGATTCAAGATTATTTTTATTTTCCTGAATTTCTGGAATCAACGCACCCCCAAGAATGAGCAACTTGTTGGTGATCAACACAGGTCCATAGGGGGTCAACCTGGTAGTCAATGCTAGTCCCTAAAGGGACAGGGTGCATTGGGCCTTAAAAGTTTGGAAACTCAGCAATCAAGAGAAGACATTAAGGGATTCAACAGATTCATGCTTAGGGCATTGTGTAGGGATGATGGAAATATGTTGAAGGATGTGAATTGGTCCCGTCTGAAGGCCTATTGACTAGATGCGACATAATGGCCTATAACATATTGCCCCCTAAAGTGAAAAGTCAACAATGACAACTGATGACTGAAGTGCTTTACCTTGTGACAAGTTAGGATCAAGAATAACCAGTGAGATCATCATCTGTCACTATACATTTGCATCATGATATCTTTGTTGAGGGAGGCATACCCGTGCTCAACACATAGGCTAACATTACATGTACAATGACCAAAAGACATGTCCACGGATGATTGATGGTGGAACCATGACTAGATGATTGTATCTATGATCATAGCCATCATACATTGTAATCTTGTATTAATCCTGAAATTGCAACCCAGATGGATGAAACTAGATCTAGGGTCTTGTATCTCATTCACATGACCAACCAATGTACGAGTCTAACCATGCGAATTAATGAGCTGAAGTCAAACATGATAGACACCATCTGATTATCGGCCAATGATGTAAGTCGTTAATAGGCATGAGAGAAACCATCGATGATGTTAATGGCTCTCAAGGTACTCTAGTACAATCCATATGGTGTGAATGAATGAGTTGATTTCGAACACCACACAAAATATTTCGGTCGAAGGCCAATGATGTAAACTTGTTGCCAAGAGCGAGGAAACTTGTCATTGATGTGTGCAAGCCCCAAGGTACCAAAGGGATGTTTCTAAGTCAACTTCCTGGATAATGAGTTAATGCCGATAGGAAGCGACTCGTCGCAGGAGGGCCTTGATATATCCCCCATCAAAGACACGAAACATGTATGATAATTTGAGATAGAATGATCAAAATGATGTTGATATGGAATTGGATTAGGAATGATAGACATGGAATGAAGGCTTAAGAGTATTGTAGCAGATATTGGCTGAATGACTTCTCTTGAACACAACAACGACGTTGAAATGAAGTTGGCAACATTGACCCAAAACCAAAATAGAGGCCTTGAAAAGGTATGATAAACCAAAATACAAGCAAATTTCCCAACCCAACAACCATGAAGATGAATTGGAAGAGTGTTGCATTCAAGAGCGACTCGCTGTCATTAACAAATGGAGTATCCCGTTTTCCCAATTTGTCCAACCATTATTGGTTAATACCTATTTACTTTTGTCAAGATTGATGAGGATAACATATGCTTGATTTGTAAGTTCATCCTTTGGATGAATCCCTTTGAGAATATTTAACGAACACAAATAAGAATTGGTTCGGTCTCATCATGATCGACAAGTCCATCATTGTTTTATGTTTTTATAGGTCCAACAAAGGTGAAAACTCGACATATTTTTCGTGTTTAGAGAGTTTGAAAAAGAGGCGAAAAGGAAAATTCCAAAGGTTCCTTTTCATAGATAATATCTTGAGTCCGAAAAAGCAGAAAATGATACTCAGGAGAACCTCTTAGCCATGTTCGACTAAGGTATTCATTTTTCGTAAATAGTCTATCTTAGTCCGAAAAAGGGTTAAACTTATATTGATTAGACGTATTTTCATTTACTTTAACGGGTTCAAAAAGACAAGTGCTCGACAATCTTTTCATATTTTGTGAGTCTAAAAAGCGCTGAAAGAGAACTCCTCCTGGAGGAACGAGTGATATAAAGGGGTACCAACTGGTTCCGGTCATGATGTGTAACAACTCTGGTGAAAATTCCATCTAATAAAGTTAAAAACAATAACCATAGATGAATGGGACACTTATTCCAAGCTGAATGTTGGGCAAGACATCCTAGGGGGTGTTCGTTTGGTTGTTTATGGCTAAGGAAATTGGCAAAGGCAACGACTAAGGCATTAAAAGGCATTTTTACACATTTATTTATGAAAATAATGGAAATTAGGAGAAAAAGGAGGTGAAAGGTCACAGGTTGCATGTGAGGAGGAAAATGAAGAAAATAGAGGCCTCATTCGTAAAAAGGATTTTGAGGATTAGTGGGTAAGCTTTTGTCAGTTTAGTTTTGGATCTCTCTCTCTCTCATACTCTTGGATAATTAGAGTTTTCTTGGAGCACTCTTAGAGGGTGTGGCATACTTTGATTTTGGAGCAAGAAGGCAAAGGAAGAGCAGGAAAGTGGAAGAAGGCATCGAAATCAGTAGCTACATCAATTTTTCTTGCAGTTACCAAGTTGCATGTATGATTTCTTCACTAGTTTTGGCATGCATTGCATATGCATGTGGTTTCTTGGTCATGATCTGTCATTGGCATGGAGGATTGCTTGGATCGACAGTGGATTGCCTAGCATTTCCATTTCCTGGATAGCCATGGTGATTGTGGGTTTACTTTCATTGTTTTGATTTGGTTGGTTCTCATGTTTCCTACTTTGAGTTATTAGTCTTGGAAGCCCTGGTTGAACAAACGCTTTGGAAGGCTCGTAACAACTTGGGTTGAGTTACTAGTCCTGGAAGCCCTGGTTGGACAAACGCTCTAGAAGCCCTTGGTGGGTTGAGTTACTAGTCCTAGAAGCCTTGGTTGGACAAACGCTCTGGAAGCCCTGTATAAGCTATGGGTTGAGTTACTAGTTCTGGAAGCCTTGGTTGGACAAACACTCTGGAGCCCTGGAAGGCTTGGATAGAGACTGATCTGATGACAGTTTTGTGATGTCCAACCGTGAGGTGGAATCACTTTTTGATGGGTTGAGGTGGATGGCCTCTGGAAGCCCTTGATGAGTTTTGATTGATGTGTTTTATGAAATCCCACATTCATGCTTGGAATATGGCACGAGGGTGAGTGGCTGAAGAGAGATTTGGCTCAACCATTCTACAGTCAGGTGGAATGTGGTAGTCCCATCTCTGGTTGGTTCATTGCATTCATTAATGATAAATCCTTTCCCTTGATTTCCATATGTAAAGGTACTAATGTATTTATGGATTTGATGGTTGTCATGTTTATTGTATTTATGTTCCTATTATGCTGGTTATATGCACATTTTATGGAAACAATTATGTATGGCTCTCAGCATGTTTTTACTTGTATGTGAATGGATAAGGTGTCTATGACCCAATAGATGATAATGCAACAAATGGAATGAGGGAACAATGGTTCACAACGATTCTTAGATCAGTATGAGATCCCTACACTTAACTCTGTTATTTACACCTGTAGATTACATGTCGATGATATGTTTGACGAAATGCCTGTCATGGCTAGTAAGGATCCAGTCAAGGTCTTGAAAAAAGTATTTTATTTAGTACTTTCATTTCCATGTTACTTTACTGATTTGAAGAGATGGATCAGTTATGGGCTGTGTCCTAGGTTCTCAGCCCAAAAAAGTGGCTCAAATCATAGAGTCGTTGGCACAACATTGACAATTCTGGTCCATAGTCATTGGCAGGCAGGCCTGTGAGAGCGACTTTAGGTTGTTGGTTACTCCCTTACCCATAGCATGAGAGTGACTACGGCCCAAGAGACCTAAAACAATAGTGGGACCCAGGGATAGGCTGTCTGAGTGGCTGACTTGTCTTCTAAAGGTTCTGTTGATGATGTTGGATGTATGTATGGTGTGTTTCGATCAGTTCCACTTCCTTAATGTGACTTAGGAGGTCAAATCATATCATAGTGGCCTCTTGTCGCATGTTTACCCCGACAAGTCGATTGCTTGGGCAGATGTGGGTGGAGGGTGTTACATGATGGAACTACTAAAAACACACAAAGTTCAAGAGGTTGGCTAATAAGACCACTCATCGTAGTAGTTCCTCAGGAAAGGGTAAAAAAACCAAGTGAAAGCGTATGATCGACCAAGTAGATGGTGACGATGGAATGAAAAAATGAAGGCTCATATTGTAAAAATAGGTTGATAAAAATGACAATCACAAGAGATAGGATCATAATGGTTGATTGAAAGTCAAATTAGGACCAACAAATGAAAGTTGATCAATAGCCACGATTCTTCCTTCATGCTGGAAACAAATCACACGAAAGAGTGAAGAGACAAGATCTCCCATGACATAAACATAGTCACGCCCAAGGAGTAAATTAAAATCCAAAGGGCCTTGGACTACCATCACATCGATATAGATAATCTTTCCTACCAAAGTAATAGGTAACTGGGGAAGGATCCCTAACGGTTGACTAGTTCCTCTATTAAAAGCCAATAAATTATGGATAATAGGCACAAGCTATGGAGAACCTAAAGCTTTCCAAGCAGTTGAGGACAAAATACTAATAGATGTGCCTTCATCTATGACTATGCCAGGTATGGGCATATTATAAGCATGTACTATGATATGGAAGGGCATGTAAGGAGGAAGATGATATCTTGCCAGTTGACTCTAATCAAAGGAAGTGACCATACTACTTGGAGGGGGTGCCATGGGAATGAGAGAACTACCCCTCTATGCTATGGGAATGGGAGTACTACTCTCCAGTGCTGAGGGAATGGGAGGATTCCCCCCCTGTGCCATGGGAACATGAAGATTGCCCCCTAGTTCATTGGAATCTAAAGAAACGAGAAGAACCTGAGCGGTATGAAGTTCACTTGCGACGGGAAAGGTACGATCAACTGAAGGTGGAATCGAGTCGACCATTTTCTCAGCCAATGGTTGGTCAGGAATGGACTCATGGGATTCACGTTCAGAGAGACTGGGATTGACTAAAGACGAATTCTGGTTAATCACTTCATCAACTAGTGCAAGGTTAGGGGAAATCTTTCGATAACCAATTGGAAGACGAGGCTGAGAAGCTATAAGGTTTTCCAACATTTTTGAGGCTTCATCCATATAAGGACAAAGGTGAATAGGATGCTTACCTTCACATAACTTACAGGGAAATTTGACTTTTTCCCTATTCCACGGAATTTTACTATCACTAGTTGATGGTTTATATCTCTAGAGGCTAATGACAAGGGTTGATGTGAGCTCGTGGACAACACTTCTAATACCCTGCGAATGCCAGGACAATCTCTAAGAAGGTGATCACCCTTACAAATCATGCAAGGGAATTTAACTTTGCAGGGCTGATTGGAAGGTTCCTCCATACTAGTTGTATATGTAGCAATGATTTCTTGGTTGCCCCCTGCTTATTTTGCTTCTTCTTAATCTTACTTTTCTTCTTCTTCTTATCCAACTGGTTACGAACTTGGAGTCTTTCACCAAATGAAGAGGAAGAAAACTGAACAGGAAAATAAGGCAAAGGGTCAACTTTAGGATCAACTTGAGGTTTATATTGTTCAGGTGGAGGATACTTTGGTTGAGAAGCAATTTCGACATTCAGAACCAAAGAGGTCGAAAATAAACAAACTGGAAAACCAATGGTAAATTCGGGAAGGAACAACGTTGCCATATAAGGAGCACCAATATTTCCAAAAGAAGGAAAAGGACTAGGATTCCCATGAGAAGGGTTTCCTTGACTGGTGGACTTAGGAATTGTTTCCATTAGTCTCAACCTAAGATCTACTAAGGAGTTATTCCACGGTCAATTAATTGATTTTAGAAATTAAAGACACAAAATAAAACAAAGGGGTAAACTAGGCAAAAGGGTTTACCAAGCAACCGTGAACTACAATATACACCTTGGAGAACAAGGGATTTAACGTACATGTAGGAAATCTCCCCGAATGTTCTGTTCAATGTATCATAGTGTACAAGGTGGCTGACTCGGTTACCAATGGTGAGGATAGTAACCTATGGTGGACTTCCAAAATATACTCGACGGTACGTGGAAGTGATATCTGTAGTAGTGTTGTCTAATGCGTAATCGTTCGATGAGAGTGTTCCCATATACTTATCATGCATGGAGCGCCATCCAATATACCCAAAGGTACGTGGAGAAAGATCTGATACACTTAAGTATGTGGAATGAGATATCACCCCCGTAATGTAATGCTGACATAAAATGACATCTCCTACATTTAAAGACGTCGAAACACATCTCTAGCCTAGACCTCTATGTGTGTCGTTAAGTTTCAAATGATCCTTAGGTTAATTGAGGTGAATTTTAGAGTTTATCTTGAATTAGGTTTCGATTTCAAGGATCAAAACTCGATATCACCTGAACACACCTATAACACAACGAATATCATAAAAACAACTCTTTTCATTTTCCTTTTAACATTAAAAGGCCAAACTAAGTAGGGGAAGAAGAAATCAATCAACAATGCAACAGACAAGTGATACAACAATAAATCTCCTCAACTTTACTATTCCAATCAAAATCAAAGCCCTATATGAAATGCATGATGCATAAGATTTTTCTTTTGGATTCCACTTACTTTTTAGATGAAAACAAAGATATTTTCCTAATCATTGATAAAAGAAACTATTTAGAATGATTACTAGAACACCAATTCCTTCAAGCAATTCAACAATCAAGCAATCAATTTATTAATGACCTAATTGACAAGAAAAAAGAAAAATCTAAACAAATTCTCATCAAAGGCTATAAAAACTAAAATCAAAGCAAGTGAAGGCTACTGAGATACCAAAACACACTCAGGGACACAAGGAGGACCAATTAGACCAAAGTTAATCAGAGAGAGAATCATAAAAAGGAAATTTTTTGCATCAAATAGGGATCAGTGCAAGTGCTGAAAGGGATAGGATGCACTGCAACATAGGTGCAAAGAAGGATAGGGTGCACTACAACGCACTGTCTCTAGACCAAGGGGTGCGCTGATAAGGGAATACCAAATTCCGACACAAAAATTGTAATTAAAACTCAATGAAATGTCTTCCTAACTCTAACCAGGACTGAGTGAAACTATAAGGATCAAAACAAGAGGCAAAATAAACACTAAGGGCAAAGAAAACCACCAAGGGATTGAAATCCATCCCCAATGTGGTCGCCAATTTGTTATATGAAATCTATGACTGCAGACAAAAGTGTCTTCCCTAGGCTTGGTGGACTGACCTAGAACAATACAAAGCAAAGGGCAAAATGTTTTCCTTAAAGTAACTGAATGATGGGATGAGGCCTACCTAGAATCTGTCGCAAGCTTTGCTCCTTCCTCGACTTGTACGCTCCAATCCTAGCTCTGATAACTATAATTAGAACCTGCACAATCACACAAGACAAGCCAAAGATCTATGACATCTATGTCGCATAATCCAATCACTTCATTAAATAGATCAAATTGGTATTGAAATACATGAAATCCTAACATCACATATAGGAAAACAATCTACTCTTTGTATTAATAGAAATGGAGAGAGTTACAACAAAAAATAGGAGTTGATCTTGTAGAAGAGCTCCCTAAATTGACTTGTCCTTTCCTTGCAACAGAGTATGACTCTATGTAACCCTAATGCATGGAATAATGACTCCCAAAGAAACAACACGAGGGTAGAATTAATCTCCAAAAGCCAACCCCTTGCCTATGGATGATTGTAAACATATAGATGAGGTAGGTAGTTCATGAATTCCTATCCATTTACCAATCTAGGTTTGAGATCTAGTTGAGATGGGAGGATGAGCTCAAGTGATAAGAGGTGAAAAATCCAAGGCAGGATCAGACAAGATTCAAGATTCTTATCCAAGATAAATGGTTGAAACAACCTCAGGGAGCTTCTGGAAGAGGAAGCTTCAAGATTCTTTTTATTTTTCCAAATTTTTTTGAATTAGCGCACCCCCAAGACTGAGCAACTCACTGATGATCAACGATGGTGCAAAGAGGGTCAACTTGGTAGTCAACGCTGGTCCCTAAAGGGCCAGGGTGCGTTGGGCCTTAAAAGTTTGGAAACTCAATAATTAAGAGCAGAAATTCAGGGATTCAACAAAGTCATGCTTAGGGATTTGTGTAGGGATGACAACAATATGTTTAAGGATGTGAATTGGTCTTGTTTAAAGGCCTATTGACTAGATGCGACAAAACGACCTATAAGAGTTTCTCCTGGTACCAACTTAATAGAAAAGTCCACTTCCCTGTGAGAACCAAAACCCATGAAAACAACAACAAGAGAACCAAATACACACATGAATGTACCATGCATGGCAAAACTAACAAGGAAATCATACATGCAATTCGATACCTGCAAGTAATCCCGCTGTAGCCACTTGATCCAACTCTTGCTTCCTTGATCCTTGCTCTCCTTTGCTTTCTTGTCCTTTGTAAAATTTTACTGTAGATTCAACAACTTATGTGATATGCTAAAATATAAGACAAGAATCTACTCTACTCATCAGCGAAAACCAAAATTGATTGATGAAAACAATACGCAGAAAAGGAAGAATTCCAATAGCACATAACACAATATTTTTCTGGGGAAAGCAACTGTTAAAAACGCCGAATATCTATATTGCATTAACTAGAAGATTTGAGAAGAAAATACAATGCTTGTTCAACCCGAACAATTCCCGCACTAGTACAATCTAACTCTCTACCTCACAAGCCAGCTCAAGCCAACACTTAGCCAATTTTGCTGCCTGTTAAGGCCCTACTTCCTTGCGCAATTGCTGAGAGAATTAGCCTCTATTTAATGTGGAAATTCTCAACCCATGATTGCACAATCCATCCATAAGCCTTCTACTGATTGCATGCACCATCTGTACAACTCGGAAAATTATACAACCGATTGTACACTGTCCCTGAACTCTAATCTCAACTAGGTCTTCCTCTGAACTGACATGCATGAGTTATTTTTGAGTGAATTATCAGTTATCTGATTGATCACTGCATGCGAATTAAATCCAATTTAATTCACTTGACCACTCACTAGTTCCTCCAACAGTAGAACTAGTTTAACTGTATTTAACTCAAAAGAACTCAACCTGGGCCCCTAAAATTTAGGGATCACTCTACATGACTCTAGATAGACTTCCAACTCGAATTTCCTAAGTCATTTAAGTCAATTTAACTTAATTAACTATTACAAGTTGTTATTAGAAAAAAATTACAATTTAATTCAAGGACAAATTAAATTAGAATTTCTAGATGTTATTTTTAACATTTCTTGTTGCTATTTTCAACACTCCCTCTCAACAAGAAATGAATTCAACTCTATCTCGATCTGATACCTTTGGAATGTTTTGCATGCAACACTTCTCTCTAGTGTTGTTGCTGCTGCAACTTCTGAAACTGAAAAAGCATCCAACCTGAATCAGTATGATACATCTGTCACCAGAGTCTGTGACTGCTACTAGCTCCTGCACTGTCTACTAAAAACTCTGCACTTTTGCTACCTCTACATTGTGCCATCTGCACTTCTGCCAACTCTGCTCTGTGCTCCCCAATATTTATCTATTGCTAATCTCCGCCTCTGTTACTCTGACATCTTACTACATCAACTGCCACTAATCCATCCCGCTACTATGTACTGTGGGCTCCCGTAGCAAGGTAATGATCCATGAGACAAACATCTCAATGGACTCTATACTCTTGGGACTATTACTTCAAATCGACCCACCTCTCACCTGGAGGTATGGATGCATGTGCTCCCTCTGCCCACTTGGATCGAAATTTACCCCTATTGGAGGTCTCTGCTTGAGTGGATGTCTCCACTTGGTCTCTTCTTTGCTTCTCCAATTGTGGCTGCTCCACAACTTTATGAGGCTGCTTCTGAGGCTTCTTCTGGGGTTGCATGTTGAGAGGTAATTCACTCTCCCTCTCAACCATCAAGTCTCTAACCTTTACCTTGATCCTTAGGGCTTTGCATGCATCTTGTACCTCAAGTGTATACAGGTTCTTGACTCGCACACCGATCTGTTTCACCTGTCCCACAACGATGTGTCTAAGGAAAAGCTTTCCCTTGCTAAAAATCACATCGTAGCCATAGTCTTCCAATACCGCGACGGAAACAAGATTATTCTTTAGTCCTGGAACATACATCACATCTGTGATTATGACAGGGGAGCCATACTCCCTCTAAAAGGTAACTATACCGATGTCAGTTGCGCTATACCTCCCATCATCTCCAAACTCCATGTTCTGCTTGAGGTCTTTCTCCTCGAAGTCACTGAAGATATCTCTATTCCATGTCATATGGAACGAGGCACTGCTATTGAGATACCACACGGTTCTCATTACAGTGCTGTCCATGCATGCAATGGGAGTGAAATCAAGTTTGAATTGTGAAGCTATAGCTTCACTTGCTGTCGCTATTGTTGGCTCCTTCTTGCTTGCTTTCTTTTGTGGGCAATTCATGGCATAGTGCCCGTACTCATGACAATTAAAACACTTGACTTTTGACAAGTCCTCCCTCTTGCTACCTGCCTCACCTTGGGACTTCTTTCCCTTAACTTTATTTTCTTTGATCACTAATGCAAATTTCTCTTCCACTTCTTTGGAAGACGTCCCATCTCTGGTGTTTTGTTGAATCTCTTCCTGTACCAAATTTAACAACAACCGCTCCCAATCTGGTAGCTTCCCCCTCCCATTAACAAAGTCCTAGTAACTATGCTAGTTCGTATGAAGTCCTAGAAGAGCTAGACTTACCATATCGTCTTCAGAAATAGTAATCCCGACACTTCCAAGCTCATCCTGACAATGGGTGAACTTGGTCAAGTAATTCTGAATTGAGTCGCCCTTCTCCGTCTTGATCTTTCTGAGTTTTTCCTTCAGTTCAAACTTCCTATGGTCAATGCTATTCTAAAACAGGTCCTTCAATACCTTCCACATTTCATGTGAAGTATCCTTACCATGGAGACTCGAGACAATGTGATCTCAAACTCCTTCCAGGATAATCATTCTCGCTTTTGCCACACACTTTCTCCATTCAGCTAGATCTTTAGCATAAGACGCTGGAGGCTTAGGAATTTCATGATCTATGAATTCCTTGAGGCCATTGTTTTCTAGCATTGCCTCCATCCTGTCCTTCCAAGTTATGTAATTCGAGTTGCCCTCTAAGGCATACTCACGTCACAAATCGTAGAATGACATATTGCTGCTTTGAAGTATGAACTTGCAAATTCAATTTTCACCTGCACAACAAACTCGAATTCTCCTCTTCTATATTGTCTTCAGCTCTGATACCATGTAGATTTTTACTGTAGATTCAACAACTTATGTGATATGCTAAAACATAAGACAAGAATCTACTCTACTCTTCAGCGGAAACCAAAATTGATCGATGAAAACAATAAGCAGAAAATGAAGAATTTCAATCGCACATAACACAATATTTTTCTAGGGAAAGCAACTGTTAAAAACCCTGACTATCTATATTGCATTAACCAGAAGATCTGAGAAGAAAATACAATGCTTGTTCAACCCGAACAATTCCTGCACTAGTACAATCTAACTCTCTGCCTCACAAGCTAGCTCAAGCCAACACTTAGCCAATTCAGTTTCCTGCCAAGCTCCTACTTCCTTGTGCAATTCTTGAGATAATTAGCCTCCATTGAATGTGCAAATTCTCCACCCATGATTGTGCAATCCATCCATAGGCCTTCTACTGATTGCATGCACCATCTGTACAACCATAAAATTATACAACTGATAGTACACTGTCCCTGAACTCTAATCTCAACTGGGTCTTCCTCTGAACTGACATGCATGAGTTGTTTTTGAGTGAATTATCAGTGATCTGATTGATCATTGCATGTGAATTAAATCCGATTTAATTCACTTGACCACTCACTAGTTCCTCCAACAGTTAGAACTAGTTTCACTGAATTTAACTCAAAAGAACTCAACCTGGGCCCCTAAAATTTAGGGATCACTCTACATGACTCTAGATAGACTTCCAACTCGAATTTCCTAAGTCAATTAAGTCAGTTTAACTTAATTAACTATTACAAGTTGCTATGAGAATAGAATTACAATTTAATTCACAATTTAATTCAAGAACAAATTAAATTAGAATTTCTAGATGCTATTTTTAACATTTCTTGTTGCTATTTTCAACATCCTTCCCTTGCGTTCCTTTTTCCAATGCTAGAGTGCTCCAAGAATGCTCTAAGTGTGCAATAATATCAGAGAGAGAGAATAGAGAGAGCTCCTAAATTGAACTGACAAAATGTTGTGAACTGATCCTCATGAGCCTTTTTATTATTGAGGCCTCTAATTTTTTCATTTTCCTCTATTTTTCCTTCAATTTCCTCCTCACATGCAACCTATGACCTTTCACCTCCCTTTTCTCCTATTTTCGTTTATTTTCATAAATAAATGCCAATTATTGCCTCTTTGACTTTTCAATGCCTTTGCCAATTTCCTTAGCCATAATAAATCAAATGAACATCCACTAGGATGTTTTTCCCAACATGACCTTGGTCTTATTTTGCCTTTATTAACTTTATTACATGAAATTTTAACCCAGGTTGTTATAATGAATAACTTTGTCATGATGTTATTTATCATTCTAGAAAGTCTCATTGAGTGTTTGGTAGTGGTTTCGAGCCTAGCCTGAAATGGTGTCTTAGAATCTGGGACCGCATCCTCTGAACTGGAAGTTTTGGGCTATAACCGCACCCTCACAGGATTATGCATGTGGTTGGAGGCCTATAACTGCATGGAGGCCTTGTCATGCATGCGGTTGTGGCCCCAGGTCACTAAAAAGCAATCCAACTTAGGGTTTGGACACTTGGAGTGGTTGTTTAGCTTGTGGGTGTCCTATAACTCATGAGGAAGGTCAATAAAGTTCTAGTTTGTTAATCCACTTCCTTAACTATACTTAGGAGGTTAGGTCATGTCATAGTAACCCTCAGCTCATGTTTAACCCAATAGGCCAGTTAAAGTGGGTAAATGGGAGGGGGCGTTAGACCACATTTTCCTAAGAAAGAACGCTTATACCAAAGAACGCTTATACCCCTTGTAGTGCTCTTTAATATTAGAGATAAATAACAATCAATATAACCAAGAATCTAATTAAAATTCTATTTTACTTCATTAATCAAAATACATCAAAATATCCTTTGACATAGGGCAACATTTTACAATGATACTTTCTTGGAAGGATCAACTCTTATTCACTTGCCCCTTCAAGGGGGTAACCTCCCAATGAGCTACACTCCAATACAATATTATTCCAAAACATGATGAGAAAATGAGAAATCCATATTTCTTTAGAACTCCCAAATGGAAACTATCCAATAAACCTTCTTTAGTGAGACCACATTACTTTTATTCAATGCTAACTACCTTACACGCTTTATTTAATAATAACCAACATTGTGGATCTAATCCACATTACATTAAATGACCACCATGCTTATCCTATTCTTAACTTTAATGGATCCACAAGTCCCTATTATAACCATAGGGAGTATCCCAATCAACATTACAAGCCTATATTGTAGGACCTCCTACTATCATCAAAACAACCTAGGTCATGGCGTTCATTTACCATAAGTTCTTAATTCTCCCTTTCCACACTTAGCCTAAAAAGATCCTCATGTACCATTAACAATATGAACAAGAGGTCCCATTTTATGTAAGATTAGACATAGCTTCTCCTTTCCCTTTTCATTTTAGT
Source organism: Pinus tabuliformis (assembly GCA_031772625.1). Taxonomy (NCBI): domain Eukaryota; kingdom Viridiplantae; phylum Streptophyta; class Pinopsida; order Pinales; family Pinaceae; genus Pinus; species Pinus tabuliformis. The sequence continues at coordinate 1,059,460,406 of CM062816.1, read as the reverse complement.
ACATGCATCTTTTTGGTTTCCCTACTTACATTATTGGTTGGTAGACACTACTGAAACATAACCTTGTCACCATTGTTTACTATAATACTTGTGTCAAGAGTGATAATGTAATGAAAAATCCTTGACAATGTCATATAATCTATACTTGAGTTCAAGAACTAACATATAAATAGATGTATATGATACACATACTACATACACATAATACTTGAGGAGTTGATACTTAGTGAGGCCCTTAATTTTCCTAAGCTTTATCTTGTAAGTCCTAATGGATCCTATTTGGATGCTTTGGACACTACTCTAGATCACCCCAAGCCTTCCGTGTAGCTTAATTTTTTCCATGTTTTTCCTCTTTCGTAAAATGGTTAAGACTGACTTTCAATTTTTTAAATATGAAAGAAAAAATATATATTATGACCATTTTTTTAAAATTAACTATGTAGAATATTCAATACTGAAGTCAATCATTAGGGAGGAGACAAACAAAGTTTAACAAGGAAAAAGAGTGCAACTTGAACATTGCGAAGTTAATAATAAGGTTAGGGTCACATATATTATATGTAAATGGTGACTTCTAATTTTTCTTAGCTATTTTTATAACAAAATTTAAATAGATTTAGTTATATTTGAGCATTCACAACACACTTTCTCATAAAACAACATATAACTTTCTCATAAAGAAAAAACAACATTATTACATAATAAAATTTTATCTTTCAAACAAAATCAATTATAAGTACAATCAAGAGATAAACAAATATTTATTTAATTAAAGACAACATATACCTTTCTCATAAAGGAAAAACAACATTATTACATAATAAAATTTAATCTTTCAAACAAAATCAATTATAAGTACAATTAAGAGATATACACATTTTAATTTAATTAAAGACAAGTTTAGGCAAATTAGGAGGGGAGAATTGTATTAAAAAATTTCAAATATAAGTACAATCAAGAGATAAGCAAATATTAATTTAATTAGAGACATGTTTACACAAATTGGGAGGTGAGAATTGTAGATGGAGGGAGCTCACTCAGAGAATATGATTTGTTAGATTTGACATTAAGAGGATGTATAAGCTATACTTCGAGCCATATAAATTAAAAGGTTGATTAATGTGGATACACTTAAAACATTGACGCAAATAAAAAAGACAACTCGGTTAAAAGTCAATGATATTTGACATTAAGAAGATGTATACACTATACTTCAAGTCATATTAAAACATTGATGTAAATAAAAAAGACAGTTGAGTTAAGAGTCAATGATTATTGAGAGAATATGATTGATTAGATTTGACATTAAGATGACATATACACTAAACCTCCAACCATATAAATTAAATGGTTGATGAATGTTGATAGACTTAAAACATTGATGCAAATAAGAAAGACAACTAAGTTAACATCCACACAAATAAAAAAGACAATTAGATTAAAAATCAAGAATACGACTAATAAACCTTTTAACAATATAAATAATTATAAGTCTCCTAACACAAATAACTTAATAAATTTAAGCAAAACATTTCATCAAATAACAAACCAAACTTTTTAATAAAATAAAAATTATAAATCTCCATTTAAACCAAACCTTTCAAAAAAATATATTAATTCTTATAAAAATTTAAAAACTGCAAAATATTTTTCATTTAATTTTTTTATATAAATACCTTTCTACTACATAAACACACCTATCAACGTAACCACACTTCATAATCAAATACAAAACATACAATCACATCAGAAAAATTGAGTATTTCAATGCCAGGAAAAACCTCAGAGATAATAACTGAAAGGGACAGATTGCTATGGAAACACGCATTCAGAGTTGCTAACCTACCTCAAGGTAAAGATGAGTAGCAAAAGCTTTTTCTTAAAAGGTCTCCCCAAAGAATCTGAGAGTTTATCTCAGGGTTAAGATGAGTAGCAAAACCTTTTTCCTAAAAGGTCTCCTGCAAGAATCTCAGTGTTTATCTCATCCATTAATATGTAAGATTTAAATTGGAGTTTACCAAAGGTGAATCGCTGAGATTAATTAAAAAGTTTACTTCATATGCCATAGAAGCTTCTCTGAAGAAGTCTGTTCCGTTCATCACTATTTTCTTTCTTTCTTTTTTTATTTGCAGAAATTGAAGACTTTGAGACTCTTCATGTTGTTGCCGCGGTTTTATACCGACTTCACAACTTTCTTTTTTTATTTGCAGAAATTGAAGACTTTGAGAATCTTCATGTTGTTGTCGTGGTTTTATACCGACTTCACAACTTCCTTTTTTTATTTGCAGAATTGAAGACTTTGAGAATCGTCATGTTGTTGCCGAGGTTTTATACCGACTTCACAAACCAATGGGTCATCTTGGCTTTAATTTATTCTCACATCCTTTGTAGGTTGCTTTTTTAGATTCTTTTAGGTTTTTATTGTGTGGCGGACTTCAAAATTGTTAGTGATCGACTTCAGGGGAGTCCAAGTCCGGAGTTTCGATTTATATCAACCCTTTTGGCATAATCTCGTTTCTCTTTCTCCTTCCGCAAACGAGGGCTGCTGGGTGGAGCTTGTGCACTCGCCTACAGACATATACAGCGTTATAACGCATCGTTTCCTCGGGTAAGTGCCCGTCCGCCTTCCTTCTTTATGTTGATATTGAAATTGGAATTTGGATTGAGATTCTCAGCAGTTTCAGAGGATTTTAGCTGGATCTCCTTTCATGTTTTCATTGCACTGATTCTATGTTCTATTTGCCTGTGTTTTGGAGTTATTGGATTTCGATCGATGGTTTAGGTTTAACTCTGTTGTATAAATCAATATATTGCATAGATCGAGGTTCGATTCGCGCATTCGCTTGCATCCTGCCTCTGTCTTATGATTATGACCTTGCTTTGTTATTGAGCTGCTCTACAATTTTACTTTTTATTAAAAATTGACAGGTCTTGCATGCTTGACATGGTCTATTGTAGGATTTCCTTCACTTGGTCTTTGTTCTCATTGTCTGTTGATTTGGGTTTGAGGCAAAGCGGGTTTGGTCTAGTGGCTTTGATTGTACCATGTGGATTGATTTTGTTTCTGGGAAATCCGCTTGTATAAGTCCACCATATACTCTATTTTGTGAGCCCTCGCAGGGCCTCTGGCAGATTTTGAACTTCATTTGGTAGTTCAGGTCTTTTCTGCTTTATATAACAACGGTTTGTATTAATAAACATGTATCACATCAGCAGCCCTTCCATAAAAGGAAAAACTGGTACAGTGCACTCTGCAAAGCAGACAAGGATGCCAACCGTGTTAGCATCAGAGGAAGGGAGGAGGGTAAGCATCAATCACATTGAAAGCCGAACTTTTACAGTGCTTCCCTTTTATCTGTTGAGACTTTCGTATTTTTGTTTGTTAAGGGAAGCCCCCCTTTTGACTGGAGATGGTACATAACTTTTTACAATATCAGCTTTACAACCAGAAGACCTTTGGCTACGAAGCCATGACACCGGGGTAGCTGTTCCGTCAAAGTCATCCAGTACTTGCATCTTGTCTTATCCACAAAGACTGTATTAGCAAGTGGACCACCATTAACAGCTTTGTCACACTAAACATGTAGCCATTTTGTGAATTAACATGATCCACACCTCGGGGGGACTCAACCAACCGCTTGACACAAGGAGCAGACATGCCTGATTTTGAAAACGTGTCAAGTGCTCCAAGTTGCTGCTGCCAGACCACAGCCAGTTGGACCTTGAGACTATTTGATCCATGCTTTTTATAATTGTTATTATTCGTTTCTTTGAGGTTATGTTTCTCTTTCTTGTGCAGTACTTTTGCTGTTTAGATTCATTTGTAGCTTATCTATGTTAGACTCCTAGTTGTTGGTAGTTCTTGACTGGGTTTGTTCTTGGCCTGATTGATGATTGAATATGGGTTTTTAATTAAATATTTTGTGTTCTTACTGGCATCGATACTACAATCTCTGGTGTAAATTTTGATCCCCCCACTTTTATTCATGTGTCAGGATATACTTTTTGCCGCGAAGCTGTAAGATTTGCCTCGCTGATTTCTTAATCAGCACAGGCGGTTACAGCGTGCTTGTGTATCTGAAAACAGTCTAACCAGAGGAGTTTGAAAGGGTTTACTTATCCACACTCCCCGATTATTTATTTTGGGCAAAGATGGCAGATGGACAGGAGACTGATAAGAATATCGAGATATGGAAGATCAAGAAATTGATAAAAGGCCTGGAATCTGCTAGGGGTAATGGTACAAGTATGATATCTTTAATCATGCCTCCAAGGGATCAAATCTCGCGTGTCACAAAAATGCTCGGTGATGAATTTGGAACAGCATCCAACATCAAGAGTAGGGTAAACCGACAATCAGTTCTAGGTGCCATCACATCTGCACAGCAAAGGCTGAAACTCTACAATAGGGTTCCTCCAAATGGTTTGGTGCTTTATACTGGAACCATTGTCAATGATGAGGGGAAAGAAAAGAAAGTTACATTTGATTTTGAGCCGTTCAAGCCTATTAATGCATCTCTGTATCTTTGTGATAACAAGTTCCATACCGAGGCACTTAATGAACTCCTCGAATCTGATGATAAGTTTGGATTTATAGTCATGGATGGTAATGGTACACTGTTTGGTACCCTGAGTGGTAACACTCGTGAAGTGCTTCACAAATTCACTGTTGATCTTCCAAAAAAGCATGGAAGAGGAGGACAGTCAGCCTTGCGTTTTGCACGTCTTCGAATGGAAAAGCGTCATAATTATGTAAGGAAGACAGCAGAGCTAGCAACTCAATTTTTCATAAATCCTGCTACTAGCCAGCCCAATGTTTCGGGATTAATTTTAGCTGGATCCGCAGATTTTAAAACAGAATTGAGCCAGTCTGACATGTTTGATCCCAGGCTACAAGCTAAGATTCTAAATGTGGTGGATGTATCCTATGGGGGAGAGAACGGTTTCAATCAAGCGATTGAACTATCATCAGAGATACTATCAAATGTAAAATTCATACAAGAGAAACGTCTAATAGGAAAATATTTTGAGGAGATAAGCCAGGATACGGGAAAATATGTTTTTGGGGTTGAAGACACTCTCAAGGCACTGGAGATGGGTGCCGTTGAAACCTTGATAGTATGGGAGAATTTGGATATTAGCAGATATGTATTGAAGCATTCAGTGACGGGGGAAATAATTATAAAGCACTTGAATAAAGACCAAGAGGCGGATCCGAGCAATTTTAGGGATTCAGCTTCACCTGCTGAGTTGGAAGTTCAGGAGAAAACATCCCTACTGGAATGGTTTGCAAATGAGTACAAGCGCTTCGGCTGCAGTCTTGAGTTTGTTACTAACAAATCCCAGGAGGGTTCACAATTTTGTAGGGGCTTTGGTGGTATCGGTGGAATCCTTCGATACCAGCTAGATATGAGGACTTTTGACGAGTTGTCTGATGATGGAGGTGTTTACGAAGATTCAGACTAGCAATCAATTTTTCGTCATCTCAAGGATGCTGACTGCAGCTCGGAGTTGGGATTGGGTTATCCTGTTGCTTCTCTTTTGAGCTTCAGAAGCATAGGGTCAGTATTACTCGTTATCTAAATGCCCTGGGATTTTTAGTTAAATTATTTTGAGTCAGATGTCATGTGGAGTTTTGCTTAACTTGTGGACTAATATGCTTTTAGTATAATAAAAATTCAGTGAACAAAGTTGGGAATGCTTGGTGCATTGTTTTTTTTCTTTGTTCACGGGTATCACAGAAGCATAGGTTCTTATGCAAGGTTTCAGTCAATGCAGTGTTCATCAAAAGAATATGAATTTCTGATCAATTCGTTGCCTTAGTAATTTTGATTATATAGATATCGAATGCAATTTCGTGAGCTTATGCCCAATTTGGGTTTACTAATGGTGCATTAGTGTTTTGGTCCAGCTGTTGGAATTCAGGATCTGAGCTGCTGGTGGGCATTATTGGCTTATCAATGTTTTATCTGCATTAATCACAATTTCTCCATCTGGTAGATTCATCTGGTATTGTATCACAATCCAGATTCACAGTTATTATTGGAGTTTATGGAGACTTATATGAGTGCTTCTTTTAGTGGTACTGAGATTCTGTTATTAAGCAACAATTAAAATTTAATATTACAGATATTCAGTCCTGCTCAAGCCTGTTATGGCTCGTATTTTTTATGCCAAAGGTTCCCCTTTTAGTGTGAAGTGCGTTGGAACTTGGTGCAGCCGGTAGTTAATTATCTTACAAACCATACGACTGAAAGAAGCAAATAAGATTTTTGCAATAGCCATCATTATCAATTTTCATCACGTGGAGTCTTTTAAGCCAAGATGATCTTATAAACTTCGGTGCTCTGAAATCAAGCAACAGTTTGTTACCTCAAATTATATAGCATGGTTTCTTATTTAAAGTATTAGTACATATCTCTTCAAAGTTGCGTTCTTTTTGATTGGATTCTGAATGTGCATTTTGCTGGTGTCCAGTTTGGTGTCATTCCTCTTCTAATTCCATGAGATCTTTTAATGTTTATGTTAATTGAGCTCTCGCACTAGTAAAGAGTCAGCTGATTTGCACTCCCTTATAAGATGATTTCAATTTGATACTATATTTTGTTTAAAAATCATTGGACAGCAAAAGTGACTGTCCTCTTTTGTTCTTTTTGCTTTCCATGGATTGGTTGCTATGTTCTGAATTTGTAGTGTGTAAAGTTTAAACTGTTCAATGTGGCTTTTAACATCTTGATTTGGAGACTATAAAATAAGATTTTGTCTGGGTAACTCAGTTTGCCTTCGAGTTAGGGACCTTACTTCAATATGCTTTAACCTTCCCTGAGCTATGCATAATACTTTTTCTGTAGCACAGAGAAGGTGCTTGACAGGAGTGGGGCTCTCTTCAACCATTTCGAAAAGATAACCATCCCATATGGAGTGAGCGGGTTGCTGGCTTTGGTTTTTAGACCTGATCTGCTGAGTAAGGGGGGTTTGCCATTAACAGCAGAGGTAAATGGGCAAGTACACTTTGCCTCCTGCAAGTAATAAGGTCACCCGCTGGTTTCAACACTTTATGACCAAACAGTGAGTGACCATCCCCGCTGGAATTGTTGTGATTATCCGTGTCTGGTGGTGGAGGATCTGCACTTTATTATCCCTGGATGTTGTTGGGTATATTCCACTTCCCACCAATTAGTTATTTGTCACCTGCACTACATGCCTGATTGCCTGCACCCCCTTGAGTTGCCGGGAAGGTCTTTCTCAGAGCTCACCTTCCTGAATTATATTTCCATTAGTTGACCTTTGAATTTATTCTTATTCTGTTCTCACTTGGATCGAAGATCCAAATTTTCTAGAATTCATGTGGTATTCCAATAGAAATGAGCAAGTTTTAATTTTTTTTATCTCATAATTACTTGGTCAAGTCTGATTTCGGTGAGGGTGTTGCCTAGAATCTCTGAATGTTGGTTTTGTTTTGAGTTCACATTTCTCAGATATTTATTCATATAACTCTGCCTTTAGGACGTTGCACCGAGCCTCGAGGAATGCCCCTTTTCAGTTGGCTGTTCTTACAGTATAGATCTATGAAAATGGGTAACAAAGAAATATTGTTGTATACCAGCCACTTGGTCTTCTTTTGGTCACTATAAGCTTGTACATGAGCCATTGGTGGTTGGTTATGACAGGCAATAAGCAATATATTATTGTTTCCAAAATGGTTCGGAATTCCTCCAAGCAACAATTTTTATAAGCTTGTACATGAGCCATTGGTGGTTGGTTTTGATAGGCAATAAGCAATCTATTACTGTTTCCAAAATGGTTCGGAATTCCTCCAAGCAACAATTTATATGAATATTTGAGGGCAAGTATGTGATGGACAATAAGCAATTTATTATTATCCTTGAAATGAAATGAAATGAAATTATTTTAACGTCCATGAGACTAAAAATAGCCTATGGGATAGATTGCTTCTTCATCTGGTTCTTGTATTTGACCCTTTCTTGTGAAGTCTCACAATAAATGCTCCCAGCTTCTCAACAAACCCTTCGCTGAATAGATTATCCCAAGAGCTAGCGGCCAAAATATCTGCATAACTTTCCTTCTTGTTTTTGAAGGTCTCACATTCTAAAATGAAATGTTTTTCTATTTCCACTTTTCCGGAAGAGCAAAAAATACACTCTTTCCTCCCACGTTTCTTTTGGCTTTTTCCAGCGCCCTGTTTCACAACGGAGTTGATGAGAATTAATTCTTAATTGAGCAATAAGAATTTTGTCTCTCCAAGAAATATTGGCCTCTATGTATGCTTTTTGTTGATGATTATGAGTGGGATTAAACTCTTCAATATAATACTTCCTTCTTTCTTCTTAGCTCCTAACTACATTTGTGGAACTTATCCATAACAAAAGTTTTTATCTCTTCATTGCTTGTGGGACACATGTTCAAGCAAATACCTAATTTACTAACCATTTGTTATTTTGCCACATCTAAGTCATATTTATTTTACACAATATTTCATTAAACATAATCTTAGACCATATGCCCTCTTTTCCATTTGCTCATTTTTTTTTAAGTACTTTATGGCTCGTGCCATAGCAATTGCTTCAATAGGAGCAGCCCCTATTTCACTTAACAAGATAGCACAAGGAATTGCACTTTTAATTTTGAATTTGTTTGTAATCAAACTCTTACGAATTTTCTCAATTTGTTTTCACTACATTTTGGATGTACCGCTGGCCCACAATTCACAACTGTAAAGAATCACTTGAATCACTAAAAGCCCAAAAAGAGTTAAAGTGTTTTTCTAGTGCCATAACTCTGCCTCTATACACCTGTTTTGAAAAGCATAAAATGCTTTCCAACCTCTTAAATTTCTTTTATTTCTACACCCATCATAGCTTATATTTTTGTTGAAGTCAATTCCGAGGTATTGGTAATCCACAACTTTTTCCAGAATGTTATATTCAAAGTAAAACTTATGCTAGTTATGCTTTCTTTTGTTAGAGAAAACCACTACTTTTGTTTTGCTAATATTGACTTGCATCCTCAACCTTCTACAAAAATGCTCAAGGGAAAGTAAATGCTCTTGCAAACCAAGTTCAATTTCAACAATCAGAATAAGGTCATCTGCGTACAAAAGAAGCCTTATAACAAACCAAATGGATATTGTCACCCCACTACTTTCGTTTTACTAATATTGACTTGCATCTTCACCTTTCTACAAAAATGCTCAAGGGAAAGTAAGTGCTTTTGCAAACCAAGCGCAATTTTGACAATCAGAATAAGGTCATCTGCGTACAAAAGAAGCCTTATAACAAACTTGCCCAAATGGATATTGTCACCCCTTGTGAATTTAGACACTCTTCAAGCTTGTCGATATATAAACCAAGAAGGGTAGGAGACAATGGACAACCTTGCTTTACCTCAATATCGCTTTTAAAACTTTCAAAATTTCTTGCTGAATTGTTAATTTTGACTTTCACCTCTTCATACAACGTATGCACAATTGCTCTCAAATGCCCGGGAACCTCGAGTTCCTCCATTCTGTGACAAAGCTTATCCGTAGGAACCGTGTCAAAGGCTTTTTTGAAATCAACAAAGCAACAAAATACTTCGTTTTTCTCCCAAACTTTTTCAATGATGTGCCTTAAAGTTATACCATGATCAAATGTGGAATGTTTAGGTCTAAAACCTGCTTGCCCTTTAGCACGTTTATCTCTTTCTTTTGTCCACTTGCTGATTTTATTTTCTAACATGTTTCCAAATAACTTTGCAAACAAGGGGTTTATCATTATGGTCCTATAATTGGAGGGATTCTTGACATTACCACTCTTGAAAATGTTTTTTGCTAGAGTAGTTGTCCAATCTGTGGAGAACCCTTGTTGTATGATGTTGAAATTTTTTGTGATGTGAGGTGCAAGAATTTTTAAGCCCCACTTTGGATGCTCTGTTTGGAGTTCAACTAAGTCTTTTGCTTTTCCAACACCCAACTTCTTGATACCCATCACCACCTCTTGCATTGTGAAGAGTTTTGTATCAATGTTGACCAAGGGAGGAGGGTCAACCTTGTGAACTTGCTCGTAAAGTTGTCTTGCATAGTCGAATCATTTAGACGCTGTAATGTTGTTTTGAGTTTGCACCTTTTTTGGTTGGAGCTCCTTCCAAAATAATTTGGGGTCATTTTTCCAAACGAAGATTAGTTCTCTCCAAGAAATAATGAAATCAACATTTTTCTTTCTTAATATCTGCGTGTAAGCTTTGGGCTTTATGTTATCCTTGTTTAACTCTTTCCACATTCTCCTTGCCTTTTTGCATTCCTCGTCAAACGAGCATTGATTTGAAAGCAATTTGTTTGAGACTTCTTAATTTTTGCTCTTTTGCACTCTGCAAGTGCGCTTTGAATTAAATGTGTTAATTCGTGACTATGAACACTGTGAAATGAGATTTTCTCCTTCTCGAAGAGCCTCTCTAGCATTATGTTGAAGGTATTACAATTTTCTGGAGCCAAAAGAATTTTGCGCCTTGGGAGACTTTGTTTAAACAATGTTTTTGACCTTAACTGTGTCTTGTCGGTCCAAGAGGAACTTAAATAAATTGGTTTGTGATTTGATTTTAAGTCTCAAATTTGATTTTCAATCAAAACTTCTTCCATTTTCTCACACAAACTATGCGAACAAATTACATAATCTACTACACTTGCTCCATTGTAAGTATTGCAAGTGAAATTACAACAAAGAATGTTTGCTTGCTCACTTGCAGTCCTAGCATTGAAATCACCCATTATAAGGACTTCACCTAGCTGAGAATATGTTGCAATATTTGCTTTTAGGGCTGCAAAGATATCTTTGTGGTCAAGCCCTCTATTTTTATTGATTTTTGAAACTTGCGACACAAAATAATATGTTGCAATTTTAATGTGATTTCCATTTTATGATATTTTAAACCAAATGAATTGTTTATTTGAGTCTTATTTTTCTAGCTGAATGAAATAACCTTTTATTTCTCTCACTAATACCAGGACACTCCCGTGTCCTTTGCCATTCCTCACTGCCTTGTTCCACACTGCCATCTTCCAGTACCCTGCAACAAAGGTGTTTTGCACCTTTCATGCTCATGTGTTTCTATAAGGCAAATTATGTCTCTATCATCCGCAATAGGCCCTAACCCAGGTCCTCGTACCCATGGGTAATCCTTGCAGTTCCAACAAACTAATCTTAAGGAAACTTGGGTATGACTTGATTGCTATTTGTTTTGACATGCAAGAGTCATAGTTGAGTCTTTGTCCCTGCTTGTTCATATTGACCTTGCTTTTCGATTTCTTGCTAAATAATTTGTTGCCTCTTCTTTGTCATCGTCTTGCTGCCTTGTTTTGGAAGGAGGTCCAAATCGCGCTATCACAACTTTACCTTTATAAATCCATGCTTTCTTTCTCTAATCTCTCGCTGCCCTAACTTTTGACATTCCCTCCCTCCTTTCCTCATGTTGTCTTATAATTAAATCTTCTTCTAGAAAAGAGCAAGAACCCCTCAAGAGCTGCTTCTTGCTTATAATGATCTATTTATCACGTAAGCTAGGCATGATGAATTTTATGGGCCCCACTCTCTCACGGTTAAACTTACCTACTCTCCATGCTTGGCATATTTGTCTTTGACATAGCAATTTGTCTTTCAAGAAATCTCTTGCAAGCTCAAGAGTACATTCATTTTTCCCATAGTCTTTCACCCCTTTAATAATTATGTTTGCTGCTTTATCTTGACTTTCCTTGCTTTCTCTATCTTGCATGTTGCCAACCCAGAGGTTTGCTTCTCCTTCCCTATTAGCATAATTGCTAATAATTTGAGCCCAGGTTTTGGAGACTTTTGTGGAACCTCCTTTACTTTCTCCTCTTGCTGTCTCTTCATGGTTGCCTATTTGGGCAACCATTTTCCCTTTATCTTGGGATGGTTTCACATTCATCACCTCTGTACTCTCCACTACAAATTTCTTCATGTTTTGCACAACAACCTTCACGCGTTTCCATTCTGTCTTCCCTATCAGGTGAGCTTCTTGTAACAATGCCACTTGCTCCTTCAAAACTTTATTGCTTTTTGGTAAAGCTTGGTTTTCAATTGTTATTACCTGCTCTTTAGCTTCTAAAACCTCCAACCTCTTTTTTGCACTTAACAATTCTTTCACATAAAGATTAGATGACCAAGTGAGAGGTGTGGATGTGGGACTATAGAAGACAAATTCATTAATGACTTTTTTGGGCCTGTTGTTGCCACATGCTTGCAAAGGGGATTTGTTTGAATATTGCTTATTACGAAGGGCTCGAGTACTTTCCCTTTGAGACCGTTTTTCCTTGTTTGCTTCCATTTTAGACGGGCTAGTATTTGTTTTAAAATGCCCCAATTTTGTTTGGCATTGACCCAAACCCACTTCTCAGCTTTGGCTGATGAGACAATTTTCACTTGCCCTGGATCAATTATTTCCATAGGTTCTAAAATTTTATTGTCTCGTTGTCATGTTTGAATGCATTTATGATGCAAGCAATTGTATATGTTAAACCTCCAACCCTTTTACTGTTGCAGTGCCAAACTCCTAATTCCTCCACCCAACTTCGAATAGTGCCTCCCTCAAACCCAAACTCTCCTTTGGACAATCCCTATTTTTTTCTAAAACCCAGGAAAAACCTTTCCCATTCCAGTATTTTAGAGCCCATTTTTGATGGTCAATAATTCGAGATTACCCCACTGAACTCAAAGAAAACCACTCTTGAACCTGATCAAGATTCAGATGCTACTGTTATGAAATTTTGTATTGTGATTCACTGTATGCTGTCTATGTGATCTCGTTATAAACCCTGTAATGTCGACACCCATTAGCAGTATCTTCGAAGGGGTCTTTTAAATCACAACATCTAAACAGGGTTTTGATGTCATGACCTCCTCCGTTTGCTAAGATCTCCTCGCATTTTCAACTATGAATGTGGATCCGTTGTTGACTAAAACATCTTTCCCATAATTTATTGTATTCATTGAGAGAAGCAGGGAAACATCTCCTAAACGAACAAATTTAGCAGCAACCATTGTCAACACTGCTAAAGAGAAACCATTATCAAAACCCTTGTGTAAACTACATCATTCAGAATCTTCAACAATTTATATGAATATCCAAATTTCTCTAAGCAACAATTTATATGAATATTTCGAGTGTAATTATGGGATGCATGGAGTAGGTGTTACTGTGGATTAGGTGCTTGTTGCACTTAGAGGTGCTCTCCAACCTAGTATGGAAGAGATGTTGTAATGTCTGTCTTGTTAAACATTTTGACTTGGTCAAATTACATAAAAAATAAAAATAAAAATAATTAAAATTAAAAATAGAGATAATAATAGTTATAATTACTAATAAAACATTTTAAATGGGAAAAAAAATAAAAATAATAAGCTCCCTAGTTGAGAATGGTAGAGAGGAAAATAAAATAAAAATAAGTAATTGCTCTCTATAGATAATAAAAATAATTAAAATTAAAAAATAGAAATAATAATAATTGAAATTAAAAATAGAAAAAATAATAATTATAATTATTAATAAAACATTTTGAATAGGAAAAATAAAAATAAAAATAAAAATAATAATAATAAGCTTGTTAAATAATTGCTTTCCATGATAGAGATGGTGTAATGTATATCACCCATGAGATTGATAATCCATGGAATTGACCCATAGTATTCATATGAAATAGACGAATTGAAATGATAGCATACAAATTTGCAGAACTGAATGAGCCATTGATTTATGATTTTTACATTTCTAACAGAAACAAAATCATTCACAATATTCTTTATTTTAAAGAAATCTTATGACTTTAATTTAAAGAGTACTCCAATTAGTGATGTAAGCAAAATGAATTTTAAGAGGATTTAATTCACTATTTCTCTATTTTGCCTATCTTATTTAGGGATTTAATCAAATTGAATCTTTCAAATTACCAAAGTAAATTTGATTAGGTGCAACCAATAAAACAATGCATTCTTTGAAGGAAATAGTATTCATTTAATTTAAAAGGTAAGTCTCTATTCAATCATCATAGCTAGAATGTGATTGATTATGATTTAATTTATTTTTGTGGATTTGGATTTCATTTCTTCGTTTAATCTTATTTAGGGATAAATAATTTGTAAATAGGGTGTCCAACTTTATAAATTTTATTTTATTTTTTAATTAGAACTTCAAAATTATTGTTACACTATTTTTAGTAAATATTCATTCTTAAATATTAGGTTCATAAAGAATATTTACTTTCCATTAAAGTAGATAGACATTGTATACATGTAAATCTATTCTTAATAAAGTAGATTATAAAAAAATTATATTTTACTTATTGCTAAAATTTTAAATATTAAGATTTATTTTCTCAATATTATATTATTGTGAGTTTCATAAATTAGAATTAATTTCTCAAATGCTATATTTTAATAATGTTATAAACCAATGTATCTAAATTTTCGATCTATCAAGCTGGTGATATTTATTATTTATTGTAATATATGTTATATTATTATAGATTTATTTTAATTTCGAAATTATTAAGTGTTTTAAATGATCAAATTTTGATAGGTGTAATTTTTATTATTATTTAATTTTATTTGTTAATTCATTCGTATTAAATGATTAAAAAAATTATATTTTAAGAAATTTGATCCATTTGTATTTGATAAATCTAGGGCTAAAACTAATTATATTGATTTATAAAATTTTAAAATAATTGTCTTGTTTCAACTTAAGCTAGATGAGGATTTGTTATTTGTTATTTTTTTTTAATTGAGGGCTTAGATTGGTTCTCAAGGGAATATGCTCAGCATATGCTTTGTCTTAATGCTTATTAATGGTTGAATTGAATTTTCATAAATTAAAAAAATTAGATTCGTGCTCTCTACCCACCAATTTCCTAGGGATTTGAGATTACTCCAATGCTAATAAGTTCCTCCAAATAAGTTTTTCAGTATTATTTATAACATTCAATCATATATAAGCAAATTTTATTTAGCAAAATGGTCCTTTTTACAATAAGATGTGTAATTTTTTTTTTTTGACCCATAACCTTTTATCCATGATTAGTAAGATAAATGTGTGCATTCCCAATATTTTTTTTGTTTGATTATATTTAGATTTAAAAATTTTAAAAACTTTAATGTGAAATATTATATTTTTAAAATAGAACATTAAATAATAATAATAAATATAATGCTGAATAAATTAAAAAGTAATAAGTAAAAAATAATAAATATATCAATTTATTATATTATAAATTTATTTTTATTAATAAAATTATAAACATTATTATTATTATTATTTCAGTGTATATCACATTAAAATAATTTAATAATAATAATTTAAATCATGATATTTTAGAACATATAACTAATAAATATATAAAAACTTTATAAATTTAATTAATAAATATATAATTAAAATAAAAATATTTTTAAATATAAAAATTAAAATATACACGATTACTTGTAAATTATTGACCATACAAATTAAAATAATGATTTGTATTTATATATGTATATAATTAAAAACTTTAATACATCTACAACAAAAATGTACCATATATATAAAATGCATCATATATAAAATTTGGGTTTTAATAAAATATATATATGTATATGCCTTATATATATAAAATTAAAGTTTTAATAAAATTAAATGTGGAATTTATATAAATATAAATAATATTATTAAAAACTAACTTAGGTTTATATTAATTTTGGATTTATTTATAGGATTATTTTTTGAAATACAAATATTTTAAAAAATTTACATTTTAAAAAAATAATCATTTTTTTACTTTTAAATCTAAAATTAAAATAAATTTACACTAACTAAAAATAAATTAATAGACATTTTCTTAAAAATTTCTAAACATTTTTTATTTTTTATTTTTTAAGAAGATTTCTTTTGCGGAGATCACATTATAATACTTTTGTCGAAGCGTTTCGAACCAACTAGATCATGGCTGCATGTTAAATAGGGAAAGCAAATCTTCCAACGACTAAATTTGACTAGGAAAATGCTACATTGGATTGGGTAATTTGATTGAGAAACAATTAAATTTGATAGGCCAATGTAATTGAACGAAAGAAAGGGACATGAAAAGTAATTTTTTGTTATAATTATTACCAAAATTTTGTTATATTTATTACTGAAGTTTGAATAAAGGTAAAGTTTGTATTTAATAATCAAGAGTATGAATCAATTAGTTATTAATAGGCCTATTTCCCTAATTATAATTATATAAATAAATGGTTAGTTAATTAATATGTAAGTTAGTTTTTGTTATATTTATTTCCAAAAAATGTAATTGTTTGAAATAACTACCAAAACCAATCAAACAAACATTAATTACTAATCTAATATTAAAAAACCATATAAAACGTTTTCTTTGATAATTGAAATCATATTATGGAATAATAAATAATTATATATGTATATTATGAATTTAATTATATATATAATTGTAAGATCAAAAACTTTAAATCAATCTGATTGGCCTGTTAAATTTAATTGTTTTTGAGTCAAATTCCCTTGTCCAATGTGGCCGTTTCCTAGTCAAATTTAGCCATTGGAAGATCTGCTCTCTCTATTTATCATGCAGCGATGATCTGATTCTTCAACTTGTCTTCATCACGAATCACACTTGTCAGTTTGAAACACGTTGACAAAAGTATTATAATGTGATCTCCAAAAAATATCCTAAAAAACTTAATATAGATCATAGAAATTTAATTCAACAATATTTTTAATATAATATGAAAGTATTTCTGATAAAACACCCACCAACTTCGTGGAAAAAGGCGCTGACTGCTTTCAATATAATAATAAGAAGTTTTAGAAATAGTAATAATGATCAACAATTTCAGAAAGCAAGAATCCGAATACAAATAAACATAAATCAGCGGTCCATTGGGCTTTGGGTTTATAGTTTTTATTAGTGGCAAGCTGTCCGTTGGGCTTTGCGTCTGTGGTTTATTGGTGGCAAGGTAATGGGACTTTATTCCAACGTGTCTGTGGTTGATTTTCAACGCATTCATACTTGAGTCTTGATAAAAATGGGGTGATTCTTATGATTAAAAATCAATAGATCAGTTGTAAAAGTTGAACTATCGATGGTTATTTTTTTTATTTTTTTTTTCATTGCAAAAATCGTAACTTTTTATTAATTATAGAAAAATTACACACTGTAGATGCGATTGCATATGTTGTATCTTTTCTAGTCTTCGAGGACTTGATTAAAAAAAAAATACACAAAAAATATATGTATTTTGTAGGAATTTACAGGGTAAGTTCCTCAGACAGAACACCAAAGGATACCGCTCACAAACAGATCAAAGATCAATACACCAGTGTTTTGACGTGGTCAAAACCCTCAAAAGGGAAACAGTCCACGGCCTGAGCCAACGCGGCCACTTCAGGCAATTTATTAATAAAAGAATGAAAATTTACATATGCTTCTCTTATAGACGGATTACCCTACAAATGACCCTCCATGCTCTTTAAATAGAGATCATGGACCAATCGGGTGTTAAGCCACGGATCAAGTGTCGGTAATATTGATGAGAGAATGAACCTTCGGATCATTACATATCGTGACCGTCGGATTGTAAGTTACAAAATATACATGGTAAAGAAACACACTTTACCTAACTCTATACTAGACCAAGTTATACTTAACTATTTCCTATGTGTCGGAATATCCTAACATCCCCCCTTAAGAACAACTTGGGATAGGATTGAAGGGTTTACAAATATGACACAATAGGAGAAGGAAGGAGGCACTAGAGCCTATCCCCCCTTAGTGACAACTTCCTGAACTCCAACCATAAATCGAAGTTTAGTGAACTTCGCCTCTGTGAGAGCCTTTGTAAAGATATTTGCAACTTGATCATCTGTTGAACAATATTGCACTACATGTACATGGTCGTGAATGAGCTTTCTGATGAAGTGCATGTGCAGTTTAATGTGTTTGTTGCGCTGATGTTGGACTGGATCTTTGCATAGCTGAATGGCACTTTGATTATCACACCAAAGTGTAGTCGGATGCTGCTGCTGAAAGCCAAACTCTGACAGGATCTGACGAAGCCACAAGGCTTCCTTACTAGCTTCTACGGCACCACGATACTCTGCTTCTGCTGAAGAAAGAGAAATGGCACCTTGTTTCTTGCAAGCCCATGTAATAGGTCCTGAACCAAGAGTGAACACATAACCTGCAGTAGACTTTCGATCATCAGGGTCACCAGCCCAATCAGAATCAGTGAAACCAACCAATAGAGGAGCTGCTTCGGCACTGTAATGAATCCCAAACTGAACTGTATCTCGAACATAACGAAATATTCTTTTAGCTGCTTTCCAATGACTTTCATGTGGGTTTTGCATAAACCGAGCAACAAGGCCAACGACAAAGGAAAGGTCAGGACGAGTATGGGTTAGATACAAAATTTTTCCTACAAGTTGACGGTATAAGGTAGCATCAACTTCAGAAGAAGTAGAAGTGACTGAAAGTTTGACTCCAGACTGAAAGGGAGAAGGGGCTGGCTTACAGTCTTCCATGTGAAAATGGCGTAGAATATCACAGGCATACTTGGACTGAGAAAGGGAAATACCTTCCTTGGATTGCAAGACTTGAAGACCGAGAAAATAATGTAAGTGTCCTAAGTCTATCATTTCAAACTTCCTTTTAAGGCTAGACTTCACATGGTTTATAAGGTTGGGATCACTACCAGTCAGGATAAGATCATCAACATAAAGAACAAGAATGATAAGAGACTTGCCCATTTTCTTAGTGTAGACAGTATTGTCAGAATGACACCTAGAGAAGCCAGATTCTAAAAGAAAGTTATCCATTTTGGCATACCAAGCTCGAGGAGCTTGCTTGAGACCATAAAGGGATTTCTTAAGCCGACATACAAGGCTAAAGTCTGTTTGTATAAAGCCAATAGGTTGTTCCATATAGATTTCTTCATGCAAGTCCCCATGCAAGAAGGCGGATTTAACATCCATCTGATGGACTTCCCATTTGAAAGAAGCAGCAAGGGAAAGAACAAGGTGGATAGAGTTCATTTTGGCAACAGGGGAGAAGGTTTCAGTGTAGTCAATGCCTTCAACTTGTGAAAAACCCTTAGCAACAAGACGAGCTTTATGTTTATCAACTTTCCCATCTGGTCCATACTTGGTTCTGTAAACCCATTTGCATCTAACAAGTTTTCGTCCCTTTGGTAGAGGAACAAGATCCCATGTATCATTTGCCAATAATGAACGATATTCTTCATTCATAGCTGCTTCCCAATCTGGATGGCTGTAGGAATTTACAAGGTAAGTTCCTCAGACAGAATACCAAAGGACACTGCTCACAAACAGATCACAGAGTAATACACTAGTATTTTGACGTGGTTAAAACCCTCAAAGAGGGAAACAGTGCACGGCCTGAGCCAACGCGGCCACTTCAGGCAATTTATTAATAAAAGAATGAAAATTTACATATGCTTCTCTCATAGACGGATTACCCTACAAATGACCCTCCATGCTCTTTAAATAGAGATCATGGACCAATCGGGTGTTAAGCCACGGATCAAGTGTCGGTAATACCGAGGAGAGAATGAACCGTCAGATCACTACATATCGTGACCATCGGATTGTAAGTTACAAAATGTACATAGTAAAGAAACACGCTTTACCTAACTCTATACCTAACTCTATACTAGACCAAGTTGTACTTAACTATTTCCTATGTGTCGAAATATCCTAACATACTTTTCAAATTCACCATGCAAGGTGATCTGCCAAAAAATCTGTGAGAGCACTCTGTTATAAGCCTATACATATGCCATGCAAGGCATTTAAAAAACCACATATATGTCTTGAATATGAAAACTATATACAAAGTCAAAATTTACAATTCTCAGTAATAGACATAAATAACCAAGTGATCAAGGGCTCTCTGCCCTGTGATAGTGCTGATCTATATATGGTCGATGGTAGTAGCGGTATTCATTTGTCCCCCGCTGTTCTTGAATCATCCACTCTCCTCTGGGAAGTGTCGTGGCCTCCTTGGATAGCCCGTCAGCACTGCTGTTATGTTCCCTGTAGATATGATTGCAAGTGATGTTATTAAATTGAGCCTTGAAAATATTAACTTCATCCAATATATTACTGAGTGTGTGTATGTGACAAGCAGTAATATTATTGAACCAATTTATGATGATCTTTGAGTCTCCAAAAATGTTTATGTTCATGCAATGATGTCCCAAAGAGAAATGCAGGAGGTGTCGAAGGGTAATGAGTTCAGCGAAATTATTAGTTCCAGCTCCTAAACCCATCTTCACTTTATAGTAATGTTGATCACTTATGAATAGGATAAAACCGCCACCACATCCCTGCTGATTTGCTGCACCATCAAAATACGCCCAAGGTGTGTTTTTATCAATGAGAGGAGGTGCATGAGGTCTGCAGACTCTAGATTGCTGTGGTTCGGGCATCTCATTATATGCTGATACAATACATGCCACAATGTGAGGCCAACACACTGGCCTGTTTTCGAAGATAGAGTGGTTCCGGGCCAGCCAGACATACCAGCTGATAATCAAAGGGAGGCTTTGTAGTTTGGATCCCTTATGACGATTAAACCAATCATCCCATGCACTGCCAAGATCGTCGCCAGCCCATTGCCTAGAAAAATGTATAGAAGAAGATAAGTTTTGCCAGAGAGTAATCAGGGCAGAGCAATTCAAAAAAAGATGTGAAGTCGATTCGGATGAGATTTTGCATAAGGTGCACCAATTAGGCCCATGAAAAGATCTATGAGTGAGGTGCTCTCCCGTAGGCACTTTATCTCTAAGAATACACCAGAAAAACAATCTGGTCCGAGGAGGTGCTGTAAGTTTCCAAATGTACTTCCACCAAGATGTAATCTGATCCGGTTTTTTGTGGGAGATCAAGGATAGATACCCTGACTTTGGAGAGTAGATACCATTCTCCGCATGACACCAGATAAGTTCATCAGGGCCCTCTTTAATCCTGATATGCGATTCAGATAGTGCAGAGATATATTCATGCCATTCCTGGTGCCAACATGGAGGTAATTCAAGCTGCCTTGCAGTTTTCCATGCTTGGGAAAAAATACAGGTGTTTTGATGATCTGCAATATTTGCAATCACCTTGATCTCATGGGAGTGTAGATGTTGTATGAGATCTCTAGACAGCTGATATCTTCCTCCTCCTCCAGTCCATGGATCCAAGCCAATGCGGGCCTTTGAACCATCATTGATTCGCCAAACAAGATTGTCCCTGATATGAGGGAGAGAGTGTAGGAGTGCCTTCCAAACTGTTGAGATGCCTGACTTTGGCCAACTTGGCAATCAGACCCAGTCCATGATGTGCTGAGGCCAGATATACTTATGATAAGAAATGGTAGTCCAAAGGTTTTGTCCTGTCAACAGGGTCCAACCCATTTTTGCAGCAAGGGCTTGTGCAAATAAAGGGAGATCTTTTAGACCCCAACCGCCCCATTTCTTAGGCAATGCAATCTTCTTCCAGCTTACCCATGCAAAAATTATTTTGTCCTGATTCCCATTCCAGAGATATCTATTGCAAAGTTGTTGTATACGAGCTAAGATATTCCTGGGTATCCATGCAAGTGCCATCCAGAAGACTGGCATAGCCTGCAGGACAAATTTGATAAGAACGAGCCTGCCAGCCCTGGATAAATATCTGTGACTCCAGATGGGCAGTCTTTTTTCAAATTTTGAAACAAGCCAAACCCAATTTGCAATCTTCTGACTAATAGGCTTTATCCAGAATCCCAAGTATTTGAGTCCCCTATCCAGTGGATGGATACAGTAAGGAAAGAGCTGGTGAGCAAGGTGGGACTCTTGAATGGAGGTTCGGGCAAAGGTGATGGTAGATTTTGATTGGTTGGCTAACATCCCGGTAGCAGTCGAGAAAAGAAGGAGGATTTTGGAGAAGGTACGAGAGTCCCGAATACTACCATCAAGGAAGATGAGAACATCATCCACAAATAAGAGGTGAGTGAGGAAGCAATCATCTGATATCTTAAGACCACAGAGATCTCCATCCCTCTTAGCCGATGCAATCAAGAGACTAAGTCCATACATGACAATCAAAAAAAGGAGGGAGAGAGCAGGCAACCTTGTCTAAGCCCCCTTTCAGAATGGAAGAAATGAGAAGAAGAGCCATTAATGAGGACATTAAAGGTGGGGGAAGTAATGCAGGCCATAATCCAAGTGATGAAATGATGAGGGAAGCCCAAATGGATAAGGAGCATCTTAATGTAAAGCCAGCTGACACGATCAAATGCTCTTTCCAGATCTATCTTGAGAATAATGCCCTTATGGTGTTTGGTCCAGATAGAATGTATAGCTTCTTGTGTCGATCCAATGGCTTCATGAATCTGTCTGTGTTCAAGAAAGGCAAATTGCTAAGGGGCAATATGACGGGAGAGAATAGCCCTGAGTCTGTTGGCAATGATCTTAGAAATAATTTTGTACAAACAGTTGCACAAAGATATAGGCCTATAATCATCGAAAGAGGATGGAGTGTCAGATTTTGGAATGAGGGCAATGAAAGTCAAATTGATGGCATTGTACAACGATCCGGATAATCTGCATTCTTCCACAACTTTCAACAGATCCTGTCCCAAAAGCTCATAAAAAGCAAGATAGAATTCTATGGTCCAACCATCTGGGCCCGGGCTCTTGTCCTTCTTGAACCATTTTAACGTGCTTTCAAGTTCACCAGTAGTCACTGGTGCATATAGCTCCTCTGCCTCGTCCTCATTAACAAATCTAGGGAAATGTCCAGCCACATTGATGATGTCAGCAAGATTTGAACCAAGAGGACTTTTACGCTTTACCCCCTATATTTCCCCCAATATATTATTCCATTTTTCCCTCAATATATATCCCCCAATATGAACCCATGTGGTATGGTATTGCTCCCCAAGCAAAGCCCCCTTGGATTCAAGGTACTAAACAAATCATTGAGTTGTGAAGGGAATGAGTGAGAAGAGGGGTTTATTATTGAGTTGGGAAGGGAATGAGTGAGATGAGGGGTTTATTTTTATTGAATATTTTTTACTAAATATTTGTTGAGAAATATAATCGAAGTATTGGCTTTTTGCATATCTTTAAAAATAAAATAAAATGTGGTAGGACATTTTGAATAAGGTTTAGTTTTAAATAAAATGTGGTAGGATTTTTTTTGAATAAGGTTTAGTTTTAATTTAGTTTTAAATAAAATGTGGTAGGATTTTTTGAATAAGGTTTAGTGTAAGTGTGTACGGAGTGAGACATTTTATTAGTGTGTGGGGAGAGAGATATTTTATTAGTGTATATTTTGGAAAAATAGCTATTAATTTTATTGGGTAGTTTATTTAAAATAATGTGTAATATTTTATGTTTTTTAGAGTAGTCAGCGATGGGTGTATTGCGAAGAATTGCGAAGACATTTTGTGATGTGAAGGTCACTAGTTCGAAATTTTATGGGCAAAAATCCATCTATGTTAAGAGTTGGTGTGGCTTAGGCTGGGTGCGATTCTTAGGTGATTTTGATGGATTAGATGCCCCTCTGGTCGCAATTTCTGAAGTCAAAGGTTAAGTGTGCAGTCATCTCATGACTCACACAACTTGGCAAACAATTTTTTTTAAATGTGGATTTAATGTATTAATGACTTAACTAGATTTAATCTCAATTGTACGTCTCAAAATCACATTAAGGCTTTACAAATGCATAAACAAGATAAGATAGATATTGCTCAAGTTGAATAATGGAGTAGGTTGGGTGACTAGAGAGAACAATGCACAGTAGAAGATGATTGGCTTGTAGGTTTTTAGTAATCTAAAAAAACAATAATATAGTCATAAGGGTATGTACAATAGATTCATACTATTCTGTGAACTTGTAGGGTGGTTGTACATGCATACATCAACATCTTTCCTCTCTATGTAGGTTGTACTTTCTCTGCACATTGTACAACTTGGTTTGAAGTGATTTAGATAACTATGTGGCTCTTGTTTTAGTGGCTTGTAGAGGTTTCCTTGTAAATTTTTTGAATAGGGAATGAAAATGTGATTTTGAAGGAGGAACTTAGTGCATATGTATGACATTGTTTTATATTTTCGCTATTTTCATTTTTAGCTATTGTGTGATTGAAGCTATGATATAAAGCTTATATATTAAATTAAATTTAATAATTTATCTATTTAATTGAGTTTCACAAAGACATTAGGCACATTGGGTTGATTTTTACATGGTATCAAAGCTATTTACTTAATTGAGATATCAAGGGTTTGTAGCAGTAAATCAATTGTTGAAAAAGATGACTAACAAATAGAGGGATTCAATATTTCTTTTAAGGAGTAATTTTAAGATTTGGAAGTTTGTGCAATAGATCCCAAAGATGGTCTTAGATTCAAGATAGATTTTATGACGTTTCAATTTTTTTGTCTGGAAGGTCAAGGTTATGCTCTTATTGGAAGAGTACAATCTCTAGGGTATTGTCAAGTATGTTGCATTTTTGCCTACAAATCTACAATACTCATAGTTCACAAGGAGGAAACGAAGGCCAATAGGATGATTGTGGATGTAGTTAAGGATTACTTTATTCCTCATTCATTTGAGAAGAAGAAATCAAAGAAAATGTCCAATGCCTTGGTTGGTCTTTACTAGAGTAAGAACATAAACATGAAGTTAATATTGTAGAATAAACTTAGACCCATAGAGATGACTAGATCAAAGGTTGTTACTAGTTACCTTATGAAGGTTATGTATATTTGTAAACAAATTGCAGCAGCAGGGGAGAATATTAGAGACATAGAGCTAGTGAACATGGTATTTAATGGATTTTCTATGTGATGGAAACAATTTGTTAATGGTATTTGTGCTCGTGAGAACCTTCATAACCTTGAAATGTTGTGGGATGATTTTATCTAAGAAGAAACTCAAATAGACTCAAAAGGCTAACCAAAACTGCGGTGACAAGAACCTAGCCTTGTTTAGTTAGATAAATAAGGGTAAAGGTGAAGGACCCAACAAGGGTAAGGGAAAGAGTCATCAGTCATCCTTATAGTGAATAAAGAAGGATTTGAGTAAATTCAAGTCGTTAACTTGTCATAAGTAAGATCATTATGCATCATTTTTTTAGATAAAAAGAAGGGTAACATGAAGTAGCAGTTCAAGAGTAGTCACCGTAGAAACTTAGATGAATGAGTTGTGTGATTAAGTTTGGTAAGGATTTCTTTATGGTATTTTGTCTTTCTACCATCGTAGTTAATATGAATACGTGGTATGTGGATAATGGGTTATCTCGTCATATGAGATCAAAACCAACAATTATTTTCTAGTTTAACACAACAAAACTCAAGAGTATAGGTTGAGCATGGTGATGGTGCTAGGTACCCAGTAGTAGGAGTTGATGCTATTCCCATCCAACTTGAATCAAGTAACTTTTTAGATTTTGATGATGTTCTATTTGCTCTATGTCTCAGGAAAAAAGCTTGCTTTCAATTTTGACTATTTAGGATAAGAGCTATGTAGTTGAGCTCAAGAAGTAAGAGGTCCTTATTGGACATAATGAATCTAACTTAGGTCCATTGCAAGTAACAGGGGTTAGGAAAAGTAATCTATATAGATTATAGGGTGAATCTATTTGAGTGCTAGTTCATAATAGCGATAGCTTGTGTGAGTTGCGACACAAAAGAATGGGGCACTTACATCATAGGGCACTGCCTATTTTGAAGGAGATAGTCACAGGGCTTGTAGAGTTCAAAATTGAGTAGTAGGGAATGCATAGAGGGTACTCACTTAAGAAGCATGCCAAAGATACTTTACCAGGAAGTGGGCTTAACATAGTTACCAACTTAATGAGAACTGAAACCTAATAACAAGAACTGTAACCTAAAACCCTATATTTTTGAATAAACACCAAAATAAACCCTCGAATCAAAAAGTGGTGCTACAAGTAGTACAATTTTTTTTGGGGGCAGGGCGGGGTAAGGGTTGGATTATGGTGATTAAAATTACAACCTAATTGAAAATTGTAACATTGACAACCAATACCATTGCAAACAAAATTTTAAAATTCACCCTCAATAAAAAAAAATGATACTATCAATAATAAATTTTTTAGTTTTGAATTAAAATTACAACTTCATTGAAACCATGACCTTGTATCATCATAAATAAAAAAAGATTAAATCAACTTCTCAAATAAAAAGTGATTATTTAAGAATTCACTTATTAATTTATTTGTTTTTAAAATTTACATTAAAACATAATTAAATTGAAAAAAAAAACAACTCAAACAATTTGTTTTCTAGAAAATAAAAATTATTCCTTTTTTTTTTAATTACATAACACATTTAATTTTTTTATAAAACATCATTCAAAATTAGAAAAAATATTTTGAATCCTCACACCGGGTGAATGATCCTTACACTTGTCACAATAATGAATATGGTATCAAGCATGAATGACCACCTGGACCAGCCTTCACTTCAAACTCAATCCAACCATCCTGGCTATGCTCAAGGGTTGCGAACTTTTATGCGACTTTGGGTATCGTATGCAACATCCTCCTGCACTCGCCGCATATTGATTTCCTTCAATCATCATTTAGAAAAGATCCTCATTCCCATGGCTAAGAGTTGCGTCATAGCATTCAGGTTTCCTCTTTTAGGTACCTCTCTGACCTCTGCAAGCCGCTATGAAATTCACTCTGTATCCTTGACAATGCTCATCTGTGGTTATCATGCTTGCTCTCCTTCACCTCTCCTTCTCATTGCGGCACATTCCCAAGATGGCTTGGCTTTGGGTCTGTATTGGTTTTCTTAAAGATGGCGCATTTTCATATCCATCCATGTTTTTTTGGGCACTGCTCCATTTCCGGTCTTTACTCTTGTAAACTCCCAGTAGGTTGACACAAATATGGCTTTGAAGTTCGTGGCCATAGCTGTTTATGGACTGTTGTGGTTCACTAAAGATTTTTGTGGTTAGTTCGCACTGCTTCCTTGGGTGGTTCATTATGTAGGGCCCAAAGCATGCTTTAACCAAGTCACTGTGTCGTGACAATTTCAGTTAGAGCTATATTAATAGTTTTTTTGTTTTGTTTGTTTCTTTGCTCTTTTTTTTTTTTTTCAATCTGGGAATGGGAGTTCTTTTAAGTAGGCATGGCTCTATATGGGAGGGACGCCTTACCTTTGTGCTTTCCTGTCCACTTCAGTTGCCAACATGGAGACACCTGCAAACTCGTACGACACTTGCCGAGTAGCTCCTGCCACGTGTTACGGTGGGTGGGGGCATTTAAGACAACATTTAATATGCCGTTTAGGGTTTCATTTCACGTGTTTTGTGGCATGTCTTCTCTATACTGTGTTGTTTCGTTCGCGTTCGGTGCGATGTGATCCACCAACGATGGATTGGGATGACTCCAACATTGGTTCACCTTGTTCGCCATTCTGGAGCTACTCACCGAGTGAGGTTGCTTGCAGTGGTTCATTAACCATTTAGGGTTTATGGTGTGGTTGCTTAATTGCGCATAGCATTACTATTTTCACACATTCGTTTCTCGTTCAGGGTTTAAGGTTTTGTTTCTTTACTTGTTTCAAGGGGGGTTTAACACTGCTGCTGTTGTTGTTCATTCTGCACCTTTGGGGGTTTACAAATACCTTGGTTGTTGTTTCATCCTCGTGACCTATTGTTTGGGAAGGAGCTAGTGCGAAATTATAACCCATTCGAAGTCCATGAAGGTAAATCTGTAAATTCATGGGTTTTTTTCGAATTTGTTGTAATTTGTTTATAGGTTTTTGCTCAACTACTAATTTTTCATGTGTTTTCAAGTTTTGGTTGCATGTAATTTGTGTGGTTGTTGTAGAAAAGGTATCGCGAGGTCTGGGGGATGTTTGGACACGGTGGTGGCTGCTGCGTCTCTTTGGTAGGATTCTAAATCCTACCAGCCACCGTGTTTTTCAACATTTAAAATTGTTGTTGGGGTTTTTGTAATTTTGTTCTTGTTGCACTGTTGTGTTTTTCAACACTTGAATTTGCTGGGAAATTAGCTCTTCTTGCATGGTTTATGCATTTTCTTCTGATTTCTGCTTGTTCTGTTATGATTTATGAGAAACCCCCACCCAATCTGGTGCTTCTAAGTGAATATGAAACTAATAGCTAAATACAGTAAATGTTCTCTAAGGGCTGACATGTCTATCTTCGAAGGTGAGAAGTTGTATAGTAGTTCAATAAATGTAAGGTAAGGGTAAAGAATTACTTTTTTGTTAAAAATGTAATTATAGTTAATATTTGGGTTGGAATGAATGCACAATTAAAATATGTTTGGGTTGGAGCGAATGTACTTGTGTATTGTTGTTTCATTCCTTTGTGGCATCTGGTTTGTGGAGAAATTTGAACTTTATGTCATTTTGGAAATGGTTTTGGTTTTGGTTATGGCCAGATTTAGTTTATTGTCTTCTTGAGTTTATATCATATGGATCTAAGTTGTCCTTTTGTAACTTGCCATCTTGAGGAACTTATTTATTGCTCTGTCTCCATATTTGTTGATGTATGGAATGTTAGGTTCTTTGACATATTTGTTGATTTATGGAATGGTAGGTTCTTTGTGAATATGAAACTAATAGCTATGTAACTTTTCTATATTAATGAATTTCAAGTGCCACAATTTATAAAAAGAAAAGAATCCACAAGTTGGTATAACCATTTCTCTCATATTATTGAACTTATTAAACTTATTACATTACAAGTTTTTTGAGCTTGTTGGAGCGGATTCCTCTTTGTCAATTTTTTTTTCTCCATGATCATTGTAGTCATTAACTCTAAGGGATTTTAATTTGTCTCAAAATTTGGTAACATATGCAGTGGCTAGTAGAAGGATTGCATTTTATGTATTGTTGCATTATGTTAAAGCAATGAATATGGAAAAATCATTGTCAACATGGACAAATCTTTTTGCTCTACATTTGCATAAAAGTAAAGTTATGAATATGAGATTTTTTTTGCTATCAAGTCAAGTGTTTGCATTGCATGTAATGTGTAGTATATTCATCTATAAGAGTAATTCAATGTCCATAGTTGAAAACCTAATTGATTGTGTCTCAATTGGAGGTAAATTGATTTATAAGAGCAACTTTGCAATGTGTTTAGATTCAAGTAAAGTGGTTTATAAGGGAAATTCAATGCCCAAAATGCATTGCCCATTTGTATTGTGTTTTAATTAGAAATACATTGATTTATAAAGGTAATCAGATGTTCATAGTGGGCTGATCTACCTACCCATTTGCATTGTATATTCATTTATAAGAGTAATTCAATGTCCATAGTTGGCAGAATTGGAGGTAAATTGATTTATAAGAGCAACTTTGCATTGTGTTTGGATTCGAAATAAATTGGGTTATAAGGGAAATTCAATGCCGAGAGTGCATTACCCATTTGTATTATGTTTTAATTTGAAGTACATCGATTTATAAAGGTAATTTGATGCTCATAGTGTTAGGATATTCCGAGAGATAAATAACTAAAACTGCAAATAAAGAATGTATACCTCCAGATCTTAAAAATGATGTAGCTAGGGCTACCAGAAACCTTTTTGTGTGAAACGAAAGGGGTTCCTCACTGGAACAAATGCTCCTAACACAATAGAGCAGTCCTCTTGGCTTGAAAGCGGTCAGAAACAATAGATCTAGGAAACGACAGTCAAATTTAGTTGTACCGACTTCGGATTTGGATCACCACCAGAAGCGACCCTCAAATAACTCCGATACAATGTAGGAATTTACAGGTTAAGTTCCTTAGGTAGAACACCAAGGGACACCACTCACAAATAGATCACAGATCAATACACCACTATTCTTGACGTGGTTAAAACCCTCAAAGAGGGAAACAATCCACGACTTGAGCCAACATGGTCACTTCAGGCAATTTATTAATGTAAAATAAAAAAATTTACATTAATAAATTTCCTGAAGTGGCCGCGTTGGCTTAGGCCATGGGCTGTTTCCAACTTTGAGGGTTTTAACCACGTCAAGAATACAGGTGTACTGATCTGTGATTTGTTTGTGAGTGGTGTCCCTTGGTGTTCTATATAAGGAACTTACCCTATAAATTCCTACACATAGTGGGCAGACCAACCCATTTGCATTGTGTTTTAATTCATTTATGTATGGTTTGGAATATAATGTGCGATAATATGTAGAGATTTCACATTCAAACTTCTTAGACAGATACTTTAAATGCAATGATTGCATTAATATGTGAAATTCATTTTCCGATTCCTTCTTCTATAACACTTACAATTAAAATATGTAATTGCACTTAATGTTTGGGTTGGAACAAATGTACAATTAAAAGATGTTTGGGTTGGAACGAATGTACTTGCGTATTATTGTTTCATTCCTTTGTGGCATCTGGTTTGTGGAGAAATCTGCATTTTATGTTATTTTGGAAATGGTTTTGGTTCTGGTTAGATTTAGTTTGTTGTCTTCTTGAGTTTATATCAGATGGATCTAAGTTATCATTTTGTAACTTTCCATCTTGATGAGCTTCTTTATTGCTCTATTTCAATATTTGTTGATGTATGGAATACTAGGTTCTTTGACATATTTGTTGATGTATGGAATGCTAGGTTCTTTGTGAATATGAAACTAATAACTACATAACTTTTCTATATTAATGAATTTCAAGTGCTACAATTTATAAAAAGAGAAAAATCCACAAGTTGGTATAACCAGTTCTCTCATAATATTGAACTTATTCCTAAAATGTTCAATGCTACTTTTAATTACATTACAAGTTTTTTGATCTTGTTGGAGCGGATTCCTCTTTGTCAATTTTTTTTTTTTTCTCCATGATCATCGTAGTCATGAACTCTAAGGGATTTTAATTTGTCCCAAAATTTGGTAACATATGCAGTGGCCAATAGATGGACTGCAATTAATGTATTGTTGCATTATGTTAAAGCAACGGATATGGAAAAATCATTGTCAACTTGGACAAAGCTTTCTGCTCTACATTTGCATAAAAGTAATGTTATGAATATGGGAATTTTTTTGCTATCAAGTCAAGTGTTTGCATTGCATTTGGTGTGGAATATATTCATTTATAAGAGTAGTTCAATGTCTATAGTTGACAACCCAATTGATTGTGTTTCAATTGGAGGTAAATTGATTTATAAGAGAAACTTTGCATTGTGTTTGGATTCAAGTAAATTGGTTTATAAGGGAAATTCAATGCCGACAGTGCATTGCCCATTTATATTGTGTTTTAATTGGAAGTACATTGATTTATAAAGGTAATCTTATGCTCATAGTGGGCTGGTCTACCAACCCATTTGCATTGTATATTCATTTAGAAGAGTAATTCAATGTCCATAGTTGACTGAATTGGAGGTAAATTGATTTATAAGAGCAACTTTGCATTGTGTTTGGATTCAAAGTAAATTGGGTTATAAGGGAAATTCAATGCCAAGAGTGCATTACCCATTTGTATTATGTTTTATTTGGAAGTACATTGATTTATAAAGGTAATTGATGCTCATAGTGGGCAGATTAGCCCATTTGCATTGTGTTTAAGTCATTTATTTGTTTGGAATAGAGTTTGCGATAATATGCAGAGATTTCACATTCAAACTTCTTAGATAGATACTTTAAATGCAGTGATTGCATTAATTTGTGAAATTCATTTTCCGATTCCTTCTTCTATAACACTTACAGTTAAAAGATGTAGTTGCACTTAGTGTTTGGGTTGGAACAAATGCATAGTTAAAAGATGTTTGGGTTGGAACGAATGTACTTGTGTATTGTTGTTTCATTCCTTTGTGGCATCTAGTTTGTGGAGAAATATGGATTTTATGTCATTTTGGAAATGGTTTTGGTTCTGGTCAGATTTAGTTTGTTGTCTTCTTGAGTTTATATCAGATGGATCTAAGTTGTCCTTTTGTAACTTGCCATCTTGAGGAGCTTCTTTATTGCTCTGTCTCCATATTTGTTGATGTATGGAATGCTAGGTTCTTTGTGAATATGAAACTAATAGCTATGTAACTTTTCTATATTAATGAATTTCAAGTGCTACAATTTATAAAAATAGAAAAATCCACAAGTTGGTATAACCATTTCTCCCATATTATTGAACTTATTCCTAAAATGTTCAATGCTTCTTTTAATTACATTACAAGTTTTTTGAGCTTGTTGGAGCAGATTCCTCTTTGTCAATTTTTTGTTTTTCTCCATGATCATTGTAGTCATTAACTCTAAGGGATTTAAATTTGTCCCAAAATTTAGAGTTGAATTTTTTTACAATTATATTTTCCCTATATCTTTTTTAATTGTCCTTGCAATTTAATTTTAGTCTTCTGATATTAAATTATAATTCCATCTTTTTCCATTATTTTCTCTTTAAAAATATCTAACTTATCATTTTTAATAGTGATTATTCTCTTCAAATTCTCAACCTCAATCTCTTGAGGCTCAAATCTAACAATATCTTAGCTAACTCTTTAGATGGGTCTATTAGTATTGAAGGTTGAGAAGATGAAGATCTTTTGCATATATGTTCAACTTTCTCCTTCCTTAGAACCTCAATCTATTGCTCATATAATTCAATATGATTAATCATTTCAAGAATCTACTGTAGGAGTTGAACATTTTGTTTTTATATTATAATATACTATAGATGTTCCTTCTAAAATGGATTTTGGTTACAATTCCGCAAACAATATGAAATAAAACAACCTAGGTTGTAAGCCAAAATATTTCTGTGAGAAGAAAAAGAGACAATCCATCCAAAATCCACATCATAATGTGGTTACAATCAAAAACATATGACACCCCTATTCTTTATGGCCTTGAGAACCTTGAGTGCCAAAAATCCCTGAGTTACTTGCTTGAGCCAGGTAGGGTAGCCTACCTAAAAAGGGTTGATTTCCGCCATATTAATTGAGTCCAATTTGCACCTTCCAACCATGGAGGAATTGAGTACCCATACCTCACATTTGCACTACTAACCCCTGCATTAAGTGGAGGTGTGTGATGATCATACATAGAATTAACCTCCTCTGGTAGGAATAAGGCAAGTGGGTAAACCCTCATTTTGATAGTGAGGCGCTAGAATGTTTATGAGGTCTTGGAATAATGGTGTATTATCTGCAATATTGTCCAATGTGTTTGACATAATCTTGGTTTCATCAGCTATGCTTGCATCATTGTCAACCATGATCAACCTTGTTCCTTTTCAAGCATTTGTTGTTCCTTTATTGATTCCTTTCCTATCTTTCCATTTGTTTTTTTTGGTCCTTCTCTTGCCTTGCTTTATCTCTTTCAAGCCTTTCATCTGCTCGACGTTGTGTTGCAACAATCCTTGTTGCCTTCTTCTCCTTGGATAGATCCTTCTTTTTTTGTTTTAATTCCTGCATTTCAAATTTTTTTTTTTTGGTTTTTGTTTTTTCAGACTCAACTAATAGGTTTATATATATAGTCTTCTGAGGTGAGTAACTATGAAATTCGGCCCAAACAAAGACTACCCGGTGTACCTTGCTTTTTTTCATTGATACTCTCTCTGTTGGTAGCTTTAGGAATCGACCAAGTATCGTCTCCACCCCTCCCACCTGCATGTAATTGCTTGGTACTTCCCTTTTAGTATCTGAGACAACTGATTGAACTATATTTTTATCTTCATTTGATGTCTCATTATGTGCTTCATCTTCTTCCATTGATCTATTGTCCACAAAAAAATGAACAATTTCATTGTTCAATTCTACTGGTTGTGAAGGCATCTTCATGCTTTGTTCATTGGTTATTGAGACATTATGTTCGTTCAAATTAATCATGGCTTTTGCCAGCCATGGTGGTGGGGTTACTTGGCTTGGCAATGTCAATTGGTCATTGTCAACTGCATGTTCAACAATGTTAGTAACAATATCAACAACATAAGTTTCATGTTCTTGAGTTGGTAGAACGATCTCCATGTTACTGTGAATTTTTTCATGCTTATAATGTGTTTCACATACAGTTTCATCATCTTCACCATATAAGTGTCCTTGAGAGAGGGAAATCATATTACTAGGTGCAACCACATCATCCTGTTCATCTACTTCTTGCACTTCAACACCTGTTTGGACATGCCCTTCTTCCTGACCATCCACATGAAACACATGGCTACAACTAGTATCATGCCTAAGAACATCATAAGTCAGTGGCTAGATTCATGTCCTCCTAAAGCTAGCCTTGATATTTGATGGTGTCAGATCCCTTTTAAATGCTTCACTTGCAAGCTCTACTAGTTCGAACCTTTTCACCTCAACCCCTAGATTCTTTGCCATCCATGCAACACGCTCTGACCTGAAATAGTTCTTGAAAGGGAAAAACACACTAACATCAAGGGGTTGCAATCTATGAGTGGTATGAGCAGGCAATGTCAACAAGTCGATACCCAAATTGTTTGCTTCCTAAATTGTTTGTACATCCATGTGGCTTTGATGGCCATCTAATATCAATAGGTGTCTATTATTAGGTGAAACACCACTCGGTACAACTTCAACAAAGTGACAAATCCAATTTAAAAAAAGTTCATTAGTCATACATGCATGGGGATGTGCAGCCATGCATGCACCTGATTCACAATTTTATATATAGTTTTTCAGTTGATTTTTACCTTTGAATAGATAAAATCTTGGGATTGAAGTACCAATTGCATTAACACAACATAAAATAGATATCCACTCCCTGCTCTTAGGAAAAATCTTTGGCACATTTCGGCTCCCTCTCTTGGCAATTACCCGCATGCCACAATTCCTTCATGCCTGTAAAACTGTTTCATCACAGTTCCATATATGGTATGCACCATAAGAATGTTTATCGTAAGCACTAGAAAGAGTGTCATAGAACTTACATACAATTGTAGGGTGCAAATTTAATGCTATTTCTTTGTCAAGGCTCTGAGCGGTATGCAATACAAGGTCTAGATGCCTTTTTTTAAACCCAAACCACCATGATTTACCAGGAAACCCATCTTTGAATGGGTTTGGCCTCCCTTGATAGATTTGAGCAACTGTGGATTTGAGTTGTATCAACTCTAGCCCATGTCCCAATTGGGCCATCTCTTTACACCACTCAATCACCTCGGCCTCCTCCTTTTCAGTGATAACTATAAGAGGCCCTCTATGTTTTGTGCGAGTCAATACATTTATCCAATAATGTATTAATGAGGGAGGAATACCATGTTTTTTTGTAGATGCTCGAGCTGAATATTCATTAAACTCCATGTTGTCAATTGCAACACACATTTCTTATTTTTTTCCAACCTCTTCTAGTGTTGATATTTTTAGTTGAATTTTCCCCTTGGACTGTTGTTGACGTTGGTTCTGTGGGTGATGGTGTGACAACATCAACTTCAGTCGCGTGGTCATTCTCAACAATGTCTCTCGGGGCATTGTTGACATTCACATCACCTGTCATGTCCTCATCTGACGAAGGGCATCGTAGTTGGGCACCCCTTGTCACTCTCCTGCCACTTCTCCTTGTACGAGAAACATAACTAACTCTTGCCATAGATGAAAAAACCTGTAGAATTATTGCATGCATTTAGTTAAGAATATTTGAAAATTATGCTTTCATACAATCCAAAAATATTTATGCTTTATTACAGGAAATTATCAACATATATGTTAGTATCCTTGAAAAATCAAATACATAATGAATTTTTTGTATGTCTTCAAAATTATTAGTGATTGTTGTTTTGATAACTTCTTTTTACACTTAAAATACCATGACTGTTTTTGTACTTGGAAAACTACTGCCAGTTTCCACCTTCTTTTGGTACTATGAGAAGACCCCTCTACTTATTGCTAACTGTAATGCTTCATAAACTTCTGCATTGCTTGTTTTCTTTGGCGCTATCCTGGTTCCTTTTCTGGTTAAGATGTTGATCTGGTAGTTACTGTTGTTTGAATTAATTTGTTTAGCATCATGTTTGTCATTATTGTTACTCATAGTGACCACATACATCCTAGGTTTGGATTGGGAAGACATGGTAATTTTGCAAGTTGTTTGGCCGCTGAGGGTAGAATTAGCTGTGTTCTTGAGCCTAGTTATAAAGTGCATTGAATTATTGTTTTTTCAATTAAATTTGATCCTTAAACGCTGAAAACTGTAAAGTCTGACACTTTTGGAGACACTCACAGACATCCTAGGAATTTCAACTAAACAAAGTGATATTTCTAGTTAAGATGTTGATATGGTTTAGTTATTTTTTATAAACTGTTATTTAAATTAATTTGTTTAGCCTCATTTTTTTCAATATTGTTTAGTTTCATTAAGTCTCTAAGTACCAAGATCTAAACAATATTTATATTTTTTCTTTGAGACAAAAACTCTAGATCATACAATGCAAGAGCATCCACAAAAATGCTAACCTGCATAGATATATGAATTACATCATAAGATATATCGAAATCCTTTTTAACACTTTGATTCAAATGGGATCCTGTTCATAACTTATTTTTCTCCTCCATTACCTTCTTCTTTTAGTTAGTCTATTTTTAGGTTGCATGACAGATGATTCAATGTTGCACCGTTTTCGTTCCTTTTGATATCATTATCATGTCTACCTCTACTCACATATTTGCATACTTTTAGTATTGAATTTGCCCCAAGGATAATTTTAGGGGCGAATGTTCGCCCTTTGGCGAAATTAAGGGGTTTTAAATTTTTAGTGGGCGAATATTTTGTATCATAGTACATTTTTACAAATCACCTCAAATAGCCCACCTTATTTTAAGGGAGAGGGTAAAAAAGGTAAATTTAGCCCTTGAAATTAGGACTTACAACCTTCCATTCGCCCATTTTCAAGAATAGGTTTTATTTAAGTGAATCCATTCGCCCATTTTCAAGAATAGGTTTTATTTAAGTGAATCCTATGGGCCAAATACCATATTTATAAAAGAGGTATGGTAAATTAATAAAAATATAAATAAATGAGAGGTATGGTAAATAAATAAAACATTTTTTATATTTACTCCATAAGTCACCTTATATACATGTAAGGGTGTAAACAAATAAAAATATAAGTAAAGTGGAGGTATGGTAAATAAATAAAACGTCTTTTTATACTTACTCAAAAGGTATGGTAAATAAATAAAAATATAAATAAACTAGACGTATCGTAAATAAATAAAACCTCTTTTTATATTTAGTCCATAACCCTTGTTCTATTTATGAAGGCTCAAGAAAGAGGTTTTATTTAAGTGAATCCTATGGGCCAAATACCATATTTGTAAAAGAGGTATGGTAAATTAATAAAAATATAAATAAACGAGAGGTATGGTAAACAAATAAAACATTTTTTTATATTTACTCCATAAGTCACCTTATATGGCACATGGTATTGACCCATGGTATTCACCAAAATGGCACATGGTATTGACCCATGGTATTCACCTGGAATGTAGCCTATTTAAATGGGGGAATTAAACCAGCATGTAGCCTATGCTAAGATTCACTAGGACTTTACAAAGTTTTATTATTTAGTGAAAGACTCGCCAAGATCTTACAAGATTTTATAATTGAGTAAAATATTCTAATAAAAATAAACATGGTATTGACCCATGGTATTCACCAAAATTGCACATGGTATTGACCCATGGTATTCACCTGGAATGTAGCCTATTTAAATGGGGGAATTAAACCAACATGTAGCCTACGCTAAGATTCACTAGGACTTTACAAAGTTTTATTATTCAGTGAAAGACTCGCCAAGATCTTACAAGATTTTATAATTGAGTAAAATATTCGCCATGCCTAGTGAGAGATTCGCCAAAAAATTATATATACATATTATATTATTGATAAAATCGCCTTCCATTTTTCCTATATACCATGGAGATTCGCCCATTTATTATATTTATAAATTTAGGGGGGGTTCTTAAAATTTTCCCTGATTTGCCCAAAATATCGTTTGGGTTTCTACATTCTTGTCATTTGAGCCATTTTCATTCCTTTTGATATCATTATCATATCTACCTCTACTCACATATTTGCATGCTTTTAGTATTGAATTTTCCCAAAAGATTGTTTGGGTTTCTACATTCTTTTCATCTGAGCAGACCCATATATTTATTGTTGACTGTAATGCTTCATAAACTTCTGCATTGCTTTTTTTCCCTGGGTTTCCACCTTCTTCTGGTACTATGAGCAGACCCCTCTACTTATTGTTGATTGTAATGCTTCATAAACTTATGCATTGCTTGTTTTCTTTGGGGCTATCCTTGAATTCTCATTTGTGTTCTTTGGCAACTTAGAGACCTAATGTCAATACTATTGTTATTCCTATAGCTAACACTCTTCAGACATGAAGGAAGCTCTAGGAGGAATTTCAACTATAAAAAGTGTCACTTGGTTCCTTTTCTGGTTAAGATGTTGATCTGGTAGTTATTGTTGTTTGAATTAATTTGTTTAGACTCATGTTTGTCATTATTGTTATTCATAGTGACCACAAACATCCTAGGTTTGGATTGGGAAGACATGGTAATTTTTCAAGTTGTTTGGCTACTGAGGGTAGCCTTAGCTATGTTCTTGGACCTAGCTATAAAGTGCATTGGCTTACTGTTGTTTCAATTAAATTTAATCCTTAAATGTCGAAAATTGTAAAGTCTGACACTTTTGGAGACACTCACAGACATCTTAGGAATTTCAACTAAACAAAGTGATATTTCTGGTTAAGATGTTGATCTGGTTTAGTTCTTTTTTATAAACTGTTTTTCTTTTTCCTTGCATATTTGTAAAGGTAAACCACATAAACATTTGTTTCTTTGAAATGAAGTAGCGTTGAAAGTGTCAAATTGTGTTCCTAGTGGGATTCTTTGCCAGTTAGATTGTTTGCCCCTAAATTTAAGGTGGTCAACTATCTCAATTTTGTTATGGCTTCAGGTATGTTATCAATAAAGTTATTTTGAGCGAGATTTAGGTAGATGAGCCAAATCAAATTAACAATAGATTCAGATATGCTACCCATCATGCTATTTTCAGCTAGATTTAGGGTAGAGATGGGATTGGACTAGTGAGATCGTTGTATCCAATGGAAAACACCTGGAGAGAAGTGTAGTTTGCTCAGAGAAGTTGGAATACTTCCACTAAGATTATTGTTGCTCAGGCGGAGTTGTTCCAACTGGACTAGATGACCAATTTCTGTTGGTATACTCCCTACCAAGCTATTTACTGAGAATCAGATCAATTGCAGCTTTGTAAAATTACATATTTCTTTTGGAATATAACCATAGAGAAAATTAAAGCTGAGGTTGAGAACTCCCAGTGCCTTTAACTGCCCAATCTCCGTTGGAATTCTTCCTATCAAATTATTCTGAGAAATATCCAAAGTGCATAATAATGAGAGGCTGCCAAGGGATGGTGAAATGACACCTTGCAATCCCAATCCAGGCAACACCAATTTGACAAATTCTCTCTTTCGTTTGGTTGCTGAGGGTAGCCTTAGCTGTGTACTTGGACCTAGTTATAAAGTGCATTGACTTACTATTGTTTCAATTAAATTTTATCCTTAAATGTTGAAAACTATAAAGTCTGACACTTTTGGAGACACTAACAGACATCCAAGGAATTTGAACTAAACAAAGTGATATTCCTAGTTAAGATGTTGATCTGGTTTAGTTCTTTTTTATAAACTGTTATTTGAATTAAATTGTTTAGCCTCATGTTTGTCAATATTGTTTAGTTTCATTAGGTCTCTAAGTACCAAGATTTGAACAATATTTATATTTTTTCTTCGAGATAAGTTAGTTTATTGTTAGGTTGTGTGACAAGTGATTAAATGTGCACCGTTTTCATTCCTTTTGATATCATTATCATGTTTGCCTCTACTCACATATTTGCATGCTTTTAGTATTGAATTTTCCCAAAAGATCGTTTGGGTTTCTACATTCTTGTCATCCGAGCAGGCACATCTATTTATTGTTGACTGTAATGCTTCATAAACTTATGCATTGCTTGTTTTCCATGGGTTTCCACCTTCTTCTGGTACTATGAGCAGACCCCTCTACTTATTGTTGACAGTAATGCTTCATAGACTTCTACATTGCTTGTTTTCTTTGGGACTATCCTTGAATTCTCATTTGGGTTCTTTAGCAACTTAGAGACCTAATGTAAATACTATTGTTATTCCTATAGCTAACGCTATTCAGACATGAAGGAAGCTCT
Organism: Pinus tabuliformis; assembly: GCA_031772625.1. Classification (NCBI taxonomy): domain Eukaryota; kingdom Viridiplantae; phylum Streptophyta; class Pinopsida; order Pinales; family Pinaceae; genus Pinus; species Pinus tabuliformis. Next base: position 1,059,420,162 of record CM062816.1, on the reverse strand, counting down.
AGGAGGAATTTCAACTATAAAAACTGTCACTTGGTCCTTTTTTGGTTAAGATGTTGATATGGATTGTCTATCACACGTTGATTTTTGGACTTATTTTTGCCCAAGAAAAAAGTTTAATGAAATATTTATTTTCAATAAAAGAAGAAATGAATGCCTATGGTTTGAGAATTAGAATATGTAGTTGTCAGTTCAATTTAAAGTTTATCTCCACGAGTTCTTTTATTTTTCATCTGTAGTTAGACATACTAGCCAATACTCTTCATTATGGTTATGTCATATTTTCCACTCAACTTTAAAATGATTATGAATATAGAAAAATAGAAAAAATATATATTTTCATGCAAATGAAACTGTAAGAATTGAAATAAAAATCGTGAGAAATGAAAATAAAACTGTAAGAACTGAAATAAAAACTGTAAGAAAAATGCGATGTAATTGAAATAACTAACCTGAATATATTGTCAAATATCCTGTGATGGTTTGTCTCTATGGCTGGTGAATAATCTGAATGTTAAACATGCAACTTCAACAATGGTTGAACTTCTTTTATAGTTTTTTGCACTTGAATTTAATTGATGGCAAGGATGGACATAGATTGCAATGGCTTCCTTTTGAATGTGTGATCTAGATTGATTTGGATGTGATCAAATGGATGAGAATTTGTTTTTTGTTGATCCATGTGCTTTGATCTATTTTATTGGGAAATAGATTGGGTTGGGTGTCATTTATTGAACACAATGAGTTTAAATGTTGAACAACACAACAATTATGGTGGGCATACATTCAATTTTATTATGTGCAAGTATGGATATTTATTTGGGATACATAACTTCAGTTCTGATGAGTTGGGGTTGAAGTGGCTACTACTTTGTATTTTTGGAATACACCATTTTGGAAGGATTTACGGTTTTATCTGTTTTCTAGTTGGGTCAATATGATTTGTACTCTTAAGTATTAAAATACTATTTATGGACAGTTGTGGGCCCTAGTCAATGTTTTGGGAAATTTTGGACATAAATTAAAACATATTTTCACTTAATGTTATTTATTTTTGTTTAAATATTGGTTTCATATCTCTCAATTTCTGGTGGTTTGGTGGGACCAATACTATATCAATTATTGGTCCCTGCACAACATTAGACATCTATCCCCTAGATCAGAGCACTTGTTTTTGTAATTTCTTGACACACTGGAGGGACTTGGGTAGTGTTTACTTTTTTATCAGTTGAACTAATCGAGTACAATATTTGTAATCTTAAGTTGCTTAACCCGTGCTACTTGTTTGGTTTCCCGATGGGCAGACTAGTAGCACAATGAACTATCACTTGTATTGCCTCTCTTAGATAATGAAAAGGAAAACTTCACACACAAAAAAATAACTTTGAAAATATTTTTTTAATAAAAAATTTAAAATAAAATAAAAAACAACTTAAAAATCACATTTAAAAACAATTTTTTTCCTAAAAAAAACTACTTGAAGACAATTAAAAAAAACAACACAACCATTAAAAAAAAAGACACAAATTAAAAATAAAATAAACTCAAATAAAACACAAATCAAAAGAAAACTTTAAAAATATTAGAAATGAAACAAAGGGGAGAGAGGTGATTCCGGAAATCACCCTCATTTTACTCCCCCATTGTGCCCAACTAACAAACTACTACAAGTGATATGTTTGAACTCATTGTTTGCAATGATAGAAGGGAGTGGGAGGAATTTCTATTTATAGCAAAGGGTTCATGTACATGTTAAGAGGGGAAGGGAGGACTCGTCACTTGCAACAATCGTTTGCTAACACTATAGGATTTAGGAGGGAGCAAGAGGGGGAGTGAACAAGACTAAAGGGATGGGGTTGGTGAGGATGGAGGGATGAGAGGAATGCATGAATAAGGTGGGAGGGTGATTTTGAGAGTTAATTATTATTATTATTATTATTTTAAAGAGTTTGTTCAAGGAATGATAGGAGTCCATGGTGGAGTACACCTTCATCATGAAAAAAATAGGATATAGTGCCAACTATAGACAAGAAGTCAATAATGAGTTCCAAGTGGCTCTACAAGATCAAGCATCCAATATATGGTAGTGTTGAGAAGTTCATGGTGAAGTTGGTGGCAATAGGGTTCTCCTAGAAATATGTAAGCAAAGTGTGAGTAGACATTTGCTCCAATGTCTAGGTACACTTCTATTAGAGCATTTATTTCCTTTGTTTCATTAATGGCATGGAGGATACATCAAATGGATATGAAGATAACCCTCCTTAATGTGACCATCAAGGAAGAAGTGTACATAAAACAACATTAGTGAGTCAAGATAAATGGGAAAGAGTCTCATGTTTGCAAGCTTAAGAAATATTTATATGGACTCAAGTAGGTATCAAGGGCATGGTATTTTAAGATAAACATTTTTTGCAGAGTATGGGTTTCACCAAAAGTGAAATAGATCCTTATATTATGTATGTAAATGACTTGTTTCTTATAGGCATAGAGAACCTCGTTGTAGGGTGCAAAGAAAATATGACTATTGAGTTTGAGATGGAGAACATCGACATGATTTATTAATTATTGTCTTTGGAGGTTTGGCGAAGAATAGGGGAAACATTCCTTAGGTAGGGTAAAGAATGTAGTGGATATCCTCAAGAGGTTTTAGATGATTATTACAAACCTATGACCACATCCATGATCACTAATTTGAAGAAGGTGACTACTTTAGATTTAGAGTTGGTGGACCCTACATTGTATAAACAATAAATAGGTTCTTTGATGTATTTGGTCAAACATTAGGCCAAATATATGTTTTGCAATGAACACTTTGAGCCATTCCATAGTGGATCCATGATGGGAGCATTGGGTAGCATCAAAACATTTTCTTGGATACTTGAGGGGCATACCGGGAGTATGGTTTGAGATATAATGGAGATGGTGAAGTGAAGTTGTAGGGGTGTACATTCTTAGATTTGGTAGGCAATGCACCAAATAGGAAGAACACTCAGGGTGCTACTTTAGCTTGGGTTCAATAAAGATATATTGGTTTATTAGGAAGGAGATTTGCATGGCACTTAGCATAACAAATGTATAATACATGGCAACTAGTTTTTCTAGTTCTGAGGCCATTTGGATTTACAAGTTAATTTCATGATTGCTTGATCAAGAGTTGGATGCTATATACTATGATAATAAAAGTTTTATAAAAAAAAAGAGAATAAAGTGTTTCATGGCAAGTCCAAGCACATAGAGATCATATATTATTTCATATGAGACATGATTTAGAAGGGATTATTGAAGCTCCTATTTATTCTTACAAATAAGCAAACAATTGATACTATAACTAAGCCCTTAGTAAAAGGGAAGTTTGAAGTATTCAAAAATAGAATTGGATTGGTGCATAATTCTTGCTTGCTAAGAAAAAGTGTTGAATAATGCAACTCGAGCAAGAATTTCTTACACGTGTCAATGTGAATGTGCAATAAGTGGTTCAAGACATTTCATTAGTGACCACCTTTTCCAAAGTGGTCACTAGTTCTATTTTGTAATTCACTTACGATAAACTAGAATATGCTTTTTACTTGAGTCTAATAAAGTGCATAAAATTCATTAATGAGTTAGACAAGATTTAATCTCAATTGTATGACACAAAATCAAATTAGTGTTTTATTAGATTAGGGTTTTAGAAACACATAAATAAGATAAGAAATATAGGTATGGTTCACAATTGAACAAGTTGAGCCACCAAAGAAGAGAAAATAGTGCAGAGCAGGAAGATGATCAACTTGCACATTTTCAGCAGGTTGAATAAACAACCTTACAATAGATATGTGCAGTCACTACAAATTTGTGCAATGGCCATACAATGTGTCAGAAAATCCTTACAACTATTATCTTTCATGTTGATGCAAATTGTACTTTCTTTGCAAGCCATATTTCTTAGTTTGAGGTGATTTAGTTAACAATGAAACTATTGTTTTAGAAACTTGTGAAGGTTTCCTTGTAAGTTTTGAACAAGGAATGAAAAGATTATTATAAAGGAAATATTGATGTGTATGTGTAAAACAATGTTATGATTATGCTATTTACATTTGCAACTATTGTGTGGTTGATGCTATGATCTAAATCAGTTTATGTATTAAATTAAATTCAACAATTTATCTATTTAGTTGAGAACATAAATATTCATATGTGAATGTGTTAAATGTTCACCACATGGAACCTTGAGGCTTTAACAATATATTGGAGTTCACTAATGTATGATATTCATATTTTACTCGTTTGCTAATTAACATTGGGGTTTGGTAAGACTATCTATTTTAGGGCTTTGATCTTTTTTTTTCTTCAACTTTCATTCTTTGACATGATAAGGTTGCAAAGAAAGAAAAAGAAAACACATGAAAACTCGTTTAGTCCACACCAATAACCTATATATTAATAAAAACATGATGATAGTAGTGCATAAAGCATGAAGAGATCAAGGCATATCTTTAGAGTTCATCTAGTGAGGTTGTTTCAAGATCAACACACCCAAAACATCAAAAATAAATGTCAATAAGGATCATTAAAGTTCAATAAGGGAACAAACGATGAGTTTGAAACTAAGCATATTCATCATTTCAAATTTTGGGCTCATGAAGCAATTAACAATATGAATTTGTTTATGCTCTTGAGAAATGTGAAGATCAATGGATCACATACATAAAATGACTAGGAGTTGTTTTGAATACAATGGAGTTCGACATTTTGAATACAAAGAGAAATGGAAGAAATATTTTTATTCAGATAACACAATGTAATAACTTTATTTAGAATAAGGGGAAATAATTCTATTTAAAATTATTGGTTTCAAATAGAATATGTATATATATGTATATATATGTATATATATATATGTATATATATATATGTATATATGTATATATATATATATATATATATATATATATATATATATATATATATATATATATATATATATATATATATATATATATATATATATATACACGAAGAAGAGCTGAGAATATATTTGTATTAAATTCGCTGAGCATAAATATCAGTAAGGATACATCATACAAAAAAGTATAGATAGAGGAGGCTTGATAGCCTATGTTTGTTGTACATATTAAACCATCTACAATAAAGTTTACATATTTTTCCAGGCTCACTAAGTAACATTCTATATTATTCCATTTGTAGATTCACCAAAATTTGTTTAACAAAAAACAAAATTTACTGGCCATGACAAATTAATATTTTAACCACTGGGACACAACTTTTCTACATTGCTTTTATTACCAAGCATTTCCCCCTTATCTTTCTCCCATTTGAGAATCATCTCCTCAAGCTGTGATTTGAGGTAATATAAGTCATGTTCAATTCTTTGGAGGCTAGTATGAAGTCTTACATATTTTCCATTATCTCTGTGGTTTCCTGGTGTAAGGAGTGAAGAATAAAGTCAAACTAGTTACTTATCTCACCTTGAGCCATGAACACTAAGACATCAACTGTCAAATGCAGACGTAGTCCTGAGGAATAATACAATTGAATTTTACAATTGGATTCAACCAAAAAATATTTGACACAGTACCCTGGTGGAGGAGGATCTTCCTCCACATTAACCCTTTCACATCCACTAATTTCAAGTGTTATCATGATTATCAGAATGATAATAACATTTTCAAATGACACAATCATGGACTCTGCCTCCAACACCCAAATATAATTGAGCAAGGAATATTTGATGTCACTCTTTAGAATATTGAAAATGTTCCAGTCAATTGTGCAAGCAAATTTCCACAATATAGTTAAGTTGAACCTAATGCACAAACCCTTATACTCATAGACAAATGGTCAACGACAACTCAAATTTTAGCAAACCCAAAAGCTTAGATCCCCAGGGTTGATCACCCTTATCTCGACCATCTAATATCCAAACTACCATCCAAAATATACATTTATCCCACTTGAGGAGGGATGGCCAAAAGCAACATAAGAAACATAAGTAAACACACTGAGCACACATAACAAGAAGTTCGTTCAATTGCCAATCAACAAAAAAAATTCTTCTAAAGATATATGAGAACCATACACCTAGACGTTTGGACCTCTGTTCCTTGACTTTACATCTAGTGAGTGCCCACAATGACCCATAATCCAATAGATCCAATAACGCACACAAAAACAACAAACCCCATAGTTGGACACTAAAACACCTATCCATAGACGATTAAACAACCAACTAGAACACAAAATGCACCCAAAAGTCCATGGGGGGCCAAGGAAAACATAAAAATTAAGAAGGAAAACATTAAAATCCCAACATGAATAATCCTCTCGAAATTCACACTACAACCAATTTTATCCTTCAAGAAAAGCCCAAATACCAAAGGGGCTAAACAAATCAAGCATTGGATAAGGAAGAAAACCATATCTTACATAGACCCCTGTGCAACAATTTTCCTTTAGCCCAAGGTCAAGAGCAAACAATATCCTCTCCGACATCATGATAAGATCCTAAATTATCATGCCGAGATATAACTACCCATATTATACCATCTCTCCAGAGTGGCATACAATTTATACAACAATCAACCCTCTCAGCGCTCTCATTAATATCCTCTATCATGATACCTCCTCCCTCCAAATTCATCATGAAACAGACATTCCACATCCTCAATAAGCCTCTTCTACACTTGGGATCTAGCAACAAAACAAGTATAATTAAATTTCCTTCGATCACATCCATCATCGATGCACCAAAAGCCATCGATATCCACTGCGTTTGGACAATACCACTTCTCCTCTCTCACTCCTTGTTCCATCACAACGTATGCCACATTGAACACATGATACTTGTATCAACTTTGTAGATGGAGACCCTCTTGTGCAAGCCACGAGGCAATCTACAATTTTAAAAGGTGGATGCCCCCTCTTGCTTTTCAAAATTTTGTTAAAAGATCTAGCTTGGACCATTTTGACTAGGCCTTAGGGTAAAGGGGCTATTGATTTCTCGCATTCGAAGATTATTTCTCCTTTAGGAAGAGTTATTCCCAAATTGGCCAATTTGTTAGCTTCAAAATTGTTACTTCTTAAGATATGGAAACATTATTTCCTTGGAATAAATTGGTACAATTGATGGGTCCTTTTAAAGATTTGCAAGAGCTTAAAATTGGGTGCAGAGATCCAACAAATAAATGAGAGATTATAATTAGAGAGTTTCCAAAAAAATCACTACCTGGATCCCAAATTTAACAAGATGCATCAATCATTGGAGAAGACAATATGCTTCTGTAACATTGTTAGAAGCAGGTCCCAATCCCCAAGCAAAACTATATTCCTATTGGTTCTTAAGGTGAAAGATCACCCCGCTCCTACTGCCCCTCAAGCTCAAATATATTCAAAATGATAAAATCTCGTTATATTTCAAATGATTCATGGCCCTATTCTAGTCAAAATGATGTAGATGGACTCATAAAGCCATATTCTAAGTAAGATGAACTAATTTAGTAAGAGGGCTTAATCTCAATAAGGATGCCACATTTTATTTGGAATGAATTATTATGAATTATATTTCAACTTATATTAATAATAGCTAAGTTTAATTTTGTACCTTAACTTGCGTTAAGGTAGTTTAATTAATTTGGAATGGGTTAGCTGTGATGTGTTAGCCAATGGAGTAATGAGGAACGCGGATAAAATAGGGACAATTAGAATGCTCATTCAACTAAGTGACTATGATATATCATAATGAAAATAAACTAGCACTAACACCACATGGCAACTCCAACTCAAAGGCATTGGGAATATTATAAAGGAACAACAATGGAATGAAATCCATTGATCTATTGAACAATAAGCATAATTTTCTATTCCAATTAAGTGGATACTAAAAAACTAGAAATGATTAGTGTCGTTGGAGCAATATCATAATGTATGTATATGAACGAAGACAAAGTTGTATATATCGAAAGGAAACCAAAGATGTAGATCAAATATATAGCTCTCTTAAATTGGGAGTACACATGATGTAAATTTTGAACATTATATCCCTCATATAAATATATCAGCTTTTTCTTTCTGAAAAAATAGATCAAATATTAAATATTACATAAATGATCAATTTTTTCAAAGGTAATCAATGAGAAATTCTTGGAGGAGGCTTTACTAATGTCATCTAGTGGTAATTAAAGTAAATTGTTGGTATAGAATTTAATATATTTGATTTGGTAAGGACATTGGTGATTAAAGTAAATTGTTTGTATAGAATTTAAAATATTTGATTTGGTAAGGACATAGGTAATTAAAGTAAATTGTTGGTATAGAATTTAATATATTTGATTTGGTAAGGACATTGGTGATTAAATTGTTTGTATAGAATTTAAAATATTTGATTTGGTAAGGACATAGGTAATTAAAGTAAATTGTTGGTATAGAATCCAATATTTGATTTGGTAGGGACATTAATTATTAATGTATGATAGAGGTAGGCAATCGAAGATTTGATGTCGAGATTTCTTATTAGCAATTCATAATGATCAGCCACTTGAACTAACCCACCATATTATTATTATTTATATAAGTTAAAAATGTGTTAGATAAATGAATTATCAACTAACACATTTTCTATTTACTTCTATGCTAAGTTTTGAGCGTTTCCATGTTTGGAATCACAATGCCTAGGAAATGACAACCTTAAATTTTCTATTTCCATGTGCTGTAGTAGGATATAATTATATACTTTTGTCATATAATGTAAGAGTTACGAAGTTTATTTAATGCTTTCATCATATAATGTGTGAGTTAAGAAGTTAATTTAAATCTTTGAAACAATGAGGAGAACTTATATTTCTGATTATTTTGTTTGGGTGTTTGAATTTACCTTTTTGTGCATGTTGTTTTTATTTATTTATTTTATTTTATTTTGATGGTAGTTATTAAATTGATGAGAATAGTAAATTTAAAATAAGAATTTTAATCTAAATTTTTTATATGTTTGGTTAAAAATTTTAAAATTATTTTCTAAATAAAAAATGGTGTTATTGGTATCACATTTTTATTATTATTAAAATTAACATATTTTTGTAATTATTGTTTTAATATTTTCATTATTTTTTAAACCTATAAAATAGAAATTTTTCATTTTTACCAATAAATCTTAAAAAAATCCAAAAAATAAAATAAAAAATATGCAACCAATTTGATTTCTATGCAAAAAAGAAGAAGAATTTTAGCAAAAGTCAAAAGGGAGAGAGAGAGAAAAGTCAAAGGAAAGAGAAATTTGAAGTTTTCTGCCCTAGATTTATTCACACGTGCGGTTTTTTCTAAGGAATTGTAGGCCCAATTTTTTAGGGGCTGAAATTATAGGGCCATAATTTTAGGAGGTGATAAGATTTCAGGTGTTTGACCAGCGTTGACTTTGTTGACTTTGACTTGATGAAGAAGCTTTGAAGGAGGGCTGACTTGGGTCTGTGTGGCAGTGTTTGTTTTGGTCTTGGGTCTTGGATATCTCACTTTGATCTGATTCTATAGGAAGATAATTTTCTTGGGTTTTCCCCCTTGTGGGGTTTTTTCCCTGGCTTGGAGAATATATCTTTGTATTCTTTGTCTCTTGTGATTTTCACGTTGTGAGTTTTGGTAATGCTTGATGAAGAATAGAATTAAAATTTAATAAGAAGCCAACAACATTGACAAGTAATTATCATGACAGAGAAATTAACCCTAATCTACCAGCCTCTTAATTTATCAACATGGTATCAGAGCTAAGGTGAAGGGAAGGCAGTCTGAAGATCACATATTGTTGGCATATCTAATATACCCTTACAATAGTTATATATTTCTCTATCAAGAAAATAAAGTTTAAAGAAGACACCATTGTATATATTCCTGTAGCAACATTTAAATGTATGTCAAGAATGCTTGTAAGATAGAAAATTTTTTGAAGAACATTCAAGTCACATATTTGAGAGCGAAATTATGAGGCTACTCTGAAAGGTATCAAAGTTATTAGATCAATATAATCCGATTCTATTGATGGTTGGAAGTGATTGCTAAGACAAATCCTAAAGGAATCTAAGTTGAATCCAAGAAAAGTGATTCAGATCTTTGTTCTGGAGCTATATATTTTTGAACTAATTCATCTCTGCAATTTACAAAGTCACAAGGAAGGTTGAAGACCAAAATCTAGAAGAAAGAATATATATGATCTTACTCAAACAAGAAAATAAGTGATGTAAGTTTTTGTAACACATCTACAATGATCCGAGTTTGTGTAGCATGTCTCTCAATACTAATGTAAATAATTAGGCATGCTTCTTTGGCAACTACATGTACACATAAACATATTGGCTAAACTATCTTTGTTGAAAAGTTCATGATACAAAATCTTTAGAAGCCTACTCTATGCAAAATATTCGAACTTGTATCTATAAGAATTGAATTCTCTGTGATAGCATCCAAACATAAAATTAATTGTATCTTCAGTGGCATCTTCTATCCTTATGAAGCAAGTGAAAATTTCTCTCACTAGAATGCAAAGTTTCTATGATAATACAAGTTTCAGTGATGAAGCTTTAGCAACATAACTCGAATCTTTCTGGACACAAAGCTTTAGCAACATAACTCGAATCTTTCTGGACACACACACGCAAAGGAGTAGATTAGAAGGTGACGATGGTGACTACAAGTTTTAGTGATGAAGCTTGAGCAACATAACTCGAATCTTTCTAGACACAAAGCTTTAGCAACGTAACTTGAATCTTTCTGGACACACACACACACACACAAAGGAGCAGATTAGAAGGTGATGATGGTGACTTGAAACTTGAACAATTAAGATTACTATAGCATTATACATCTGAAATACGATACCTGAGCTATCCAAGTTTATACCAAGAATATGGAAGATGTGTTGGCTCGAAAGAATCATTAGGGAAAAGACCCCAGGTTCAGGCACGGAGGCCAATAATGGTCCGTTGTAGTTTAGGACAGCCCTGGAATTTTCACCTCACCTTGAAGGGAAAGGAGTCTCACCCGAAGCGCATCGCGACCAAAGGGGAGAAGGGTTCAGCATGGGGTCGAGAGAATAACAATTGGGCAAAGGCGATCATACACATATGCGTCCATAATACATGAAACATAGATAGCGATACCATAAACTCATACACTTGGATCCATCATGAATAACACAAAATTAACAACATTCTAGTATCAATATAGTAATCACCATCTTCATGCAACAAGCAGACTATTTAAAATTTTAATAAGCCCACAGAACACGATACACAATATATTATAAGTCTCGACAACCATCAACTCTGATTACATTAAACCAATAGGACAGAGTACATCATAACTCGACATATCGCCATAAATAGTACATAGAATACCCGACTTAGTGGCTCGGGTCAGACCGGCTCTGCAACCCAGTTCCTCGGCTCCCAACTCTTCCTACTTCGGCCTCTGCATCTGCATATCTCCTCGGCTGCTTTTGCCTTCTGCTGCCACTTTTCCATCACTCCCCATAACTACTCGTTCCACCACCCAACTGTTGCTGCCATTTGTCCTTTCCTGCCCTACGGTTGGTCAAAACTGGTCAAAACTTATTCAAAACTAACGAATGCTCCAATAGGCCCCGACCACAATTTCTTGACTCATCCCCGAGGCAAGTCATTTCGACCTTTGGCGGCTCTATTGTTGCTTCCATGTGTTCTATAGGTGGTGGCTGTGTTGCTATCGACGCTGTCTCCACTATCTGTTGTGCCGACACCTCAGTTGTTGTGATACTTTCTTACAAAGTAGGCATATCTTCCGTCTCAATCCTAGCTTGTGGCAAGGCATTTGTTTTTGTGGCCCTTTCTTGACCTTGCGACTCCTCCGTTCCAAACGAAGGCTCCAACTCTGGGACTGTTGTTGTTGTTTGCTGCCTGAACCCATTGTATTTCTGAATTTCTAGGTCCCAGATGGCGAGGATTGCATTAGCGCTTTGTGTGAATGCCTCGGCTGGTTGTGACGTTAAGGCTGTCGGCCGTTGGCTCTACAGGTCATCCCATTGTTGGTTGCTTGAGTCGCATGCCTCCTTCAACAACAGGACTTGCATCCGAATTAGGGGCTGCAGGTCTCAGATTATTCTTTTCATCCTCCCTGATTCCTCCTCAATTGCATCAACTTGGGCCTGGAGGACGTTGATTTGTTCACTTATTTGCTGGAGCGTGTTTTGACCAGTTTTGACCAATTGTAGGGCGGGAAAGGACAAATGGTAGCAACAGTTTCGCGGTGGAACGAGCAGTTGTGGGGGAGTGATGGAAAAGTGGCAACAGAAGGTAAAGGTAGCCAAGGAGACAGGAAGGTGCAGAAGCAACCAAGGGAGCAAGCAGTCGAGCGAGAACTGGTAGTTCAGGCAGCCGGGAAGGATATAAAAATGGGAAGAACATAAAGGAAGAGGTTGTTGTTGAACCCGCTAGATGCAGGAGGACTTGGTTGCCGAGGAGATATGCAGATGCAGAGGCCGAAGTAGGAAGAGCTGGGAGCCGAGGAATTGGCTTGCGGAACTGGTCTGACCCGAGCCACTAAGCCGGGTATTCTATGTACTGTTTATGGCAAGATGCCGAGTTATGATGTACTTTGTCCTGTTGGTTTAATGTAAACAGAGTTGATGGTTGTCGAGACTTATAATATATTGTGTATCGTGTTCTGTGGGCTTATTAAAATTTTAAATAGTATACTTGTTGCATGAAGATGGTGATTACTATATTGATACTAGAACGTTGTTAATTCTGTTTTATTCATGATGGATCCAAGTGTATGAGTTTAGGGTATCGCTATCTCTGTTTCATGTATTATGGACGCATATGTGTATGATCGCATGTGCCCAATTGTTATTCTCTTGACCCCATGCTGAACCCTTCTCCCCTTTGGTCGTAACGCGCTTCGGGTGAGACTCCTTGCCCTTTAGGGTGAGGTGAAAATGCTAGCGCTGTCCTAGACTACAACGGACCACTGTTGGCCTTCGTGCCTGAACCTGGGGTCTTTTCCTTGATGATTCTTCTGAGCCAACAAATGGTTTCGTTGTTGGAAGAATCATCAGGGAAAAGACCCCAGGTTCAGGCACAGAGGCCAACAATGGTCCGTTGTAGTCTAGCTGGTTAGGATACTCGACTCTCACCTGAGAGACCCGGGTTCGAGTCCCGACAATGAAACCATTTGTTGGCTCAGAAGAATCATTAGGGAAAAGACCCCAGGTTTAGGCACGGAGGCCAACAGTGGTCCGCTGTAGTTTAGGACAATGCTAGCATTTTCACCTCAATTTGAAGGGCAAGGAGTCTCACCTGGAACGCGCCGCAACCAAAGGGGAGAAGGGTTCAACATGGGGTCGAGAGAATAATAATCGGGCATAGGCGATCATACAAATATGTGTCCATAATACATGAAATAGAGATAGAGATACCCTAAACTCATACACTTGGATCCATCATGAATAACACAGAACTATAGTCATTCTAGTATCAATATAGTAATCACCATCTTCATGCAATAAGTAGACTATTTAAAATTTTAATAAGCCCACAGAACACGATACACAATATATTATAATTCTCGAAAACCATCAATTCTGATTACATTAAACCAATAGGAAAGAGTACATCATAACTCGACATCTCACCATAAACAGTACATAGAATACCTGGCTTAGTGGCTTGGGTTAGACCGGCTCCGCAACCCAGTTCCTCGGCTCCCAACTCTTCCTACTTCGGCCTCTGCATCTGCATATCTCCTCGGCAACCAAGTCCTCCTGCGTCTGGCGGGTTCAACAACAACCTCTTCCTTTCTGTTCTTCCCCCTTTTATATCCTTCCCAGCTGCCTGAACTACCAGTTCTCGCTCGGCTGCTTGCTCCCTTGGCTGCTTCTGCACCTTCCCGTCTCCTTGGCTGTCTTTGCCTTCCGCTGCCACTTTACCATCACTCCCCCAAAACTGCTCATTCCACTACCCAAATGTTGCTTCCATTTGTCCTTTCCCACTCTACGGTTGGTCAAAACTGGTTAAAACTTCTTCAAAATTAACGAAGGCTCCAACAAGATGTGACACTACATTGCAATAACATGCTAAAATTTCCATGGCACTATGACTCTATGAAAACTTTGAAGGACAATATTTATATAAAGGATTGGATAGTGTCATAAAGGCTCATCGTATGTATTGTAAGTATGCATATAAAAGGAACCAAAAAATATGAGGAATCTTTGAAATAATAACTATACAAATGATGAAGCAAGTCTTATCTCTCTAAAGGACCGAGCCTCTCTATGATATACCTTTGTGCAAAATTCTATGATCAAATCCATGCTATAGGACTAATAGACAGAGGAACTACATCTATGAAAGGGACCAAAATCATCATTAGAAGCCAAGACTCTATGAAAAAGAGACAAATTATCTTCCAAGCTTGATAAGGCCTATACTTGTGAACTCTAATCATCAGAAGCAGTGCTATATCTCCTTATAGAATATCTATGTCAAGATATCTGAAGGTTGATGAAGCATAAGAAACTACCAAGACTCCTTTCCTATATGTAATAGAAGATTTAATGACACCATGAAGCCAACCTATTTGAATCCTGAAAGATCAAAGATGTCTTTATGGTTCATATCCTTGCTTGAAGGATGAAGGACTAAGATACATTACCTTCTTTCCAATTCATAATATAAGGAGCTGCTACATCAATGAACCTACCTATTTGAAAGGGACCAAGATACAAGAAGTAACTCAATGAAGTTTGTGTGCTTGAAGAAATTGAAGCACCTTTGTTGAAGAAAGTTGACACTTAAAGATAAAACAAAGGACTGAATATTTGCAAAGAATAGGTAAGGTAAGGTTGTAGAGGTATGTATTATTTTTGTGTGCATTTCATTCACTAGGTCATGGTGATGATCATTTGAAATATAGATAAAGGGTTTGCATAAATATATATTAGAGGCCATGACTTATAAGAAATTGTTGATAGTAGTTCATTGCATATGAAGACTGGGTCTTGTGAGAAAGAAATAAAATAGATAAAAGGCATGTCAATAATATCATTAGGGTTTTGCAGCGTACTTGTAGAAGTCTTGCAACTCTTGAATAACAGGTTTTTGGTGACTATGGAGGATCTAGGGTTCGTAAACCATAGATGAGATTTAGGTTAGAAAACACTAGAAATATAAAACCTAACCAATTGTTTTCACTGTAAGAAGAAAACCTAGATCTTGAGAATGGAAGGAATGATATCATATTGACGTGAAGAAAAGAATTAATTAAGAAGGCATCGACTATTCCCAAAGGATAAATATTCTATATCTACTTTATTTAGTTATCACTATTTTGTCTCTACAATTAGCCCTTTTGTTCTTTCCTAGTCTTCTAACAAAGATTGCAGGTCAAGGCAATATCTATCTAAGATTGACTAACAGATGGAAGATTTGGAAGAATGTAGCAAAGCATGAAGACAAGAAGAGAGTATGCATCAAAAGAAGTCAATTAGATGGCAACATGAAAGCAAGATTTAAAAGGGAATAAGTTTACCTATCTCAACTAGAAAGAGGAAGTTAGATCCTGAATATATATAATACTACTTGAAGTTTGGTATAAAATCTAGAGAAGTTTATGATCAAAAGAGAAGATGACACACCCTTTGGCAAGATGTAGAAGAGTTAAGATATCGTTGTACCAACAACTATTTGGTTCATTCTAATAGCACATTAATTGATGATTGAAAGATGAAAGAGCACAAAGAAGGACTGTGTTGCAATATGAATATAGACCATGCAAAGGAATATTGACCTCAGGAGGAGAAAGAAAGAAGAATTTGATATGAATAATCCCACACCTTGACTAGAGGCTACTGTGATTTGGAAACTCTAATAATTATAGGATATGATTTGGCTTCTTGAAAGGACATATTGAAGAAGTATGTGAAGAGGCTAGAATGCTAGCAATTGAGATAACTTGTTTGATGATATTGTACTAGTAGTTGTTTGGTTTGATTTGGGAGCACATAAGTTGAGTGGACAACACTAATGATGGCTTGGAAGAGCATGAGGGTAGAATTATGTTATGTAAGGAAAAATGCATGTGCTAGCAGCTGTGAGTAAGTTTGGCTCCTTAAAGATGATAGATGAACCATTTAATGACAAAGTTACATGAATATTGTCAAGATATAGGAAGGTTAATGTTTGATATGATGTGATGCTGTTAGGAGCCGATAATCCCTGCAAGCTACTACTAAGATATCCATGAAAGAATAAGTAGTTGATGAATGAGAGAAGCTTGTGGTTATGTCTCCTTGTTTGAGAGGGAGTGATGGTGGATAGTGTATTCTCCATGTCTCATGCACTAGGACATGATGAAAAACTGTAAGTCTAGTGAAGGCATTGGTAGGGAGAATGGAGGATTGGATAATCATCTAGGATCGATACTCCATGAGGATTGGAAATCCAAGATAAGAGTAGTCCCGAGGACCAATACTCATTCAAGATAGTGCAGGGTATCCAAGATAAAGAGTGGTTCTGAGGAGGACCAATATTATTTGAGGATTGGGAATCCAAGATAAGAATAGTCCTGTAAGGACATACTTGGTGAAAATATGAATGGGGTATGTGCCTTAAGAGGCGGTGTTGGTGGTGTTAAAATGTATGCCTCCCAATATTGTGCTCTAATCTAGTGGAGAGTTAGAGCTTTTCAGTCAAGGTCTTGCTATTTTGTAATTGAGAATGATGGTTACGATGATGCTGCTTATCAATCCAAACTTTTTTTATGACAATATTTCAATTTGAGAGTATCCTTGTATCCCGTTGTGTAATTATGAATACCTCCCTTGTTAAGAGGGATTGTTGAAAAATGTAGCTAGGTTCGGTCTTCATAATTATACTTGTATCAAAATGTATTTAATGTAAAAGCAAAAATAAGAAAAATAAATTTTATTAATTTTTTCTAGTCAAAGCACGTTCTTCATGCTCCTGAGGCTTATTGAGTTATTAAGAAAAGTTGTCATGAGTTAAAGTCCCATTTTCGACTATTTGTAAGTAAAACATAGTTTTTATTTTGAATCAAACGAGTCAATTTTGTCATCACAAGACCAAGTCAGCCCTCGAGATGGACAAGTCAGCCAACCCATAAGTTATGTCTCTTCATATGGTCGAACACCTATATATTGGCAACTGTGCTCCACATTTTGACAACCAATTTGATTTTTGTGCAAGAAAGAAGAATAATTTCAATGAAAGTCAAAGGAGAGAGAGATAGGAAAGTCAAAGGAAAGAGAAATTTGAAGTTTTCTTCCCTAGATCTGCTCACATGTGCGATTTTTCTGAATAATTGCAGGCCCAAAATTTCAAGGGCCGAAATTGTAGGGCTGGAATTTTAGGAGGTGACCAGATTTAAGATGTTTGACCAGTGTTGACTCTGTTGACTTTGACTTGATGAAGAATCTTTGAAGGAGGGCTGACTTAGGTTTGTGTGGTAGCCTTTGTTTTGGTCTTGGGTCTTGGATATCTCACTTTGATCTGATTCTATAAGAAGAAAATTTTCTTGGGTTCCCCCTTGTGGGGTTTTTTCCTTGGCTTGGAGCCTATATCTTTGTGTTCTTTGTCTCTTGTGATCTTCATGTTCTGAATTTTGGTAATTTCTTGATGAAGAAGAGAACTAAAATTTAATAAGAAGCCAACAACATTCGCAAGTAATTATCATGACAGAGAAATTAACCCTAATCTAGCAACATCTTACTTTCTTGATAGAGGGGAGAGACCAGATTTGCCCCAAAACTAGGTTCCCTGACCAAAAACCTTCTACCGGTCCTCTAACTTCTGAAAAATAGTAATAAAAAACCCTTTCAAGCAGAAATGTTTCACGACATTTGGAGACCAATTCTGGTGGACCCACTCCTCAAGGGCCAATGAAGAAGGCCTAAAACATTTAAACGACAAATAAACACTTTGTGTTCATAATTTACAGCTATGAAACCACATGCAACATTATTCACCTCAAGAGAAGGGGTTTCAACTAACTGCACCACCACAAATATATATCCATAGAGTTATTTAGGTTTTTGTGAAGGAGGCCTTGGGTTTAGAACATATTTAAACGATCTTGGTGGGGATGGGGCAAATGCACCTCCCCCTTTGGCTCCACCTCAAATTCTTTCTACTGTGTAAATCATGGCATCCTTGGAAATGCCGTATTCGCTGAGGAACTTCTGGTCTTGAAGCTTCCGTCCTTCATGAATGAGACGAAAGCATTCACGAGAAATGTGCATCTTCTCCTATAACCTTTTCAACAAGTGAGAAAACAAGATCCGAGTTCGAAACCTGCAAACAAAGGATTCCCCCTAAGATTGGTTTCACCAGGATTAGGAAACTCATTAGATCTGTGATCTAGATTGCTGTAAACCCTGCATTTCAAAATCCTTCAACACTGACCATTCTTGAAACCCTAGTAGAGCAAATTTTGTTTCTCCAAAAAAATATAATAAAATATACATATATACTAAAACAATTCATTTTTTTAAAATTATATATTAAAATTAAAAAATAAAAACAAAACCAAAACCAAAAAAGTTAAAATTTAAAACTATCATGAAATAACAGATGTATGCAACATAGTCCCTACTAGTATTTTGAATATAAAAACATTTAAATACATGTTAATAATTTGAGGATATTTATGAATTTATTGTCCAATATAATTGTTAAAAATAATATATATATATATATATATATATATATATATATATATTCAAAATTAAGGAATTATGTCATGTATAACAATTTTTCAACAAATTGGTCTTGGATTATGCCCTAAACTTGCTTCTTCCTGGTTAAGAGCTCATCTTCCTCGGACCTAAGGAAATAGGTCAACGACCCAAGACCTAGAGGCAAATGGTAGGAGAGAAACTCTGCCCCCTTATGGACCACCAACGAGTAATACTAGGTGGCATGGTTTTCCTTGAATAACAATGATGAGTCAGCCTACATTTGCCACCACTGTTAGTTTGACAATTGAGTTATGATAAGTTTTCCCACTATCTAAAAAGAGCATTTGTTCAACAAATCTTTATGAAATGAGGTCATATATTCCTTCTTCAATATATATGGTTAGCCTAAATTAATTAGTTAACTTATGAACATGACTTGATTTTTCAAATCAAGTATAAATTGAGATAATTTTTGACAATTAATTTCATTTTTTGTTTGATATTTTGTGTATAATAAAATTTAATTTAATTATAACGTTTAATTTTTGAGTTGACTGTGTATAATGCACAAATCCCTCCCATTCTACATATTCACATTTTGTTTCCATAATTTCCACTGTCTTCTCGACGACCTAGGTTTATTTTTAATGTCAAAGTTCAAAAATTTAGACCCAACTTGGTCTTTCTTTCATCCTAGTTTCAAGAGTCTATTGCTCCGAAGTCTTCAACAAACTTTACATATAGTCAAATTTTTAATTTTAAAACTATGTAAGGAAGCGAAGTACTCCCCACTGTGTTATTTAAAATTTATTAAAAACAAATTAATATTTAATTGTGAACACACCATCTTGCATATTAATAACAAATTAGGGTTCATATAATTTCGTTATGTGGGCAACTAAGAATGTAGAGAAGCCATTATCATACTTATTGATCAACTTTTGTTACAAATCCATGAAGACTCTCCTCTTCATAACTATGGTTACATAAACATAACAACATTTACGGAAGTCACATATGCCTTGCTCTTCTTCATTTTTCGTTGTGCTTCTGCTTTTTGCGACTCGATCTGGTTGGGTGAAAATAGAGACAAGATAATTTGATAGATGAATATGACCGTTTAACAAAATTACATATGTGAATTCAAGAAGTTGAAGGTGTGTGGTAACCATAAAGAGTAGTCTCGTGAGAGTGACATGGTATTTTTTAAGGATTAAAGTTAATTTTGGTACATGTATACTGATTTATATATATCAATATAAATATAGTGTTTTTTTCTTGTTGAAAAAAAAGGTTGATTTTGGTATACGGTTAGTTTCCAATTACGAGTTGATTTGATATCCTACAGTGACATTATACATCTCTCTTTAAAAGTTCACTTTAACAATTAAAAGAAATATCATTTGGAAATTTATCTATTTTACATTTCACTTTTGAGAATAACTATAACATGAATATTGCAACCGTATTAAAAATTATGGCAAAATTTTGTGAGGTAGTTATCCACATGGTATTGTATTGTGCAAAGGCTACAATAAGACCTTCAAATTATGGTCAAATTAAATGTTCTAATTTTTTTTTATAATAATATTGAAAAATAAATATTTTTCTTTTCAAAGTTAAATATTATAAGTTGCATTGGTTAATACTAAATAGTAATTAATAGGTAAATTGATTCCTAGAGTCCTGCCCTCATAAGGACTAATAAGATAAATTACACCTGCTCAAATATCTTGGATTCTGGGAATAATCTTTGTTATTGCTCAAACTAGCAGGGATCCTAAAGGGGAAATTACTAGGACAAGGGCAACAATGGAGACTTAGCCCATTGTCACCTCAGCTAAGGCTCCCTACCTTTTATGGACTTTCAGCGATGGGAGGAGACCCGATATGAGCACTCACTTTTAAAGGATATATCAATGCAATGGATAAGAAGTGATTCCAATCATAATTTCCAAGGAGACACTCAAATTTAGGGTTTGCTTGCTTTGTAAGAAAGGTGTAGGGTTTTTCTAGGAAAGGTTGATGAGGATTTGAGGGATGGTTTAGGGAGTATGTCATGCAATGGAGCTTCCTATTCCTCAAAATCCTTATGGAACTTGGATTCCTAAATGATCCTCGAAAAGTTAGCTTCGATAGGAAATGACACCACACAGGACCAAATGGACCCCAGGTTAGGTCAAGGGGGGTAGAGTTTAGCAACCAATGATGACCTTGACCTAATAAGGGAAGAGAAGGGGATCAAAGAATTTTTTTTCAATGAAAGGTGGCACAATGATCCCTATGAGGTAACTAGCTTAAGGAAAACCAAGGGCAAGAATTGGCCTTTGAGATAGGGCTTGCGATATATCAAGATCCCACTGTCGAAATCTCATGAAATTTGGAGGGATTCTTGAGGACACACCAACACATTTGTGGACCAAAAATTGAAGTATTTGGATGGTTAGATGGTGAGATATTCGATGCCCTAGGTGACCTATGGGGCTAGACATAGAAAGAAGTGGAGATAATGAAGAAAAATAAGTTTTAGGGTGATCACCTAATAGACCAATGCCTAATCCTATGGGGAGATTAGTGTCAAGAATGATTATGAATTCAAATTTGATTTTCTTAGTCAAGGAGGGCTTAATGGAAACTTCACTTAGCACTAGGGAAAAGGAGGCCAACTTCAAAGACTTTATACTTCGTTTTGCAAAATAGATGGCTTATCAAGATAAATTTCAACCATGGAATATCCCTAGGAACATTCACTCATCATACATGGCCCATACATGAAGCGTCACTATATAGAAACAAAACTTCCACAACTTCGCAATAATAGATGCAACAAATTAGCCCTAGAATAGAGAAATCCCAAAAACAATGTATGTGACAAAAATAGAGCAAAGAGTAGCATTAAAATATCACTTACATGTATTAGAGAATATCCAAACATAAAAAAATTGCCAAAAAAGAAGATCCAAAACACGAGAAAATTATCCAAACTTCAAAATTCATTCCATGCTCCAAAATTTCGTCCACCAAGAAGGATAGCAAAGTTCTCTAAAGAGATACAAGTCCAACCAAGTGATGATTCTAAAATGAATTCACATCACTTGTATTTGTACACTTCTAATGAGTTTGATTTAGCTAATTAGGCCTACTTTAGCCCCTGCGATAAATTATTGTGCAAAATAACTAACTTTTGGTGACAAGCCCACCAAACTAGCTCATAAACAAAAGAATAAGGTTCTCAAGAGGTCTAATAATGAATAGTGCATTTCGTTGGGCCTTGGAGGAGGCATAATGGAGTCGATATGTGTAGTTGAACTCCCAAAAGTAGTGGAAAAGGGGTTGGCCCCTTGTAATAACCCGTGGTGCTCCAAATGAAATGTGGGGGCACACAAGTGTCCTCATGTGTCTCCAAACAAATTGAAGATGCCTGTAGATCACCTACAAGGGCTAAGATGATGGTGTAGGTGATGCCACATCATCATGCAAGTCCCGGATCATCTTCCAAGTGTATGGTGCAACTCGAGGGCCAGCTGGGCATGATGGATCATGTGCATATTCCTCGTCCAATAAGTGAACCACGAGCAATCTATGAATAGTTGTGGGGATCCATGGAGTGATGTCTGCTGCTGTGGAGGCCCATGGCTCTCTACACACACCCTACATGTGCCAATGTAGCCCTATGGGGCTAGGACTCCGTATTGGGAGACCAAACCCAAATGGAAACCACCTGCAATCCTGCATAAGATCCAATGCATCCTTGTGCCTTCTAGCATACCAAGTCATTAAAGAAATCAAGTAAAAGAGTTTATAAACCATGGATAACAAGTGACCACTTCATAATGGCATGCACTTCCATAGTGGGATTTGGCTTGTGCTAATGTCTCCCAACTCCAAATAGGGTTAACTAGGCATCCTATTATGTGGTTTCTGCCTCTAAAGGGGGTGCTATGTCCGTGGTACATCCTTCAAATGGTGGTGGCATGTGGAAAAATGATGGAATGGAGTAGGGAATGAAAGGGGGAAACCTAGATCACATGCCATGGTACAAGGGGAACTAATAAAAGGGAAGCCCACACTTGGGTAAATAATGTGTAGGATGGAGAAATCATGGTGCATGAGTTACCTAGGCCTTGATTTTTCCACCCTTCTTCATATGCATTTTTCATTTTTATGATTTTCCTTGGTTAATTGCTTGGGGCTCTAGGTAATGAGAGCATGATGCGGTATAACAGTGGATACCCCCTTATAAGATGGAGTAATTCACTGCCCACCGGGGGTTGGGATAATCATGGGTTCCTAAATGATAAAGAAGGCTCATCAAAGGTCATGTAGGACACAGGGTGATGACCATGGAATGGGGTAGAATGCATGTCATGGATTTTTCCCACGTGCTAAATTCTTTTGTTTCGACTATCTTTTGCATTTTGTGGTACAATTTCCAGTTAAATGTGGCCAATTATGATTTTTCTTTTTCTTTTAGCTGCATCAACCTCCGGGCATCATTCCAGGCCCAACCCAAGATGTGGGGCAAGGGGAGGGGGTGGCTGACCCTATGTGGACCCAGTGGAGGAATGTGGACCCAGGTGGGAGGAGAGATGATTGGGGGTGTAATGAGCAGAAGGGGAGTAATATATGCAAATCAGGGAGCGGGACAACACAACGAAAATTAGGCTTTTCCATGTAGTATCATCCATCAAAACCAATAGGTCAGTAAAAGAGATCCCATGGGACTAGGGTGAAATATTAACATCCCAAAAGTGACCTAGGGGACAAGAGCACATACCTAGACCACTCTTTTTGCTGAATCTCCCCCATTTATCTATGCCCAAAGTTTCCATGATAAATAAACTAGAATACTCAATTACCAAATAACAAGGCATACCTTTAGGTTTGGGAACCTTCAAGCATACAATCATGAAATATGGGTGAGGAACCACATGGTTGGCTCAAGTGGCGGAGAAATGGCACATCGAGCTAGTTGGTGGATGTGAGGGGCTACTGGCTACCGGCTGAGGACCATCATGGAGAATTTTTTTCTCCTAGGGATATCACCCACAAAATGGTGGGTAAAATTAGTCTCCAACTGGGACATGATCTATCATAAAAGTGGACAAAGCTACTCGAATGGGAGGTCATGAGAACACCAATAATATCTTGGCTACTGTAGACCTGTTACCTGAACATATCAAAGACTAAACCCATGGGGCATCTTGTTTTTATGGTGTCTTATGGTCACCCATGTTTAGTGTTAGGTCGTAAAATCAACAAAAGAATAAAAATATGTGAATTTTAATCTAAATGCAACTGGTCTACCATGAGAAATATCATATGTCATTAGTTCTAATGCGAAAATCAGCATGCAATGCATCCTACCCTAACATGAATATGGTACAAAACTAATACTAAGTGTAATCATAAAGTTAGTGCAACCAACATATCATCAAATCAATATAAATATGCCGACCTATATGATTACTCATGTGGAAAATGCCAAAGCGAATGTGGACAAAATCACATGGATGATAAGGCTGGTGGGAGGTAGGAAAATAGAATGCCCACACATGGATGATCACGTGAGAAGAGGAAAGAAAAGGATGTAATCTAGTCCATGAGATCCTCTCTTCTAGCCAAAATATAGAGATGTCAATGATTAGGCTCATTTTTGATAGATTGAAACCTTGGGCATATTATTTCCATTTTGGTCCTTATCATTTATGTCATATTTTATGGCCTCTATAGGATTATTATTAGTAGCCAAGGGAGACTGATGAGATGGAAAAACACAAGTAGGTTTCCCATGATGATCATACTAAAAATGGGGGATTATAAATTGATCATGATCTTGAGGGTGTGTCAAAGGAGATAAAGTATAGTCAATGAGGGGTTCTTCCTTGACACCATACTTAGAAGGGGGAAAGGGGTCATGGTCACTCGGGATCATTTTAAAAGGGGCGAGGGAATCACTTGTGGAAGACTTAAAGTGATGAACAAAAGGACAAGGCAAAGGGGAGGGTGAAGTATTATATTCAACAAGTTTTTCTTCCTCAAAATCATCCTTTTCATGTAAGGGAAAATAATGACCTTTCTTCTCAAGGGTATCAGGGATATGTCATCATAAATAATGCCTGAGAGAAAGGGGAGACCACTCTCAACCTCATATTCCTTGTCGGTGTCATAAATGGGAGCACAATCAAATTAAGGACCAAAAATTTCCCATTTCTCCTTTTCAATGTGGAAGTAATCTTCAATGTCATGTTCCAAGGGGCTACTGGGATCACCTTCTTCAAGGTTCTCAAAAGGAGATTCATCGAGACTAGAGAGTAATATCATTGAGAAAGGTATGGTTACTCTCAACTTCACTTTCCATGAAATCATCCTTCCCAAAACATGTGTTCTCAATATAATTATTTTCATCATGTGGACCCAAGGAGGACTCATCTTCCCATTCATCACTTCGATTCTCGGGGTCTTGATGATGCTTAATGAAGCCTTCCTCTTGAATGTTCAATCTAGGGTATCCTTGAAAAATCCTAAGAAAGCCATCAATAAAATTCTCAATATATGAGATGCTCCTGGGTTCATGATTTTTCAACCATGAGTTATGACCATAGAGAGAACTAAAGAATAACAACATAAGCACATCATGGTGGACCACTTTCTCCTTTGAAGTATCTGCATTAAATCTTTCCACATGTTCAATTGCGGAGCTTGGGTCACCATCAAACATGGGCACCCCTCGTACCATCCTTCCTATGACATGATTGGGGTGCCTAGGGACGCTAGTGATGTCCAAAGTGGGAAAATTATCAAAGAAGGACACCCTACTTCAGGTATACATGTAAATTCTGTAGGAGTTGCTAGGGTGATTTTAAAGATGCCTAGAAAAATTCTTGCTCCACCCTACAATCATCGACCTTAAATTTCAATGAAGAACTAGGGCTTCGTTCTTCCAATGGAGTTGCCAATAATTATATGTCAATGTGTCATATGGGGAAAACACATGTTTCATGTCCCCAACAATGACGCCAAAATGTTACCGCTCAAACTAGCAGGAATCCAAAAGGGAATCCTAAAGGGGCAACTGCTAGGACAAAGGCAACAATGGAGACTTAGCCCACTGTCACCTCAGCTAAGTCTCCATACTTTTTACGAACTTTCACCGATGGGAGGAGACCCGTTATGAGGAATCACTTACAAATAATATATCAATGCAATGGATAAGAAGTGTGTCCAATCACCATTTCGAAGGAGAAACTCAAAATTAAGGCTTGCTTACTTTGTAAGCAAGGTGTATGATTTTCTTAGGGAAGGTTGATGATGATTTGAGGGTTAGGTTTAGGGAGTATGTCATGCAATGAAGCTTCCTATTCCTCAAAATCCCTATGGAACTTGGATTCCTAAGTGATCCTTGAAAACTTAGCTTTGATAGGAAACAGGACCACACGAGACCAAATGGACCCCAGGTTAGGTCAAGGCGGGGAGGGTTTAGCAACCAATGATGAGCTTGACCTAATGAGGTAAGATGAGGGGATCAAAGATTTTTTTTTTTATGTAAGGTGGCACAATGATCCCTATGAGGTAACTATCTTAAGGAAAACCAAAGGAAAAAAATGGTCTTTGAGCTAGGGATTGCGATATCTCAAGATCCTATAGTCAGAATCTCATGAAATTTGGAGGGATTCTTGAGGACACACCAGCGCAGTTGTGGACCAAAAATAGAAGTATTTGGATGGCTAGATTGTGAGATATTCGATCCCCTAGGTTACCTATGGGGCTAGACATAGAAAGAAGTGGAGAAGGTGAAGAAAAACAAGTTTTAGGGAGATCACTTATGGTAGACAAGTGCCTAATCCTTTGGGGAGATTGGGTTCAAGAATGATTATGAATTTAGATTTGAATTTCTTAGTCAAGGAGGCCTTAAGGCAACTTCACTTAGCACTAGGGAAAAGGAGAGCAACTTCAAAAACTTTATACTTCATTTTGCAAAATGGATGGATTATCAAGATAAATTTCAACCATGAAATATACATAGGAACATTCACTCATCATACACGACCCATACATGTAGCATCACTATCTAGAAACAAATTCCACAACTTCACAATAATAGATGCAACAAATTAGCCCTAGAATAGAGAAATCCCAACAACAATATATGTGACAAAAATAAAGAAAAGAATATAATTAAAATTGCACTTACATGTATTAGAGTATATCCAACCATTATAAATTTTCCAAACAAGAAGCTCGAAGACAAGAGACAATGATCCAAACATCAAAATTTATTCCATGCTCCAAAATTTCATCCTCCAAGAAGGATAGCGAAGTTCTGTAAAGAGATACAAGTCAAACCAAGTGATGCTACTAAAATGAATTCACATAACTTGTATTTATACACTTATAATGAGTTTTATTTAGCTAATTAGGCCTACATTAGCCCCTACAATAAAATAATGTGCTAAATAACTAACTTTGGGGACAAGCCCACCAAACTATCTCATAAACAAAAGAATAAGGCTCTGAAGAGGTCGAATAATGAATAGTGTATGTCATTGGGCCTTGGAGGAGGCCTAATGGAGTCCATATGTGCCATAATGTGTATTTGAACTCCCAAAAGCAGTGGACAAGGGGTTTGCCCCTTGTAATAACATGTGGGGCTCCAAATTAAATGTGGGGGCACACAAGTGTCCTCGTGGGTCTCCAAACAGATCAAAGATGCTTGCAGATCACCTGTAAGCGCTAGGATGATGGTGTAGGTGATGCCACATCATCATGCAAGTTTTGGATCATATTCCAAGTGTATGGTGCAACTTTGGGGCCAACTAGGCATGATGGATCATGTGCATCTTCCTCATCCAATAAGTGAACCGAGAAATCTCTGAATTACTATGGGAATCCATGGAGTGTTGTCTACTGCTTTGGAGGCCCATGGATATCTACACACACCCTACATATGCCAATGTATCCCTACGGGGTTGGGACCCTGTATTGGTGATGAGCCCCAAATTTGGTAACATTTTGGGTTCATTTGGCCTAATTATCCTTGTTCAATCCTTCATTTTTCATAACTTATGCATTATTTTTCAGTATGTTTATGTCATTTGTACGAATAAGGGTAGTCACTCTTCCTAGGTGGCTAACACGTGCTCATTTCAGATTTTTTTGACACATGTTGGAGCAAAACCGAGCTTGGGTTGAGGATTCATAGGGGGGTTTTCTATGGCATTAAATAGCCTTCCTCGGGATCCTCACCCCCAACTCCGAGCTCTAAAGGCCACCAAAACCGGATCTAGAAGGCAACCAAACAGATATTTGGAAGGAGCTGTTCACTCACAGTTTAGGCAGCCAAGTCCCATAGATTTAGGAGGCCATCTAGGGCCTCGTGGTGTATAAATGTTAAGGCCTCAGCCTTCGTGAGGGACTTTTTAGAAAACTATTGCATACTTTGCACTACAGTGCTGCTAGCTTCATTTTGTTCTCTTGTAGCCATTTTTGGCATAACTCTTGACTTATGATTATTTTTTGATAATGAGAAGCAGTTCGATTTGATATCAGCTCTGAGTTTTCTATAGGAGCCATAGCTCTCGGGGTTGGGCCCAACTTGAGAGCCTAGGGCCTCCTTCTTTTTATTGTTATCTTTTCTTTATGCATCGTGATTTTCCTTTTATGAATTTGAACGTGTTTCTGTTGAGTAGATTTAGTTGTGTTGGTTAAATAGGTCACTGGTGATAAATAGAATTGCTTCAGATGTGGAGAATAGATTGATAGGATAATAACAGATAAAGCTCCAAGAAAAGGTTTGACAACACTCTCAGTTTCACCTCTTCCTTATTGGATCAGGGGCTGGAATTGTAGAAACAGTGCTGCCCCAACAAAAACATTAGTTTTCTTGACCATGCAATCCTTGGTGTAATGTTTTCATTTGTATAAGTTAGTTATGCGTTCAGACCTTTGAAATGTTTCTTTTCTTAAGTGCTGTACATGGTTCTCTTTATAAATAAAGCTGCTATTCATTTGTTTCATTGACAGTTAGAATAGATTAGCTAAGATTTCAATTGTGTGCAGGACTTGGTTGATTCGGTTAAGTGTACACCGTGCAGGGCATCTCCACCATTCCCTCATCCGCATAAGCTTCGTCCAGGCCAGTTGCTCCATCTCCTAGTTAGCTTCCTTGTCTCACAACTGTTCTTCTGCCCACGTAACCCTACCTTCTTGCTCCTCCATTGTCTTAACCTTCTTTAAGCCAAGTCAGCCTTCTACCCCCTCTCACCACTCCATCCATCAGTCCTGGGTCATTTCAAGCCCCTACCCTACCTCCCTATCCATTCATGCATCTTCCATCACTCACCCATCCTCCAAAATCCAATTTTAAAACATCTTGTAGAAATTTCTGGACATCCTGTAGAAATTCCTGAAACATCCTGTAGAACCCCTGCAGACTTCCTGTAGAAGCTCATAAATGAAGTTTCTTGATAGAAAAACTTTGTGAAACTCTCCGGAAGAGTGTTAGGGACTCCTTAGACCCTCTCTGAACCTTCCCAACCTTTTCCAAGCATTTCTCCTCCTTGATCCACCCCTGCACAACAAAAAGCCAGTTAAAAACACATGCATGATAATTCTGATAACTTATTCAAAAATACAAAAAGATGTTTTCTTCAGATAGAGGTAGCCTAGACACATGCATTTTACCTTCATAGAAGTAATGGCATCTCTTTTAATAGTTTGCATTCTCTCCTCTACATCAGTAGGACTAGCTGGTAGAATGAGGGTTTGCTAGGGTTTGCGTTACTTTTTGGCTTTCAGTTTCTTTCTGCAAGTAGATTAGCTTCCTTTGAGTTAGCTTTTGTCCATCAGTTAAAAAGCTTCTTCTAAGAGCTCATAGAAGTTGGATTAAGCCCCTAGCGGACTTGTGCCAGCTGACCAAGTGACAGCTGTAGCAAGAGCTAGTACTTGTGCATACAGCACTGTCGCTTCCAAGTTTGTTACGAACTACTGGGTTGATAAAAGTAAAGAAGGGAGTCCCAGGAGTTGCAACATTATTGCTGCAATACTGGAGCCCACCAATTGGGAGACCAAACCCAAATGGAAACCACCCGTAATCATGCATAAGATCCAATTTGTCTTCGTGCCTTACAACACACCAAATCATTAAATAAATTGAGTAAAAGAGTTTATAAACCATGGATAATAAGTGAGCACTTCATAATGACATGCCCTTCCGTAGTGGGCTCTAGCATGTGCTAATGTCTCCCAACTCCAAATAAGGTTAACCAAGCATCTTATTAGATGGTTTCTACCTCTAAAGGGGGTGGTATGTCCATGGTACATCCTTCAAATGGGGGTGGCATGTGGCATAATGATGGAATTGAGTAAGGAATGAAAGGGGGTAACCTGGATCACATGCCATGGTACAAGGGTAGATAATAAAAGGGAAGCCCACACTTGGATAAATAATTTGTAAGAGGGAGAAATCATGGTGCATGAGTTACCCCGACCTTGATTTTTCCACCCTTCTTCATATGCATTTTTCATTTTTATGCTTTTCTTTGGTTAACTACACAGGGTTCTAGGTAATGAGAGCATTATGCGTAAAGTATAACAGTGGATACCCCCTTATAAGGTGGGGCAGTTCATCACTAATCAAGGGTTGGGACAATCATGGGTTCCTAAATGATAAAGGAGGCTCATAAAAGGCCATGTAGGAACTAGGGTGATGACCATGGAATGGGGTAGAGATCATGTCATTGATTTTTCCCACATGCTAAATGATTTTGTCTCAACCATATTTTGAATTTTGTGGTACAATTTCCTATTGAATGTGGCCAATTATGCTTTCTATTTTTCTTTTAGTTGCATCAACTTATGGGCATCATTTCAGGCTCGACCCAAGATGTGGGGCAAGGGGAGGGGGTGGCTGACCCTATGTGGACCCAATGGAGGAATGTGGACCTAGGTGGGAGGGGAGATGATTGGGGGTGTAATGAGTGGAAGGGGAGTAATATATGCAAATAGGGGAGCAGGACCACACAACCAAAATTAGGGTTTCCCATGTAGTCTCATCCCTAAAACCAATAGGTTAGTAAAAGAGATTCCACGAGACTAGGGTGTAAGGTTAACATCCCAAAAGAGACGTAAGGGACAAGAGAATAGACCTAGACCACTCTTTCCACCGAATCCCCCCCATTAATCGATGCCCAAAGTTTCCATGATAAATAAACTAGAATACCCAATTACCAAATAATAAGGAAAATAATGACAGATGGGTGAGGGACCACATGGCCGGCTCAGGTGGCGAAGAAATGACACATTGAGCTAGTTGGTGGTAGTGATGGGTTGCTGTCTACCGACTGAGGACTATCATGGATAAATTTGTTCTCCTAGGGATATCTCCCACAAACTAGTGGGTAACAATCCTCTCACACCAACCACTGGTCCATTGGCTGGTTCCACCCTTCCACTCTTGATGTTCTGCCCCCCCCCATACCAAAATACTAGTTTTTTTATTCTTGTTTTTTTTATTATATATATTTCATGTAGAATATTTTGTTTTCAAAGGGACGGTTAGGAAATTTTTATTAAAAATAAAATCTGGTTTTTGGTCCAGAACCCTTACATATTTTATCCAACACCATTATAATTCTACTTTCAAGTGTCCAAAGCATACGAGGCCTATGCTTATGGCATTTTTTGCCTACAATTATGAAAAGATGCCTATGATATACTTTGTAGCAAACTCCTAGATATAGACACCAAAACCTAAAACAAAGAAGAAACTTTCAATTAATGATCTAATATTAAAAGCTTGAAGGTTTCTTCAAAATTTGCAAGCAAGTTTATGTATTGTGGGTAATGGACCAAGTTGCAAAAGTACATAAACTTAATGTTTTTAAACTCAATTTGTAGAAATAAGACAGAGAAAAATGAACCATGAACAACAACACAAAACAACAATTTGATAACAATTTTCACCCCTCCTGGGCTACATCTCCGAGTCTAGCTTCCAATGTTGGGCCTCTTTAATTATATGCTCAAATATGAAATTATATCAATTTAAAGTGCTCAAATTGAAAAGATAGTGTTGCCAATGGATTCACAATGCTTAAAAACACCCATTTAGGCTCTTCTTGAGCTCAAAAATGTTAAAAAATGAGCAAGATATGCCTCCTTGAACAACTTATGCTAATTGTTCTGCAAATCTAGCTAATCATCCTATGAATTCCACCTTTTCGTTGGCCGCCAAGCGAAAAATTTGCTTGGGATCAATAGGATTCCCACATAAAATTGTGCAATTTGTCACCGTGTTAAAGGAACCAATAACCCTTAAGTGTTGGGTAAGGGTCATATTTCCACCATGTGGCCAGGGGTTGGGGCTAATCTGTTGCCCGTGCCACTCCACTCCCTCCTTATCGACATATGGTCACATAGTGGTTCATGGGACCAGGTGTCAACGTGGTCTAGGTACCACCCGGTTTGCCCCCTCCACTGCATTACTGGTCGTATGGCTGCCAAAAGAACCAGGGCTAGGGATTAACAGTCCCTACCCCCTCTACTAACTCCTCCACATAGTCATATGGCTGACGAAAAGGCCGGGGGTTGGGGCCAAGTGCCCCTCCCATCCCACCAATGAGCTAACAAGTGATATTTAATTATAATTGGGCCCCCATAACTATTAAGAACTATTGGCATTGTTTGTTGGTTAAGTCGTTGGTTCATTTAGATGAGGTCTCATGTTTGACTATGGCGGGTTCTACCAGTCTCCTGGAGTGACAGGTGGCACCTTGGGATTGGGCCACATGTCACTTTGTAATTGGCACATACCAAAACCTTCGACCAATAACAATGCACCATCTAGTCCTGTACAATATTTCCATGTGGTGGTACAAGATTGGTCCATACCTCTCACTGTGCATGCCCAATCAACTGCTGATGTCATCGACGGTCTACCGAGTCAATCCTGCTGCTTGACTTTTTAGCTATTTGGATAAAACTTTAGAACGCGATATCTTGAGCATATAATGTCGGTTTGAGGCGATTCAATTGGCATTGGATTAAGGAAGATGAGCACTATGATTGGGTGCTGGTTTCGAGCAATTTTGAGCACTTTAAATTTTGAGAATTTTCTTGATCCCCTGGATCATTCCTCCCCACTAGAAGCTTTTGTACCACCAAAAGCCTATTTTTAGTCAACAAGTAGATGAGGGTACAACTCCCTCACACTTCTAATCTCAATCCACCTGTATTTACTTGGATTAGTTCCTTTAAGACCCACACTAAGGTACTCCACATTGCCTCTGTGTGAAGTCCTTATCCTCTTGTCAAGAATAGTATCTTGCTACAATTCAACTAAGTATTCAAGAGATAAATATTTTATTGTTGGGATCTGAATATTCTCTCCTTGATCTGCAATCATAGGAGGCTCATATAATCTCAAGTTTTCCACATTTACAACAACATAAAATTTCATGTATGGTGGTAAATCTAACTGAAAGGCATTATTACAAATCTTCTCTAATATTTTAAAAGGACCGCATCTGAATGGTTTGAGATTTTTACCTTCCCCTTGGAACCTTTCTTTTATGACATATAACCAAAATTGATCTCTTACCTGGAAGTTGTGGTCAACACGATGCTTATCATGTCTTGCCTTGTACTTGGCTTGACTCTTCCCCAACTGTTCTTGTACCATTTGATGCACCAACAGAATATGTTCAATAAAGCGCTTAGCCTTATATATGTCAATGTGTCCATCCACTGCAACATCTTTCCCAAAGATAAAATCTAAGGGAGATTTGGTAAATATCCCAAACATACTTCGTATGGAGATTTCTAAGTTGAAGAATGCTTGGCTCTGTTGTAGGCATGCTGGATGTAATGTAAGTGTTCATCCCAAATCTTAGGATGATTACTGTAATATCCATGAAGGAGATGTACTACTATTTTGTTTACCACTTCTGTCTGGCCATCAGTTTGTGGATGAAACGTTGTGATCTTATTCAACTTGGTGTCCATGAGCTCCCATAAACTTGACCAAAATTTCCCAACAAATCAAGAATCTCGATAAGAAATAATAGAAGTAGGACACCCAAAGTGCACCCATACATTTTGGAACAACATCTGTGCAGTCTGTTCAGCTGTAACCTACTTCTTACAAGGCATCAAAACACACATTTTGCTGAAACAATCCACAACAACATAAAGATAATTATGACCTTTCCTAGACATAGGTAGTCCTCCTACAAAATCCATTGAAACACTTTCCCAAGGACGATAAGGAATATGAAGTGGAGTATATAAACCCAACTTTCTATTTCTAGGCTTACTAGTAGGACACATGGAATATCCTCTTACATATCTTGACACAGTTTCATTCTTACAAGGCAAATAAAAATACCTCTGTAATTGTGCAATTGTTTTGCCTACACCAAAGTGATTAGCAACAAGAGAAGTATGAGCTTCCCTTATAATTGACTCTTTCATCCCGTGGAACACATAAATTGCCAAGATGATACAACAATTTATCATGAACATGATAATCCAATTCTTCAACATGATTGCCTTGACAAAAAGTTGCATAAACATATTTGAAATCTTCATGTTTAGCATATTGTTCAACATAGCTCTCATGCATGATTGAATTATGCTTAGGAATGACAGACACATTAACAATAGGCCTTGATAACATATCAACAACTTGTTGTATATACCTTTCTTATACATGATTACCAAATGGAACTGCTGTAGAAATACCATCCACCTGAAATGCCTAGCTTATTGTATCTTGGATTACGATTGTAAAAATTGCAAAGGTTTATGGTGATTATGAATAATCATTTCCTCACCCATCAAATAATGCTTCCATTTCTTCACACTTTGTACCAAAGAATACAACTCTTTATCATAAGTTGGATAGTTAACTACTGCATTGGTAAAGGTTTCAAAATGACAAAAAATAGGCATACCATGCTGCATCAAAACAACTCCCATGACATAATCACTTGCATCGGTTTGAATCTCAAATGAGTGCTTAAGATATGGAAGTGCACAAACTGGTGCTATACTAATTTTCTCTTTCAATGTATCAAAGGTTTTATGTTGCTTTCCTCCCCACTGAAAGACTTGTTTCACACTTTTCAAAGCATGTAGTGGAGCTACAATAGATGAGAAGTTAGCAATAAACTTTCTCCAATATTGGGTTTCTCCCAAAAAACTCCTAACCTTTGTTACATTATTGGGCTTAGGCCAATTCACAATGACTTCAACTTTTGAGGGATCAATCTTCAATTCACCCCCTCCAACAATATGACCCAAATAAACTAAAGAGGTTTTCCCAAATTCACACTTAGACATCTTCAAATATAATCTCTTTCTTTAAGACATCTAAAACTTGCTTAACATGCTTGACATGCTCTTCACGAGTCTTACTGAAAACAAAAATATCATCTAAGTAGACTATGACAAAATCATCAAGGAAAGGTATCAACACATCATTCATAACACTCATGAATGTTGCAGGTTCATTACAAAGCCCAAATTAGATAACTAACCATTCAAACAAACCTTGTTTTGTCTTGAAAGAAACCTTCCAAATATCGCCTTCAACACTCCTGATCCGATGATAACCACTTATCAAATATAACTTAGTGAAATAAATAACATCCTTCAATTTATCTAGAAAATAGTCAATATGAGGAATGAGATAGCGATTCTTTACCATGATTTTGTTCAAAGCTCTAAAATCCACACACATGCGCCATGTACCATCCTTCTCTGGAACCAAAACAATAGGTGACCCATAAGGAGATGTAATTGGTCTGATGAACCCTTTTTCAAGAAGCTCTTGAATTTGATTCTTGATCTCTGCATTCTCCAAAGCTGAATTCTATACATGCCAATGTTTGGAAGAGGTATTTCCTGCTGCAATTGAATTTCATGTTGGATTACTCTTTTAGGAGGCAACCCTTTAGGTTATTGAAACATCTTATCATATGTGTTAACAACTTCAACCAAATCATGATTAAGTTTTGCATCACATCCTTGGAAATATTCAATTTCAACAATACCTTTGGGTTTGATCATCAACGATACAAAATTCTTACTAGCATTTACAAGCCTTTTCATTTGACCCACACTTTCAAGAGACAAGTTCATCTTATTGCGATATTCTCTAACAATATACTCAATTCCATCTTTAAAAGGATGATATTTTTTCTCATGATGATATAATATGGCTTTTCGGCCATGCAAGTATAGACTTCCTAAAACAATTCCACATATGTCAAGTGGTACAATATCAAGCTCTACCTCATCAATAAAGTTTGTAGTGATGGCAATTTTAAGTTTACATTTTCTTGTCACTTGCAATTTGGCATACCCAACCCAAAGGGTAAGGTTTAGGATGAGGTGTAGTTTCTAAGTTTAGTTTCTTAACAATAGATTCAGAAATAAGGTTAAATTTGGATCTGCTATCAAACAAGGTATTTCCTTTGGTATGTTTTGTAATGACCCTTATATGGAAAAGATCAATTCTTTATTTATCATTTTGAGGCTCAATAGGCTTACTAGAAGAACTAGTAATTGCAACATAAGATTTAGCTTTCATTCCCATGGTTGTGATTTTAGTCTCATCACCTAAATCAGATCCTAGATCTTGTTGAGTTGTTGCAGCAATATTTTGTTTCCCCTTGTTGTTAAACTTCTTTCGTCTCATTTCTAGATGTAGTTCCCAACAATGGTCTTCATCATGGCCTTTTTTTGAATAATGTTTCCATGTGAGTTTCTCTCCCTCTTTCTTGAGTATAGCATTATTTTTTCCTTTGCCTTTAAACTTCTCCTTTCCTTTATCTCCATATTTTAATGAGTTCTTGCTAGTCTCTTGAGGAACATTCTTTCCTCTTGCTTCTAAATGAGTTGCCTAAACACATACTTCATCTAGATTGGTGAGATTAAGCATAAGAATTGCATGTCTCAAATAACTATGTAATCCACCTATGTATTTAAGGAGAGTGTCTTGTGAAGACAAATCTACACCCAAGATTAAAGTTCTTCTTCTAAATTCTTATGTGTAACTTTAAACACTTTGACCTTTAGCTTGTATAAATTTTTTCCAACCCATAATTTCTTTTTTCATATAAGCTAATGGATAAAATTGCCTTCTTAATGTAGCTACAAGATCATTCCAAGAAGAGATAATTTTACCACTTTTTTTCAAGTCTTCTTGAGTTATGGCCTCCCACTAGATGAGAGTTGCACTTTCCAAATGAAGAGAAGCAAGCTAGACCTTGGCCAAATCATCCTTAATGTAGCTACAAGATCATTCCAAGAAGAGATAATTTTACCACTTTTTTTCAAGTCTTCTTGAGTTATGGCCTCCCACTAGATGAGAGTTGCACTTTCCAAATGAAGAGAAGCAAGCTAGATCTTGGCCAAATCATCCTTAATCCTTTTAATCCTACAATAGACTTCAATATGACGAACCCAATTATCTAACTTTTCAACATTTACTTCCCCATTGTACATAGGCAATTCAAACTTGACATCATGCTTTAACAAAGGAGACTTAGCATGTCCTTTTGGAGATCTTAGAGGAGTATGTGAAGGAGACGAGGATGGAGGTGAAGATAGAGGTGAAGGAGTAGATGGAGGTGGAGGCTTTCTTCTATCACCACCATTACCTTTTAGTTGATTTGAAATCTCTCCATGCAACCTTGTTGTCCTCTCTTCATATAAAATTTTCACTATTTCAAACATGTCATAGAAAGGCTTTCTGAAAGCTCTCTCATTCTCAGACACAACTCATGTCCTTCTTCATGTGCCATGACTGATGGAGATTGAGGAGTTTGTGACCTCCTTGAACCAATTTGAGGATTTGGTTCTTCATGAACTCCTTCTCCTCTTTTCAACTTTA
This sequence comes from Pinus tabuliformis, assembly GCA_031772625.1. Classification (NCBI taxonomy): domain Eukaryota; kingdom Viridiplantae; phylum Streptophyta; class Pinopsida; order Pinales; family Pinaceae; genus Pinus; species Pinus tabuliformis. The sequence goes on along the minus strand of CM062816.1, from coordinate 1,059,382,555 downwards.
ACCTTGTAAGCATCAAGAAAACACAATCAATCCTTAAAAAAAACCATGATTTGATACCAAACTGATATGATATTAAAAACTTGAAGCTTTCTTAAAAATTTGGAAGCAAGTTTATGTCTTGTGGGAATGGATCAAGTTGTAAAAGTACATAAACTTAGTGTTTTTAATCTCAGTTTGTAGAAAAAAAACAGATAAAAATGAACCATGAAAAACAACACAAAACAACAATTTGATAACGGAGTTCACCCCTCATGGGATATGTCTCTGGGCCCAACTTCAAATGTTGGGTCTCTTCAATTATATGCTAAAATATAAAATTACATCAGTTTAAAATCCTCAAATTGCAAAAATAATGTTTCCAATGGATTCATAATGCTAAAAATCCCCCATCTAGGCTCTTATTGAACTAAAAAGGTTAAAAATGAGCAAGATATGCCTCCTTGAACAAATTCTGCTAACTCATGCAAATTTACAATTCTGTCTAATCATCCTACGAATTTTGCCTTTTCACTGGCCGTCGAGCGACAAATTCGCATGGGACCCGTGAGATTCTTGTCGAAAATTGTGCAATTTTTCGCCTAGTTAAAGTTGCTAATAACCCTTAAGCATAGGGTTAGGGTGATATTTCCACCATGTGGCTAGGGGTTGGGGCTAACCACCTACCCCCGCTTCTTCGCTCCCTTCGTCTCGGGATATGGTCACATAATGGTTCATGGGACTGGGAGCCAACGTGGTCCAGGTGCCACCCGGTCTGCCCCCTTCGCCGCGGTACTCGTCGTTTGGCTGCCAAAAGAACCAGGGCTAGGGCTTAATGGCCCCCATCCCCTCTGCTAACTCCTCCACGTAGTCATTTGGTGCTGACAAGATCAGGGGTTGGGGCCAAGTGCACTGCCCATCCTGCTAATGCACCAACAACTATTATTTAATTATAATCAAGCCCCCATAACTATTAAGAAATATTGTCGTGGTCTGTTGGTTAAGTCATTGGTTTGTTCAGATGAGGTCTCGTGTTCAACTCTAAAAGTATTGGCCGGTCTCCATAACAAATTTCTGGCCTCTCTTAGATGATGATATCGGATATCAATATGCTTGGACCGATCATGAAAAATTGGATTTTCAGAGAGTTTGATACAACTCTGATTATCACAGTAAATCAAAGTTGGATCCATCTGCTGACCAAACAAACCAACCAGGATCTTCCTCATCCAGATGGCCTAACATGCTACCTGAATCACCTCTCTCGAACTGAGTGCAACTGATCTTATTTCCTACTGTACCAAGAAACTACCGTTGACCCAATACTGAAGATCCCTCCTAATTTTCTCTTCCTATCGGATGGACTCCCTACCCAATCTGCATCGATGAATCCTTGAAGCTTCATTCCCTCTGTCCGTCTGTACGATAATCCATACTGAGAAGTGCCCCTGAGATATCTCAACACATCCTTTGCCGCCTTCCAATATAGCTTGGTAGGCCTAACCATCGCTTGACTAAGCTGGTTAACTGCATATCACATATCCGGTCGTGTGTTCACCAAGTACATGAGTGAAACCACAAGCTTCCTGTAAACAATAACTTCCACTACTTCTCCCGAAGTAGCATCCTTCTTCCTCCAGTTACTTGCTAGAGGAGTCTCCATGGGTTTGTCGCTCTCCATGTGGAATCTCTTGAGTATCTCATTGGCATACTTTCCTTAAGACACAAACAACTCCCCATCTCCCTGCCATACCTCCATGCTAAGAAAGTAATGCATGAGCCCCATGTTCTTCATCTCAAACTCTCTTGCAAGGTCCTCCTTGCAAGATTTTATCAGTTGACAATCACCTGTCAATATGATATCATCAACATAAAGTACAATGATCAATAGTTTATCTTCCACCACTATGTGGTACAGGTTTGCATCTGCTTCACTCTTGGTGAAGCCCAACTCGATGAAGTAGCTATCTATCCTGGTGTACCAAGCATGGGGTTCTTACTTTAGCCCATACAACGCTTTCTTGTGCCGACACACATGCGACTCACGGTCAAATGTTTCAAAACCTTCAGGCTACACTATGTACACCTCTTCCTCAATCATGCCATTAAGGAAGGTTGTCTTCACATCCATATGATGTATCTTCCAACCCATCTATGCTGATAGTGCCAATATAGATCTGATTGATGAGGACCTTGCAACGGGAGCAAAGGTCTCGTCATAGTCAATCCCCTCTACCTGTGAAAAGCCACGGGCCAAAAATCTAGCCTTATGCTTCTCCACAATACCATATGTAGCTTTCTTTACCTTGTAAAGCCAATGGGAGTTCACCACTAACTTGTCCTTTGGTCTGGGGACCACTTCCTAAACACTGTTATGAACTGTGGAGTCATATTTCTCCACCATGGAATCAACCCAAACAGGCTGCCGCATTGCTTCCTTAAAGGAAGATGGCTCTGTCACAACACATTCGCCCATAAGATCCATGTATCTAGTGTACCTCTCAGGTGACCTCCTCTACCTACTCTGAGAAGTGGGTGCTCCCACCTTCTCCCATTCATCATCCAACAATCTGCCAGCCTCTCTAGTGCACTTTCTTCCCTCTTTGGAAGACTCTGCCAGAGTGGATGTCTCCACTCCCAAATCCTCTGCATGTGGCTACTCCAGATCAATCTGAGGCTCCTCAAACTTAGGAGCTAAAATCTCCTCATCTTCATGTAGCTCAAGCTCCCTCTCAAGGGAAAATCACATGGCATTCTCCTCATCGAATCTGACATCCCTGTGAACCACTGTCATCTTGCTGGTTGGCAAGTACACCCGATAGTTGTGAGGTGTATCATTGTACCCCAAAAATATCCCTAACTCTGCTATCGGCTCAAGATTCTTCCATGCATCTTTGGTCACATGGAAATATACAGATGATCCAAAAATCCTAAAGTGGCCAACATCAGGGAAAATTTTAAGAACCACCCTAAATTTATATGTATAATAAATGGGCTAATCCCCATGATACATAGGAAAAATGGGAGGCGATTTTATCAATAATATAATATGTATATATAATTTTTTTGGCAAATCTCTCACCAGATTATATTATCTTGTACAGTGATGAATCTTTCACTGAATTATAAAATCTTGTAAGATCTTAGCAAATCTTTTAATGAATAATAAAACATTGTGAAGTCTTGGCAAATGTTTTGTTAAAGTATGAAACCATATATGATAATAAGAAAACATATTCATTAAACTGTAATATACCAACATACTGTTTGGAAAAAGAAACATAACTTTCTCTTCCTACAAACATTGTTCCAAGTTTCAGTGGTTGTGTTTGTCAAGGTTCTTACAATACACTCTTTCATATCCTTCTATTAGTTTTGATAATATTCCACAACAAAGTAGTTTTGATAATATTCCACAACAAAGTTCTTGTAGGTGTTGATATTGACAACGAGTTCTGTCAAGGTAGGAGAGATTAATCTTTTCTCTACAACTTTTGTCAAGCTACCACTTTTTTCAATTTATCAAATTTCTTTCTTATTCCATAGACTCCAACTGTGAGAAAAAAAAAAAAAAAAACACATCAAGTTTGTTTACCCCAACACGCTAACAAGTAGCAAGCCCTAACTATATTATATAAGAAAGTATTAGGTATACCAGGGGCTTGAAGGGGATCTAATTGAAAGAAGTGACCATTGTGAGAATCCTTTCAATCAATATATGAATATATAAATGTATATTTATTATTATTTTAATTGGAAATCTTCAATTAAATAATAAAATTTAATTACGTCTCTCCCAATCTAAATTGCTTATTAGCATAATTCACTACCCACATAGGTCTCGCATTTTTTAACAGCGTTGTAACATGTAGATTAATTTCCTTTTTGGTGAACAATCTCCACCTTTTAGGAAAATATGGTGCAGTGGCTCCAACCCCTACAGATCATTACGACAAACTAAGAATAGCACAAAAGATGAAAAGTTGTACAAACCAAATTATTTTTCAAACAACTAATCCAACATCAGTACCTAAACTTTTTCATGAAGATATCATATTGAGAATGTTTGAAAAATGGTGAAAAGTCTTTTGCGAGGGTGATGAGGAAAGAGTGATAAGGTTTCTTTGTTTTGAATTTTTTTTGTTAAATCACAAATAGTTAAAAACCAAAATTAATGGAAATATTGGTATTTTTTACTAAATTTTGTGAAGTGACTAAATGTAGCTTTAACCATTCATCTTAAGATGTTTTTACAATATAATTTCCTAAGTATATTTAATATCTTCATTATCATAAAAACCAACCTATATCCATCTTAACTCCACATCTACCACTCTTACGGGGATGAAATCTATTTATCCCTCTGAGCACTTGGTAGACCCAGAATTACTATGGATCTAAGATGATAGAATTTCCCCTTTAAATAGTCTACGCTCACATGAATACCATGGTATTACCATTGATCAATACCATGGGTTATCATAAACTTGGAGCTTAAAAATTACTATTAGTAATTTATAAAAATTAATAAAATTAATAATTGATTTTTATTTTAACCAAGTTAAAATGTTTAACATACATTAAATTACAACATCCATTTTTACTCTTGATCCATGCTCCGAGAGGGATCAAATATTTTTTCACTCTATGCTAGTTTGTATATCACGATATTTGATACCTCTCGGGGCTACATTCCCCCATTTAAATAGGCTACATTCCACGTGAATACCATGGGTCAATACCATGTGCCATTTTTATTTTTATTAATACTAATATTAGGGTTAATAATATTTGGTCCATAGTATTTTGCCCATAGGTTTCACCTAAATATAACGCATTTTTTGAGTGTTCGTAAATATAAAGTGACTTATGGAGTAAATATAAAAAACTGTTTTATTTGTTTACCATACCTCTCATTTATTTATATTTTTATTAATTTACCATACCTCTTTTACAAATATGGTATTTGGCCCATAGGATTCACTTAAATAAAACCTCTTTTTTGAGCCTTCATAAATAGAAAGAGGGTTATGGACTAAATATAAAAAGAGGTTTTATTTATTTACTATACGTCTAGTTTATTTATATTTTTATTTATTTACCATACCTTTTGAGTAAGTATAAAAAGAGATTTTATTTATTTACCATACCTCCACTTTGTTTATATTTTTATTAATTTACCATACCTCTTTTATAGATATGGTATTTGGCCCATAGGATTCACTTAAATAAAACCTATTCTTGAAAATTAGGGCGAATGGAAGGTTGTAACTCCTAATTTCAAGGGCTAGATTTACCTTTTTTACCCTCTCCCTTAAAATAAGGTGGGCTATTTGAGGCGATTTATAAAAATGTACCACGATACAAAATATTTGCCCACTAAAAATTTAAAACCCCTTAATTTCGCCAAAGGGCAAACATTCGCCCCTAAAATTTTCCATGGCCAACATCTGGCCTCTTATCATAATAAGCCTCCTCTGGTGTCTTCATATCAAGTATCCGATGTGGGCTACAGTTCTGAACATAAACCACTGTGTTGCATTACTAAACCCACAAGTGTAGTGGTAGGCCCTGATCATGCAACATTTCCCTCGCTGCCCCTACTATGCTTCTGTTCTTCCTCTCGGCCACCCCATTCTACTGAGGGTTATGCGGTGCCGTCAACTCCCGTTTAATCCCTTCCACTGCACAGAAGTTCTTAAAATCATTTGAGACATACTCATCACCATTATCACTCCGTAGAGATTTAACCTTCTTGCCTGAATCTTTCTCCACCAATGATTTAAACTCACAAAACTTTGTGAAAGTTTGATCCCTTTTCTACATGAAAAATATCCAGCATTTATGAGAATAGTCATTAAAAAATATAACATAATACCTATGTTTAGCCGTGGATGCTGTCGAGAATGGTCCACACACATCTGAGTGGAATCTCTCTAGAATAGCCTTGCTCGACTGTCTCTGTCATGCAAGGAAGACTTGGTGTATTTTCCCAAAATACACCCCTTGCATGTATCAACTTGCTCAAGAGTACCTTTGGGAAGACCGGTAGAGATCTGTTGCAATATCTTCAAAGCTCCATGATGCAAGTGGCCCAATCGCCCGTGCCACAACTCACCGACGTCTCGGCTCTGCATCCTTTCTGCTTTTGTGCTCAAAGAAGAACACTCCTCTACCTCGAACTTATAGAGATTCTTCATCCGAACCCATATCTTCTTTACTTGACTCATGGCTATGTGTCGAAGAAACGCCTTTCCTTTTGAGAAGATCACATCATAACCTCTACCCTCTTGAATGGCAACGGATACCAAGTTCTTCTTCAACTTGGGCACATACATAACATTCTTCAATGTGAGTGGAGCCCCATGCTCCCTTTGAAAAGTAATCGTGCCCAATCCAATAACACTATACTTCCCGTCATCACCCATCTCGATATGCATCTGGAGATCTTTCTCCTCCAGGTCACTAAATAAATCTTTGTCACCAGTCATGTGGAATGAAGCTCCACTATCTAAGTACCATACACTTCCCATCATTGATGACACCATGCATGCAATGAGGGAAAAGTCCAATTCGAATTGAGAGGCCAAAGCCTCACCCGCTGCTCCTCCTAAGGACTTCTTCTTGGACTTATTGAGTGGACAATTTGTAGCAAAATGGCCCAGCTCATGACAATGAAAGCACTTAACTTTTGTCATGTCTTTCTTCTTACCTCCATGATAAGAATATGATTTGGAATGGGAAGCTTTCCCTTTCCATTTCTTCACCTTAATCGCTAAGGCACAATTGTATTCATCACTAGTCTTTGATGAAGAGCCATCCCTGGTGCTCCTCCTGCATCAAATCCAACCACGGTCATTCCCAATCTGGCAGCTTCTCCCGACCATTGACAGAGTCCTGATAACTATGCCAACTCTTTGGGAGTCCTAAAAGAGAAATACTCACCATATCTTCTTCGACAACCGTGATTCCAACACTTCCAAGTTCATCACGACATTAAGTGAACTTGGTTAAGTATTTGGAAATAGTCTCACTTTTCTCCATTTTGATTTTTCAAAGTTTGTCCTTCATTGCTAATTTCCTTTGGTCACTACTGTTGAAAAGTGTGCAACAAGAAATGCTTGTTGAGAATGCAACAAGATGATGGAGCTTAGTGGAAAGGAGTCGCCTTCACTAAGTGGGCCCGCAGGCAAATTATGGCGCAAAGTCTATCTTTAGACATATGGATCATGGTCTATGAGTTGCAGGATGCTGTTTATGGATGATTGGTCATGTTGGGAAAAATAGATGGACTTCTATTTTTGGATCACGGCAGGAGTGATCAGAATCTATTTTTAGACTGCTAGTCAAAAATAGAAAAGTCAAATATTATTGTCTCATAATAATATTTAGACTATAAACTTTATCTTATCCTCTTGGAGCACTTCAGTTTGAGCTACAGATGTGGGACATGCAGCTGTCAGAAGGAAATATGCTTTCTTTGTGGGTCAGTTGAGCTATTGCATGTAGGACATCAATTAGAACTCATGCATGTGAGTTCTGTGGATTTGGATGTGGAGTTGATGGAGTTGTGTTCAGTTTGACTTGGTTGAACTAGTTGTATTTAGTCTAACTAAAGAATACACTAGTGATGAGTTGTGTGAATTAAATATTAATTAATTCACTAATTATTAACTCATAAATCAACTGAAGAATACATCAGTTAACTCAGTGCATGGACAGTTCAACAGAGACAGGTGTTAGAGGTAAGTGAAAGGGTGAGTTGTGACTATCAGTTGCGCATGAGATTTTGCACATGCATGGATTGAGTAATGCCAATGAGGATTGCGCAGTGTGGGCCCATATCAAGGCAATTGTAGCTTGTGCTCACGTGATTTTCTCTTGCAGATTGCGCAGTGGAGGCAGGCAAAGCAGCAGAGGAGATTTGAACCTGTGACTTGTTCGGATCTGAGCTAGTTTTGTGTGTAACAGGTGGAGATAATACTGAGTACTTGCGAGGAGTATTGTACTATGCATTGTTACATGTTCTCAATCATTATAATATACAGATAGTGTGGGGTTTTCAGCTGTATGCTTTCCCTGGGTTACATGCTGTGTTAATGTGCGCATGCGATTGATGTTTCATTGTTTTTAATTCCACAAAATTGATGATCAACGTAGAGGAGGTTATGTATTGTGCATGTATTCCACAATAGTGTATAATCGGGATAATCTCTGTGAATAAGTGTCATATTATTCAAAATTTCTACAACTACTGTTCTGATATAAGTCTGTCAATGTTTTCCACATAGCATACGAAATTTCCTTGCCATGGAGACTTGAGGCAATGTGGTCTCCAACTCCCTCAAGGATTATCCGCCTTGCCTTCGACACACACTTCTCCCATTCGGCCAAATTCTATGCATCTGATGTTGTTGGCTTAGGAATTTCTTGATCAACGAATTCCTTCAAGCCATTATCCTCTAGCACAACCTCCATTCTTTCCCTCCAGGCTATAAATTTCGAGCTGCCTTCTAAGGCATACTCGAGGCGCAAACTATAGAATGCCATCTGCGGATCCTAAAGTATGTATTGCAACTTCGAATTTCACCTGTAAACCAAAACCCAAAACTTCGAAATCTCCTCTAGTATATTGTCTCAGCTCTGATACCATGTAGAAAATCCTGTAGATTCACAAGCTTATGCAATGTACTAAAGCAAAAGATAAGAATATACTTCTACTTTCAGCCAGTGGAAGGCAATAGATCGATGAAAACAATAATCGACAAGAGGAAGATAATCAAGTACACATAACACAATAAATATCCGAGGAAAACCCAGTTCAAAACCTCACTACCTTTATTGCATATATTAGAAATCCAAGATGATAATACAATGCTTGTTCTCACAAGAGAAATCTCAGCACTCAGTATGATCAATCCTCAGCTCACAAGCAAGCTAACTTGGCCAATTCTACAACTCTCCAAGACCCTATTTCGTTGCACAATTCCTATGGTTGATTAGCCCATATTAATGGGAAATGGTGCATCCAAAATTGTGCAATCCCTTCTAGGTTTAGTTCCTGATTGCATGCATGATCTATACAACTCAGTAAATCATACAACTGATAGTACACTATCCCTGCATTTTAGTCTTAAGTGGGCCTTTCTCAGAATGGACATGCATGAGTTTCTGATGAGGGAATCTTCAGTTAACTGGAGTAGCACTAGTTAATGCATTAGTGCACCAACTGGCTATTAACTCACTATTATTTCCTCAAACAGTTTGGAACTAATTTAACTGAACTTAACTCAGTAAACTGAGTTATCTAATTACAATTCACAATTAACTCATCTTGGACCCCTATAATATAGGGAGAACATATACATGACTTCAGAAAGACTTCCAACTCGAAATTCCTAAGCTAATTAAGTTAATTAAACTTAATTAACTATTTACAAGTTGCTATAATAATAGAATTCGATTTTAATTCTTAGTCTAATTGAAGGACAAATTAAACTGGAATTTCTTGTTGCCATTTCTCAACAATTTTCACTTCAAACTCCTTGTAATTCAACATTTTTAAATTTAACAAAGTTACCAACTTAATTGGATCTGTACTGAGTTCTCATTTTTTTAGAGGTTGCAAAAAATCATCTAATTTTGAAAAATGTTGATTCAAAATCAACCCTTTTTTTGAAGCATATTTTTGACACTTTATTTCTTTTTTATATATCAAGTATAGACATTTTTTAAAATATTAGTTATTTTCATGCTGATTTCAAAAAGTGTTGATGCAACATGAACCCATTTTTTTGGGGCTTATTTTTGACACTTTAGGTTTTCTAGTGTGTTAGGTATGGATAATAATTTTTTAAATGGTGGTTATTTAACAATTTTGGAAGTAGTCTTATTATTCTACTTTTTTTTTTATGTGAGATGTTTGTTTTTTAAGTGTATTTTAGGCTTGTGTATTTTTGTTTTTATTTTCATTTTTTTTTGTAATGAAATCTTTGTTTTTTTTGCATAGTTAGAAAAAAAGTCAATATTTTAAAGCTAAGGTTTTTTATATATTTATGTATTGTTAATTAATATTTCATTGTACATCAAATAATTGTCATTAAAACAACAATAATTTTAAACATTTGACAAAAAATGCACATTTTGAATATAAAAAAGGAAAAAAAAAATACACATTTTCAGACTTTTTTTGCTAAAAAAGACATGTCAAATAAATGATTTTTATGGGAAAATTTCAACAAAAAAGTTTTAAAAATTAACATTTTTTTATGAATTTTATGTCAAAATATAGTAATATTCGAAGTAGTTGTTGTTGTTTTTTTTTTTTTTCAAAATAATGATTCACATAAAAATTAAAGTGAAAATCAAATAATAAAAATATTAAACATATAACAACAATAATTGAATACTTATTCTTATCATAAAATCTCAAAGTCAAAACATTACAAGTATAACTAATGAATAGTTCTCAAAATTGAGCTTGATTTTCAAGCATAACTTAAATTTAATCAACAATATCATATAATCCATGCTCATCATCTTCTAGAGCTTCATTATTGTCTTCTTCCATAGTATTTTGTGCTTTAGTTTGGTCATTTTCCTCTCCTATTGGATCTTTGATGTCTGCAAATCTCCCGAAGTATCCCTTTCTAATCATTCCATCTAACGATGGTGAGGTTCCTTTGCTTTTTTTCCCATATGTGATTCATTAAAATCCTCTTTCCTAAAACCAACTTCTTGCATTGCATCTAGAAGAAATTTAGTAGCATTAATTCTTTGTTGAATAAAGCTGCATTGTAGTCGGTCTTTTTCAATGGTTATGCAATTTCTTCCTTTTGTGGGCATCATGTTAGTGTTATTCCTAATCATCAAGTACATTAAATAAATTAGTATAAACACATAAACAAGAAAAACTAAAAGATTGAAGTTTTATAAGAACATAACAAATATCTGTATCAGGCACCAAATATATATCTTATACCTTGCTAACTACCTCATAATTTCCACCATATCAAAGCTCAACACAATATAGAAATATTTGTCCCACTTTGTTGCTTCGTCTATCTTTAATATACCATGAAAAGTCCATTTTATTTTCATCTGGTGCCATCTTTCATTCTCTAACATTGTTCACTGATTTTGAGGGGTCAATTGCTTGACTTTTACCATAGGGGTTAGTTTGATTTTGTTGAGTAGCATTCGTAGAGGGTCTAATTGCAACTTTAGATACTGTAATTGTTGTCATTGATCCAGAAACATTCACAAATAACTCCTTTAATACCATTTTCCTAAATATATATATATATATATATATATATATATATTATCATAGGAAATTATATTCATGTTATATTTAAAAAAATATTACACATTGAATTTAAACAAAGTTAAATATTTTAGTAATTAAAGAAAATAAAATTAACAATTTTATTTATTTATTTTTTTGATTAAAAACGTTCTATTAATTCACCAAAATTGTACAATGGATAGACGTGATAGCCTCTGCTCTCTAGGCCTCACTTCGACCATATTTGTTGGTAAGGAGAACGAAACAAAATCAGAGAACAACTTACCATGATTTACAAAATAACAAAAAGTAGAAAGACCATATGGCCCAAAAGATACGTAGAATGAGAAGACAACCAATATCAATTAAGGGACCAAAGGAAAATTGAGTGCATGACCTACACTAGGCGCATTCAGAGGGCAAGGATCACCATGAGAATGGAACTCCACATGAGCTAAACGCCCCTCCATTTGGTTTACACCTTCATTGGTACACTGTTGGATCCTTCTTATGGATACCAAACGGTTTAAGATATCAGGATGGTTCTGTTGCCGATTGTTATGGATGACAATGACTTCGTTACGATCATCATGCCTTTGCTGTCTCATTTCCTCTAACATTTCCATGATATGCCTCATTTGCGAGTCCAAAGTTTCCAAAGTAGGAGACTAGCCCAGAAAGCTTGGACAAGGTGTCTGGTCTTGGGCCAACTCCCCATCAAACTTTGCCCTAGCACCCCATCACCAATCCTACTTGTCCTCCACAAAAAAAATTATAACGTCCAAGAAAAGACATTATAAAAATATAAATAAATATATATATATATATAATATAGCAAAAAAAAAAAAAAACATAAAATTGTATTTAAAAAAAAAAAAAAAAAAAACAACAACTTTAACTTAAATAAAAAAAATACAAATTCAAAACATCATAAAAAGTAACATTAAATAAAATTAAAAATGTTAAATAATGTAATTTTGACATTAAAAAATTAAATTAAAAAATTAAAATTAGCAAATAAATAAATTATAACAAATAAAAAAACTAAAATTAACAATTTTAATTAAAAAAAAAAAAAATACAATAAACAAATATAAATTAAAATAATAATAATAATAATAATAATAATAAAACAATCAAACACTGCCAAATCGCTGTTGCACAGCCAAAGCGGCAGTGGAACCCTCCCGCTTTGGCCGTGCCACAACCTTTTTCCAACAGCTTTGATTTTTTATTTATTTTTATTTTATTTGTTTTTCTCTATTTTTATTTTTTTAATTTATATTTGTATTTGTATTTTTTTAATTATCTATATATATATATATATATATATATATATATTAAATTTTAAATTTATTTTTTTAATTATGGTTTTTTAAATTTGAGTGATTTTTTTAATTTGTTTTTTAATTTTATTCTTGATTTTTTTATTTTTTTTTGTAATTCGAAATTCTATTCATTCGTCAAAAAAGATGTACATCAGGAGTAACAAAAAATAGGTGGTCTCACCCCGACTAGGTTTGTTGACCACTATTTGCAGCATATGACAAAAAAACAAAAAGGAGACTAAGGACATCGTCCATAACCAAAAAGGCCAAAGACACCATAAGACAAGTAACACAAAGAGAACACCTATAGTCATGCTAGTCATCCGACGTGATGGAAGCTAGGTTGTCTGAGGTTGTCCCAGGAGGAGGCGAAGGACAAAAGGAGCATTGGTCATGCCCTTCAAAGTGAGCCATCTAGGACTCCAGATTTTCAGATAGCAGGTTTTGTCCACACCAGAGCACCGCCACTCGTTCTCGAACCTAGCACTAGATGTAGTGAATTATTTCCAAGGTGGCTACCAGTTCAACATGCTCCTCTCTTCAGATCCATTCAACCATTTCCAACCGCCCTAGTAGGGATTGCATCAACTCGTAACAATTCTCCAGAAAACAATGTTGAATTTCCCTTGCACAGATGCCAAACGCCCTGCAGACCTGCACCTTCCCATGCCACCACGCTGCACGCCATTGTTCCACTGTGGTTGCTGCGACCTCCCCCCATGTTGTGTCACCGAGCCGCCACCTCCATGACTACCTCGCACACCAGCCAACTTCCGCCGGGATCACCCCGCTGTCTTACCACCTCGATGAGCCCCTGATGCCTCCACTCCCAGGTCTAAAGATTGTATTTGTGTTTCTAGTTCCCCACATCCAGACGAGCTAGGATTTGTTGGGAGGGAGGATTGCCCTCACCACGGAGATGTGTGCATACTTCTAGACCAACAACGACATTGTTGATACTGGATTCAAGAATGAAGGAACCACTGACAACCTTCCAAACGCGTCCGACCCCTAACCACCAGGCTTGTCTCGCTCAAGGTTGAAACTTCCAGCCACCTAGGTAGGGCTGAGAGCTAGCACTTCCCTCCCCGAAGCAACAAAACATACCCAGACTTCTCCCACCCCACCAATCTTGCCACCCTAGGCTTTGGCACCTAAACTCACTGTAATTTTGAAAATTCAGAAGAAGAAGGGTTGAGAGATACCCGACCCTGCCCAAAGCACTCCGAGGAACACCTCCCCAACCGCACCAGAAACAGGAAACCATGGTGACCTTCAAGGACCCATCTCCCTTCATCTCATAACACACAAACAACCATACACTAAGAAGCAGAGCAACCCAATTATAGGCTCAACAACCTACGAAGGAGTGCCACACATAGAGCCGCTACCACCCCCAGAAGCACCACCAACTATACTGCCTCCACCAATTTCCAAGAAAGAAATAACCCACAACTTCCAATTTCCAAATGATCCAGAAATACAAACTAGTCGGCACCTCCGAAAGCCGCATTGTGCGTGCGTAGAAAAACACGGGATACCACCCCTGTAACAAGAAGGATACTAACCTGCAGAGCCAAGAGTCTGGGAAGAAACTCCGGGGTTGCCACCATGCCTAGAAAAATCAGCGACACTTTATTAGGTCTCTATAATACTAGTGATTCCCCCATTACTATTGTCATTGTAGCCATTATTGTTATGGTTGTGCCCCTATTTTCCCTATATTGTTATTATTATGCCTCATAGAAGCCCACTATTGCTATTGTTGTGCCCTTATATTATTGTTGTTATGTCGGCTTTGATTATATTGTGACCCCTTAGATTCCTATATATAGAAATGAGGTTTTGTCATTTGTATCATCCAAGAATTGTTCATTTGTGTAATGTAAAGGGGGTTTCCCCCTTGAAGAGGCTGATTTTGAAGTCGTTTCTCTATATTTTCTTTTATTTTGTGAGTTGGTTGCATAACAATTGGCATCAGAGCTTTGGATTTTAGTGCTTCGCTGCTCCAAACAGGTCATTGTGGAATATTTGCTATAAATTTATTTCTACTAAGTTTCAAAAGCTAAAAATAAAACCCAGTTGATCTGAAATCTTGATGAACCTCGAGTCCGAATTTTAGATCTCGCCTTGATATATTTTCAGAGATAGGATCCAAGGAATTTAGGGTTTTTGCAGGCTCCCAAATTATATCTCAAACATGTGACTTGGGGAAAATTGTCATAACTTTCTCTCTGAGCATCAGATTAAAATTTCGTAAAAAATTATATAAACAAAACAACCTGTAGCTTTATGTGTACTGGTTTCATGTCCTAAGGTCGAAACAGTGACACATGACACTTCGTAAAATTTTGCTCTACTGAACAAGTCTATAATAAGGCCATCGTGGGATATTTGACATAACTCTTCCTTGGAGAAATCTTGATCAGACTTGTGGGGTTGGAAAGAAGACTCAGAGTGCTACCACAGGACGCAATTTCATATATTGGAGATCCAAAATATAGAGATACAACAGATTCAATATCGAGCTCCTACAAAGTGAAAAAAAAAAGGTGTGTAGTTTTTTTTTAAATTTTGTGTAAGTTCGATTGAAAAATTAGTTTTAAGAAATTCAAAGGGCATAGTGAATAATTATTATCATTAATTGATGCCTCGAAGAAAGAAAATGGAAACACCTAGTAAGCAACCTGAAAGCTCTAGCATGACTCATGAAGAAGAGGAAGCAATGCAACATGATATATCAAAATTACGAGACCAAGTGCAAAAAAATTCACTCTTGCAAAAAGTAACAAAAGCTAAGAAGGATAATAAATTATCACCAAAGTATTATGGTCTGTACAAGGTGTTGAAAAAATTGGTACTATGGCATACAAATTAGAGCTTCTTGCAGCTTCCCGAGTGTACCCAGTTTTCCATGTTTCATGCTTAAAGAAGGTTATAGGTGACAAGCTCCCAGTTCAAACAATATTGCTAGAACTTGAAGAGGAAGGAAAAATCATATTGGAACTTGAAGCAGTCACAGAAACAAGAACTCGACAACTACAAAATCAATCAATTTCGAAGTATCTCATCAAGTGGAAGAACTTACCCGCTGAAGATTCCACATGGGAGGATGAGAATTTTATACAGAAGCATCCAAAACTACTCAAGCGTTGAGGACAACACTTTTTTGAAGGAGAGGGGCATGTTAGGTCCCTATAATACTAGTGATTCCCCCATTACTATTGTCATTGTAGCCCTTATTCTTATTGTTGTTAACCTATTGTCCCCATATTATTATTATTGTGCCCCATAGAAGCCCACTATTGTTTTTTCTTTGACAGAAACGGTTAGATGATGTATTAATTCTCGGTGAAAATTGCCTCATTGCAGATTACAATAAATAGACAGAATTCAGATTTCTCTTCGGATAGGAACCAGATGATTTCCCCCTAGCGAGTCTGCGAATTCTTTGGACTATCATACGATTGGTCTTCTCTATCTTTCCTGATTTACATAAATAGACAAACTGCTCCAATAAAAGACAGTAAAACATTTTAAACTAATAGTCAAGGGATGGGATCCCAGCCTTCATCTTCATTTCTTAGCAGGACTCCTGGAGAGAGGGGAGCCGCTTTGTTGGCTTCAGCATCGGCTTCTTTATTGTTATCTCTCTTTACATGGAAGAATTCCAGGTTCTGAAAGGAATTTATAAGAGTTCTAATTCTGTTCATCAATCTTGAGAGCCTTAGATCAGTAGGAAGGGAGCTGTCAACAATGATCTTAATGATGGATTGGGAGTCCCCAAAAACAATTGCATCTTTGATACCCAAGGATATGAGCTGTTTGAGGCCCTGAAAGAGAGCCAGAGCTTCGGCTTGGATGCTTGTGTTGAAGCCCGCGCCCCAGGCAAATCTTAGTTCAGTTCTGTTCTCAGCATTTTTGATTACTCCACCTGCACCGGATCTGCCAGGGTTGCCTTTTGCTGCCCCGTCAAAAAAGAGAATGTATCTTGCCTTCTTGCTGCAAAAATCAGAAAAATCTACAGCATCCAGTCGAATTTGCCAATTTTTATGGAGAGGAGGGGATCTGATAATATCAGTGAAATTGAGATGAAGATGAGTGCCCCATGCAGCTTCTTGGTCACTTAAATCTGCTCTGTCCAGCTGATCGCCCAAACAGTCTCTTAGGTGGCATTTGATTTTTTCCCATATGATCTTAAGATCACTTTTTTTGTCTCTGAAAATACGCTAGTTTCTTTCCAGCCATATATGCCAGCAAATGAGTTTAGGGAGGATGAGCCAGGCGTCTTTAATGTGGGCGTTCTGAAGGGAGCCTCCTGGAAACCTTGACTTCCAATTAGCAAACAGGTCTGCGCAGCGATTTGGCAAGGCGAAGCCAACATTCCATGGTTTTAAGGCCTCGGTCCAGAGATCAGCGGAGAAATTGCAGCGGAGCATAAGGTGGGGGGCATTTTCCTCATCAGTTTCACATAACGAGCAGCGGGATGGCCCGCTGTAACCTCTTCTGCGCAGCCTGTCGTCTGTCAATATCTTTTGATGGCATAAAAGCCAACTGAAAACATCAATTTTAGGAATTGAGGTCCGCGACCATATCCCTTGCCATGGCTTCGGATCAGGGGGAACGTGAGGTCGAAGGGAGAGGAGTTTATAACCAAGCACCACTGTGTATCGACCAGATGATGGCCCCCATCCCCTGATGTCAGGTTTCCTGGAATTTAAAGGCGCTTTGCCTGCTAAGAGGGATCGGAGGGAGACGAGATCGCTGGAGAGGTTGTGAGGTACCTCGATGTCAATCCAGTTCTTCCATTTGCCGTTTTCCCATTGAGAGATATCCCAAAGAATTTTTAGGCCCGCTCTGTCCATCCATTCTCTCAGCATCAGCAGAGAGCGGTCTTCAGAGAGGGGCTCACTGTCCATGATTCAATCATCCCAAATGCTGATGTGCTTACCATTTCCAGGAATCCAGTGCGCATGGAGATTGATCAAGGGGGCCGCTTTGATGCACAGTTTGTGAACCAACGTTCCAGTTTTTGGTTTGGGTTTGTCCAGGCAACGAGTTCTCTGTCCACTGAAATATTTCCTCCACATCGCAACCTGAGCCCAACCCGGCTTTGGAGCTATAATCCTCCACAGGAGTTTTGCACCCAAGGCAATGTTTTGCTTGTTGAAATTCTTGAAGTTGAGACCTCCTTCCATTCTGGGCAGTGAGACTGTGTCCCAGTTAATAAGGGGAATTTTTTTCTCATTATCTTTCCCACCTTTCCAGAAGAAAATCCTGATGTAATCCTCCATTTTTCTCATAATACCTATAGGTGCCATCGTGACTGCAGCTTTGTAAGTAGGAAGGCTGTTCAAGACAGCTTTGACCAGCATTGTCTTTCCAGCCAAATTGAGCCAGTTGTATCTCCAGGTGTGAATTTTGAGCTTGAATTTTTCCAATAACGACATCCAATCTTTGTTGAGGGCCCTTTTTTGGAAAACAGGGAGCCCCAAATATTTGAAAGAGATCCAGGAAGAGGACGCTGCAAATCCAAAGCAGTTGGAGATAGCTTGGAGGAATCTGGGGGAAGAGTTACAGCAGTAAATGTGACATTTGCCTTTGTTAATTCTGCTTCCTGAGTCTTCACAGTAATCATCCAACACTTCTTTGAAATGATTAGTCGTGGACAAGGAGGCAGCGCCCAGCAGGAGAGAGTCATCTGAAAATAGGGCATGGTTTATGTTTTTTACACCTCTTGCAATGCTCAATCCCATTATTTCTTGGTCATTCTACTTTTTTATTAGAAGGAAACTTAGAATAGAAGCTTGGAGGACAAAGAGCAAGGGGGAATGAGGGCATCCTTGTCTCAGCCCTCTAGTGGCTTTAAAAAAGTCAGTGGCCCTCCCATTTACCAAAGGGGAAATCCAGGGCTCGCTGATACAAGCTTTGATCCAATTGATGAATTTGAGTCCAAAGCCAAATTTGTGGAGGACCTCAAACAAGAATCTGTGTCTTACCCTGTCAAAGGCACTTTCAAGGTCTAGTTTAATGACCATTCCTTTCTCTTTCCGAATCAGACTTGAATGAATCGCCTCTTGGACTAGAATAAAGATATCAACAATCTGCCTTCCCTGGATGAAGCCTCCCTGGTTCTCGGGGATGATGTCAGGAAGGATGGTTTTTAATCTGTTTGCAATAACTTTTGTTATCAACTTGTAGCCTATATTGCAGAGGGAAATAGGGCGAAATCTGGAGAAGGAGCTGGCACCTTTTTCCTTAGGAATAAGGGCCAAGAAAGTTGAGTTGGTGCTTCCCCCAATTTTCTGGCAAGCTTGAGACTTCTTCACCATTCTGCACAAGTCTTTTTCCACTATCTGCCAACAGCTCTGCAAGAATATAACTGTGAAGCCATCCGGCCCCGGGGCCTTATCTGGCTCCATTGCGAAGAGAGCTGTTTTAATTTCATTGCTGGTGACTTCTGCTTCTAAGTACTGCTTCTTATTGGTAGTGATCAGTGAGGGAACCTCGTTCACAGTATTTAATGCCAGCTCCTATCCCTCTTCTTCATTATACAGCTTTTTGAAATGAAGGTATGCTGCCTTTTTTATACTTTGCATGTCTTTATGGCTTATATTCTCTTCCTTGATTTCTGAGATGGAGTTGAAACTTTTCCAAGCTTGGGCTTGCTTGTGGAAGAAGGAGGAGTTTCTGTCTCCAACCTTAAGCCAAAGCCTACGGGATTTGACCCTCCAGTACTCTTCCTCAGCCAGACTTGCCTTGAGAAATTTTCCTTGTAGCTCAGCTTCCTTATCTAAAATTTCTTTTGTAATTTCTTCATTTTCCGACTTCATATGGTGGATCTCAAGACTTTCTTGGATATTTTTCCTTTCCACTGCTGGGTTAGGAAGAGATTTGGCCCAGGATTTCAAAGCAGCTTTCACTCTCCTGAGCTTTTCCTCCCATACATAGAAGGCAGAACCATTAACTGGTTGCTTCCAAGTATCTTTTACCAGCTGCATGAAGGTCTGTTCTTTAACCCAGAGGGGGCTGAATTTAAAAGGAATGGGGCCTTGATTCATGTGTGCCAGCAGATCGAGCTTGATGGGTCTGTGGTCTGAAACACTGCATGGAAGAATATGCATTCTAGAATCTAATCCAAGGAGAAGAAAAGAACTTTGTACAAAAAAACGATCTAACCTTGCAACGATGTGCCCCGGGCCGAGTCTTTTGTTGGACCAGGTGTATTTGCCCGACGAGGGTTTTATGTCAATCAGGTCCCAATCCTGAAGCAGATCCTCAACCCATTCTCGTGCCGGATCCCTTACAATGCTTCCTCCACGCTTTTCAGCTAGAGAGAGGGTTAGATTAAGGTCCCCTGCGATGATGACATTCTTTAAGTCTTCTGAGTCTGCCATATTTCTGATGGAATCCCAGCAACTCTTTTTCTCACCTGCGCTGGTTGGAACATACACATTGAAGAGGCAGAAGGTCTCATTTGAATCCATGTGTTGTAGTTTGGTGAACAGCCAATGGGTGTTGGCGACTTCTTTGATTTTTGAAACTTTATTTGCGTTCCAAAGGGTGCCCAGTCCTCCTGACGCACCGCGGGCTGAAACAGCTTGCCCTTCACTTCTTTTCCACAGTTTATTGACTGAGTGGAGGAAGGACTTATCCTCCATTTTAGTCTCCTGGATGAGGAGTATATCAGGAGATTCAGTTCTTATCAGGCTTCTGATGGCTTCTTCTTTTGTTCTGCTCCCCATACCCCTACAGTTCCAGGAGACGATCTTCATCACTTGGTTTTTGAGTGGGGAGCTCCTTTAGAGCTCTGGTGCTGATTTCTAGTCATCTTCGGAGTTTTTGCCAAGAGTTTCTCGAGGGTTGGTTGGCTTCCTTGAAGTTTGTCTTTATAAGTCTCCTGTTCTCTTTTCTCGCGAGCTGATTTGCGGCCTCTCAATGATCTTCTAGGCGAGGAGTGTGAATCCCCTATTTCACCTTCCTCTTCTGAGTCCTCCGATCCTTGCTCTTCCTCGGCATCTTCTGTGGGTATGTCGTTTTGCTTGTCTGGACTAGGATCAGCTTGCTTTGATCCCGAAGGGACCTCCAAGTGGGGCGATGCTTCCTTCTGGCTCTCTATTCCTTTAGGATCTTCTGGTGCTGAGCTTAACGGCGTAAATTTGTTACCTTGATCTTCCATGGGGGAAGCTTGAGTCGCAGGGCCTGGCTGGGGGACCTTGTCGTTCTTATTTCCTGATCTAGGGTTTTTATGAGCATTTTTGGTCCTTTTGACCTGTGTCCATCCTTCCTCCTTGTTTTTTTCCCCTTCACTATTCTTTGGGCAGTTACGGGCAAAGTGGCCATAGACATGGCACTTTCTGCACTTAAACGGTAGCTGCTCATAATCCAACTTTTGGAGGTGCACCCAATTTCCAACCTTTATTTTTATTGCCTCAGGCAGACCCACCTCAAGATCCACTTCGACACAGATTCGAGTGTAATCAAATTGATCTTTGCTGTTGGCTCGGTCTATGAACTTGCCCAATGTATTCCCAATGTGTTTAAGAGATTCCCAGTTCCAGTAGTGCATAGGCAGATTGGGCAGTCTAACCCACACTGGAACGGCTGTGGGAACGTCGACTGATGGATCAAAGTCAGGCATCCACTTGTTGAGATACAGCCCTTGAGGGCCCATGAAATAGGGTCCATTGTGAAATATCAGTTCCTTATCGTCCTTTTCAGCAAATTCGAAGAGGAAGAAACCCTTCCCTAGGAAGTATGAGGTGACTCTATGATTGATCAGCGGTGCCCAATTCCTTGCTACCTAGCTCTCCGTGGTTTTGGGGGAGGGCCAGAGTCCAGTGAACTGCCCGACCAAAGCTCTCTCTGATAGTGAGAGTGCAACCTGAATCGGCCCCTCAGGAGGGAGCTCGATCTCATGGATATCATCTAAACGCTTAACAAACTTCGTGGCTTCAACTGCTTTCTTCTTTGGGAGAGATTCCAGCAGTTTTATGAACGCCTCTGCAACAAAACCTTGAGGCATTGACAGATCCATATTACCGATGACTTAGCTCAGATGGGGCAAGCTTGCCCTGGCTTCAACTCTCATAGTCCACAATCCAACCCAGAGAAAGGAGGGGCACCGCGCGGAGGGGTATAGATCGGGGAGGGATCCAGGAAAGAACACCGCGCAGGGGTGAGGCCGCGCCAGGAGCCACCAAGGCGGCCAACAGGGCTGAGGCTGGATCAAGCGCGGCGGGAGCTAGGTCGAAGCAGTGATTGCCAAGGGTTTCTCTAAATTTTTAGAATTATTCAAAATCAGAGACGCAGAACAATATAGAAGCCCACTATTGTTATTGTTGTGCCCTTATATTATTATTGTTATGTTGGTTTTGATTATGTTATGACCCCTTAGACTCCTATATATAGAAAGGAGGTTTTGTCATTTGTATCATCCAATAATTGTTCATTTGTGTAATGTAAAGGAGGTTGCCCCCTCGAAGAGGTTGATTTTGAAGTCGTTGCTCTATATTTTCTTCTATTTTGTGAGATGGTTGCATAAAACATTTCCTTCGCTGATGAGAAGAATACCAACAGGGAACGTGAAACCGTATTGAAACTCCAGCGCAAATGAGTTCGCCATAACCCATCCTGTGTCTTAGATCATTTCCTCCTACACTAGTTGAGGTGCTGAGGTATTTCACACGGACACCATAACTCTCCCTCGTACACCAGGTGATTTGAGAGGGCAGGGAGGCTGACCCTCCACCCTTATGCCAATTGTTTACAAACATGAGCCACATGGTGCTTAGTGAGCTGAGTTCCTCACCCCCCTCGAGGATTTTTATTTTTATTCTTAATTTCAGTTTTTAAACATTGTTTTAAAATTAAAAATAACATTTTTTTTAATTTCATTTTTAGTTTAAGATATATATATTTTTATGTAAGCTTGGCAATACCTATCCATTCATTCATTTAATAATCAGGCAGGTTACAAACATAAGAAAAGTTCGGTGGCCTGATTCTACCTAGTGGGAAACCAAGTCTATTGGCCATCGAACTGCATTGTATGCCATCCAAAACATAAATAGTCTAAGTCTATCTATCAAAGCATTGTAGGACTTATAATATGGAAACCATCTACTAGACATAAAACTATAAACATAAATGCTACTCGACATATACATCAAAACATAAACCAAAATAACATTAGGCGAGACCTTTCATTAGCTAGTCATCTGACGATTCCAGCGAAGTGGGATATTTTGCACTTGAGCATGGCAGTTCAGATTGAGGCAAGTAGGGAATGTGGCGCTCAATGTAGCCAAGGTGAGCATTCTGGTGTTGAATTAAATGAATTTCTTTCAGAATGTCTCTAAGACCAAGATCATGATACACATTCACAACAATATTTAGAGAGGAAGCCATTGCTTTAGCAACAATGCATTTCATAAGTCTAGAAAGGTGAACAAAATGTTTATATAGAGTGAGGT
Source organism: Pinus tabuliformis (assembly GCA_031772625.1). Classification (NCBI taxonomy): domain Eukaryota; kingdom Viridiplantae; phylum Streptophyta; class Pinopsida; order Pinales; family Pinaceae; genus Pinus; species Pinus tabuliformis. The sequence continues at coordinate 1,059,359,489 of CM062816.1, read as the reverse complement.
GACCGCGGGTGTAACCAGGGTCAAGTATCAAATTGTAGATCAGTAACAAGGGTCTTTTTCACCTCTAGTTATCTCACATTACAAGTCAATCCGGGAGCGTTTTGTTATTGTAAAGGGTATCTCAATTTGAGGCTATTTGTCAGAGTAATGCTTAGTAGTATAGGTCTAAGAAATACAAGAGTAAACGGATGCTAAGCTATGGCTAAATTACTTTTGCATAAAGAAATCACACGCGGCAACTTTATCAGTCAAGGGTACGGAAATAGTAACCCATCCCTCTAGAAACTGATGAAGGAAAAGGAATTAGAGTATGGATCATGGATCTGGGAGCATAATAGCGTCTGCTGTGTCTCACGACAGCCTTGATCCTCCTCCCACACCAAGCCAATGAATGCAAGTAAAAAGGAACAGCAAGAAAGCAGAATGGAATGGTAATCCAGAAATGGAACAGCAGTAAAAGGAACGACAGTAAAGAAACTAAATCTCGCGAGTTCAACACTCTCAATTCTTGGCATCAACTTACATACAAAGAAAGAGCAATCTTTTGTACAAGTAGACAGCTTAATCAAATGGAACAGCAAACCACCATAAACAGGAAACGTCAATCATATGTACACATAATCTGAAATGATCACCAGTAGTCCACACACAACGTTAATTCCATCTTCTTATGATCGTCACTCCAACCATATGTAGCTAAAACATTCCACTTATAAATTCTGTAACAGAAGTGAACAACTCAGAACAAAGATATGTGATCAATTCTGGAAATATGATGTAAACTTGTTACAAAGATTTACAAAAGGAAAACTACTGATGAACGAGTATGGAACAGCATGTAAGTATATCAGATTATTAAGAACAATAAACAAACCACACAAAGCCAAACTGTAATGATACAATCAGCCAGTGTCCGTTGGAGCCGGGCCCTTAGCTTCCAATGGCACACCGCCGTAACTTACTTCAGATGCAGGGAGAAAGTAACACCAAATATATTATATTAACGCATCAATGATAGTACAACAAAACTAAGTCTCAAAGAGACTCGATAGTCTGAGTTTAACCAACTGTGAAGTCTGTAAACAGAAAGTAAAGATACAAGATAATCAAAAGTCCCTGCAGTCTTCGATGCTGCCCCTTTTTATACAAGTAATGGCGGAGTTAACTAAACAACAAAATAATTGAAAGTAACGATCCCTCAGGATCAAAGATCCTGAGGGATCTGTTAAACTGTTAACTCCTCTCTTTTCTCTGCCTAGCCTTCCGAACTGACAGTCCTTCATCTCGTCCCGGATTGATCTGCCTTGATTTACTCGCCCTGGTCTGGATTTTATTTGGTTTTGGAGGGACAACCGTTATCTCCTCATGGAACTCTCGTTTTGCACCGCGCCTTCCTACTTTTGTCTTTTCCTGCATAGAGAAGATAACTATTAGTGATTGGGTCATTCGTGCTCATTCTCATTACATTCTCCTTATTTTATAACAAAGAAAAGGTTACAACTATTGCTTGAAACACCACTAAGTTATTCGTTAAAACATACCTTTCCAATGCTCTACACACCCCCCGGCTTACTCTGTTTCATGGCCTCATGAAAACGTTATAATTAACATGGAGAGCGGTAAGAGAATAGGCGGGAGAGGGCACCTCGTGAGGAGGTCTGCAACCATGGTGAGCAACCAGATTATCAAAGAATTGATTCAATTGATCTGCAGGCATATTATACAAGGCCTGGTACCCAGGTGCAGGGTGCCAAATAATTGGGCTACGGAACCGGTATCCTAACCAAGACGGCCCAGCTTGCAGAATGCGCTGGCCATAAAGGCTCAACCGTTCAGCAGCCAGCTCAAAATTCTCGTATTTGAATGGCTCCCTGAGCTGGATGCTTGGGGTAGAAATCCGATAGCGGAATTTGGCAGCATCCAGGGCAGAATCCTTAATAGCCAGAAAGTATTCCAAGCTATTTCGGATCAAATCCTCATGCATGGGTCCTAGCAGTTCTATGACGCCCGGGGTTCTCATAAGGCTTTTGTGTGATTGCCATAGGTGAACTGGGTCTCTAGGCTCGGCCCTGACCCATAGATCTAGGTTGTTCTCCTGCCTCTGAAAGACATTGTAAGCCCTGAGCCACTTTAACTGATTGACCCCAAATGAAACAAAGGCTTGTAGCTGTATATCTCCCACGAAAGGGCCAGGGTTTAAATCAGTTTCCTGCTCAAGCACCATATTGTGCAAATAGAATTCACATAGTAACCGTTGGACCTTAACCCCATAATGTTTGCAACAATCAATAAAATCATTAACAGTATTAATCTGAATAGGGGCACCTGCCCCGACAGCTTTTATTTTCAATCTTAAGTATCTTTCAAGGAGAAATAAAGCATAATTCTTTGCAGGGGCCCTGCAAGTCAAAACATCATTATACAGCGAACATACAGTGTCCAATTGTTTAATAATAGCATCTAGTCGACGTGTTACCTTGGCAACCTTTTCCTGTTCCTTCTGCCATCCTTCAAAGGCCTGACTCTCTGATTGACTCATGTTCCGCAGTTGCTGCTGCAGTTCTTCATGTTTTTCCCGAGGGATCATTTGTTCCTTTAACTGCTCAGCTTCCTGCTGCAACTCCTCGTATTTTTCCCGAGGGATCATTTGTTCCCTTAGCTGGTCAGCCTCCTGTCGGGCTTGCTTCATCTCGTGGTGCAAGGCCTTGGTTTTTGGATCCTTTTTCCATGATTTCTCAGAGGCAGGGAGTTTTACCTGGACCTTCACGTTTCGCTGCCTGGAATTCGTATCCCGAATTATCCCTAAAGGTGGTGCCTCAGTTTGGACTGCTTTGTTTTCCCTTTCTTTCTTAACATGAATAAAGGGGTACGATGGCCCCTCTGTAAATGGAATGTCGTCTTGCGGCTCGGTTTTGATTGGAACGGCAGTTGGTCCCAATGGGCTATTTGGAACAGTAGTCTGTTCCTCAGCGTCAATAGGAACGGCATTCTGATGTTCCATATCAGATGGAACGACATTTTGTTCCTCAGTGCTGGTTGGAACAGTCGTAGGTCTATCAGCGGAGTATTGACCTACGAGACGCCTATAAGCCCCTTGCCTTCTCATCTGACAGGACCTTGCTGCATTTGTCCTTCTTTTTCTCCTTATGGTCCTTCTTATTCTCAGACTGGCTTTCAAACTTCGAATTTTCTGCCGAAGCTGGGCTATAATATTCAGCAGTCTCTGCTGTTTCTTTCTCAATTTCTTAATTTCTCTTGCCTCGGCAGTGGGCGCATGAGTGGCCCTCAGTTCTGCTCCTCTTTCATCGAGGGTTTCTTCTGGCATTCTGGGAACGAACTGTTCCCGACAAACATTTTCATTCTCCACGTCATCAGCAGGTGGGTTTTCTTCTGGTGTCTTGGGAACGGATTGTTCCCGGTTGGTATTTACATTTTCTTTGTCAACAACAGGGAGGTTTTTTCCTCCTGCCATTTCTTCATGCAATTCTTCATGCGTCTCTTCCCCAGAGGGTCCTTCAGGAGGGTCTGCTGGACTGGAAGGTGAAGCATAATCTCCCAGGCTGGCCAAGATGGTGGCCAGCTCTTCTTCCTCCACGGGGACCTGTGGAGGGTTGTCCCCCAATTGTTCCATCTCCTCCTCCTGAATTGGCTGCTCAGTGGCTGCCTCCGGATAGTCGGCCTCGGCCTCAGAGTCAGAATGTTCATTTCCTTCCTCGGCTTCTGCTTCGTTCTCAATTTGTTCCACATTTTCCCTCAAGGGTTCCTGTTCTGGCACTGGTGGCTCATCTGTTATTTCGATCGGCTGGTCAATGCTTAGCTGGATTTTCTCCAGCCTGCCTTTTATTCTTGCCAACCGAGCTGACTTCCTAGGCCTCTCGGGCTGTTCAGGTGTGCTGGCCACCTGTTCTTCCACCACCACCTTTCTGCGTTTTTCAGATTGTTCTGGCGTGCCAGAGGAATGCCTACGTTTCGAGGCAGCACGCTCTTCTGTGGCCAGTTCCTTATGTTTTTCTGCATGTCCAGATGCTCTAGAGGAACGTTTTCGTTTTACTGACTCCGTGTGTTTCTTGGGTTGCTCGGGTGTATTCGAGGGATGCTTGGGTTTTGGTGATTCTCTGGGCTCCTTGGGTGCTTCAGAGGTACTAGCGGGATGCTTAGCCTTTGGGGATGGTGATGCCACTCCCCCTCCAATTGCTGTAATAAGCTCCCCCCAGCTACTCTGCTGCTGAGTGAGACTGTAGCTCACTATCAGGCGGATCAACCCATGGTGGCTAACCACTGCGTCTTCATGGTGTGCCTTTTTCAGGCTCCGAGAGGCATCATGCAGTAATGAATTTAACAATGCAGGGAGATTCACAGAACATTTTCCTTTTAACACAGCCAGGAGCTTAAGGTGACGCGGTCTTACCACATCTTTTCGCCCCTCGCAGGTGATGTAGCTCTGCACCACCTTTGCCAATTCGCTCCAGGGTTCTCCTAGCGTTGCCGGCAGCACTCCTTTTCCCTTCACTGTTAGATTCTGTCCTTCGTCTTGGAAAATTTCTATGATCTTTTGCAACCTCTCTTTCTTTATCGTCCATATTGGTCCTGAGGCTGGTAATCCTGTTACTTCCGCGATTATTTCCTTCGTGACCATTATCTGCTTCCCACCCACTACGGAGTGTTCTTCCTGCAAATTCTGCAGGAATTCCATGGCCACAGTTTCATTTGATTCACGCAGGCGGCTAAAATAAGTTAGCCACCCCGCCCTTTCTAGGATCTCCCGAGCAGCTTCGGAGACTACTAGCTCACTAGGCTCGCTTCTGATAGCCTTGCCTCCCATGGTTCTGTTTCGGGATCCTAGATGGAACAACAATTACCTGTCGCAAAGAACGTAATCGCAGCAAGAAAAAAAAACACAGAGCATGCATGAAAATTGATTGTAAATAACAACTTTTTGCAAAAATAGCATTGTCATGCCGTTAACCCATACCGTGCCTTCGTACCATATCATTTCCGAATGATGTGCTAACACGTGGCCTGCGGAGTAATGAGGTCACCTCCCCCCTCGCAATATGATAGGCTGTCCCAGCCGTCAAATGGAGGAGGAGCCGCCGTCCCGTCACCAAGTCATAAAGGAACAGCATATAGAGTTTTGCCATGTTTCAGATTAGACAAAGAAATACCGAGATCGAGGCAAAAGGTAGATCGCGTTTTGCATAAGCCTGCGTGATGTGATGCAAAACAGGAGGATAGGACGTCTGGCACTCATATAAGGTCTGAGGTAGTCATAGTCAATACCTTTGCCATGATTGGTGGTGATAGATATTCATGCGACGTATCCATCAAAGTGTAAGATATAATTATTACGAGGATAGAAAGAAGTATTTGATATGATCCAAATTGGTGTATATATTACGACTCCGATACCATTAACAGAGCTCTGCTGCCGACAAGTGTTCATAACCTTAGCAGAGTTGTTTATTTCACCCTGGAACCATGGTCCTTTGTGTATTTTTGAAGAGCAATTCTTGTCAAAATGCAGGCCATCATGCTGGCTTGGTAACTAGATAACCATGATGCCATTCACCAGAGAGGCGCGAAACGTGGGCAGGTCGGCTCGTAATGAGACCCCCTGTTCCAAGGTTTGTTTATGTAGTGAACCCGTTGGACCATATCCCTGGTGTGGTGGCCATGATGGGAATGCCACTTCGCTTCCAATCTTATGATCATAGTAGGCTGGTTCTTTAATGAAACCCCCTATCCTGCATTTGACAAATAATTTCTTTTTATTTTGCTTTTGCCCCTTTTTTTTTTTGAAACAGACTTTGCTCTTGTGTAATTACACATAAGGGTGGTTCAGCCCTCCTTAAGAGTGGGAATGGCGGAAGAAGTCTTGTCATCCCAATAGGAAGATATAAATCTTCTGTTCTTATTTCCAAGTAATAATAGAGAAAATTGTAGGAACTCAACATGATGAAATTTTCCAACAAGGCAGAGGAGGTGAGATCATGACAGCAAAAATGATGAGTGTGTGGATCCTTCCTTTGTTGTTGCATCAATACTAGGGTTGTTAAAGATAGCGATTTATGATATGTTGATCTCGATATATCCTGACTTTTATATTCATTGCATAAATGTATAGCTGCTACTTATGGCCTTGGAAAGAGGATGGACAACACATCCTTTATATGAAAGGGACAAGAGCATACTACTCCTTTTTGAAAGGGAGGGTGAGGAGGAGTTCATCTGATGCATTGCCTTAAAAAAAAAAGGGCAGCAAAAGCACACAAATGCTGTTTCCTTTGAAAAAGGAACAGCCAAAAATACTCAAGTGCTGTTCCTTTTGAAAAGGAACAGCAAAAACACACAAGTGTTGTTCCTTTTGAAAAGGAACAGAAAAAACCCAAAAGTGTTGTTCCTTTTGAAAAGGAACAACAAAAACACACAAGTGCTGTTCCTTTTGAAAAGGAACAGCAAAAACACTCAAGTGCTGTTCCTTTTGAAAAGGAACAGCACGCACAAATACTAAAAACATATATACAAAATTTACAATCTTATATACAAGATGTGGTAATAAAAGAAGAATTTCTTACTGATCTATAGGTGAGGAAGTTTTTGCTTCCTCGCCCATAATCTCAATGTTAGTATTTTGGCGTAGCTGCTGACAAAAAGATTCCCGAGTGAGCGGTTTGCGATACAGAAGAACTCGGTGGCCGTTTACCTTAAATGTATATCCAGACCCATCGATTGTGATCAGAGTAAGGGTCCCATTGTCATGGACTTTTTGAATCTCGTATGGTCCCAACCAACGAGTCTGAAGCTTCCCCGGGAAATCCTGAAATCTAGAATCATACAACAGAGCCCAGTCTCCTTCATGAAATATCTTGTTTTTGATAAGCGCATCATGCCATTTGGCTCGCTGCTGTTGAATGAGTGCTGTATTCTGTAATGCAGAGAGCCTTATTTCATCTAATTCATTAATTTGCTGTAATCGATTTTTCTGTGCTTCACTTAAATCCAATCCGACTTCTTGGGCCGTTCGCAGCGTTTGGATCTCGAATTCTATAGGAAAAATGGGCTGCTTTCCAAACACTAAGTGATATGGTGAATAGCCGGTGGTGCTTCTCCATGTGGTTCAATAAGCCCACAGTGCCTCGGGTAGTCGGGCGGCCCAATCACGCCGATGTGAGACAACGGTTTTTGTCAAAATAGACTCTATTACCTTATTGCTGCTCTCCACTTGCCCATTTACCTGAGGATGGTATGGGGTAGTAATTTTATGCTGGACACGATAGTTATTGAGTGTTGCAGCTAATTTATGACCCACAAATTGTGGTCCTCCGTCTGTAATTACTTCCCTCGGAAGACCATAACGTACAAACAAATGGAACAAGAACTGTATTACCGAATCTTCTGTAGCTCTGGCCAATGCCTCCGCTTCAACCCATTTGGTAACATATTCAGTTGCCACCAAAATGTAGGTTCTTTGGTTTGACGGCGGGCTGATGGGTCCGACGAAGTCCAGAGCCCAGCGTTCGAAAGGTTCGATCACTAATTGAGGCCGCAAAGGCATTTCGTCGGCTGGACCAGGTCGTCCTGCACGCTGACAGCTATCACAGGCCTGGACAAATTTTTTCGCATCCTTGAAAATTGTAGGCCAGTAATATCCCGTTTGTAATACTTTATGTGCTGTTCTTCGTTCAGCAAAATGTCCTCCACATGGCCCGTCATGGCAGGCTTTCAAGATATCAAAGATTTCGTCCTCTCGAATACATCTTCTGATTTCCATATCTGCTCCTGTGTGAAACAAATAGCCCCCAACCCACGAAAATCGATTGCTTTTCTGAACAATCTGCTTCCGTTCATTGGGGGTTAAATGTTTTGGAAGCTTACCTACTGCAAGATAGTTAGCAACATCAGCGTACCAGGGAGTCTGAATAGCGACAGCAAATAAGTTTTCGTCTGGAAATTGGTCCTCGACTGCTGCTGCTTCAACTGATTTTGGTATTCGTGAGAGGAAATCAGCTACAGGGTTCTCCTTCCCCGGTCGATCTCTGATTGTAATATCAAGCTCCTGCAACAGGATCAAGCACCTGGTTATTCTTCCATTTGTAACAGGCTTATTTGCTAAATACTTAATAGCAGAATGGTCTGTATACAAAATAACGGGATAGCCTGTAATATAGTGTCTAAATTTATTAACAGCGTGTATCACAGCTAAAAATTCTTTTTCGGTGACAGTGTAATTTAATTCAGCCGGAGCCAAATTTTTGCTGATGTAATAGATGGCGTATGGTATTTTATCCTCTTCTTGGCCTAGAACTGCACCGATTGCTGTGTCTGAGGCGTCAGTTGAAATTTGGAATGGTAAATTCCAATTAGGTCCTCGGAGAACTGGAGCTGTAGATACCAGCTTCTTTAATTCTTTGAAGGCTCGATCACATTTCTCTGTCCATAAGAAGTCAACATTTCCAGTTAATGCATGTAAAGGTGCGGCAATATGTGAATAATGTTGTATGAATCGTCTATAATACCCAGAAAAACCAAGAAAACTGCGTACCTCTATTTGATTAGTGGGGGTCGGAATAAGCAAAAGTATTTGAATTTTAGCCGGGGCTACCTGAATACCAGCTGCTGAAATATAGTGTCCCAGAATGAGTCCTTCGGTCATCATCATGTAACACTTTTCGTGACTCAAGCAAAGTCTGGTAGCGATGCAGCGCTGTAGGACTTTTTCGAGAGTATCTAGAGCTGGATCAAAGTCATCTCCATATGGTGTGAAGTCATCCATGTAGACTTCCAATCCATCATTAATTAAATCTGCAAAGATGCTAAGAACAGCCCTTTGGAATGTGGCTGTAGCATTACATAAACCAAAAGGTAAGACTCGATAAACGAACGTTCCCCAGGGACAAGTAAAGGTAGTCTTATCCTGGTCTTCAGGGGCAATCTGAATCTGATTGTATCCGCTGAAGCCATCCAAGAAAGAAAAGAATTTCTTGCCTGCTAAGGTGTCCAGTACCTGATCTATGAATGGAAGAGGGAAGTGATCTTTTTGTGTGGCTTTGTTTAATTCTCTATAATCCACACAGATCCTCCATTTCCCGTTCTTTTTAGGTACTACCACAAGTGGAGAGACCCATTTGCTGTCAGAAATAGGATAAATAAAATCAACATCTAAAAGTTTCTGAAGCTCAGCTTTTACAACATCTTTTAAATGGGGGTTGAGTCTTCTTTGCGGTTGACGAACAGGTCTTGCATCTTTTTCGATATAAATATGATGTGTGCATAGCTGGGGATCAATCCCTTTCATATCGGGATAGTCCCATGCAAATGCCTCCTGATACTTTCGTAACAACTGGATGAGTTTTGTCTCTTGATCTGGTGTCAGATTAGCGTTAATATTTAAAGTTTTCCCCGGTTCAATTTGCACTACTTTGCTATTAGCGACAGAAGTCACAGGTATAATTTGGTCATGTTCGTCTTTCAGAGGATCCTCCTCTAATTCGTTATCAAATGCCGCTTTTATCATAAAACATTGTGTATACGATGTGGATTCTGTTTGATTAATGAATTTATTGATGGCATCGTCTTCCGTTTGATCTTTGAAATCTAGTGCTTCCTGGACTGTTAATGGGGGTCTAATATTGTCAGTGATATATGAGGCAGGGCGCAGGTTGGTTCTCATCATCGTGATGCTTGGCTGCGCTGGAGGGTACAAGATTAAATCTTTGATATCCGGCCCTCTGGTTATGGTCATGTTTCCCTGCCGGCAACCAATGTAGGCGTCAGCAGTAGCGAGCCACGGTCTACCTAGAATTAGCGGATGTCCATCTAGTCGGGTTTTCGGATTAATTATCAGGAAATCGGTCGGGTATTCCCAGGAATCCACTGAAACCATGACATCATACAAGGTGCCTTCTGGTCTAATTACTGATCGGTCAGCTAGTTCTAACAAAGTGGAAGTAGGTTCTACCGATGTAATTCCGAGCTTCTGGCAAGTCGATGTTGTCAGGATGTTAATTGCAGCCCCTAGATCAACTAAGACGTTGGTCAAGGTCTGCCCATAGATTTGAACAGTGACAATTGGGTTTCCAGGGTCCTCGTATTTAACTGGTGTTTCTTTTCTTGATAGGAGGTCGGATAAGGTGCCGACTACCTGGACTCTTGGGTTAGAGGTTACATTTCTTTTTGATTTTCTGCTACACAGGTCTTTTATGGTTTTTGCATATATGGGGATATCCTGTATAGCTTGAAGGAATGGAATTCTTATATACAAGTTTTGTAGTTCTCCCAGAATATCAAAATCTGGATATTGTGTTGGTCGTGGAATGGCCAATCGTTCTGGGAAAGGTGGAGGAGATGTAATTACTTGCTGATGAGCCTGGTCTTTATTTACATCTTTCTGTTGTGACGGCTGTTCTATAGGTAACTGATCTTCAATGTGAGTTGTTCTATGTCCCTCAGTTTCTATTATTCGCCCAGATCTTAACTGAAGATCATTGCACTCCCGCAGATCAGATTCAATCTCTGAGGATTCTATAATTTGAAGAGATTGAACTGGTCTATTATTTGGATTGGGGTTGGGTTGGGCTGGGAGCTGCGGTCTCAGATTAGGCTGGGGATTTTGTTGTAAGGCTGGCAGAGTTGGTTGAGGGAGTGGAATTGATCCTGCTGGCTGATATGTCGATTTTGGCCAGCTTGTCTGCCAGGGTGAACCTTGCGAAGTAGAAGGGGTCCACTGCGGAGGATATGAATTATTCTGCCAATATGGTGGGGGATAAGGGAAGTTTGGCCAACCAAATTGGGTCATCCAAGGATTCGGAGTAGGAAACATTTGAGGTGACCAATTCGAAAACGGGGGCTGAGACTGGTTTTGCCACATATTCTGTTGCTGAGCATTGAACTGCGGGGGTTGAAAAGAAGAGGAGGGGTCTGAAAACATACCAGATTGCCTAGGCTGCCATTGACGACGCTCGTTAATAAAATATGCTGATTCTGGCTCCTCTTCTGCTTCTTTGTATACTGCCTTCAAACCAGGAAGTGAGGGGCAGCTTTCAGTCAGGTGGTCCTTGGTACAGATAGCACATATTTGGACTGTATCCAGCGGGCATTCCTTGTGGCTATGTTTCTTCCTGCATCGAGGGCAGAAAACCGCTAGATTCTGTTTCCGCCTCTGTTTGCTTCTGTTTAGCCTACACGTTAATGTCCCCAGGATATCAGTTTTAAAATTTTCTAGCAAATTTCCAAGTTCCACACGTGTTACTCCCTCTGTTGATGTTCTGTTATCTCTGGTAAAGCGATCATATTCTGCTGGTTTTATCCTCGTGCTGCCTCTTGAGCTCCTGATACACAGATCAATGATATCAGCAAAATTTTCTTGATAAATGTCTCCTTTCCCCATAATATTCAACGTTTCAATCCATTGTTCTTTCATACCTCTAATTAATGCGGTTTTCAACACGTTATCAGGCAGAGGTAACGATGCATAGGGAGATCTTTGCAAGTTATATTGGAAACGTTCCACATATTCTTCTAGAGTTTCGTTTGGTCTGGCTGACATTTGAAAAATTTCATCTTTTAGTTCTCTTGACCTACAGTAATCCTGATATTTCTTTAAAAAGGCTTCTTTCATTTGATCCCAATTGTTAATAACCCCACCACCTAAGCCCATAAACCATCTTAAAGCAGCCCCTTTTAATGTGGAGGGGAACAATTTTAATTTCTGGGGATCGGTGGTGTAATCGTATCCTCTACATAATACATCAAATTCGAACAAGAATGCATCCGGATCTTCTGATGTAAGGCCATGAAATGTGGGGATATGCTGGAGAGGGATAGCTTTCATGGGCGCATTTGCTGCAGAATCTACTATAGGATATTGCAATGTGGAGGTCTGGGTGTTTGGCTGATTCTGCGCCATGGGATCGAATATATGCCAGTAATCTTCAGGAATTTCCAAGAGAGTGTTCCTTGGTTGAGAAGGGGTAGTCTTAACAGGGATTGTTTTGACAACACTCCCTTTATCAGGGATAATGATGGTCCCAACTGTCTGAGGTGAATGAATTCCTTCAACGAGGATTTTTGCAGCGCTTCCTTTATCCGGGCTATTTAAAGGCTGGTTTGGTTCAATAGGAGATCTAGGTTCCCCGATTTCCCCTGTTTCTCCTCCTCCTTCGCAAAGGTTACTAAGATTCCCTTCGTGCAATAGTCCAGGAGTCAAATTTTCAATTTCTTGAAAGTCCTGCTCCTCTGTTTGACTGTGCACTTCAGCAAAGGCTTCAGATGGTGATCCCGAGGCCTGAAGGGAACTAGTAGGCTGTTTAGAATTGATTTTCCTATAACCTACTGATGGCTGAGATTCGGCTTTCTTATAGATTTCGTCTATGAAGGTCGTTCGTCCAAGGGTCACCGGCCCCTTGGCTTTGGATGGAGGCTTTTGATCTTTCTCTGGCTTTTTCTGCTTAGTCATGCACTCCAATTAAACTGCTAAATCCTATTTTAACCAATCAATTCTGCTAGGAAAGCGGACGGTGGAGCAGGGCTTTTACATGCTCCGTACGCAGGTTCTTACCTTCCGTTTTTAAAATCCAACTCTCCCCTAGCAGATTCGTACACTACCCTGTTTAAAAGACAAATGGCTATACCCTTTCCCCGGCAACGGCGCCAAAATGTAGAGCTGTAACAAGGGTCTTTTTCACCTCTAGTTATCTCACATTACAAGTCAATCCGGGAGCGTTTTGTTATTGTAAAGGGTATCTCAATTTGAGGCTATTTGTCAGAGTAATGCTTAGTAGTATAGGTCTAAGAAATACAAGAGTAAACGGATGCTAAGCTATGGCTAAATTACTTTTGCATAAAGAAATCACACGCGGCAACTTTATCAGTCAAGGGTACGGAAATAGTAACCCATCCCTCTAGAAACTGATGAAGGAAAAGGAATTAGAGTATGGATCATGGATCTGGGAGCATAATAGCGTCTGCTGTGTCTCACGACAGCCTTGATCCTCCTCCCACACCAAGCCAATGAATGCAAGTAAAAAGGAACAGCAAGAAAGCAGAATGGAACGGCAATCCAGAAATGGAACAACAGTAAAAGGAACGGCAGTAAAGAAACTAAATCTCGCGAGTTCAACACTCTCAATTCTTGGCATCAACTTACATACAAAGAAAGAGCAATCTTTTGTACAAGTAGACAGCTTAATCAAATGGAACAGCAAACCACCATAAACAAGAAACGTCAATCATATGTACACATAATCTGAAATGATCACCAGTAGTCCACACACAACGTTAATTCCATCTTCTTATGATCGTCACTCCAACCATATGTAGCTAAAACATTCCACTTATAAATTCTGTAACAGAAGTGAACAACTCAGAACAATGTTATGTGATCAATTCTGGAAATATGATGTAAACTTGTTACAAAGATTTACAAAAGGAAAACTACTGATGAACGAGTATGGAACAGCATGTAAGTATATCAGATTATTAAGAACAACAAACAAACCACACAAAGCCAAACTGTAATGATACAATCAGCCAGTGTCCGTTGGAGCCGGGCCCTTAGCTTCCAATGGCACACCGCCGTAACTTACTTCAGATGCAGGGAGAAAGTAACACCAAATATATTATATTAACGCATCAATGATAGTACAGCAAAACTAAGTCTCAAAGAGACTCGATAGTCTGAGTTTAACCAACTGTGAAGTCTGTAAACAGAAAGTAAAGATACAAGATAATCAAAAGTCCCTGCAGTCTTTGATGATGCCCCTTTTTATACAAGTAATGGCGGAGTTAACTAAACAACAAAATAATTGAAAGTAACGATCCCTCAGGATCAAAGATCCTGAGGGATCTGTTAAACTGTTAACTCCTCTCTTTTCTCTGCCTAGCCTTCCGAACTGACAGTCCTTCATCTCGTCCCGGATTGATCTGCCTTGATTTACTCGCCCTGGTCTGGATTTTATTTGGTTTTGGAGGGACAGCCGTTATCTCCTCATGGAACTCTCGTTTTGCACCACGCCTTCCTACTTTTGTCTTTTCCTGCATAGAGAAGATAACTATTAGTGATTGGGTCATTCGTGATCATTCTCATTACATTCTCCTTATTTTATAACAAAGAAAAGGTTACAACTATTGCTTGAAACACCACTAAGTTATTCGTTAAAACATACCTTTCCAATGCTCTACACAAATCACTCCAATCCTTTGTCAGTGGCTCAATCTCAGATTTCAAGTTTAATTTACCCTCCCAGATCAAGATCAGGTGCTTTACCTGGGATGCGGTTCCCTCATAATAGGCCTGAATAGTTTTTTATAGAATCTGAGCATCCTTTTTCCTTCCACGTTGGCGTGGAGACCTGCTAGACGTCGAACCTTTTTCATTGCCCTTACCACTCTGATTTTCGCAACCACGACCTCCGCACCCAGAGGCACCACCACCAGGAGGACTCTTCACCATGATGGATAGAGACAAACCACCCTTCGTCGACTTGCTCTCACCTACCCGCACTCGAGACCCAACCCACTGTGTAGAGGCCAGAGGGAGAAGTGACTTAGGCGGACCTGGATTAACAAAATACATATAAGAAACAAACAATAAAAATTAGACTTAATAGGAGGACACAAGGACATAGGAAACATCAGACTACACTGCACCACACCTTGAATCCATAGCTCGAGCCAATACTCAGAGAAAATAAAGAACCATCCCAGAGTGTGAGGCACCTTCTGAATGATAACAACAACTCCCCTACACTCCTTAGCCCAAAGTCCGTAGACTTAGCCAAGTTTAAATGCCTGAACTGTAACCTTCCTTAGGGTTTTCCAATGAAATTTAAACTCAGAATTGTGGAGCTCACATTCAACATGCAGAGTAAACATAGTAAATAAGACCCGGAACCCATGAAACATGCCCATACGAGATAGAAAATTGCCAAAAAAGACGAAGATCGACATAACATAGTTGAGAAAGCCAGTACTTGTTATCATAGAAACTTTCCAATTCACCATTGTTCCTTTTCCCCTCCAAACGCAAGGTGAGTCACTAATTGCAGCCCCCAACCCAGGGAAAAGGATAAGCATAAGAAAATACCAGACCATTTGTGCCATCCACGAGCCAAGACAAACCACAACAGAGTTTCCTCCCCGCATTCCCAGTGCCACGAACCAGAAAGTGATTGTCTTAGGCCTCCTAAGATATTGGTAACTCCAGTTTGAATGTCGAACAGATGGTTCCATATGATCCCCAACTCCCACCACCTGGAGATTTAAGAGACTGCCAAACTGCACATCGTGGATTCGCCGAGATCTGTGGCCATTCATTTCATTGGAGCATGTGAGGACTTGGGAGAGGCCGCCCACCAGGCCTTACATTAAATCTATCAATCATGGCGAAGATCCCCATGCAGATCGCCAACTAGCTTGCTCCCTGATCAGGGGTAGTTTCAGATTTTTTTTGCAAAGTATAAGAAAAAAAGAAGAATTTAACAAAAAAAAAAAAAAAAAAAAATTCCATTTCAAAGTCCTAAACAATATGGTTTTTGTTTTGTTTTTTCTCCTAAAAAATCTACAAGTTAGTTAGTTAGTTAGTTAGTTAGTTTGTTTTTTTGTTTTTTTTTTTTCCCGAAAACTCTTATAAATATGATATATTTTTGTGGTTTTTGCCACATATCTATATATATATATATATATATATATATATTTCTTTAAAAGAAGAAAAATAGTAAAAAAAAGTTTTATTTTTCAGTAAAATACAATGAAACAACATATTTATCCAAATTCCTTTTTAAATGGTAAAAATAGAAAGAAAACTACCTTTTTATCCCATTGAATGTGTTCTCCATGTCTTGTAGCTCCTCCGTAAATCACTTCAAGGTGTTTAACAAAATTTTCATAAAATTTGATGTGATGTCTAGATTAGAAACAATAAAATCTAATATGTACCGAAGATTGTGGAAATATTTTAAGTTTTGTTGGATGCGTGATTAACATTAAAATAAGGAAAATCAATATATAACTAAGATTATAGGGTTTAGATTAACTTTTTCTAAATGAGGGATATAAAATAAAATACAAATTTTTAAAATCAACTTAATTACCTAGTTAATGTTAAATAATTAAAATAAAAGTTTTATTTCAATTTTTAAGGAAAGGATGACAGGATAGAAAGTAGGGTCAAAATTTTCAAGAAATTTTTTTAGTAAAATGTTCGGGAATAATTTTTGAGGAGAAAATTTTCAAATGAGTTTTTTGGAAGAAAAATCTTTGGGCAAAATTTTCGGGGAGAAGCTTTGGAGGGGAAATTTCACTCTCTGACTTATAAATTGTCATTAGGAGAGAGAACATTTGTATCATTCAACATTTTGTATGAAATGCCATGGACTCATGTGATACTGAAGTTTCTATTTCTGCAACAACAACATCTTGTTCACACACCAACTTTATTTGTGCTGATGAATATAATATGAATGCTTTCACTATGAATAGATAGTCAAAATTTTCACTTAGCAAAGAGTTTGATGAAAGTACAAGTAATGATATTGATCATATTAATCAAGAAATTCCTAATCCTAAGGATTATGAAGGCACCACTAACGAAAGTGGGGATGAATAATTTCTTCCAAACAAGAATTTTAGAGGCACATATGAGAATAATGCATTTTCTCCAAGTTAGAATTTCAGAGGCACTCATGATGATGATGAATTCCTCCGAGCGAGGATTTCAAAAGCACAAATGGTGATGATGAATTTCCTCTGAGTGAGGATTTCAAAAGCACAGACAATGATAATGGATTTCCTCCAAGTGAGAATTTCAAAGGAACAAGTGAGGATGGTGAAGGATTTCCTCTGAACGAGGATTTCAATGGAATAGATGAGGATAGTGAAG
The DNA here is from genome assembly GCA_031772625.1 of Pinus tabuliformis. Lineage (NCBI taxonomy): Eukaryota > Viridiplantae > Streptophyta > Pinopsida > Pinales > Pinaceae > Pinus > Pinus tabuliformis. Next base: position 1,059,342,613 of record CM062816.1, on the reverse strand, counting down.
GATTTCCTCCAAGTAAAAATTTTAAAATCACCGATGATGATGATAAATTTTCTCTTAGCAAAGGTTTCAAAAGCACCGATGACAATGATGCATTTCCTTTGAGCAAGGATTTTGAAAGCACCAATGACGATGATGGATTTCCTCTGAGCAAGAATTTCAAAAGCACAGATGATGATGATGAATTTCCTCCAAGTGAGGATTTCAAAAGCACAGACGATGACAGTGAAGGATTTCCTCCGAGTGAGGATTTCAATGGAAGAGATGAGGATGGTGTGCTAGAACCTATGAGTGAATTTGAATAATTGTCTAAGAAATTTTATGTAAATGATGTTTGCATGGTAACTTGAAATAAATATTTTAACTTGCATATGATCTTACATGGAGTTATGAGTCATTTATATGTTTATTGGATTATATGTTTTAATTATGAAGAATTCATTTATTTTAAATATCCACAATGCAACAATAACTTTGAGAAATAATTATGTTTCATTCAATCAACTTAGTATTGATATTTTGATTAAAATTAATAAAATATTAGGAATTAATGTTGAATTTTTAAATTATATGGTGATATTGTCATGATATTATTTATTGTTATGATTTGATAAATCATAGTTAAAAAATTGTTGCAATTTTAATGCCCCATTAAAAAGGGAATACTTCAATTTGATGGTTGATTTTTAAGTTTTCATTGCAATGGGAAAAGTTGTGTTAGGCTAAGATTTCAAAAGAGCTATAATTTTAGCTTTTAAAATAAAAATTACTCTTGGTGTAATGACTCTTTGATTTAGGTGTTCATTTTTTTTGTTTTTGTTTTTGTTTTTTTATTTTTTATAGAGTCATAATATTTGGTTCATAATGCTATGGTTGAAATATGTTGAAAACTTAAGGTTTTTTAAAGTCATGGTATTTGGTTTTGATTCCATGGTAAAAAATTGTCAACATTTAAAGTTTTTGGAGTCATGATATTTTATCTTTAATGCCATGGTTGAAAATAATTAGAATTTTAGGGTTTTTCAGAGTCATGGTATTTTATCCTTAATGCCATGGCTTAAAATTGTTGCAATTTTAAGACATTTTCAAAGACACGATATTTTATCTTTAATGTTATGTCTAAAAATTATTGGAATTTTAAGGTTTTTCGGAGCCATGATTTTTTTATCTTTAACACCATTGCTAAAAAATGTTGAAAATTTCCCCTTTAAAAAAAAAAATGTTGTTCCAACATCAACACTTATCGTTTTTAGGGTGATTTTCATGTTTTTTGCACAAAAAAATGGTTTTTACTATCAGTTTTGAAAAAATGTTGAAAATTTATCCAAAAAAAAGGAAAAGAAAAAGAAGAAAAAGAAGAAGAAACATTGCTCCAACGTCAACACTTTTCATTTTCAAGTTGTTTTTCATGTTTTATGGGGTTTTTTTTACTAGAGTTCTCTTTTTGAGGTTACAGTTCTCATTAAGCCGGTAATTTTGTTTTGCTCTTTAACACAAATAATTGTTTCCTTTTTGTTTTTAGCAGGAATCATGACAAAGGGGAATTTAAAATACATGTATTGTTCAATTGTATGGACCCTTGGTCCAATCTTGTTCCTTTATTAGCTAGAACATCCACTATTGAATTCAAGTTCCTTAGAACATGATAAAGTTCAATTTGTTCAAACTGATGAAGTTGTAAAAGAATCTGAAGCACAATGGGAGAGAGGCTACTATTGTGCCAACTTTTATCCTTCCAAACCAACCATACTACTATCAATTAATCACCAAATATCATGATTTTATGAATTTTCTTTTCGAGTGCTAGCTCCAAACCTTTCCAAAGAGAAAGGAAATCCACTTGATTGTTGGTTTCCACCCCCAGACCATAAGCATATTGTATCTCAATTTTTTCATCAGGGTTAAGGATCACCCCTCCCACTCTTGCCACCCTTGGATTTCCTTTCGAATGTCCACCAAACCTTGTCTAATATAAGTGGGTTTTCTTCCAACTGGGTGAAACTTGTAGCTGCAAGCATGATTTGAAGGTTTACCTACCCTCAACCAGTTTTTTTAAGAAGGGGTGAGGACATCCAACTCAAAATATTTATATCTCTGGATATGATAGCTTCAAACATGAGAGAAATTACCTTATGAGCTACTTTGAAGGGATCTTGTTTTTCTATCTTTAAAAATTATAGAATTTCTGGCAAGCCATACTGACCAACAAATGTATTTAGGAAGATTTGATCAACATCATATCACTAGAGAGGTGGCCATTCGTGGCCAAGGGAATTTATTTTTCAAAGTTACAAACATTTTAGACTAGGCATATGGTATTGCTTCAATGTGAATTAGATTTGCGAAAGGCACCTTCCAAACCTCCAAGGAGAAGGGACAAAGCTTGAATAAATGGAGGATGTTTTCTTCCAAAGCCATACATAATGGACACCAAATTGGACCTTGAATAATACACTTTTTTAAAGTTTCGCCTGTTAGAATTAAGTCCAACAAAAGGTGTTGATATTTGAGATGTCGTCCTAGTGCCATATTTCTTTCCACAACTTATCGGGTTTGGATGAGGAAGTTGTTTAACGAGGTAAGCATATCCTTCTTTGCTGTATAATATTAGAGTGGACTCATGTGGAAAATATTTTTATTTTCTATATGAAAAATACATATCTTTTGATTTTCAAGAGACTATTCATTTTCAGCAATAAAGTTCGAAACTATAACATCAAAACTTAACATGTCACTCGTAGGAATTGAATTTGGGTGGGAAAGATCCCAATCCTTTCTCCCAACCACAAAAAATAAACTCAATTGACACACATATATATCATTTTTCTAATATTTGGATTTTTAATGCTTTTTATTTATTTTAAGTAAATGTTTACATATTTATTTTGATTTAAAATATTTGTTTTCATTTTTTTTTTCAATTAAAAATATTTTTTCCTTGAGTAATTTAAGGCCCAAAGCAAAATGATAGGTCTTGCAAGTAGCATGCCATTTTTTAGTATTAATTTTGAGGTTTTGAATGGTAATACCATCTACAATCAAAATTACTATATCAAACGAGTTATAATTTTAACTTCAAAATAGAGAAGTACAATTAATTTTAAGTTCACAATGAGACCATTTCTTAACAATGTAGTTTTCTAATTAGTTGTACTAATTTTTACCTTGAAAAGAAGGGGTATTATTCGTAGCAACCATTTTAATTTTGGGTGTCGATTTTGAAGTTTTTGTTTACAATATTACAAAGCATATTATAATTATAAAATTTAATAATTTTTACTTTGCAAAAAATTCTGTTATTGGTAGTCACATAATTACCTATCAAACAAGAATTGAATCAAGTTTTCACATTTTTAGAGGCAGAAAAAATCATATGATTTCGAAAAGTGTTGATTTAGAATACACATTTTTTTATTTGGAGTATATTTTTGATATTATAAATTTTCTTTGTACATTTTTTTAAAAATGTTAGTGACCTTCATGCCAATTTTGAAGTGTTGATGCAACATCTAACTCTTTTTTTTTGGGCTTATTTTTGACACTTAAATTTTCTGATATATTAAGACTTGTGTATACTTTTTTTTAAATGTTGTTGATTTTCATGCAGATTTTGAAAAGCATCATTTTTTTTCCTTTTTTCAGGGCATATTTTCGACACTAATATTTTTTTTATGTCTTAAGTATGCATTTTTTGTAGATATTTGTTATTTAACAATTTAAATTAAAAAATATATATAAAATATTAATAAATAAAATCAGGTTCCACCCTCGCCTTGCGGCCCCTTGCCAACTAGGCATGGGTGGTAGGCTCACTCTCGTAATTAACTTGCCACCCCTACCCAATGACCAAGGCGCCTGCCTTGGCCCATGGTCCCTTGGCCACTAGGCGGGGGTGTTAGAAAATGTAAAGCAACAACTATTATATCTTATTTTCCTTAATATTGATAGTGTTTGTGAATCTTTAGTTATCTTCTTTACTTCTTTAGTTAGATCTTTCATCAAACAATATCAAGAACAATAATAGTGACAAAAAGGGGACACAAATATAGGCTCTCAGCCAGGGAAACACCTCTCTAAGGGGAAAACCATAAAACTCTTCTCTTCTTACAATCTACGTCAAATGAGATACAAAGACCCAATCCCTAGACCAGGTCCTTCTCCCAGTAGCAAGTTGACCCTTTCTCAATTCCTTCCTTGTTTCTGCACCAAACTCCTGCACCCTACAACTTCGACCTGCTAGCTACAACACTGTTACTCGACCTACAACTTGGACCTGCCAACGACAACACTGCTACTTGACCTGCAACTTTGAACTTGCAATTTTGGTCTTGCTGCTTCCAAGGAAACCCTAGATCAACCTCCTCTTGAGACCTTCCTGGAGTAAGATAGATCCTCCTAACGTCAACGAGGTCTAGATCAGGTATCCTTCCTTCCAACTACAAGATGTTGCACTTCATCCTCCTGCAACTCAGACCTGCAACTTTGGGCTCTTCTTACAGTCGAGAAACCCTAGAAATTCACATCTGTTAGAAGGATAAAGGCCAAAAACAATAGATTTCGTCCTTCCAACTTCTCCTTGACTTTCACTCTTCTACCTCTTGCTTCTCAACTATAGATCGAACTCTTTCTTGATGGATTGAACTTGTGAGTGTGTGTGTCTCAAATGAGATCAAATTGCTACTTTATATAGCCTTATTAATGGGTCAAATTTAGGCCGACTTGATGATCCTAGCGCTGACTTGTACTCTTGAAGATTCGAGGACTTTCTAGACAAAAAAAATAATTTTTTTACAATTACAAATTACCTAAAAGGTTCTTATAAAAATGATGTTAACTTCATTGACTCAAGACAATAAATCTTAAGACCTAACAAACCTTGGAAGTATGAAAGAACATGCTTTTACCTAGAAAACCATTAATGATGAGCGTAAAACCCATGCTTTAATAATAATAATTTTCTTTCTTCTTTTCTGTTTGTTACATACGATACATATTGAAATGAGTACAACAATTATGAAAACCGAATGGGTACAATAGATACATGGGTCATAGGGCTTTCCTTAAAGCTTCCAAGAATTCTCTGGTGAAAAGAGAGCCTAAAGATCGTGTTCCTGGTGTCCATCTTCCTTATGTTCAAGGGACCACTGATAGAATTGGTAGGATTCTCAGGAGACATAGTATCCCTGTGTCCTTCAGGCCCTTGAACACCATTCGTTCGTCCCTCAGATCGGTGAAGGATCCCATCGACCCTAAAGATATGAAGGGTGTTTATATGATCCCTTGTTCCTGTGGGACCCCCTACATTGGGGAGACTGGTCATTCCATTAATCAGAGGATTAGCGAGCACGCAGCGGATCTGAAGCATAGGAGATCTAAGTCTTCCGCTTTGGCTGAACATGCTGAGAAAATCAATCATCATGTTTGTATTGAAGAAGCCAGTGTTATTGCTAAGGTTTCGCATTTCCATCATCGAAAATTCAGGGAAGCGCTTGAGATCGAAAAGAGACCAAGCAATCTCAATAGAGAGGATGGTTGGAAAGTCAGTAGGTGTTGGGTCCCAGCCCTCTCTTCCTAGTCGTTTTTCGTCCTCTTTGGTTTTTTGGTGTTCTTTTATCTTTATTTTCACCTATTTATTTATTTTATTATTATTTATTTATTTATTTAATTTCCTTTCTAATTCTTTACTGCTTATATTTTTAACTATTTTCCGATCTATCATATCATCCTTTGATTTTCTTTATTACCTTTATTAACACACAATTTTTATAATATTTTTAAATAAAATTAATTTTATGATGATGATGATGATGGTGGTTAACGTCCGCTGAGACCAAATAATGGTCTATCGGACCTAAAGAAACAAATTATCTATTTTGATTTAAGATTTTATTCCTATGCTCAAAAAGCTTGGAGAGAAGCCTCCCGAGCTCACTATAATTTTGACATTGTAAAAGGCTAGGAAGGTCAGTATTGTAACAAAGATTGTGAAACTGAGATCTAATGTGGTTATACGCGGGGCACTCTAAGAGGAAGTGGTTTTCATCCTTGATGTTCCTATTCTTACATATATGGCAGATCCTTTCCGTCCATGGCGTTTTAGGAACTGCTCAACGACCTGTTTCACTATGGAGCTCATGAGAATTCGTTCTAATCTTTGCTATATTAATTTTCTTCTTTGAGCTAGTTAAAATAGAGAGATACTTTTGATCTTCTAGGGTGGGGTTGATAACCTTCTTTTCCTTTATTATTTTTATTTTTATTTATTTATTTATCTATTTTTATTTTATTTTTATTTATTTATTTATTTATTTATTATTTATTTTATTTTTATTTTTTATTTTATTTTTATCTTTATTTTATATTTTTATTTGTATTTATTTTATTCATTCATTCATTTATTTATTTTATTGTTATTTATTTTGTTATTATTTTTATTATTTATTTATTATTATTATTATTATTTTTATTTTATTTTTATTCATTTAGTTATTTTTATCCCCATTTAACTCGTATTCACATTATTTTATTTTTATTTATTTATTTTTATTTTTTTTATTTTTATTTATTATTTATTTTTTTATTTTTTATTTTTTATTTTTATTTATTTTATTCATTCATTTATTTATTTATTTTATTGTTATTTATTTTGTTATTATTTTTATTATTATTTTTATTATTATTATTTTTATTCATTTAGTTATTTTTATTCCCATTTAAATCGTATTCACATTTAATTTATTCATAGAAGCGGTCCTTTGCAACTAATTTTCCTTTCAACAATAATTAACCTATAATTTTTAACCATTTATTAATAAACTATTATCACTAATTTAAATGATTTATTGGTCTCCTGTATAACTTATCTCCTTTTTATTAAAAATGTTTTGATCCCGGTCCATTAGTCAATATTTACGGTTGGTCAAACTAGCCGTTGGAGGCTCTGCTCGGTCTATTTAACATGCTAAAGCTGGATCTGTTTCTTCAACTTGTCCTGACGATGAACCACACTGGTTGGTTCGAAACGTGTCGACAAATGAGATTCCATGTGATTTTCGCCGAAATCTTTCTCTAACTGGAGTACAGTTTTTAGGGGCAGCTTAATTGGTATCAAGTAGTAAACTGGCCCAATTGCGGATTTTTCTAGTCAAAAAAATAAAATGAATGATAAAATGACAATCTTGCAAACCTGGTCTACAGAAAAATCTTCCAACAATTTGGCACCCTAATTTCATCTTTCCAGGTGAAATGTTCAGTTGTGATGCCACTGCAAGTATAAGAAAGTCATGCATAATTAATAAGAAAATTACAAACCATGTATCCAGGTGCAGGGGCAGAAACTATTGCACCCCAAATAGATATGTCGTAGCTCCTCCATATATATGTTACTGGAATGCTTTGTCATGGATAATTAATAAGAAAATTACAAACCATGTATCCAAGTGCAGGGGCAGAAACTATGGCAGGGAGCAAGCCGTTCTTCAAATGTCTTACAAGGTTGCATGTCCTGGTTCCTGCAAATTATCATGCTAATATTATGATCATGGTTCTTGCAAATTATCATGCTAATATTATGATCATAGTCTAGTGTTATCATATTTTCACTCGCAAGGAAATCCAGAGATGGTTCCTTACTTTGGTGGGATGAAATCTGATGAGAACCTTTATAAACCTGGAACTGTGACACTGCATATTCAATGTATATAAAATTAAGAGGAAAGAATGAGCATATCACACCACAACAAGACCTTGTTGGGCAACTTCGCAACTTCCTTGTAGGTAGGCCCGGAACCTTGAAGAGCGTAGATATTATGCATATTAACGCAAAAAGGCTGTGCAAGCAGGCTCATCATCTAATCGAGAGTAGAAGCTCAATCCAGTGAGCAAACAAAAAATACAGGTAGAAGCAGAATTTGGTACAGGGCATAACGGATTAAATCACCTCATTTTTTATTTTGATTGGCTTGTAAGTCTTCTGAAGTATTTTAGGATCATAATAGAATCATCATGGCCTCTCTCCATTGGGATGATAGAGCAGTCATGAAGAGACTTGGTGCCCCAATTATATAAATATATTTTGAAATAATCACATTGGATTTCCCCTTTCCCTCATTCCAGCAGCAAACAAATGCGATGAACAGGAGTCTTCAGCGCACAATAGGTATATATAGTCTTAATTAACGTTATGGGTAATGATTATCATTATTTCTTGATGATGTTTCTGCTATTAGTATTTTTCCTCAATTCATTCCAGCGGCAAACAAATGCGATGAACAAGAGTCTTCAGCAGACAATAGGTATATATAGTCTTAATTAACGTTATGGGTAATGATTATCATTATTTCTTGATGATGTTTCTGATATTGCTTCAAGTATTTTTCATCAATTCAATACCAATACGAGGCACAACAAAAAGAAGGTACATGAAAAATCTGAACCATATTTATGAATATGGATGAATCTTTAAACATTCTTGAAATTAACCAATGTGTTCATTAAGAGATTGGCGATATTCTTGTAAAACTCCTTGAAGGATTTTGCAGAGGAAATAATCTTGCGCTTCAGAAATGGGAGCAAGTATTCATTGTCCGAAATGAAAATTCAACCACTGAAATTTCCTAACCAGATATCCTCTGAATGCTGTCTGTATCTTGGTCGCTGCCCAAAGTTCTCTTGGATTTACTTCCCAAAGTTCTCTTGCATGTACTTCCCGCTGGTTGGAAGGTCGGGTCAGACGAACAACTTGAGCAGCAGCTTGAGCAGATGCAACTGCAGCTTCTGCAATGGCTGCGGTCGACGGAGTCGTTTGGCACCTCGATGTCGACTCATCACATCCTGGGGTTGAAGACGGTCATGGCTGAATGGTTAGAGCGCCCAACTCATAATTGGCGAACTCGCGGGTTCAATTCCTGTTGGATGCAGGGGAACTGGACAAAGCCGGTGGTTAGGCAGACGCCCCATTGTTCGGGGTGTTGCTATGAATTCGGTGGATCATCCCCATGGAGGAGGTGAAGGACGCACGAAAGGAGGTAGACCTTCGGTGTCACCATGGGGAAAGCCCACCAAAGCAAAATTGCGCACCACAGATAAGAGCTAATGAACAGACCTGCAATACCATAAAAACTGACTGTGATCAATATACAAATTACAAAATGTTGTAAAATGTGAAAAGGGAAAACATATTGCAAAGTGTTGTGAAATGTAAAAATGGAAAACATATTACAATCCTGGAGCATTCTGAAACTTGAAAAATGGCCGCAGAATATATAGTACACAATGAAAGTGGAGAAAGAAAGGACCGAGAGCTTTTTGTATAAAGTTACCAGTTCAGCTAATTGCTGGATTTCGTCCCCCAAGTCTGAGACATATTCTTACTCTTTAGCTTTTCTTCCCCAAGTCTAGCTTATGTGACAATGTTGATGGTTTAAAATAAATATATGGCCAACCAAGTACCATGAGCGAAACATTTCAGAGATCTGCATCCCACGGGTATGTGATTGAAGACTACATATGACTGAAGCAGTAAACTACAAAGGATGAGTAATTCGAGTATCTTTATATGAATGATACAGTCCAATTATCTTTCAAACAATAATTATTGAAAGATATCTCGAGTGATATAAGCATAAGATCACTGTCAATGCATCTCAAAAGTATAATTCAATGGTGACAGATTGTAGAAGTGCCAGAGCCTATAATTTAAGAATTTATCAAGAAAATGCCAATAAAAGCTGATGCTTCTATACGAGTTTGTTTCATGGTGCCTGTAGAATAGATAAAAATATAGAGCTAGCAGAAAAGGCATGTCTGCCATTGATTCAGTGAATTCTTGATGTTTGAAACCAAGTTGTTTCTCATGGAATAGAATGTTTTCAATTGAACGGAGTTGCTAAAGGTTTGGCACTTTGGAAACAACATGAACCTGTGGTTGGTGGCCTGTTGAAGAAAATAGCATCAAGCCAACTAAACAGCCTTGTCAGGTTTAGAAAGAAGTGGCAACAATATGTACTCTGTCCAACAGTGTTGCAAAACTCAGCACACAGTATACAGCACTATTGAAGAACTCTCCAATTCCTCGTACCTTCTCTGAGTTAAGTAGCTGACATTGAAATCTAACCACAGATTTGATGACAAAACTTCCATGAATATTGATGCACCTATATGATGATAGATTTACTGCCCACTTCTTAAAAGTAGTGTTTACAACTTGCTTGACTTGTAGATTGAGCTGGCCCGACTCGTGATTTGAACCCTAGAAAATGGCAAATGAAAATGGAGCCTAAACAAAACTGAGCTTGATCCCTAGGGAAAAAAAACGAAGGAAACATCAGATAAGAATGGAGCTTGAGCCCCCCAGCAAACAACAGATGAAAAGGATCTCTAGCCTTAGAGAACAACAAAAGAGAAAATAAAGCATGCAGTAACCACCAAGGATCATTGTAGCATATGTCACAACACCTAATATTAACAAAGTTACTCTTGGCAGAATCTTTGAAAAAATCACTATAATGCTACATAAATGCCAAATAAATGGTTCCTATATCCATCTCTTTCGGCCTGATATATAAAGGTGAAAGTGGCCCCAATAAATGTTGAAGTTGGTTTTCTATACAGCCACACCACACAGCCATATAATTGAGAATATGTACTACAGATGTAGCTACAAATGAAAGAGTATGCACAATCGCAGAAGAAGCTTATATATGCAGAACATTACATCACTAATGAAATCAGTGCCTAACAGAGATGAAATGCATATACATTTCAAGGATTACAGCCAAAACTGTGCTAAAACAATGCAGAGAAATCCTAAACAATGCTAAACCGCAAGCCCAAAAATACTTGGCAAATAAAGATGAACTTCAAAGCCTGTAAAATTACACTGGACCTCAAACGCTGTAGCAGTTCATTGCTCTGAAACTGTAATGTATAAAAGCAAAGACAAACTGTAACCATATCAAAGCAAAGACAAACTGTAACCATGTCAAGCTAAAGACAGAGCTTTTAAAAAGACACTTGTAACACATGCAAAAGAAATGTATAATACAAAAGTATATTTCAAATACGTAAACTCCATTGGGCCCACAATTTTACTACCTGCCTGCCTCTCGTCCTTTTTGCATACCCAACGTCTTTACCTCTGTCTCTTTTGCATGTCCAACGTGTCTACCTCCTAACTAGCCAACTCACTTGCATCCACCCAAATGATTGAATCTCCTTCTAGAGTCTTTCTAAAACTGTCTTTCTACAATAACTGGTATTTAGGCCATCGTAGCCTGCTCCTGTTGTTGAGAATCAAAAACCCTCACTCGTCGGTATGAGCACGAGCCTAAACCTTAGTGTCGCATGGTTTGAGTCCTGCTATGTCCAACATGCCTTGGAGCTAGTATGCACCAAGGCAAATAGCTCCTAGAAGAGAAGAGCCTTATTTTGCAGGTTCGACTCCTGCCAACGAAAATGGGTTGATACTGTCATTTGGCCAGGCATGATGCGGAAAAGTAAGCAACCCCTATTGGCTTGGCCCTCTCCACATTGGTTAACAAGGGTTGACCTGTGTCATTTCAATCAAGTTTCGGCAAAGCCCCTGAATTCTAGGAACTTTGAGAAAAGCATGACCTCGGCGAGGCAACACTCCGTTAGACCTAATTCCTTCCTAATTAGAGCTAGGGTGTCGGCCCTATCTCAAACAGATCTAGAGACAGACATGTGTTTCGGCTACACTACGAAGATTTCTCTTTCCTTTTTCCAGTATGCAAGAAAGCCCTCTGCCCGGGTAAGCTCGGATTACCTCAGCTCAGATTTAGCGGATTTAGCGGATTTACTGTCGTGAAGAAGACGTATTTGTCTTGGGGGGAGCTCAACGACTTGCGCGGCATTTAGGGTTACACTATAGCCAGTACAGTGATTTATCAGGCTTTAACCACAGCCTGCCTGCAATTCCATCTCTCCATCAGCAGAAACGCAATTCCGACCCTAAGTTAGAAGAAGAAACGAAGGTGGGGAGATCCACAGACTCGTGAGTGTACCCAACTACTGAAAACGTAGGCAAATATGAAAACGAGAAACCGAGCTCTCTGTTGGTGCCCAGGTTCAGTATTACCTCTGAGAAATACGGGGTATATCCTCCTTCCCACGAGCAGCTCACACCCTCCCAAGCACTAGAACTAATGTTGCCACTGCTTGTGCCGCACGATTTCTTTTCTATTAGAACTTCTGCAATAACTATGGTCTATCCTGAAACACCTGAAACATAGTTTCCTAAAACACCTGAAACATTTGCTAACATGCGCGGGTGTATGAACACTGTGTTTGCTAACCTGAATGAAGATAGAGGGTAGTGGAATGAAGACATGTCGAAGCTGCTGAAAATCATGTCAATGAACGATGACAAGTGTAAGCGTGCTGCGTTTATGAAACGTCCACACGCCAATTCTAAAACTTAGGATAAATTAAGTTGCCCACACTAAAATAACATCGGGGCAAGTGATGCAGGCAATAAGAGGGTAAATAGAAAACTTTGGCTAAAATTTTCTTGCAGAGAAACTGCCCAGTATAAACTTTGGTTAAAGAGTAAATAACCCGTACAAATTTATGGTCAACTCATGAATTAATAGCGAGTCAACTACCCATTGAACGCTAATACTCTTCATTATTATCTCTTAATGCAGAGAACAAATCTGCAGCTTGCAATGAATGCAATACATGGAGGATACTGGAGATGAATTTTCAACAATTTGAACATTGAGCATCCTCATAACAGGCTGGAACTTAAGAATTCAATTGGTCTCTCTCCACTAAGCGTGTCATTGCATATGTGCTCTTGAGACTTAATGTTTGATCCATTAACGTTGATTGCTAATCTCTCACATTACTTAGTTAAATTGATATCAGGCTTTAAGGCAAAAGGGCCTGTGAAGAAGATGGGGAGAAAATTCGTGTTGTTCAGCGATATTATTAGCATAGATACATATGCACATTAGTGTTTGGTTTCATAGCTTCCACAGGGATATGGAGTGCAGTAAACATACTACCTGAAACAATTTTCCAGCAATTTCTGGCAGCTAATTAACAATGTCGCTAAGCTAATTTCTTTGCTGTCCGAGAATTCCTTCTGCTTTCTTACTATATTTCACTGTGACCAATCTCAAGAGACTTTTAGAACCAATACAGTCTCTTCAACATCTCATGGCTTGGCTATCTATATAGGGAAAATTGGCAAAGAAATATGTATTCTTTCAAGTAGAGTGACTGGAGTACAATTTTTAGGGGCAGCTTAATTGGTATCAAGTAGTAAACTGGCCCAATTGCGGATTTTTCTAGTCAAAAAAATAAAATAAATGATAAAATGACAATCTTGCAAACCTGGTCTACAGAAAAATCTTCCAACAATTTGGCACCCTAATTTCATCTTTCCAGGTGAAATGTTCAGTTGTGATGCCACTGCAAGTATAAGAAAGTCATGCATAATTAATAAGAAAATTACAAACCATGTATCCAGGTGCAGGGGCAGAAACTATTGCACCCCAAATAGATATGTAGAAGCTCCTCCATATATATGTTACTTAAAATGCTTTGTCATGGATAATTAATAAGAAAATTACAAACCATGTATCCAAGCAGGGGCAAAAACTATGGCAGGGAGCAAGCCATGCTTCAAATGTCTTACAAGGTTGCATGTCTTGGTTCCTGCAAAATATCATGCTAATATTATGATCATAGTCTAGTGTTATCATATTTTCACTTGCAAGGAAATCCAGAGATGGTTCCTTACTTTGGTGGGATGAAATCTGATGAGAACCTTTATAAACCTGGAACCGTGACACTGCATATTCAATGTATATAAAATTAAGAGGAAAGAATGAGCATATCACACCACAACAGGACCTTGTTGGGCAACTTCGATACTTCCTTGTAGGTAGGCCCGGAACCTTGAAGAGCGTAGATATTATGCATATTAACGCAAAAAGGTTGTGCAAGCAGGCTCATCATCTAATCGAGAGCAGAAGCTCAATCCAGTGAGCAAACAAAAAATACAGGTAGAAGCAGAATTTGGTACAGGGCATAACGGATTAAATCACCTCATTTTTTATTTTGATTGGCTTGTAAGTCTTCTGAAGTATTTCAGGATCATAATAGAATCATCATGGCCTCTCTCCATTGGGATGATAGAGCAGTCATGAAGAGACTTGGTGCCCCAATTATATAAATATATTTTGAAATAATCACATTGGATTTCCCCTTTCCCTCATTCCAGCAGCAAACAAATGCAATGAACAGGAGTCTTTAGCATACAATAGGTATTATATAGTCTTAATTAACGTTATGGGTAATGATTATCATTATTTCTTGATGATGTTTCTGCTATTGCTTCAGGTATTTTTCATCAATTCATTCAAGCAGCAAACAAATGCGATGAACAGGGGTCTTCAATAGACAATAGGTATATATAGTCTTAATTAACGTTATGGGTAATGATTATCATTATTTCTTGATGATGTTTCTGCTATTGCTTCAAGTATTTTTCATCAATTCAGTACCAATACAAGGCACAACAAAAAGCAGGTACATGAAAAATCTAAACCGTATTGATGAATCTGGATGAATCTTTAAACATTCTTGAAATTAACCAATGTGTTAATTAAGAGATTGGCGATATTCTTGTAAAACTCCTTGAAGGCTTTTGCAGAGGAAATAATCTTGCGCTTCAGAAATGGGAGCATGTATTCATTGTTCGAAATGAAAATTCAACCACTGAAATTTCCTAACCAGATATCCTCTGAATGCTGTCTGTATCTTGGTCGTTGCCCAAAGTTCTCTTGGATTTACTTCCCAAAGTTCTCTTGCATGTACTTCCCGCTGGTTCGAAGGTCGGGTCAGACAAACAACTTGAGCAGTAGCTTGAGCAGATGCAACTACAGCTTCTGCAACGGCTGCGGTCGACGGAGTCATTTGGCACCTCGATGTCGACTCATCACATCCTGGGGTTGAAGACGGTCATGGCTGAATGGTTAGAGCGCCCAACTCATAATTGGCGAACTCGCGGGTTCAATTCCTGCTGGATGCAGGGGAACTGGACAAAGCCGGTGGTTGGGCAGACGCCCCATTGTTCGGGGTGTTGCTATGAATCCGGTGGATCATCCACATGGAGGAGGTGAAGGACGCACGAAAGGAGGTAGACCTTCGGTGTCACCATGGGGAAAGCCCACCAAAGCAAAATTGTGCACCACAGATAAGAGCTAATGAACAGACCTGCAATACCATAAAAACTGCCTGTGATCAATATACAAATTACAAAATGTTGTAAAATGTGAAAAGGGAAAACATATTGCAAAGTGTTGTGAAATATAAAAATGGAAAACATATTACAATCTTGGAGCATTCTAAAACTTGAAAAATGGCCACAGAATATATACTACACAATGAAAGTGGAGAAAGAAAGGACTGAGAGCTTTTTGTATAAAGTTACCAGTTCAGCTAATTGCTGGATTTCGTCCCCCAAGTCTGAGACATATTCTTACTCTTTAGCTTTTCTTCCCCAAGTCTAGCTTATGTGAAAATGTTGATGGTTTAAAATAAATATATGGCCAACCAAGAACCATGAGCGAAACATTTTAGAGATCTGCATCTCATGGGTATGTGATTGAAGACTACATATGACTGAAGCAGTAAACTACAAAGGATGAGTAATTTGAATATCTTTATATGAATGATACAGTCCAATTATCTTTCAAACAACAATTATTGAAAGATATCTCGAGTGATATAAGCATAAGATCACTGTCAATGCGTCTCAAAAGTATAATTCAATGGTGACAGATTGTAGAAGTGCCAGAGCCTATAATTTAAGAATTTATCAAGAAAATGCCAATAAAAGCTGATGCTTCTACACGAGTTTGTTTCATGGTGCTTGTAGAACATATAAAAATATAGAGCTAGGAGAAAAGGCATGTCTGCCATTGATTCAGTGAATTCTTGAAGTTTGAAACCAAGTTGTTTCTCATGGAATAATTTTTTTTCAATTGAACGGAGTTGCTAAAGGTTTGGCACTTTGGAAACAACATGAACCTGTGGTTGGTGGCCTGTTGAAGAAAATAGCATCAAGCCAACTAAACAGCCTTGTCAGGTTTAGAAAGAAGTGGCAATAGTATTTACTCTGTCCAGCAGTGTTGCAAAACTCAGCAAACAGTATACAACACTATTGCAGAACTCTCCAATCCCCCGTACCTTCTCTAAGTTAAGTAGCTGACATTGAAATCTAACCACAGATTTGATGACAAAACTTCCATGAAGATTGATGCACCTATATGATGATAGATTTACTGCCCACTTCTTAAAAGTAGTGTTTACAACTTGCTTGACTTGTAGATTGAGCTGGCCCGACTCGTGATTTGAACCCTAGAAAATGGAAAATGAAAATGGAGCCTTAACAAAACTGAGCTTGATCCCTAGGGAAAAAAATGAAGGAAACATTAGATAAGAATGGAGCTTGAGCCCCCCATAAAACAACAGATGAAAAGGAGCTCTAGCCTTAGAGAACAACAAAAGAGAAAAGAAGGCATGCAGTAACCACCAAGGATCATAGTAGCATATGTCACAACACATAATATTAACAAAGTTACTCTTGGCAGAATCTTTGAAAAAATCACTATAATGCTACATAAAAGCCAAATAAATGGTTCCTATATCCATCTCTTTCGGCCTGATATATAAAGGTGAAAGTGGCCCCAATAAATGTTGAAGTTGGTTTTCTATACAGCCACACCACACAGCCATATAATTGAGAATATGTACTACAGATGTAGCTACAACTGAAAGAGTATGCACAATCGCAGAAGCAGCTTATATATGCAGAACATTACATCACTAATGAAATCAATAACTAAAAGAGATGAAATGCATATACATTTCAAGGATTACTGCAAAAACAGTGCTAAAACGATGTAGAGAAATCCTAAACAATGCTAAACCGCAAGCCCAAAAATACCTGGCAAATAAAGATGAACTTCAAAGCCTGTCAAATTACACTGGACCTCAAACGTTGTAGCAGTTCACTGCTCTGAAACTGTAATGTATAAAAGCAAAGAAAAACTGTAACCATATCAAAGCAAAGACAAAGTGTAACCGTATCAAGCTAAAGACAGAGCTTTTAAAAAGACACTTGTAACAAATGCAAAAAAAAATGTATAATACAAAAATATATTTCAAATACGTAAACTCCATTGGGCCCACAATTTTACCACCTGCCTACCTCTCGTCCTTTTTGCATACCCAACATCTTTACCTCTGTCTCTTTTGCATGTCCAACGTGTCTACCTCCTAGCTAACCAACTCACTTGCATCCACCCAAATGATTGAATCTCCTTCTAGAGTCTTTCTAAAATTGTCTTTCTACAATACCTGGTATTTTGGCCATTGTAGCCTGCTCCCGTTGTTGAGAATCAAAAACCCTCGCTCGTTGGTATGAGCACGAGCCTAAACCTTAGTGTCGCATGGTTCGAGTCTTGCTATGTCCAACATGCCTTGGAGCTAGTATGCACCAAGGCAAATAGCTCCTGGAAGAGCCTTATTGTGCAGGTTCGACTCCTGCCAATGGAAAATGGGTTGATACCGTCATTTGGCCAGGCATGATGCGGAAAAGAAAGTAACCCCTATTAGCCTGGCCCTCTCCACATTGGTTAACAAGGGTTGACCTGTGTCATTTCAATCAAGTTTCGGCAAAGCGCCTGAACTCTAGGAACTTTGAGAAAAGCATGACCTCAGCGAGGCAACACTCCGTTAGACCTAATTCCCTCCTAATTAGAGCTAGGGTGTCGGCCCTATCTCAAATAGATCTAGAGACAAACATGTACTTCGGCTACACTACGAAGATTTATCTTTCCTTTTTCCAGTATGCAAGAAAGCCCTCTGCCTGGGTAAGCTCAGATTACCTCAGCTCAGATTTAGCAGATTTAGCGGATTTACTGTCGTGAAGATGGCGTATTTGTCTTGGGGGGAGCTCAGCGACTTGCGCGGCATTTAGGGTTACACTATAGCCAGTACAGTTATTTGTCAGGTTTTAACCACGGTCTGCCTACAATTCCATCTCTCCATCAGCAGAAACGCAATTCCGACCCTAAGTTAGAAGAAGAAACGAAGGTGGGGAGATCCACGGACCCGTGAGTGTACCCAACCACTGAAAACGTAGGCAAATATGAAAACGAGAAGCCTAGCTCTCTGTTGGTGCCCAGGTTCAGTATTACCTCTGAGAAATATGGGGTATATCCCCCTTCCCACGAGCCGCTCACGCCCTCCCAAGCACTGGAACTAATGTTGCCATTGCTTGTGCCACACGATTTTTTTTCTATTAGAACTTCTGCAATAACTATGGTCTATCCTGAAACACCTGAAACTTAGTTTCCTAAAACCCCTGAAACATTCGCTAACATGCGCGGGTGTATGAACACTGTGTTTGCTAACCTGAATGAAGATAGAGGGTGGTGGAATGAAGACATGTCGACAGCTGCTAACAATCATGTCAGCGAACGATGACAAGTGTAAGGGTGCTGCGTTTATGCAACGTCCACACGCCAATTTTGAAACTTAGGATAAATTAAGTTGCCCACACTAAAATAACATCGGGGCAACATCGGGGCAAGTGATGCGGGCAATAAGAGGGTAAATAGAAAACTTTGGCTAAAATTTTCTTGCAGAGAAACTGCCCAGCATAAAATTTGGTTAAATAGTAAATAACCCGTACAAATTTATGGTCAACTCATGAATTAATAGCGAGTCAACTACCCATCGAACGCTAATAGTCTTCATTATTATCTCTTAATGCAGAGGACAACTCTGCAGCCTGCAATGAATGCAATACATGGAGGATACTGGAGATGAATTTTCAACAATTTGTACATTGAGCATCCTCATAACAGGCTGGAACTTAAGAATTCAATTGGTCTCTCTCCACTAAGCGTGTCATTGCATATGTGCTCTTGAGACTTAATGTTTGATCCATTAACGTTGATTGCTAATCTCTCACATTACTTAGTTAAATTGATATCAGGCTTTCAGGCAAAAGGGCCTGTGAAGAAGACGAGGAGAAAATTCATGTTGTTCAGCTATATTATTAGCATAGATACATATGCACATTAGTGTTTGCTTTCATAGCTTCCACAAGGATATGGAATGCAGTAAACATACTACCTGAAACAATTTTCCAGCAATTTTTGGCAGCTAATTAACAATGTCGCTAAGCTAATTTCTTTGCCGTCTGAGAATTCCTTCTGCTTTCTTACTATATTTCACTGTGACCAATCTCAAGAGCCTTTTAGAACCAATCCAGTCTCTTCAACATCTCATGGCTTGGCTATCTATATAGGGAAAACTGGCAAAGAAATATGTATTCTTTCAAGTAGAGTGATTGGAGTACAGTTTTTAGGGGCAGCTTAATTGGTATCAAGTAGTAAACTGGCCCAATTGCGGATTTTTCTAGTCAAAAAAATAAAATGAATGATAAAATGACAATCTTGCAAACCTGGTCTACAGAAAAATCTTCCAACAATTTGGCACCCTAATTTCATCTTTCCAGGTGAAATGTTCAGTTGTGATGCCACTGCAAGTATAAGAAAGTCATGCATAATTAATAAGAAAATTACAAACCATGTATCCAGGTGCAGGGGCAGAAACTATTGCACCCCAAATAGATATGTCGTAGCTCCTCCATATATATGTTACTTAAAATGCTTTGTCATGGATAATTAATAAGAAAATTACAAACCATGTATCCAAGTGCAGGGGCAGAAACTATGGCAGGGAGCAAGCAGTTCTTCAAATGTCTTACAAGGTTGCATGTCCTGGTTCCTGCAAATTATCATGCTAATATTATGATCATGGTTCCTGCAAATTATCATGCTAATATTATGATCATAGTCTAGTGTTATCATATTTTCACTCGCAAGGAAATCCAGAGATGGTTCCTTACTTTGGTGGGATGAAATCTGATGAGAACCTTTATAAACCTGGAACTGTGACACTGCATATTCAATGTATATAAAATTAAGAGGAAAGAATGAGCATATCACACCACAACAGGACCTTGTTGGGCAACTTCGCAACTTCCTTGTAGGTAGGCCCGGAACCTTGAAGAGCGTAGATATTATGCATATTAACGCAAAAAGGCTATGCAAGCAGGCTCATCATCTAATCGAGAGCAGAAGCTCAATCCAAGTGAGAAAACAAAAAATACAGGTAGAAGCAGAATTTGGTACAGGGCATAACGGATTAAATCACCTCATTTTTTATTTTGATTGGCTTGTAAGTCTTCTGAAGTATTTCAGGATCATAATAGAATCATCATGGCCTCTCTCCATTGGGATGATAGAGCAGTCATGAAGAGACTTGGTGCCCCAATTATATAAATATATATTGAAATAATCACATTGGATTTCCCCTTTCCCTCATTCCAGCAGCAAACAAATGCGATGAACAGGAGTCTTCAGCACACAATAGGTATATATAGTCTTAATTAACGTTATGGGTAATGATTATCATTATTTCTTGATGATGTTTCTGCTATTGCTTCAAGTATTTTTCATCAATTCATTCCAGCAGCAAACAAATGCGATGAACAGGAGTCTTCAGCAGACAATAGGTATATATAGTCTTAATTAACGTTATGGGTAATGATTATCATTATTTCTTGATGATGTTTCTGCTATTGCTTCAAGTATTTTTCATCAATTCAATACCAATACGAGGCACAACAAAAAGAAGGTACATGAAAAATCTGAACCATATTTATGAATCTGGATGAATCTTTAAACATTCTTGAAATTAACCAATGTGTTAATTAAGAGATTGGCGATACTCTTGTAAAACTCCTTGAAGGCTTTTTGCAGAGGAAATAATCTTGCGCTTCAGAAATGGGAGCAAGTATTCATTGTTCGAAATGAAAATTCAACCACTGAAATTTCCTAACCAGATATCCTCTGAATGCTGTCTGTATCTTGGTCGCTGCCCAAAGTTCTCTTGGATTTACTTCCCAAAGTTCTCTTGCATGTACTTCCCGCTGGTCGAAGGTCGGGTCAGACGAACAACTTGAGCAGCAGCTTGAGCAGATGCAACTACAGCTTCTGCAATGGCTGCGGTCGACGGAGTCGTTTGGCACCTCGATGTCGACTCATCACATCCTGGGGTTGAAGACGGTCATGGCTGAATGGTTAGAGTGCCCAACTCATAATTGGCGAACTCGCGAGTTCAATTCCTGCTGGATGCAGGGGAACTGGACAAAGCCGGTGGTTAGGCAGACGCCCCATTGTTCGGGGTGTTGCTATGAATCCGGTGGATCATCTCCATGGAGGAGGTGAAGGACGCACGAAAGGAGGTAGACCTTCGGTGTCACCATGGGGAAAGCCCACCAAAGCAAAATTGCGCACCGCAGATAAGAGCTAATGAACAGACCTGCAATACCATAAACACTGCCTGTGATCAATATACAAATTACAAAATGTTGTAAAATGTGAAAAGGGAAAACATATTGCAAAGTGTTGTGAAATGTAAAAATGGAAAACATTTTACAATCCTGGAGCATTCTGAAACTTGAAAAATGGCCGCAGAATATATACTACACAATGAAAGTGGAGAAAGAAAGGACTGAGAGCTTTTTGTATAAAGTTACCAGTTCAGCTAATTGCTGGATTTCGTCCCCCAAGTCTGAGACATATTCTTGCTCTTTAGCTTTTCTTCCCCAAGTCTAGCTTATGTGACAATGATGATGGTTTAAAATAAATATATGGCCAACCAAGAACCCTGAGCGAAACATTTCAGAGATCTGCATCCCACGGGTATGTGATTGAAGACTACATATGACTGAAGCAGTAAACTACAAAGGATGAGTAATTCGAATATCTTTATATGAATGACACAGTCCAATTATCTTTCAAACAATAATTATTGAAAGATATCTCGAGTGATATAAGCATAAGATCACTGTCAATGCGTCTCAAAAGTATAATTCAATGGTGACAGATTGTAGAAGTGCCAGAGCCTATAATTTAAGAATTTATCAAGAAAATGCCAATAAAAGCTGATGCTTCTATACGAGTTTGTTTCATGGTGCCTGTAGAACAGACAAAAATATAGAGCTAGGAGAAAAGGCATGTCTGCCATTGATTCAGTGAATTCTTGAAGTTTGATTACAAGTTGTTTCTCATGGAATAAAATGTTTTCAATTGAACGGAGTTGCTAAAGGTTTGGCACTTTGGAAACAACATGAACCTGTGGTTGGTGGCCTGTTGAAGAAAATAGCATCAAGCCAACTAAACAGCCTTGTCAGGTTTAGAAAGAAGTGGCAACAGTATGTACTCTGTCCAGCAGTGTTGCAAAACTCAGCACACAGTATACAGCACTATTGCAGAACTCTCCAATTCCTCGTACCTTCTCTAAGTTAAGTAGCTGACATTGAAATCTAACCACAGATTTGATGACAAAACTTCCATGAAGATTGATGCACCTATATGATGATAGATTTACTGCCCACTTCTTAAAAGAAGTGTTTACAACTTGCTTGACTTGTAGATTGAGCTGGCCCGACTTGTGATTTGAACCCTAGAAAATGGCAAATGAAAATGGAGCCTAAACAAAACTGAGCTTGATCCCTAGGGAAAAAAACGAAGGAAACAGCAGATAAGAATGGAGCTTGAGCCCCCCAGAAAACAACAGATGAAAAGGAGCTCTAGCGTTAGAGAACAACAAAAGAGAAAAAAAAAAGCATGCAGTAACCACCAAGGATCATAGTAGCATATGTCACAGCACATAATATTTAACAAAGTTACTCTTGGCAGAATCTTTGAAAACATCACTATACTGCTACATAAAAGCCAAATAAATGGTTCCTATATCCATCTCTTTCGGCCTGATATATAAAGGTGAAAGTGGCCCCAGTAAATGTTGAAGTTGGTTTTCTATACAGCCACACCACACAGCCATATAATTGAGAATATATACTACAGATGTAGCTACAAATGAAAGAGTATAAACAATCGTAGAAGCAGCGTATATATGCATAACATTACATCACTAATGAAATCAGTACCTAACAGAGATGAAATGCATATACATTTCAAGGGTTACTGCCAAAACAGTGCTAAAACGATGCAGAGAAATCCTAAACAATGCTAAACCGCAAGCCCAAAAATACCTGGCAAATAAAGATGAATTTCAAACCCTGTCAAAGTACACTGGACCTCAAAGGCTGTAGCAGTTCACTGCTCTGAAATTGTTATGTATAAAAGCAAAGACAAACTGTAACCGTATCAAGCTAAAGACAGAGCTTTTAAAAAGACACTTGTAACACATGCAAAAAAAAATGTATAATACAAAAATATATTTCAAATATGTAAACTCCATTGGGCCCACAATTTTACCGCCTGCTGCTGTTATTCTCCTTATAAGCTTAAGACTAAGGGGAAAGCGCCCATGGGGCTGTACAGACTAAGGCTTTTCTCTAGAGCTAGTACCGGGGAAGTCTCCTCCTCTATGGCTGGCAAGTAGCCCATAAGACTAAGGCTTTCACTCTAGTCAAGTGTATCGGAACTAAAGAAACTCAATCTTTATTACTTCTTTTCTCTATGAATTGAACAACGTATATATAACTTCACGTAGACTTCACTTCTCTTTTGACTAGGGACTATGTGACTAAGGACTATGCCTTTGACTAGTGACTAGGGACTATGCCAAGGATGAACTATTAGCGATGTAAACTGGTGGCTATGATGTTGTTCCAACTCAACCAGGAACTATCAGCGATGTAAACTGCTGGCTATGATGCTGTTCCAACTCAACTTATTGACTGGGCCAAACCAAACCAACCAGGTCATTCTATTTCCAAATCAAGATTGTCTAGCTCAAACATAGCCTCATGTATATGCTGCATAGCCTCCCCTCTGTGTATGCTCTTTAAGTAATAACCAACATTCAGGTATTAAACGTCGTATAATATACGAAGTCTCGGTTGTATGGCAAGGACCCTATGACAACAATGTGACTGGCGATGATACACTGGATGTTGGTAGCTAACTGACTAGCAATGGCCTCCTGGCTGGGCACTTATTACTGACTTACTTACTATCGGTAGATCACTAGAGCAACTAATTATAACTACTCACTAGAGCCTCTTGGGGTTAGTTAAGGTACCAGTATGAATTCCGTTTCAGAGCTGGTTCCTTGATGCTTATTGGGTGCCTCTCGTCCTTTTTGCATACCCAACGTCTTTACCTCTGTCTCTTTTTTGTCTACCTCCTAGCTAACCAACTCACTTGCATCCACCCAAATGATTGAATCTCCTTCTAGAGTCTTTCTAAAATGGTCTTTCTACAATAATTGGTATTTTGGCCATTGTAGCCCGCTCCCGTTGTTGAGAATCAAAAACCCTCGCTCATCGGTATGAGCACGAGCTTAAACCTTAGTGTCGCATGGTTCGAGTCCTGCTATGTCCAACATGCCTTGGAGCTAGTATGCACCAAGGCAAATAGCTCCTGGAAGAGAAGAGCCTTATTGTGCAGGTTCGACACCTGCCAATGGAAAATGGGTTGATATCGTCATTTGGCCCGGCATGATGCGGAAAAGAAAGTAACCCCTATTAGCCTGGCCCTCTCCACATTGGTTAACAAGGGTTGCCCTGTGTCATTTCAATCAAGTTTCGACAAAGCCCTTGAATTCTAGGAACTGTGAGAAAAACATGACCTCGGCGAGGAAACACTCCGTTAAACCTAATTCCCTCCTAATTAGAGCTAGGGTGTCGACCCTATTTCAAACAGATCTAGAGATAGACATGTGCTTCGGCTACACTACGAAGATTTCTCTTTCCTTTTTTCAGTATGCAAGAAAGCCCTCTGCCCGGATAAGCTCGGATTACCTCAGCTCAGATTTAGTAGATTTACTGTCGTGAAGACGAAGTATTTGTCTTGGGTGGAGCTCAGTGACTTGTGCGGCATTTAGGGTTACACTATAGCCAGTATAGTGATTTGTCAGGCTTTAACCACAGCCTGCCTGCAATTCCATCTCTCCATCAGCAGAAACACAATTCCGACCCTAAGTTAGAAGAAGAAACAAAGGTGAGGAGATCTAGGGACCCGTGAGTGTACCCAACTACTGAAAACGTAGGCAAATATGAAAACGAGAAGCCGAGCTCTCTGTTGGTGCCCAGGTTCAATATTACCTCTGAGAAATACGGGGTATATCCTCCTTCCCACGAACCCAGGTTCAATATTACCTCTGAGAAATACGGGGTATATCCTCCTTCCCACGAGCCGCTCACGCCCTCCCAAGAACTGGGACTAATGTTGCCACTACTTGTGCCGCACGATTTTTTTTCTATTAAAACTTCTACAATAACTATGGTCTATCTTGAAACACCTGAAACTTAGTTTCCTAAAACACCTGAAACATTTGCTAACATGCGTGGGTGTATGAACACTGTGTTTGCTAACCCGAATGAAGATAGAGGGCGGTGAAATGAAGACATGTCGACCGCTGCTGACAATCATGTCAGGGAACGATGACAAATGTAAGGGTGCTGTGTTTATGCAACGTCTACACGCCAATTTTGAAACTTAGGATAAATTAAGTTGCTCACACTAAAATAACATCGGAGCAACATCGGGGCAAGTGATGCGGACAATAAGAGGGTAAATAGAAAATTTTGGCTAAAATTTTCTTGCAGAGAAACTGCCCAGCATAAACTTTAGTTAAAGAGTAAATAACCCGTATTTATGGTCAACTCATGAATTAATAGCGAGTTTACATAAACTTGGTTAAAAAATAAATAATCCGTACAAATTTATGGTCAACTCATGAATTAATAGCGAGTCAACTACCCACCGAACGGTAATAGTCCCTGGGTTGCCTTAGGTAGAGACTAATAAGTGACTAGATTTTACTACACCATATGTTTGAATTTCTTCTTTTCCCGATTACGAAAAATTTCTCAATTCCCTTGTTTGCCATTTGATGGACCAGTTGATTATTGTATCTTAAAAAAATGGAACATTGTAATGTCAATGTTTTGGTGAAGAAGAAGCTTCACTATGTGGAGAATGGAGTTTAAT
This sequence comes from Pinus tabuliformis, assembly GCA_031772625.1. Classification (NCBI taxonomy): domain Eukaryota; kingdom Viridiplantae; phylum Streptophyta; class Pinopsida; order Pinales; family Pinaceae; genus Pinus; species Pinus tabuliformis. The sequence goes on along the minus strand of CM062816.1, from coordinate 1,059,316,535 downwards.
ATTATATCCACTGGGCAAGAGTCACCGGAAGATGGTGAATAATATTCCATAATAATTATTGAAGATTAAGAGTCATTTTTAGTAGTATACCTATTTCACCGCATTATTAGTAGCTAGTCTTAAACTCCAAACATAAAAGGTTCTCACTTTTCCTACTAAGTGTATAATCAACACTCTAGTGATATATGTATAAACACAATTTACTTTATCTATATATATAAACACAATTTTCATTTATTTTAAATTCAAAATTAAATTTGAGATATTTCATTTCTTATTTTATAATAAAATTACCATTTATTATTATTTTTTTAATCGCTGCAGGGTATATAACGCGAATGCGTTGAATTTCAAAAATTTCAAATACTGTCCAGTTGACCAAAAAAATTAATCGCAAATAATTCTTTTTGATTATTTTAATTTTATATTTTTAGTTTCTGATTGGTTAATTGGCTTGAGTTCTTATTCTTGCATTATGGTTTCCGTACTTTGAATACTCTAGGATCCTTTCTATTATTACCTCCGCAATGAAATATCCTTTCTATTAATTACGTCGGCAAAGAATCGTACTCTGATTTAGCTACAAAAATATATTTTCTAAGGTGTAGTTTTTAGTGTGATTTTTTGGAGGTTTTCCGGTGGTTTTTTTGGTCAAATTTTTCTAAATTCCGGCAGCAATTTATTGAAATCGCAAGTTTGATAGGTAATTTCTGCACAATCAAAGCGTCTTAGGGGTTTTTCAGGGTGCTGAATCCAAATATGTAGTTAAAAAACCATTTTAACTAATACAAATTAAAATTTAACCTCAATTTTTTCCGTCTGAAATCTCCAAAAAATCGCACTAAAAACAACTCCATTCTCTAATCCTAGAAATTTGTTTTAAAATGAAGTATTGTTGGAATCCCCAAATACTCCAGTATTGTGCCCACTTATTTCCGGAAACTGTAGAGATGTACATGCATATTTATTCTTTCAGATCTCCAGATTGCTCGCATTTTTAATGGATCAGGTTAACATTTATGGGGTATTAATGAACATGGAAACACCATAGTTGTCTAACATTTTAGTAATGGAATTTCTTTTAACATTTCATAGTATGTTTTGAGATAGTGTTAATTTGAAATAGTGTTAATTCAAATTTATTAGAGTTGTGCATTTTTATTGTGGTATTTTAGATTTTAGAAATATTTTAAGCTGATGGTTATGAGAGAGGTCAACCATTTGACTCTTTCTTTATCCTCAGATTTAGAATAAGAAGTCTATAGTTCCAATTTAAATAAATTTTAAATTTCAATATTAAAAAAATAACATTTATTTAATAATTTTATTTATTAATAATATTATTAGTTTTATTATAATATTTTATTTATATAAATAAATTTTAAATTTCAATATAAAAAAATAACATTTATTTAATAATTTTATTTATTAATAATATTATTAGTTTTATTATAATATTTTATTTATATTGAATGGTTTACTATTTAAATATTATGTCTAGTTGATTCATATCATTTCATTTTAAAATATTTTTAAATTAAAAAAAATAATAAAATTTAAATTAAGAAGAAAATCATATTTTAATATTTTTGCGTGGAGTCTTAATTAAGATGGAACTGCCTTGTGAGATAAGTTTAATATTTCAATTACAGAATAACTTTAACATTTTATGCATGAATTAAGATAATTTCAGTTTAGATTAATTAGAAGGTAAATTATTTTTATATCAATTATAGATTTATATATATATATATATATTTTTTTTCTATTACAAGAATATGCAATCCACATAAATTCAAGATAAAATGTATGCATTTTAAATTTCAATTTAAATAAGAATGACATTAACAAAATGCATTAAATCTATAAAAAATATTAATTTTTAATTTATGCCATAGGTATGACTATTTTGGAATATTGCTTCCTTATCATATTATTATTATTATCGATCATTAGTGCTTAAGCAAATGTCTAAAACCCTACCAAAACTCATGTGTACAGCTGGATGAGGATAGATTATTGGATTTTACTAGTATTATCTAGTGACTAGATTGTAAAGACATGCATTACCAATACTCTTCTTCAAGTACAATAATAAGGAATCTTTTTATAAATTTCAAATGTATAGATGGGTAGATTGAATGTCTAGTCATCTTGGTTTTGTACATTTAAGTCAAATTATATTTATGATTGCTTTAACCAAAATTAAATGGAATGTCAAAAGCATTGTTTATCAATACTCTTCTTCAAGTGCAATAATAAGGAATCTTTTTATAAATTTCAAATGTATGGATGGGTAGATTGAATGTCTAGTCATCTTCGTTTTGTACATTTAGGTCAAATGATATTTATGGTTGCTTTAACCAGAATTAAATGGAATGTCAAAAGCATTTTTTATGGCTGTTTTGAGTAGTAAGGTTTAGTATTAATAATTCATCAAAATTATTTATTAGTAAGATTTAGTGTAATTTATTGAAGTGTGTTATGGCTCATAATTTGATCAAAAGATTTTTAATAAAATAATAATATTTAATTCTTTAAATTGTATTTTGAATATTTTTTTAATAATAAATTTAACCATTTAAAATTTTTTTTTTTTTAAATTAAAAATTAAATAAAATTAATTAATAAAACCCATATTATACTACCCACAAAATATGACAACTTTAATTTTTAATTAAATTTTAAATAAAATTAATTAAAAAAATCCATATTATATTACCCACAAAATATGACCACTTTTCATATGGACAATATAATTAGGCAACGATGAGGTTATAATAACAAAAGAAAATTGCCGATTAAGCTAACAACAAAGGAAAAAAGATCCATGTATTAAGACCCTATACCATGTCCTTACAGTTACAGTTACAACATATAATGAGACACTAATTGTCAAACATATTCGGAAATATAGCTAATACAAACTTATCTTGACTTGTCTCAATCTAACTTATGTATCATTATCTAACATGCATAATATTAAATTACTAAATATTATTTTTGTATATTTTTAGTTTAAGGTATTAAATTGTAATTGCTTTATAATATTGGGTTTTATGTATGATTTCAATTTTTTTTTTTTATTTATTCTATTTTATAAATTAATAATTTAATATCTTTCCACTTAAAAATCATGATTCAACTTTAAAAAATATGTTAGGTTTTTTTTTAAACTATGTTTATATATATATATATATATATATATATATATATATATATTTTAAATAACAATAATAAATCTGTTTTTTAATAGCAATAATAAATTAATTTGCATTTTCAAATTGTAGTTAATATTGTTTTACAAAAAATTGATCATTTCATTATGATAAGTTTTATTATTTTAGATGAGAAAGAGTCTATTTCCAAAAGTGAAAAGGTGATTTTTTTTTTTGTTTTTTGTTTTTTCTTCTTAAAATTAAATAATATATAAATTAAATATATTGCTATTGATATTAAGTTTTCCTTTCGAATTAATATTTCTATTTTTCATATCTTTCAAAATTCAATAATTAAACTAAGTGGCAGGAAACACTAACTATACCACCTTATTTATTAACTTAAATTCTAAATTTAAATACAATTATATGCATTTACTACCCTTAATCTCAACACTAATACAATATGTGCATTTAATGCCCTGAATTTCAAAATTTTAAAAAAAATCTAACTTGATTGGTGACCATATTTTATATTAGAATCTATTTATTTTGTTGTCTCTTTCATTTCCAATATGAATTAAAGCAACAAATCATTCTTGCTGTATCACAATGTGGGCGCTTCCATTGAAAAATCCAACTTCGTTATCAAGAGAAACAAAAGATATCATTCTACGGGGATTCTCCAAACATATAATTAAATTCAATTTATCTTTCTTTGTATAAGATATTATGCTTGATGATTTGAGCTACGATCCCAGTAAAGCGTCATTATGGTTAATAGTTTCCTTATGATGAAATCATTATTTTTTAGAGAACATCATCCGTATGGATATAGTCGTTATAACTTGGGCGGTTTTAATGGTAGTTTTTACATTTTTCCTTTCACTCATAGTATGGGGAGAAGTGGTTATAATGGTAATGCTTAAGAATCAATTATTGCGTTCCTTCTATATCATGCATGGTAATATACTCTGTTTCATAAGGATTCAGTGATATTGAATCTTCGTATGTATATAGATTTATCTTAATTTTGGATTTATCAAACATTGAGAGAGATCAAATTTCTCAAAATGCAAACAATTTTTTTAGAGAGAAAAGAGATTTAATTTCTTTAATTTCCCTTTTTAAATAAGCTATATTCCACACAAATACTATAGGTAAATGCCATGGGTTCTCATAAACCTGAAGCTCAAAAACCACAGGTAATTTGACCATGTAAAGTTTATCTTAACTACCCAACAAAAAAATAATAACTCAAATTTTTATTTTTATTATTTTAGTTAGATTTTTTTTTAATATTTTTTTGGACCTAGTCAAAATGTTTACAAGACCTTACATTACAACATCTCAAAAACCACAGGTAATTTGACCATGTAAAGTTTATCTTAACTACCCAACAAAAAAATAATAACTCAAATTTTTATTTTTATTATTTTAGTTAGATTTTTTTTTAATATTTTTTTGGACCTAGTCAAAATGTTTACAAGACCTTACATTACAACATCTCTAACATACTCGGGAGCACCTCTTGACGCAACAAATCCAAAAACCAGCGTAGATCCATAACTTCCGATCTACTAAACGCCCAGAGGGATCAAATCTTTTGATATGCAAACTTCGTTTAGAGTGAAAATAGATTTGATCCCTCTCGATACTTGGTAGATCCAGAATTAAGATACATCTAAACTAGTTTAATTAGTAATTATAATTATAACAATATTTTTTTGTAACTTGATAAGACTATCATTATGTTCAATTTACCAACCAAATCAAAACAAAAAATTATAAATATAATTATTATTTTTATATTTTATTTTTATCTTTAATTTGATAAAATCAAAATATTTTATTGATAATTATAATGATTAATTATTTAATTTAATTTAATTTTAATCGAATCAAGCAATATCTCTACCAAACTAAAATAAAAAATACCTCTAAACACAATAAAACTTTAAATTTTTTTTACTTACTCCTAAATTAATTTATTATTTTTAAAGTTAATTGATGCTTACACCGTAGACAATCTCAATCTCTTAAATCTAAAAAATAATATCAGGTAAGAAATTTGATAACATACCTTCCCACAATTTTTTAAATTAAATATTTATTACATAGATTCATATTTAAATGTCAAGGCTTATTAATTAGGAGTAAATTTACTATTTTTAAAGTTAGATGATGCTTACACGGTAGACAATCTCAATCTCTTAAATCTAAAAAATAATATCATATAAGAAAATTTGATAACATACCTTCCCACAATTTTTTAAATTAAATATTTATTACCTAGATTCATATTTAGATGTCAAGGCTTATTAATTAATGGTTAAAATTTTAAACATATTTGGTTTAAAAGGATCACTTGAGACGTTGCCATTAACCTCAATATTTAAAGTATTGCTTGAGTATTAGATAATGATTTTTTAAAATTAATTAATGTTGAGAGAGTGGGAAGTAAAGTATTACACATATATTGAAATTTTTTTAAACGTCTGTGGAAAATGATTAACTTTCATAAAATTATAATTTAAGAGGATATGATAATTATATTTTTAATTTTTTAATCAATAATTTAAGAGGATATGATAATTATATTTTTAATTTTTTAATCAAAAATAAAATATATTTAATTAGCAAAAAGAATATAGCATTTGAAAATAATATATATTTTTGATATTATTATTTTTGGTTAATTTGTTTGTGTTCTTTAGAGATGATTATAGGGTTAATTTTTGACTTGTGAAACTGCGACCCAGGGCATCTAAACTATCAAAATTACTCCCGAATCACACCTGATTTGGGCCACACTAACTCTTAACATGATTGGATTTTTGCTCATGGAGTTTCAAACCAGTGACCTTCACATCACAGAGTGACTTAGCAGTACAACTCATCACTGTCTATTCTACGCCCCGTGGGCATTTTTTAATATTATTATTATTTAAATGTTTTTGTGTGTGTGTTTTTTTTAAATTATATTATCCATAAATTTAAATATTTAAAATTTAACAAATTTATATGAAGAATTTAAAATATACATATTTTCCCCGATTGGGGTGCAAAGTCATTTAGCAGAGGAGGTCAAGAGGGGTGCTCGCCACCCCATCGCCACCCAATGCCTTTAAGGGGGGTTGGTGTGGCCAACCCCTTCCATTCGTGAAACATTCAAGGTCTTATTAACTTTGGTGTTGTGGTGAACCTATTTCAATTCCCTCAACTTACTACTCCTTCACAGGAAGGTTGGATTTTATGCCCTGTTCATGTTATGCCCTCGCCACTAGTGGGATTTTGTTTCTCTTTGTGTTGTATCATGATGTTTGGATGCAGAGCCCGTCAATTTGTTAAATAGAGTGAGCTTTGGTTTCTTTCAAAGTTGGTGTCACATGTTTAAAAGGCTGCCGCATCTACGACTCACAAAGGCCTCCCTTTCCTTTTACTTCTGGTGGTTGTGAATGGTCGATATTAGACTAGGGGTGGGGGTGACGATGTTTCTCCTAGGCCTAAAGTAGACATAGCTCAATGGGTCGAGACACTAGGAGGAAAGCTTCATTGCATAATGGAGGTTGCTGGCACTTTTATTCAGTATCAAAGGACGAGGTTTTGGTTGTTCTTGGAACTCTCGGGCTGCATTTTATGGGTAATATCTTATCCTTGGCTCGCTACATTGTATTTTTCAAGTTATATATGTTGCTGGATCTGTGTGGGTGGTCTTCATGGTTTTATCTTGGTGTTTTTTTTTTGTTGTTGTGTTAACCAGAATGAGTATGATTATATTAAAAAGTCATGCCTATTTGCAAAAAATCGAGGATTTACAACAGTTTATCCATGCTTCAACAAGCTGGTAATAATTTCTTTGCCCGTCTAGATTGTTACAATAGATATGGTTATCCTGCCTACAAAAGTTTCCCATTTTGGGGTATTTACAGCTATAGCTTCGACAAAATTGAAATAAGAGGTATATACATTTACAGTTCATCATGCTAATAAAAACAAAAAAATAGGACAGAGGTGTTCAGATGTCCATTGGAGCTGGGCAGTTTAGATATAGGTAAGGAGAAGCATCTTCTGAGTCTTTGGAATTCTCCTGGTCTTTCACACCCTCCATGTTTGCCTCCATGCCTTCCTCCACGGTTTCCAATTTGATCTTCATATTTTCCAGCACCTGCGTAGTGCATCCACTTTGTCCTCCAATTGCCTGATGCGTTCCCATTTCTCGAGCTCCCGTTCCTGTATAATCATGTTCTCATTCATTTACTGGTGCATGTTACGTTGGAGTTCGGTTAAGGCCTCTCGCAGTTCTCGATGATCCTATACACAAGTGAGACAATAAGGTCTATTTCAACCACCCTACCCCGAGAAACCGGCCCTTTGCCCTCCAGACCTCGGCCTGTGGCTTCCCCACGTTACTGACCAAGAACTATTGTCTACACCCTGCATGTTGGCTTCGAAAGCTTCACTTTTTATCAGGCTCCAATAATTGTCATTGTTTTCCACATTCTCCCACAGCTAGGAACCCTCACTAGCCCTCCAAAGACTGCCCTGTTCCTCGATTGGTATGCACCTCCCAACTTCACTCCAACTCCAATTCTCCTCCCACTTCAGGAGAGAATTACAAACCCACCTAGTGTCCCAAATCCAATATGATTGTAAACACTCAGACCTACCTAAGCCTAGACCTTCCAGCACCCTCGACCCCTTAATTATACTCAGAATTTCGTTGCTTTCCTTTAAAACCTTAGACGGGTAGACCTTCCAACCCTCATTTCGACTTTTCACAACATAAAGCCCTGCCTCCATGACATAGAAACTAATAATCAACAGCCTCGGCTTTAGCCACCAAGATTTTACAGAGGCCATCATCCCACTCTCAAACCTTAAAACATACAAAATCCACACACCGTTTTGCAATTTATAACTGTTGCCTGACTGAGAGGTGATGCAGAGATGAGTGAGGAGGTTGCTGTAATCGAGATCCTATGAGTACTCCATCATAATTCTACCATCCTCCATTAATTTCTCACCAAGCTCTTGATCTCTATCAGCCATCCCCACTATTCTCCCATGAGCGAGTCCAACTTCACTGAGAACTTGAATTAAATTTTGCTCCGTAATTCTCAAATCTCTACAAATGCCCAAGGTGATGCACCGACCAATTCTCCAAGAACCAAGGCTAGAACAATGAAGCCACACACTGTGACTTAAGCTTGGAACAAGTGTGGTACTAAAATTCCATATGGCGCCATGTCTCATTTGAGTGTGATTTTCCAGCTTCCCATGAGTCTTCATGACTAGTTGGAACTTACAGAGGATGATGCGACAGGGGGAGGAGGAATCCAGGGTGGTGAATATATCACAGAGGGGCATATGAGAAATAGGACGGGCCACAGGGGAGGGGGAAAGGGAGTGTAATGAGGAAGGGGAGGGGGAAAGAGAAATAGAGGAAGGGAGGCGGGGGGGAGGGGAAGGAGAGGGGCAGGGGGGAGGAAGCGACAAGGGGAGAGCTAGGGGGAGGATGGAGGGGATTCATATCTTTATGATATGATAAATCTAACTTTTCAACTTTCTTATCATTCCTTCGAGACTTTAATAGCAACCTACATATGTCTCTCTTCATTTTATTAAGGAATATTTGTCGTGCCCACAACATCATTTATTACACTTTTTTCCTCCTTCAGATGACATGCCTTATTAGTCTGTCTATCAACATCTTGGTTATTTCCCCTCAAGGCATGGTAGAAGGATGTCGATTCGAAAGCACGGAGCAAGTTCTGGGCTCTCTTAATGATTTGGTTCAAGTTAGTGATCTTAGCCTTTGAAGTGTTAATCATATGCCTTATAATGATCATGGAGTCTCCTAACACTTGAATCTTTTTTATCCCATTTCTTTGTGCCAGGATTAGTCCCAAGATCATTCGTACGCTTCTACTTTGTTATTAGTCTTCCGACCTAGCCCCCAAGCACAACACAATTCAATGATATCTTTGGGATTAATGAGAATCCTTCCCCCTCTTGCCACCCCATTTTATCTTGGTGTATTATGGTGTATTAAGACTCAAGGTCTTGGGGGTTTTGGTGAATTGGGTGTAGTTTTCTCCTTTTGGCTTAGTTGTCTTCCCGTGGACTGTTTTTTTGGCTTAATTCCCCTGGTGGTCTACTTGTTGGGTTAACTCTAACCTGAGTTCCTCTCCCTGGGAGTGCCTAGACACTTATCGACTAGGCTAGGCACAATTTCTAGGTGTTGTTTATTATCTGGTTGTTTGTTGTATCAGAGGGGCTTCAACACTCTTGGATTTTTCTTCTTTAGTTAGATTGACACTTGGGGGTAGGGGGGCTTTTCTTGGTAGGCTTCATTGGTGCTGGTGGCATCTGCAGTCCTGAACATGTGTTGGTTTACTTTTCTCTATGTCCTAAATGCCATGACAACATATGCACAATTGTAGAGGGTGTAATGTTCCAAACTAGGAAAAGCAGTGCTATGCGAAGCAAAAACAAATACAACACCAGAAATTTCTAACATTCAACAAATACTCATAAAAAATCCAGAAGTAAGAACCAACTGAGCCATTTTATTAATCAATTGGAGAAAGTACAATAGTGTGGAAGGAGTGCACCTGGGCTTGCCTCAATGACAATATTGACAAAGCCTAGGTGATAAAACAATAAACCAAAATGCTAACAACAACTACTCCAATGATGCTCTACGCTGCCCATAAATCTACAATGTATGCTGGAAAGGAACAATTGGAAACCCACCTATGGCGCTCAGAAAATTCTGCAAAATTAACGTCAAGCTTCTCAACCAAAACCCACTAGAACCGATAAATGCTTTGGCCTGGTTTTGACCTCCCAAAATCGACGCCCAAAAGGCCCTACGCCCTCCAAAACTGCTGAAGCACCCTGCCTACCAATACACCAACAAAATCCTCCTCAAACACTCCGGAAAAATAACAATCACCTCCAATAATGTTTTCCTTATCTCCCGACAAGGATCAACCTCAATAGATGAGTCTCCACCTCCTATGTGTGCTCAATATCCTCCTTTTGCGCTGGCCCAGGAAGTGAAAAATCCACACTGAATAATAACTCTCTCCTCCAACCCAAAAACTTAACCAAATGGTAGAAAAACACCAGAGCTTCCCTTCTGGAATTTCTCCCAGCAAAATCTCCCCTGAAGCACATCAAAATCACAATTCGGTTTCTTCCACTACGTCCTCTAGAAATACACACCACCTGCAGACACTAAATACAAATGCTGGAAACCACACTGAAAATCTCCTTCGAAAGAATATAGATGAACCTCCCTAGTGTGGCAGTTGAAGTCCCCCAAAGAAAGGGTGAGTTCTCTGCTTGGAAAACTCTTGCTAAACATCAAGTGACTCAGCTAAGCAGCTCGAGCAACTAAGAATAAATTCGATATGCCAAAGATGACCAAATGAGGAGTGATGCCTTCCTTTTATAGGCCCCAAAATTTAGAGATTAATCTTGTTCAAAAATAATTTAGGAAGGGACATTACAGTGCTCCCCTCCCAAATGTTGCTTGTCCCGAAGAAACTTCAATTCTGGATGCTCAAGTATATGTTCAACCTCCCAAGTAGCATCCTCATCCAGTAAGCTCTTCCAATGCACTAAACATTCTCTAATTATCTTGCTTCTGAGCTTCCTTCCCCTGGTCTCCAAGATGGTTTCTGGTTCCAAAACCAGAAGCCCCTCATCATCAAGTGGAGGAAATTCCACAACTACTGTAACTTGTTGCCCCAACACCCTCTTGAGGCATGAAACATTAAAAATATTGTGGATGTTTCTCCTCGGTGGTAGCTCTAACTCATAAGCTACCTCTCCAACCCTCCTAATCACCTTGTAGGGCTCAAAAGATCGTGGTTATAGTTTTTTGGCCCCAACTCATAAGCTACCTCTCCAACCCTCCTGATCACCCTGTAGGGCCCAAAAAATCATGGTTGCAGTTTTTCGGCCCCCTTCTGTTTCAGAGTGGACTGTTGGTATGGCTGTAATCGAAGGTACACTAAGTCCCCTTCCTTGAAATGCCTCTCAACTCGATGCCTGTCAGCATATATCTTCTGCTGATTCTGAGTTATCTGCAAATTATCCTTACGAGCCTTGAGGATATCTTGGCTCTCTAGGATCAATCTTTAGCCTTTGGTGCTTGACTATCTCCAAAAACAATGTCAGCAAAAAATAAAGCATCATAACCATATAGAGAATAGAAAGGAGTCATACCAATGGACATATGATGTGTAGTGTTGTAATAGTACTCTCCCAAGTGTAGCCCTCGAATCCAAGCCCTTTTCTGCCCTGTCACATAGTTCCTGAGATAACCCTCTAGCAATTTGTTCACCCTCTCTGTCTGGCCGTCGATTTGTGGATGGTAATTGATGCTCAGGGTGAGCTTGATGCTTACTAGCCTGAAAAGCTCCTACCAGAATCCCCCCATAAATCAACTATCTCAATCACTGACTCTAGTCTTAGGGAGTCCATGCAGGCGCAAGGCCTCTGTAAAGAATAACTCTGGCACCTATGAAGCTGAATACTGTGTCCGAATGGAAAAGAAATGTGCAAACTTGGTTAGCTTGTCGAATACCAAAAAAATGCAATCCTACCCCTGCACCGAGGGAATCCCTGTGATGAAGTCCATAGAGATACTCTCCCATTCCCCCCTCTGGAATGGGGAGAGGTTGCAACAATCCTACTGGATGGGTCAACTCCCCCTTGTTCCTTTGACAAGTCTCACACTCCTGCACATATCTCAACACGTCCCCCTTGAGTCCCTTCCAGGTGAAGCACTCTCTCATAGCCATATAGGTCTTCCTAAATCCCTGGTGCCCAAACAAATGGGAATCATGAGCTGCACAAAGGATGTGCTCCCTCAACTATAACCCCGGAACAAAATATGTGCCCCTTGCTGTATATAACCTCATTCATCACCCTGTATCGCTCATTTGTATAACTTCCCTCCAAGATCTCACATGCCCGACGATCCTTGGAGTACTCCACTAATAGCTGTGCCTTCCAATCATGGTGATCGACTGCCACATTGTGCTTCCTCCGCATATACTCAATATCAAAATCGTAGGTCTGCACCTTTATGACCCATCTCCTTTGTCTATCATTGATGCCCTGTTACCCCATGAAGTGGTGTAGACTGTTGTGATTTGTCTTCACCCGAAACCAGTTACCCACCAAGTATTGTCTAAACTTGGCCAATGAATGCATTATGGCAAACATCTCCTTATCGTATGTGGAATAATACCTCTCATGTGGTAGGGGCTTCCGCCTCTCGAAAGCAATGGGGTGCCCACCTTCGGACAAGACTATCCTAATCCCCTCACTTGATGCATCACACTCCAATGTGAAGGGCTGTGTGAAATCCGGGAGTGCTAATACCAGGCAACAACTCATCACCTCCTTAAGGTGATTGAATGATGTCTGACCTCCATCTGTCTATGCTAAATCCCCCTTCTTAGTTAGATCAATAACAGGTGTTGCCAACAGTGAGAATCCCTTAATGAACTTTTGGTAATAAGTACAAATGCCTAAGTGTTGAGATTGCAACAAGATGATGGAGCTTAGTGAAAAGAGTCGCCTTCACTAAGTGGGCCCACAGGCAAATTATGGCGCAAGTTCTATTTTTGATCACAGTGTGGATGATCACAGTGTGAGTGATCACAGTGTGAGTGATCACAGTGTGGGTGACCACAGTGTGGGTGATCACAGTGTGGGTGATCACAGTGTGAGTGATCAAAGTCTATTTTTACACTGGCTGTCAAAAATAGAAAAGTCAAATATTATTGTCTCATAATAATATTTGGACTATAAACTTGATCTTATTCTCTTGGAGCACTTCAGTTTGAGCTACAGATGTGGCCCATGCAGCTGTCAGAAGGAAGTACGCTTTTCTTATGAGTCAGTTGAGTTGTTGCATGCATGACTTCAGTTAGAACTCAATCAGTTGAGTTTGGTGGAGTTGATTGTGGAGTTGTGGTCAGTTTAGCTTTCTTAAACTGGTTGTAGTTAGTCTAACTGCAAATAGACTAATGATGAGTTGTTAAACTAATTATTAACTCATAATACAACTATAGAATACATCAGTTAACTCAGTTGCATGTCAGTGCATGTTCAGTTCAATAGGGACAGGTGTTAGAGGATCAAATTGCTATCAGTTGTGACTATAGTTGTGCATCAGATCTTGCAAAATCAAGGCATTGAGTATGCCAATGAGTTTGCTCATGTATTTGCCTAGTATTATAGCCTCTGGTCACGTCTTACACAGCGTGAGTGATTCTTTGCAGGTGAAATACGAGTTTGGTAAACCATTCTCATTCATTCTTGAGCAGGTATTGAGCAGTGGAGGCAGGCAAGCAGTGGAATAGATTTGGAGATCAGATCTTAGCTGTATTGTGTGTAACAGGTGGAGCTGGTACTGGATTGCTTGTGATAAGCATTGTACTTTGTAATGTTACATGGTCTCAATCATTAATATACAGATAGTGTGGGGTTTTTAGCGAGATGCTTTCCCCGAGTTACATACTATGTTAATGTGTGAATGCTCTTGATGTTTTATTGTTATTGATGCTGCTATATTGATGATCAACGTAGAGGAGCTTATGTATTGTGTATGTATTCCACAATAGTACATGATCAGGATAATCTTTGTTGAATATGTGTTAAATTATTCAAAATTTCTACATGGTATCAGAGTTGTTGATCATCAGATCTACTATTGAGGAAGTGTTTACATTCTATTTCTTCAGGCAGAGTCTGTAATCAGGTCAGGTAGCCTCTGGATTCATCCTTCCTTTGGAAGGTGAGATATCTGGTGAATGCCCATACAGTCAATCTCTGTACGAGAAATATTGTGTTCTCACGAATCTTAGATCTGAGGTGGTTGAGTTGGTTGCTAGTGGAATTCGAATTTGCAGCAGTGTTTTCTTGGTGACAACACAGCAATGTCTTTCAACGGATTGCGATTGGAGTATGCTCTTGAGGGCAGCTCAAACTATATTGCATGGAAGGACAGGATGGAGGCAATATTGGATGATAACGGGCTGAAGGAGTTCATAGAGACGGATGTCCCAAAGCCTACTGATGCTACTCAAGCTGATGCTTGGCAAAAGAAGACTGCAAAATGTCGAAGAATTCTATTGGAGGGCGTGAAGGATCACATTGTGTCCAGCCTCCATGGAAAGACTACTCCATATTTGATGTGGAAATCATTAACATAATTATTCCAAAGCAAGAGCGATCAGAGGAAGCTGGCGCTCAAAGATAAACTCAGAAACATCAAATGCGAGAAGGGTGACAGTATACCCAAGTATCTCACGAAGTTCACTCAGTGTCGAGATGAGCTGGGAAGTGTGGGGGTTCTTGTCGATGATGAGGACTTGGTGAGCTTGGCTCTCCTTGGTCTTCAGAAGAGTTGGCATTCCTATCAGGACTCTGTCAATGGTCGGGAGAAATTGCCAGGATGGGAAAGACTATGGTCAGATCTTGTGCAGGAGGAGATCAGGCGGAGTACCAGGGACGGATCTTCGTCAAAGGGAGCTGATGAAGAGAATTGTGCTTTGGCTGCCAAAGCAAAGAAAGGGAAGAGCAAGAAAGCTTCTCAGTCTGGTGCAAAAGGCAAGAAGCAGGATATGTCCAAGGTGAAGTGTTTTTACTGTCACCAGCGCGGACACTATGCCACTAATTGTCCGCAGAAGAAGAAGAACAAGCAGGCTGCTGGATCTTCAGCAGGAGAGGCTCTAGCCTCACAGTTTGAGCTTGATTTTTCATTGATCGCATGCTTGGTTTCAAGTGTGATGGGATCGGTGTGGTTCTTGGACAGTGGTGCGTCTTTTCACATGACGGGAGATAGAGATTTGTTCTCTGATCTGGAAGACAAAGATCTTGGAGTGCACATCGAGATGGGCGATGATGGTAGATACAGTGTGACCGGTATCGGTACCATTTCCTTTGAGAAGGAGTCTGGTAAACCCTTCGTATTGAAGGAAGTCATGCATGTTCCAGGATTGACGAAGAATCTCATCTCAGTGGCGGTGTGAGAAGACAAGGGGTATGATGTTGTTTTCAGCGAGGGAAAGGCTTTCCTGCGCAGCAAGACAAATGGTGAGACCCGGAAGATAGGGGTTCGAGTGAGGAACCTTTATCAGTTGCATGTAGATAGATGCGCAGCAATGGCGGGCAAGGCAGAAGGATTGGTGAGCCGGGATGATGGCGAGTTGTGGCTCAGGAGATTGGGTCACCTTCACCATGGAGCCTTGAAGATACTGCAGTAGATCACTACAGGGATTCCTAAAGGCACACTTGCACAGTCAGATCAGTGCAAGGGGTGTACTTTCGGGAAGTTTGTGAAAGCCACCTTTCACGAGAAGGATAGTCGCGCCACGACGATCCTTGAGAGAATTCACACAGACGTGTGTGGACCTTTCTCAGTTGCTTCGACAACAAAACACAGGTATTATGTGATTTTTGTTGAAAATTTCTCTCGTAAGTGCTGGATCTTCTTCATGCAGAAGAAGAGCGAAACATATTCAAAGTTCTGTGAATTCAAAGAACTGGTCGAGAAGGAGTGGAGGAAGAAGGTGAAGGCTCTTAGGAGCGATAATGGTGGTGAATACATCTCGGACGAGTTCAAGGATTTCTGCAAGGCAGAAGGGATTCGAAGAGAGCTCATAGCTCCCCATAACCCACAGCAGAACGAGGTAGCTGAGCAGAAGAACAGAATGATTGTGGGTGCTGCACGGGCAATGTTGCATGATCAGGGCCTACCCCTTCACTTGTGGGCGAAAGCATGCAATACAACAGTTTATGTGCAGAACCGTTGTTCTCATAGGATACTTGGCATGAGTACACCCGAGGAGGCTTATTCTGGTAAGAAGCATGATCTTTATCATTTGAGGATTTTTGGTGCTAACGTTTACATGCATGCGACGAAGGATGACAAGAAGAAGTTGGAATCGACCGCAGAGGTTTGGATATTTGTGGGGTACACTGATACGCCCCACAACTATCGTGTGTATTTGCCAGACAGTGGTAAAACTGTTGTGCGACGGGATATAAAATTTCAGGAGGAAAAAGCCATGAAGTGTTCGCTTGAGAGGGAGCTACACTTGCATGCAGATGAGGAGCTATTAGTTCCTAAGGATGAGCTTCAGGACGTGGATCAGCCACAGGACGAGGTTCATGGAGTGGAAGAGACCACTCATGCAGCGCCAACCATCAGAGGGCGAAAGCACTTGACAGAAGCTGAGCGATTGGCTCAAGATGCAGAGAAAGTTGTAGGACCACCTACAACCCAATGCAGGCAGAGACAGTCACCTGATCGGTACACTAGATACATGGCTCTGATGAGCAAGTGTGTTGTGACTGAGCCATCCTCTTTCGAGGAAGCTGTGGAGGATCCCGCATGGGTAGACGCCATGATGGAAGAGTATGATTCTATTGTCAGAAACAGTACATGGGAGATTGTTCCTAGACCGGAAGGGAAATCAGTGGTGGGTTCGAGATGGATCTACAAAGTTAAGCAGGCAGCTGACGGGAGTGTGGAGAAGTACAACGCAAGATTTGTTGCCCGAGGCTTTTCACAGATAGAGGGGATTGATTATGAGGATACCTTTGCACCTGTCGTAAGGTATTCTTCCATACAGACGATTCTTGCTCTCTCAGCGCAGATGGGATGGCACATTCATCAGATGGATGTGAAGACTGCATTCCTCAACGAAGTCATTGAGGAGGAGGTGTACATTGAGAAACCCGAAGGCTTTGAGGTCTTCAGCAGCGAGTCACATGTGTGCAGGCTCAAAAGAGCACTGTATGGGTTGAAGCAAGCACCACGTGCTTGGTACACACGGATAGACAACTATTTCACAAGACTTGGATTCTCTAAGAGCGAGGCGGATCCTAACCTAGACCAGATTGTGGTGGAGGGTAAGTTTCTTATCATTGTACTGTATGTTGATGATTTGATTCTAACGGGTGATGAGCTGTTGATACTGTCATGCAAGAAGGATCTTGCTACAGAGTTTGAGATGAAGGACTTGGGCCTCCTTCACTATTTCCTAGGATTGGAAATATGGCAGCGTAGTGGTGGACTGTTTGTTTCTCAGGGCAAGTATGCTCGGGAGATACTGGAGAAGTTCAACATGCATGGCTGCAAGCCTGTTGATACTCCTCTTCTTGGAGGTTGGAGGAAGGAGGATGCCACTTTTGGAGAAGAAGTGGATGCCACTGTTTATCGACAGTTGGTGGGGTCACTGATGTATTTGGTCAATACACGACCCAATATATGCTATGCAGTTAACCAGCTTTCACAAGCTATGGTTAAGCCTACCAAGCTCTTCTGGAATGTGGGAAAGCATGTATTGCGCTACTTGAGAGGCACATCGGGATATGGTTTGTGGTACAGATAGGAGGATGAGGTGAAGCTATGTGGCTTCACGGATGTAGATTGGGTAGGGAGCCCAACGGACAGAAAGAGCACATCAGGAGGGGTCTTCAGTATTGGATCGACAAAAGTTTCTTGGTACAACAGGAAGCAGAGATCTGTGGCACTCAGTTTAGCGGAGGCCAAGTATATGGCAGCAAGTTTGGCTGCATGCGAGGCTATATGGATGAGGAAGATCCTGGTTGGTTTGTTCGGTTCTCATTTGGATCCTACTGTGATTTACTGTGATAACCAGAGTTGCATTAAACTCTTGGCTAATCCTGTATTTCATGATAGATCTAAGCATATTGACATCAGGTACCATCATATCAGAGATTGTGTGCAGCAGAGGATCATGTTGCTTTCATACATTCCAACGGAGGATCAGGATGTTGATATTCTGACGAAGGCTCTCACCAGGAGCAAATTCGAGTACCACCGAGGCAGGATAGGGGTTGCTGATAATCCATATCTTGTCGAGAGGGAGTGTTGAGATTGCAACAAGATGATGGATCTTAGTGAAAAGAGTCGCCTTCACTAAGTGGGCCTGCAGGAAAATTATGGCGCAAGTTCTATTTTTGATCATAGTGTGAGTGATCACAGTGTGAGTGATCACAGTGTGGGTGACCACAGTGTGGGTGATCACAGTGTGAGTGATCAAAGTCTATTTTTACACCGGCTGTCAAAAATAGAAAAGTCAAATATTATTGTCTCATAATAATATTTGGACTATAAACTTGATCTTATTCTCTTGGAGCACTTCAGTTTGAGCTACAGATGTGGCCCATGCAGCTGTCAGAAGGAAGTACACTTTTCTTATGAGTCAGTTGAGTTGTTGCATGCATGACTTCAGTTAGAACTCAATCAGTTGAGTTTGGTGGAGTTGATTGTGGAGTTGATGGAGTTGTGTTCAGTTTAGCTTTGTTAAACTGGTTGTAGTTAGTCTAACTGCAAATAGACTAATGATGAGTTGTTAAACTAATTATTAACTCATAATACAACTATAGAATACATCAGTTCACTCAGTTGCATGTCAGTGCATGTTCAGTTCAACAGGGACAGGTGTTAGAGGATCAGATTGCTATCAGTTGTGACTATAGTTGTGCATTAGATCTTGCACAATCAAGGGATTGAGTATGCCAATGAGTTTGCTCATGTATTTGCCTAGTATTATAGCCTCTGCTCACATCTTACACAGTGTGAGTGATTCTTTGCAGGTGAAATACGAGTTTGGTAAACCATTCTCATTCATTCTTGAGCAGGTATTGAGCAGTGGAGGCAGGCAAGCGGTGGAATAGATTTGGAGATCAGATCTTAGCTATATTGTGTGTAACAGGTGGAGATGGTACTAGATTTCTTGTGATAAGCATTGTACTTTGTAATGTTACATGGTCTCAATCATTAATATACAAATAGTGTGGGGTTTTTAGCGAGATGCTTTCCCCGAGTTACATACTGTGTTAATGTGTGAATGCTCTTGATGTTTTATTGTTATTGATGCTGCTATATTGATGATCAACGTAGAGGAGCTTATGTATTGTGTATGTATTCCGCAATATGTACATGATCAGGATAATCTCTGTTGAATATGTGTTAAATTATTCAAAATTTCTACACTAAGAATCCTCTTAGTGCTGTCACATCTCTAGGCATTGGCCAATCTCAAATGGCCCTAATCTTCTCCTCGTGCACCTTGACCCCATTTGCACTTATGATTTGTCCCAAGTAGAGCATCTATGTCAACCCAAACTCGCACTTGGACATGTTATCACCCCAAGAAACTCTCCTAGGTTGTAGCTCGGAGATGCTCGGGAACATTACAAACTCAACTTAATGTTGGAAATGGATGAATGGAAGGAATGATGCAAATTCAAGCCAGATAACCACTCCTACTTTGCTTGACTCCAGACATGCGTGAACACCCCCAGACTACAAGGCTTTAGACCACCAATTACTCACAGTTTAAGGATTGGGTGAATATGGAGAATACTGACCACACCAGTACATGCACAGGACCCTGTGATGGCCGGCTGCAACCAGCAAAAAGGTCTACAAATCTAATTCCCTAGTGAATAGAGAGGATGACAACTCTCTACCACTAAGTGAAAAGAAACGCGATTAACAATTCACTGATACATACAAGATTATAACATAGAGGTGGGATGACAGCCCCTCTAATGCTAAACATCAAGAGTTCAGGAAGAATGCAAATCAAGCACAACCTAGAACAAAAAAGAGGTGGAAAGTGAGCAATTAACGGAAAAAGAAGTTTGTATTAGCTGCAAATTCCGACGAGACGCTACAAGTATCAAAGCAGTTACAGTCTCCAGAATTTGAACCTTACATCAAAACAACAACCATCAACCCTGATTACATTTGTTTTCTAGGTATATATAGAGTTTCATTACAAAAATGTTCTACTATCCTAGGCGGGGAGGAGTCATAATTGACCACCAACCGCTCTAACTGTCTGATGGAGTCTTTGGTGCAATCTGCCTGCTTTAATGAACAAAATTGATCTTCCTGGATGCTCTGTTGTCCTTCTCGAGCAGGTGGAGTATCGTATGGAAGAAGTTCGATAACTGTTAAATGCATTCCCCTGCTCAGGCTTTGTCCTTCTTCTCTTCGTCCATACTGTTTCTTGAATGCAGTTGTTGGAGATGAAATGCACCAGGTACTTGGTAGATGATCACTGTCGTCCTTCAGGTGCACGACATGAACAGGGTGAGTAGACTACATGGTGGATGTACGAGTGGGGCGGAGGATGGATATCAGCCATTGGATCAAACGAACGGACGACGGAGATCTCTCGACAGGAAGTTTCAGGAGGAAACGTGAGCAGACAATCGTGAGCCGTTGGATCTCGGGCGGACAGATCCAACGGTCATCGGGTGGAGGAGATGCATGAGAGATAATGAGTGGGGCCGGGTGATCAAGCGGTAAGCGGTATTGATCGCACCGCTTTGAGGGGTCGGGCGGTAATCGTACATGGGGGAGCAATACCACTCGAAAGGCGACGTGTGGTAGACGGGGAAACAGTGAAACCGCTTTTATCACGAGTTATCATGCGATTGTTTTGTGGGCACGGGGGATGTGATCGCCGTTGGATCGCGTGGTAGATGATCAGACGACGGGGATTTAATTGTGCATGTTTTCATCGGATGTGATGGGAAAGGGTTGGTGAAAGTGCGTGGCTATGTGGTAACGGTGCTATGGAGCTTTAGACTTATCGCTTGGGAGCTTGAAGGAACAGGGGCTTATGCCGAGTTTTAGAGGAAAAACAGAGATACAGGGGTTATGAGAGTGTGAGCGGGGTGAAAGGGAATGAGAAAGATAACTGATACGAGTCCCTTTTTAGCCATAAACACCACGACCAGACCTGTGTTGGACCCTCAACTCTTGCAATATGTAGCAGAGCTAACACTGGCTCCTTCTGGGGATGAGATCCTCCCTGTGAGGTCTCAAGAACTTGCAGATCAATGCCTTTCCTGTGAAAAAAAAATAGAAAAATTCCTAGTGTTCCATTGGGCATGGAGTCTAACTGATCTTACACTAAAATTGATAAAACAACATATTTACAACTTTAAGGCCAAAGACCTTAAATCACATAAACTTTCAGAAAACACCCATTGACTGGGCCATCAAAAACTGTCTCCCTTCCCATACTCTACAACATGAAGGTACCGTTCCCTTGGATTTGAGAAATAATAAAAGGCCTGGTCTAGAAGGCATCAAACTTCCCATGGTTTCCCTTTTTCTCTTTCAACGCATCCCACTTCAGAACTAGGTCTCCAACCTGAAAATTATCTGCTTTTGTCCTTCTGGAAAAAGCTTCCTTGATCTTCTTCTGATGTGCTGCAGACTTCTCAAACAACTGTTCTCTGATCTGATGTATCTCTGCTAAATCAGTGATCCTTTTTGCTATGTATTCTTCCTCATTATGTTATTCTTGTAGGAACTTTGCCATAGGGAGAGTTAACTGAATTGGAAACACAGCTTCAACGCCATATACCAACTTGAATGGAGAATTCCATGTGGATTTCTTTGTGGTCACTCTGTCAGCCATAGTGCATATTTTAGCTTAGAATCCCAGCTCTTTTTATTGTCTTCCAGCAGCTTTTTAATTATCCTTATCAGGCTTTTGTTGGAAGATTCTGCTAGACCATTGCCTTGAGGGTAGTATGAGGTGGAATGAACCAGTTTAATGCCCATTGAATCACACATATCCACCAATTCTTTTGCCCTGAAGGCCGCTGTGTTGTTTGTGACCAATTTATGTGGACAGCCAAACCTGGTGAAGATATTTTCTGTTAAAAAATTTATGACCACATGGTGATCAACCTTTCTGGATGGGATTGCTTTAATCCACTTAGTGAAGTAATCAGTGGCTACTAAGATCCATTTGTGCTGGCCACTGGAATGTGGATTGATTTCTCTAATGAAATCCAAGCCCCACTACTGAAAAGGTCCATTAGCATGTATTAGTTTTAGGGGCAGGGACTTCAATTGCTGTTTCCCTTCAAATCTTTGGCACCTATCACAAGATTTAACAAATGAAAATACATCAGAAAATAAGGTGGGCCAATAGTACCCAGCTCTGAGGATTTTGTGTGTTGTAGTTTTCCAATAGTGGTGTCCTCCACACATGCTGGAATGAAACTGCTGCATAACTTCAATGGATTGTTCTTTGTCCAGACACCTCAAAAGAATTCCAGAGGGATCCTTCCAGTAGAGCAGATTGTCATGGATGCAATATATTGTTGCCCTGAGTTTAATCGTTTTGGCTTGGCTTGTGCTAAGACCTGGAGGGATTTCTAGCTTCAACAAGAACTCAACTATTGCAGAGTACCAATCACAATAAGCTAGATTTTCTGCTAATGATTGTTCTTTCTTTGGTTCAGCTGCTTCCTCTTCTTCTGTTTGACCATTTTCTGCAATTGTGCCCATGAGATTTATGTCCAATGATCTGCAATTTTCTTCAGCCAATAGTCTAGCAAGGCCTTGACCTCTGACAAGCTTAGTGGGCTTCAATTCTATATTAAATTCAATTAACTTTGCAATCCATTTATCCATCAGCATCAGGTTGTGTTAAGACATCTTTTATTGAAGCAGAGGGTACATATGCAATTATCTTGGAACGCAGGATATAAACTCTGAAAGCTTTCAAAGACTTGATAAGAGCATATGCTTGTTTCTCAATGATATCATACCTTAGCTCAGCATCCCTTAATGTTTTGCTGAAAAATTCCACTGGATGCTCTGAGCCTTCTTCATCTGCTTGCAATAAGACTGTTGCAAGGGTATCTTCAGAGGCAAATCAAAATTTATAGAACTCCTTGCTGTAATCTGGGCTGATTAAAGTAGGCACTTCCATAATAGCTTTCTTAATAGACTCAAAAGATCTTCTTTCTACATCAGTCCACTTAATATCTGACCCTTTTTTCAACATGGAGGTAATATGATTTACAAGTTCTGCAAAATTCGGGATAAACTTCCTTACAAAATTTATTTTGCCCAGAAAGGATTGAATATCCTTCTTTGATCTTGGGACAGACAAAGTCTGTATTGCTTTTACTCTTTCTGGGTCAATTCGGACACCTGCAGCGGAAACAATATGTCCTAACAACTTGCCCTCTTCCAAAGCAAACTGTGACTTTTTAGGATTGACTGAAATCCCAAACCTTCTGCACTTCAAGAACACTTTCTTTAAGTGCTGCAAATGGTCATGATGGCTGCTGGAGTATACTGTTATATCATCAAGGTAGATAAGGACAAACTTATCCTTCTCTCCTACAAATTCTATATCCATAGCTCTCTGAAAGGTGGCTCCTGTTAACACCCAGGTTGTTCCCTATGACTCCCAAGGGAATACGGCCGGGGTAACCACTAACCAATCTTTGGATTACAGTTCCTAGCCAAACTGTAATCAGAGAGGGCTCTCTCTTTATGATTTGTCTCTGTTTGATGGTGTTTTTAGGCTAGCTATTGTGCTCAGGTTTTTGGTTTATGTTTTGGTTGAAGGACTTCTTTCAGTGCTTAAGATGTAGTGTTCAGACAGTAGTATATCATTGGGCAATGGAGTCTAGAGCTGTGAACTGTTTTGAAATGCTGGAGTGATGATGTTCAGACTGCAGGGCCTATTGAGTATCTCAAACAAACAAAATTTAAACTTAAGTGGTGATGTATGGTCAGCCAATAGAAAGCAATTAAGAATTCTCCATTAAGCTGGTGATGTGAAAGTGAAACATGTTGCTCAGGAGCAAACTTGAATTCCTGAAACAAAGGTCACTGTGAAAGATATATTCTGAAAGTGCAGCAATTAAGAATTACACTTATCAAGATTATAGCTGAAGAAAACATTCATTAACAACATAGATTGAACTCAGGGTATTGCATGAATAAATCCTGAAGGTTATTCTTTTTCTTTGTTGCTAAATACTTAGAAATTAGAAACATATATGGATTGTACAGATTTGAAACACATAACAAAGAGAGTTACAGAAAAACTTATTGTATTGTGAGGTACACAGGAATCCTGCAGTTTTCAACAAACACCAGAACGCATTCAACAGTTCAGAACTTTGAGAAATTCCATCACTTTCTTTATTAAACTCTGAAAGGATTACAGCATAAGAACTTCTTCAAGAGAAAACAACAACAACCCCTGCAAGCTTGTGCGAGGGGCAAATATATCCAATCGGTTGTACAAAATATCTGAGTGCTAAGTTATCTCAGAAATGAATACGTTCACCAACTTTTCAAGATATTAGATAAGAAAGTTATTACATCATTGAATACAAAGTAAATGCATCTTTATGCCTGTCAGAAGATATTTTGGCCTTTGGAGGCCACTGAGTCGGTTGGAGTGATCCGCATTAATGCTGAGAAATGCGCTTTTGGAGCTGCTCTGCTGTGGCTTCTCGGCCTGGACACCTGTAGCTTCTCATCTTGCTTTGTTGGCCGTAAATTCTGCTGAGTTGGCTCATTTTTAATCTTTAATGCATGCTGATTCTTTTAAACTGTCCTGTGTATGCCAATTTGCATTTTCCATGAACAAAATTTATTGAACGACTTCCTGTTTATAAAATCATCTGTATTGCCTTAGTCCACCATTCTAGTGTAGGTAGCTGATGCCTGAGAATTGCATCCATAGTCTCCTCTGCCTCTGTATATTTGTAAAAATTGGGAGGCACCTCAAACAGGTGTTTAATTTCATTCATTATAAAAAATAAACTTTCTACTCTATTGTAGAGAGTCTGTCCTGTGGCTAGCCCTGTTTCCTCTGAGGTGCTGGGCTTCTCATTGATCTGACTTGTGGCAAATGCATTAACCCTTTTGGCATACTGCTCATGTGTAAACAGTCTCCCTGCGCTGTTCAGTAAGCTAGGGAGCCCTCTGTTTTCTAATACTTGAAATTTCTCCATAAACCTGTTTACCTCAGTCTGCATGTCCTGGGTTCTTCTCTCTAATGTCTGCACCAAGTTTCTCAGTGTAAGAACCCTCTTGATTAACTGAATGTGCTCAATTCTATTTGAAATTCCCATGGTAGCCAACTGAGTACTTGTTCTATTGTTAAGCAAATTAATCATCCTGGTGGCAATTTCAGGCATATTGCTTAGAGCAGCTCTTGATCTCTGAATTTCAGTCTGTGCTTTTGGAATGAGCTCTAGCTGCTCATGGATTGTTTCAATATACTGCCATTGGTCATTAATAGATTGGCCAATGTTAGCCCACAGCACTATTTTAAGCTCAGCCACAACCTTATCTAATTTGAGCTCATTCTCTAGCTCTTTGATCCTGTCTTTGAGGGCTTTTATCTCCCTGCCCTTTTCTGCCACAGACTGCTTGGATTTGTCATATCTATCATTTACTTTGGCCAATTTCTCCCTGGTCTCATTCAGCTCTGTTATTTGAGCTTCTAGGGCCTGAATCTCATTTCTTAGCTTTTGCATATCCAAGCTAGGGGCCTGCTCTGTTGTTGGCGGTGCTGAAGTAGATGGTGCTGCTTGTTCAGTCTGTTGAGGAGGAGGAATAGTAGTTGGAGCAGCTTCCTCAAGGTTAATGATTTGAGGAGGAGGCTGGGAGGTCTGACCTTCTTCTCTTTGTTTCAGGGTTGCTTGTAATGCTGCCTGTGCAGCCTCTGATTCTCCTAGCTTTTCTTGTGTCTGGATAAGCTGCTTGTAGAGAGACACCAGCAAAGCTGTGGCATCTTGATCATGCCTTTGTTGAGCTACTTCATCTGTTTGAGGGTGAATTGTGGCTGGGAGTTTGATCTTTCTCCTTAAAGCTGCCATATCTGCATCCCTCAATTTTAATATTTCTTGTATGCCCTTGATATCTTTGGGATCATGCCCAATCTCAATAATTATATCTTCTAAGGACCTTATTCTGTTGTCCTTTGCTTGTGAGGATGCCCTTTCCAACTCAAGTTGGGCAGCTGTATTATTAAGGCTATTTTCTAGCCTGTAGTTATCTAATGTCTTGTCTGCCAAGGAAGCATAGACCATCTCACCTGTTTGTTTATGCAATTCAATTTTATCCATTGGGTGGATGTCCTTGGCCAGGACCTCAAGATTGGTCCTCAAGTAATCTGAAGGGGACTGTGGCTGCAAAGTAGTTGGTATGAAGTGAGTCATAATCATCTTGCCCTCCTGGACATCATATGCAGACATTAGTCGCTGCTGGTTGGTGGGAGCCATTTTCAACAAATGGTTATATAGCTGTATCTTTATGGGCTCATTCCTTTTCTTTATTTCAATGAACTGTTGTTTAATGCTCATTTCACCCTCTCTCTGCTGGCTAGAGGAGCTGACTTCTCCTCCCACTGTCCTCTCTTGTTCCTGTTGGAAGGAACTTGTAGATGCCTCCAAACTGGGCGGGCCCATACCCAAAGATTTCCCTATAGGCATCTCTTCCTCTGAAAGGGGATTCATCCTGTGCCTCTTCTCACCATGACTTGTTGATGTAGTTAAGGGAGTCTCTCTATCCCTTTTCCTACTTACATCCTCCTTTTGTGGAGTTTGGAGGACTGAGGTTTCATTAACAACTTCTTACCTAGGAGGTACTATGTTTTGGGCCTGCTGCTCAGTGAGAATTGGGGCCTCAACTGCCCCTTCTTGCTGTGTGGGCTGCTCTCTGTCATGCTGCCCTTCTCTTTGCTGTGATTCCTGTTGTTGCTGTTGCTCTACCTGCTGCTGCACTTCTTCTTGCTGTTCCATCTCTTTATCTGTTTGGTCTTCAGTCCTGGGAGGTGGTTGCTCTTGTTCCACCTACTTTCCTTTGCCTTTGCTGCCTGTCTGTTGAGTGTCCATGGCAGCTTGCTGATGTGTTGTTGAAGAAGAGGCAGCTGCTCCAAGTTGCCTTTGATATGATGAGGAAACCTGTCCACAAGTTTCCAAGTCAGCCTCTTTTTGCATATTCCTAGCCTCTCTCTCTAGTATCTGCTCTCTAGAGATTGGCTCTTCTAGAGTGCCTTCTTTCCAGCCTAAAGAATTTGCATACTCTTCAATATGAGGCAGCTTAACATGTGAATAGTTACCCAATTTGTGTTTTATCCTCCTGAGGGAAATAAAATGATTACGGTCATAAGGTGACCATTTGAAACTGGTTTGCAATTTAAGGCCTGCTAGGATCATATCTGCCTCCTTCCATCCCTCCTCTCTTTTGTTGTACAAAAAGGGGCCTAGATGGCTCCTTACCTTCAGTTGTACCTTCTTGTTTTTGCTTTGGAAATGGATGTAGTCAGCATATCCAAACTGCCTGAAGTATTCTAGGGAAAACAGTCTCATAGGGACATATCTTGGCAGCCTGTAAGGGTCCAATTCACAGCCATATACTCTGATCACTGTGTGATGTTGGTAAAAATACCAATCACCAATGCTGTAGGATTTGGAGAGATGGAGAATTCTCTGCATGTCATCGGTTAACCTTGGAGGAGGGACACCATACAACAATGTCATAGCTGGGTGAATGAACAGGTCTATAAATTCACAGTATGTGTATGGTGATTGAGAAACATGATGGAAAACTGGAGTCCAAAACACAACTGACCTTGGATTCCCCTGGGCATTAAGTTTCTTGAGGGGAATGGAGAAACTGTCTGGCTGATAAAACAAGAACAGGTGGTAGATGTATGAGGTGTATCTGAACACCCTTTCCCTTGGTAGATTCATTAGCTGTTCATGGATCTTCTCTGCAATATAAGTGGCATAGTCATAGTGTACAGCTGGAGGCTTTCCAGGAGAAAACATGGACAGCATTGCCATTATAGTGTCATCAACATCCTCAATTCCCTTGTATCCCAGGACATAGCTGATCAAATCCACTAGCATTCTGCCCAGGTCATTCAGGTAGTGATATCCAATAGGAGGAGTCCTTATAGTTTCAGAGCTTGGCTGTACAAATAACTGGTTAATTTTGGTAATCTAGGCACTTGACAAATTACTCCCCTTCTTTATTAAATCCAACATGGAAAGAGGGGTTAATGGCCTTGTAGTATGGAAATGCAGCATCTCATTTATGGTTTCTGGAGTGATAAAGAACAAAACTGAGCCTGCAGGACTGAGAACAGCTCTCTGGCAAGGATCATAGCATTCCTGGCATTTATGGATCAAGTCTGGAAGGGCATTGACTTGAGGGAGGTTGTAGATGGGCAAATTTGAGTCCCAAATCCCTAAAATATCAGCTCCATTTAGGTGTTGGTATTTCAATTCATTTAGCATGTGAATATTGAACTTGGAACCCATTGGAAACCAATCTAACATTTGATAATCTACATCTCCCAGGGCTTTCCATGCTATCTCCTTGTGAGGGGCATTCAAGGCTGAACATTCAGGGCTATTGGTGTCTCCATAGCTAATAAGGCTTCAGATTTGTATGTAAACTGGTTCTGAATGATCAGAGCAACCCGGAGGAGTTTCTTTACAATGGAAATGTGAATTTCAAGGAATAGAGGGAAAATGAACAGCTGCAGCAATTTGAAATATTGCTTTGAAGTGTAAATAAGACCAATGTCTGGTATCAATCTGTCTCTTTTAGCAGGTATGTATAGTTTGAGTGACTGGTTCGCGATTGCGCGAACAGAGTACAGTTTCTTATAAAAATGTGGGCAAACAAGGCTCAGCTGGTGCTTTTCGACCTCACAGTTGTAAATGGGGGCTAGGCACAAGGATTTCGCCAGTGAATTATAAGTTTCAGTGTCTTTTAAGCTATTTGAGGGAATTCACAGACAAACTAGGCGTATGAAGGATTTACAAAGGTAAATACCTGGTAAACAGCGAGCAATGGTCACGAATCTATGTAGAAATGGCGCGCCGGAGGTCTCCAAATCGATTTCAGCAAGGTGGCGCAAGTTTGGACGTGAAGAAACCATGCAGAGAAAGCAACAACGAATTTGCAAAAAGTATGAAAAAACGCGAAAATTGGCCTAAATATGGATTTTTGGCATATTGGCGCGTTTTTTGGATGACGTCAGCATGACCTCATCAGGTGGGGCCGAAGTCGGATGACGTCAGCATGACGTCACAGGGTGATGTGGCGAGCTATGATTGGTCCACGGGGATAGTGAGGTGGCGGACATATCAGCGCGGGGGCGGACGAAGGAGCTGATGCGGCGGCGGGGTGGCAGTGACGTGGTGATGACGTGGTGATGACGCGGTGATGACGCGGTGATGACGAGGGCATGGCAAAACTGGTGGTAAACGAAAAAGCGGTAATGGTTTTCTCGGACCGCCTACGATACGGCGACGGTTTTGTCAGAGGGCAACCCGAGAAATTGTGAGGGCGACGCGTGGCAGAGGCCTGACGTCACCCTCTGACAGTTTCTCGGGTGCTAACTGTCGGACGTCGGGCCCAACCCGATATGTATAATGGCCGTCCGATCAAAAGCGCTCGATCGGACGGTTGACGGGTTGATGAGGTGATCGGTCAATACGGAAGGGGGGCGGGATTAAAATAATACTTCTTTCGGGATTTGTGCTCGGCGGAAAATCTTTTGGGATACGGTATTTTGTAATGTTTTCCAATGCAAAAATAATGCGGCCCCGACACTTTGGATAAGTGCAAAAAGTGGGTTTTGACATTATTTTGCAATTCAAAGCGGGTATGGGTAAAAATGGGTCTTTTATAAGGTTCTCTCAGCAAATGAAGGTTTTAATGGGCCAAATGAATTCAGAAGGGGGGAGGGGGGTTAGACTTAGGTTCATCAAAGTGACCAGATGCCATTTTGATCCCTGACAGAGAACATATGGCTATAATGCCAAGAGGAGGGATATTTATACAATGTTTGGGGTTTATACACCATGGTGTTATAATACTAGGGGAAAGGGTAACATAGGGGAATTATATAATAGAGTTAGGGTTAATATGGATGAAAAAGGGGATGAGGGGTAATATTACTAAGTTTATTTGAAAATAACTTAGCTTAGGGAGTAGATCAAAATGAAAAGAGATTTAGACAAGAAATGTGGCTTCTAATAGGACTAAGAACCATCATAAAACCACCAATTCTTCCATGAATCTCAGCTGATGAGGGGATATTAGTAATGAATGGGAAAGGGGATAAGTGGGAAGTTAGACATGCTTCTTTGCTTTGCTGCAACCTGATGGAGAAGAACACCTTCTCACTTCATTGATTTTGCTTTGTGAACAAGGCTAACACACCTTCAATTGTAAGGAATGACACTTCTGCAACTCCATCTGCCTACCCATCTACCTGCCTAACATTTTTTATTTCTTCTTGGAGGGTGCACTTAGACTTGCAGACCCTTATTTGCCTTTTCTTTTCTTTGGCTTTTTCCTTTTGATTCTCTATCTACTGCTACCCTTATTTCTTCCAAGGTCCCAGATTAAGCAGTTGGGAGCCTTACTTCTCTACCTAAGCTACTTGTCTGCCAAGATTAAACAGTTTGGACAAACTTCTTTCTCTATTCTACAACTGAAAATTTAAAACATGGCATGATCCAGATTAGGCTGTTGGACCATCCATCAAAATTTAGACAACATCAAGCTATATACACAGATTGTTTTCTCTTGGAAATATGTGATCTTTGCATGATCAAAGCAGAGCATATTTGGAACTTTTCATTGTCAATCATGAAATATGAAACCTATTGGTATAGGTAGCTAACAGCTCCAACATTCATCAATCCAAAAGGCATCTTGGAATACATAAAAGTGCCCTAAGGAGTGGTGAATGCAGTCTTCTCTTGATCATCTGGATGTACAACAACCTGGTTATAGCATGAAAATCCATCCAGGAAAGACACCACTTTGGCTCCTGAGACCTTTTGCAACAGATGCTCCATCTTGGGCAGAGGACAGTTGTCTTTTTTAGAGAATTTGTTTAAGTTTTTGAAATCAACACGGAGTCTTATTTCTCCACTTTTCTTCCTTACCACCACTAAGTTGGCTACCCATTTTGAGTATCTGAGAGCGACTATAATTTTGGTAGCCAATAACTTCTTTATTTCTTTTTCAATCAGAGGAAGGAGCAAAGGATTTATTGGTCTCAGCTTCTGCCTGAAAGGGATGGTGTCTTTCTCTAAAGGGATTTTATGCTGGATGATCTTTTTGTCATATGTTTTCAGGTCACTATATTCCCAGGCAAAGACATCAGCAAATTGCTTCATTAAATTGCAGTATTCAGCACTATGGGTAGCAGACAGATGAGTGGATAGATTTATGTATCTTGGCTGACCTGGAATCCCTATATTATGCTTACAAACTGTAGATTGGTCTTGTTTTTGGACAGCCTTATAAGGCACATCATTTTGGTCAAACAACTTTTCTAATGGAACCAGACCTTTAGGTATATAATTGCTGGGCAGTTGGACAATGTTTTCTCTACCAATTCTATTTCTAAGCTGACATTGGGGATTTTCTTCCAAGGCTTCATTTTCTTGGTCAATTTGCATTTCAGAAAATTCATCAATGACTTGTAGAAACCTATTCACTTCATCATCATCTTCAAAAACTTTCCAATGCTGGACATTATCAGGAAAGGACGGTCTATATTTCATTTGGACTTCATAAACTAGTCTGGGAGGCATGGGAGGAATAAACATGCTATCAGACACAACAAGGGAATCAACAAGCTGTTTTTTGGCTCTAGGGGCATATGAGATGCAAAAATTATCAAAAGAGTCTTTAAGTCTCCATACCTCATCTCTGTATGCTTTCAGCCTTGGGTGCTTTGTTTGAAATGTTTTATTCACTTGCTGAATGATGAGGTCAGCGTCTCCAAACACCTTAATATTCCCGATTCCTCTATCTTTAGTTGCATTAAGGCCCAATATTAGAGCCTCATACTCTGCTATATTGTTTGTGACTTGAAAGGCTAGCTTAAAAGACAGATGTATGCTTTCTTGTTCTAGAGATATCAGCACCACCCCTGCTCCTGCAGTCTCCCTAGAGCATGCTCCATCAAAGAACATCTCCCAAACCTAACTTCCTTGCTTTCCCTCAGCTTGATTTGTTGGTTTCTTGATCAGCATTGAGGCCTTATGAGATTCTTCTATTTGGAGGATACAAGCTCCAAAGTTGGTGTCCACAACATAAATGGGATGATTAGAAGGGTTCTTCTCATCACTGATGATGTATGCCAGCTGTGCTTCTCTGTACAATCTCCTGCTTTCCCGTCCAAAAACTGGGACAGTGGCATAAGATAGATCATTCTGTAATGTCCCACCTAGTCTCTTAATCCACCCTCTACACAACAACATGCCAAACTTGGGAGGGACATCTGCTACCACAATATCCATCATCATACTTTTCATGGGAAACTGAGTTAGGGTAATGGCCAGGTCTTTGATCAATCCTAGGCATTTTACCTTCCTTGAATCAAATGAGAATAAGTCATGATATGGTCTAGTGATATCAAGGCCTAACTCCTCCATGACAGCTTTAGGCATCAAATTGTGGCTGGCCCCTGTGTCTAGCAGGCAGTTGTGGAGGATTTTGTCATGAATGGTCAAGGAGACATAAAATGATGGAGAATTATTATCAGCAGGTTCGATCATAGGGCTAAGCACAACTGCAGGCTTATCATCTTGCAAATTGACATAGTCAGTGGAGGTTTGTGTGGCTTTCAACTCAAGAGCCTCAAGGATAGGCTTTCTAAAAACTTCACTCCTTACAAGTTCTAACAAAGGCACATATATTTTTAACTTCTGGACTTCTGAATCAAAACAGAAAGGGGAAGGGGACTTATCTAGACCTCTTACCTCTTGAGCTGGTGCTTTGAGGATGACTGGATCA
Organism: Pinus tabuliformis; assembly: GCA_031772625.1. Taxonomy (NCBI): domain Eukaryota; kingdom Viridiplantae; phylum Streptophyta; class Pinopsida; order Pinales; family Pinaceae; genus Pinus; species Pinus tabuliformis. The sequence continues at coordinate 1,059,283,679 of CM062816.1, read as the reverse complement.
GCTGCTGGTCTTTTCTATCTGATATTCTGTGACTCTGTCTGGACAATAGTTCTTTGGGCAGGACTGTCCTTGACATCGCTTGCTTTTGACCTCAGATTATATCTTTGCTGTTCACCAGTCTACAAAACCACTTCTCTGTCCCACTCTTGACTGTTTTGGTCCTGCAGTAATGATTCTTCATATGCAGCCAATGTAAAAAATGTAGCACTACCTTTATCTTCCATGCAATGAATTTCATCCTCTTCTTCAAACTGTTCTTCCTCCATGACTACATTTTGGAAAGGAGCCTTAACTTTCTGTTCTTCATTTGCTTCTTTACCCCTTTGAATGATTTGCAACTGTTCATTTACTCTTCTGAATGGATTTTGATTTCTTGGAGAAAAAGTGTTTTGAAACCTTGGTTTCCCAGAACTCCGCTCAACTTTTAGCTTGGATATCTCAGCAACCAATGACTCTATCATTTTAGTCATTTTATCTAGTTTAGGTTCTGAAGATGAAGCAGAGGAAGAAGAAGCCTCGCCTCTTTGCCTTCTTCTATCAGCATGACTTTTAAGTTTTTCTGCAGCCATAATATTTTATTCCACCTCCAGTGTTGCATCTTGCATATCAGCTAGAGTGGCACATCTCCTTTCTCTCAAAAGCAGACATAAATCCGAGTCAAAAGCATTGGCATAAGTGAGTTTTGCAGAGGTGGGGGTAGGCTTTACTTCAGCTGGTATCTTACTATACATACGGTTAAATGTTTTATTAAAATCAGGCAAAGATTCCCCATTCTCCCTCTTTAGGTTTCCAAACTCTGTATGGTAGTAGAGTAGGTCTTTTCTATCTCCCCATTGCTTCAGGAATGCATCATCCAATGCGTCAATGTCTGTTATGGACCTATGGGGCAATTCTTGGAACCACTTCCTAGCCTCTCCATCAAGGCTCTGGACAAACACTCTTATCCACACATCATCCTCACTGATATCTAGGTTATCAGCATAACTATAGAAAGATTCAAGGTGCTCTTCAGCTGTTACTCCCTCTGTACCAATGTATTTGGGCATATATTTATGATATTCTCCTGCAGGCATGGCATTCAAAGGAACAGGAAAGACCAAGGGTCCATACCTAGCAGCTATAATTCTTTCCATCTTCGTGGGAGCTTGCTAGCCTGCCATGACTGGGATATGTGGAAGGATACTGGCAGATTGAATGGTAGGAAGTAATGAAATGGATGACAGAACTGAAGGAAATTGATGGACTGTATGGGAGGCTTTCTTTGGACCGAGATCCAAAGGGGAATTAACTGAACAAGGAGTTGTATTAATCTCTGAAGGAATTTCTTGACTAACAATGCTAGGCTCTAAATCTTCAAACTATATATCCTCAGCTGCAATATTTCCTTTCAGAGATGCATAAGATTTCTTAAACTTACCTGATCCTGATGCTCCTTTCTGTGAAGTTTTCTTTTGCTTAGCAATCTTCTCAGTGTCAGGCATCAGGTCAACTGGTGATTTCTGAGGATTTCTCTAGGTATGCCTCACAAACTAAACCAGAACTGAAATGTGGATTCGCCACCAGGTAGGTTCTCCAGTAGAGTTGCCAGATAGATGATTACAACCAGAAATGTGTCCAGAATTTGTCTATCATCAAAGCATGGAGCTGTGTCGTTATCCCAGGGAAGCTGAGCTTCAATCTCCTCTCCCTAGCAACGGCGCCAATCAATGTTATCACCCCAAGAAACTCTCCTAGGTTGTAGCTCGGAGATGCTTGGGAACATTACAAACTCAACTTAATGTTGGAAATAGATGAATGGAAGGAATGATGCATATTCAAGCCAGATAACCACTCCTACTTTTCTTAAATCCAGACATGCGTGAACACCCTCAGACTACAAGGCTTTAGACCACCAATTACTCACAGTTTAAGGATTGGGTGTATATAGAGAATACTGACCACACCAGAAGATGCACAGGACCCTGTGATGGCCGGCTGCAACCAGTAAAAAGGTCTGAAAATCTAATTCCCTAGTGAGCAGACAAGATGACAACTCTCTGCCACTAAGTGAAAAGAAACTCGATTAACAAATTCACTGATACATACAAGATTATAACACAGAGGTGAGATGACAACCCCTCTAATGCTAAACATCAAGAGTTCAGGAAGAATGCAAATCAAGCACATCCTAGAACAGAAAAGAGGTGGAAAGTGAGCAATTAACAACAAAAGAAGCTTGTATTAGCTGAAAATGCTGACGAGACGTTGCAAGTATCAAAGTAGTTACAGTCTCCAGAAGTTGAACCTTACATCAAAACAATAACCATCAACCCTGATTACATCTGTTTTCTAGGTATATATAGAGTTTCATTACAAAAATGTTCTGGTATCCTAGGCGGAGAGGAGTCATAATTGACCACCAACCGCTTTAACTGTCTGATGGAGTCTCTGGTGCACTCTGCTTGCTTTAATGAACAAAATTGATCTTCTGGATGCTCTGTTGTCCTTCTCGAGCAGGTGGAGTATCGTATGGAAGAAGTTCCATAACTGTTAAATGCATTCCCCTGCTCAGGCTCTATCCTTCTTCTCTTCGGCCATACTGTTTCTTGAATGAATTTGTTGGAGATGAAATGCACCAGGTACTTGGTAGGTGATCGCTGTCGTCCTTCGGGTGCACGGCATGACCAGGGTGAGTAGACTGCATTGCGGATGTACGAGATCTCTCGACGGGAAGTATCGGGAGGAAACATGAGCAGACAATCGTGAGCCGTTGGATCTCGGGTAGACAGATCCAACGGTCATCGGGCGGAGGAGATGCACAAGAGATAATGAGTGGGGCCGGGCAATCGGGCGATAAGCAGTATTGATCGCACCGCTTTGGGGGGTCGGGTGGTAATCATATGCGGGGGAGTGATACCACTTGGAAGGCGACGCGTGGTAGATGGGGAAACAGTGAAACCACTTTTATCGCAAGTTATCATGCGATTATTTTGCGAGCGCGGGGGATGCGATCGCCGTTGGATTGCGCGGTAGATGATCAGACGGCAGGGGTTTAATTGCGCATGTTTTCGTTGGATGTGACGGGAAAGGGTTGGTGAAAGCGTGCGGTTATGTGGTAATGGTGCTATGGAGCTTTAGACTTATCGCTTGGGAGCTTGAAGGAACAGGGGCTTATGCCGAGTTTTGGAGGAAAAACAGAGATACGGGGGTTATGAGAGTGTGAGCGGGGTGAAAGGGAATGAGAAAGATAACTGATACGAGTCCCTTTTTAGCCATAAACACCACGGCCAGACCTGTGTTTGACCCTCAACTCTTGCAATATGTAGCAGAGCTAACAAGACATATTGGCGTAGAACTATTGCTCCTCCAAGATACACAACATCGCCTCTAGATGATGCAAGTGCTCCTCCCATGTCCTGTTGTAGATTAAGATATCATCAAAGAATACCAGTACAAATCTCCTCAATTGACCTCTGAACACATGGTTCATGCATGAATGGAAGGTAGGAGGTGCGTTGGTTAACCCAAAAGGCATGACCAAGAACTCGAAGTGTCCATAATGACATCTGAATGATGTCTTTGGAATATCCTGCTCCCTCACCCAAATCTGGTGATACCTAGACCAAAAATCTATCTTAGAGAAGTATTTGGCTCCTCTAATCTCATTCATCAACTCATCAATATGTAGAATGGGATACCGGTTCTTCAATGTCTTCTTGTTGAGTGCCTTGTGATCAATGCACATGCGTAGAGTCCCATCCTTCTTCTTTACCAACATGACTGAAGAAGCGAATGGACTAGAACTCGGTTTGATGTGGCCCAACACCAATAACTCCCTAATGGCCCTCTCAATCTCATCCTTATAGGCTTTGGGATGCCTATACGGTGTATTAATGACTTCTTTCACACTAGGCCCTAGCTCTATAGTGTTCTCAAACCCCTTGTCAGGTGGTATATCTCCAAAAACTACCAGATATCTATCCAATATCGCCTGTATGTCTAGATGTGGTTGCTTGGTCCTTCCCCCACCTCTAAAATCCTCAGATCTATTGCCCCTACTATTTCCCCATGCGTTAAATCAACCTCCATCCTGTGGGCCGAAATTTTTTATGGAGGATATGACTGCATGTCCCGAAGAACCACTAGCTTACCATCCGACCCGGTAAAATCCATCTCTAGTTTCCTCCAATTGGTGGTAACTCAGCCAAGGGAATACAACCATTGGACACCCATGACCACATTAGTGTCCGGTACGTCCACCATGAAGAAATGGTCTATCATCTAATAGTTCCCCGTGGTCATTGTCAGAGTAAGAACATATTGAGTGCACTACATAGTTTTGTCTCCTGGTACCAGAACTGAAAACCACTCAAAATTTGCGGTGGGGAGCCTCTCCTTTGGACCATCCGAGCATCAATAAAATTCTGGGTGGCCCCACTGTCTACTAAAACTGAGACATGCTACCCCTTCACTGTGCCTTTGATCCTCATGGTCAGAAATTAGGGAACCTCACACAAAGAAGCTAAGACTCCCCTAGTTGGTCCAAAGGATGCTCCCCCATGTGGTGGTGGTATTGGTGGTGGCCCCCTCTTTGTTGTATCCTCACTGTCTCCCCCACCAAGCTCCAACTCCACATCATCCTCCTGATCATTGTCTGAGAAAACTTCGATGTAATGGGCCTTGCCTGCTGTGCACCGATGGCCTGGCACCCATGGCTCCCGAAATGTAAAACACAACTTCCTCCTCCTGAGGTTCGTCTTGGTCTCATTGTCCAACTGTCCTCACTCTTGGGCTGCTCTTTGTGATGTGGGTGATCTAGTGTCATTTCCCTTATGAGGGTAGGGAGTGCATGGTGGAAAGGGTGTCCGGGTCTTGGGGATAGCCCCGTACAAATCTCTTGTACAATTCACTGCCTCTAGTAAAGTAGAGGGCATGCAAGACTTCACAAATCCCCGTAGTGGCTCCGTCAACCCCTCTACAAATGTGTATACTCGCCAAGCATCTGAAAAATATGACACCATGACTAAGACCCTCAGGAAATCTGAAATATATTGCTCTAGATGTCACGTCTGCCTAAGCTGGGTCAACTCCCTGAAATGAGCCTCCGGATCCCTCCATTCAAAGTGTTCCACTACTCTCCATGTGAAGTCCTCATAGGAGGTCACGTTGGCATGCCCCATAGTGGATAAGCCATGAAACCACTAGTCATGTGCCTCCCCCTCCAAATGCAATGTGGCCATTTTAATGGCCTCAACCTCCGTCATCCTATTGAGATGGAAATATGTGTCAAGCTTCTCCATCCAAGCACATGCTGTGCACTTGGTAGTGCCATCATATGTGGGAAAGTACACCTTCCCAATGGTGCACTGAAACTCATAGTTCTGCATATTAGGGGATCCATAGCTCTTCACCTTCTCATTCTGTTTGAGTTGGAAAAATTCTCTGAAAGATAGTGCCTCTTTGAATTTTGCTCCCATGGACTGCCACTCCCTGAAATTCTCTCCCATAGGTGATTGATCCTCAACTCCTCCTGGTTCACCTTGCGCCAATGATAAGAAATAAGGTAGCATGGATCGAGTTGGCACAATAGAGGATGGATGTTGTGTAGTAGGTGAAGGATGATCAAACTGTTGAGAGGCCCTTGAAGTCTCTCGAAATAGAAACTCCCGATGAGTGCTTCACTCCCGATTCTGCGTTTTGATCTCATCTAACATATCCTTCTGCTGCTTTGCCAAATCACTCAGAGCCTTCAAGATACTGTAAAAGGAAATCTCCTATTTTATCTTGGGCTCCCCCATGTCTTCTATTACCATTGTCTTCCCACGGTCCTTTGTGTCTGGAGTGATCTCCAACTCCCTCTCCCTGATCCGGCACCTTTGCCTACTTTAAGTAATATTCTTTCAGTCCTCCTCACTCATAGGAAAATCCCCCACGGCCGAGCCAAGATCTGAGCTCTGATACCATTGTAATGTTCCAAACTAGGAAAAACAGTGTTATGTGAAGAAAAAACAAATACAACACCAAAAATTTCAAACATTTAGCAAATACTCTTTAAAACTCCAGAATTAAGAACCAACTAAAATCCTCCTCAAACACCCTAGAAAAATACTCTAGTAAAATCCTCCTCAAACACCCTAGAAAAATAGCAAGCACTGCCACTAATGTTTTCCTTATCTCTCTCGACAAGGATCAACCTCAATCCCTAAGTCTCCACCTCCCACATGTGCCCAATATCCTCCTTCTGTGTTGGCCTAAGAAGTGCAAAATCCACACTGAATAATATCTCTCTCCTCCAGCGAAAAAACTCACCCAAATGGCATCAAAACACCAGAGCTTCCCTTTTGGAATTTCTCCTAGAAAAATATCCCCTGAAGAAAGTCAAAATCACAACTCGGTTCTCCCACTGTGTCCTCTAGAAATATGCACCACCTGCAGACACTGAATACAAATGCTGGAAACCACACTGAAAATCTAAACTGAAATAATAGGGATGAACCTCTATAGGGTGGCACTCGAAGTCCCCCAAAGAAAGGGTGCGTTCTCCTCTTGGAAAACTCTTGCTAAACAACAAGTGACCCAGCTAAGTAGCTCATGCAACTAAGAAGAAATTCATTATGCCAAAGATGATCAAATGAGGAGTGATGCCTTCCTTTTATAGATTTTGTGGAGCCTTTTTCCTTCCATTTTCCCTCCTTTGTGGGCCCCTCACTAAGCCATCGACTTTCCCGTCTCATGCAATTTGAACTAGGGAGTGCATATTTTCCTTGTGTGGGTGGCTCCCACATGCTACTAACAAAAAATAATAACTTACTTCTAATGTCTAAGCCTCCTAATAAAATCGAATTAGCCCCATCTCCTCCAAAATTGGCCCCAAAATGTAGAGATTAATCTTGTTCAAAAATAATTTAGGAAGGGACATTACAGAGGGTCTAGCGGCCATGGCCAACAAGACTAGTCGCATGTCCAAACCCAGGCCCAAGAAGTAGTTTCCATCTATTATTCAACAAATTTTCCTTGTATTTGGGAGGAGATACATCAACGTGAAAATTATGTTACCCATGACTATTAGGCCTACTCAGATTCAGAGTTAATGGAGGAGGTTTTTCGTTAGCTTCTTGACCATGGCCATACTAAGGGAAGAAGGAACTAATACATGCATTCCATCGCATTGCCTGGAAATTGAAGACCCTACCAAGTGTTAAAGGAGAAACATGAGAAGAGGAATGACATAATCTCCTTTCTGAATGATATCCAAAAGGCCTAGTGGCAACAAAAGTATTGTCTTGAAATAATGGATGCTCGCTTGGCACACATAGAGAGACACATCCAATGCGAGTTCAAGTCCTCTGTGCCAAATGGTACAAGTGCAAAGGAACCCGCTCCAGTGGAATCTTTAGATTCCTAAATAGATTGTTATGTTGCTCTTCTGTTATATTGTGCAGTCTCATTTTCGTATAGCACTGCCATGATTAGTTGCTATTTCTTATGTTTTTGTCGAAACTTTGTATGTCTTTATACCAACCAACAAATCCGATTTCCCTTGACAAAATGAGGTCAATATATTTTTCACAGTTGGTCTATCAAAGATATAGATTGATTTCTAAAGATAATATAAATATAACTTAAAAACAATCTACCAATTTATAAAAAATGAATATTTATTTTTACAATTAGGAAATATGATCAACCTTATCTAGATTGGTGTGCTAGCTTTAATGTGCTAATGCATTATAAAATCAATTTAATTTAGAAATATTATTTATAATAATATAAAATATCTACGCAGATAAATTTAAATTTTTCTATAAAAGAAACCCAAGAGAGAATGGTTTTTTTTAGTATATACCAAAGCAAAATCAAATCAATTACAGGTAATTTTTTTTATATGTGAATTCCTTTTTTTTCTTTACAAAATTTTTGTCTTCTTCAATTTTCTCAATGTTTTTTCCAACATTTTAATTCAACACAATAAAAAAAATTAGAAAGTGAAAGTAGGAATAGAAAATAGAGAGAACATACTTTGAATGTATATAAAAGTTGTTCTAGAAAATAGAGATAACATACTTAGAATGTATATAAAATTTGTTCTCCTAATGATTTAACTTCCTTTATAGAATTCTAAAATTTTTCTTTTCAATATTTTCACAATGTAGCTATGGATTTTGTACTTTAGTCCTGACACATATTCACTCACTAAAGGTGTCATGTTGTGACTTACTTTTGTGCAATGTTCATGCGTAACCCACCTTATAATGATTTTATTACTTCTTATCCTTCATTACAAAGTCTCTTTTGTGATGGAATACTCTTCCTCGAGTTGCCTTGCCTTAGTCTAAGTGTACACATTCTTAGGATATCTAGCATTTAGGCAAGGTCCCTCTTTCGCTAGCCAATTTAATTTAACCTTTGGTCACCAATTTGTCTTTGTTAGAGCCTTTTGAACACTCATTTGGGGGCACTCAACCAATGTTTGGTTTTTAGGGTTATGAACCTTTTCTTTCACCAATAGTTGGTTAAGATGCCTCTTTTTGAATTCTCAGTGATGCAAGCTTTTATTGGGTTGTTTAATTGTGGATACCCACTCTAAAGAAATTCCTTAACTCTTCATGTTTTCTTGGTTCCAAGTGAACCATGGGTTTTTGGGATTTTACCACATAACTTTTGGGATTTTACCACAACGGTAAGTTATGGCTTGTAGAACCAATTGTTGCATTTAAGAAAAACTAGTGGGTAGTGGTCAAACCCATTATATGACTTTTTTTTTACCAAACACTTTGTCCAACGGCTACTAAAATGTTCACTAAGATCTCAAGGTTATTTATTTGCCTATTAATATTGCTCTCTTCCTCTTTGTAGAGCCTATTCGGTTCCTCTTTTATTTCGGAAAAGTTGTTATAGGGACCCTACCAAATTACTACCAAATGTTGATCTAGCTCCTAATTCCCCTTCGATGCTCTTGTGCTACAACATAGCTATTAATTTGATGATAATTGTGACCTTAAATTGACAAATCTAACTTACAATACCAATATTTTTGCATTAAAAAAAAATCTCCAAATTGAAAAATGGTGCTATTCGTAGTTTAAAAAAAGTTCAAGATTAAATTACAATTTTTTGCAACTATTGCCTTAGAAATATTTATTTTTATAAAAACATATTTAAATCAACCCCCAAAATGAAAAGTGGCTCTACAAGTAGCACTTTTTGTTTTTGTTTGTTTTGTTTTTTGGGTTGGGGGTTGGGGGGAGAAGGTTAACATTACAAAGTTAAATTTCTTGAGGTACAAACCTTTTCTCGAAACCTCCTTTTAAATGAGCAATTTGAGAAAAATCTTGCACTTCAAGAAATTTGATTCATCTCAACGCTTGGTAGATCTAAAGTTAGATGAATCTATGTTGGTTAGATTCCATATGAAGAATATACATGTTTTGGTCTTCTCGGAACTCCTTAGACTCAACAACAAGGCTTACAACAAAGTCATCATGTCACGTATGAGGATTTAACCTCAGTGAAGAGGATAACAATCATTCGTCTTAACTACCCAAAATAAATCCAATTGCCAATATCATGTTATTATTATTATTTAAAAAAAACAATAATTAAAAAAATAATAAAATGTTTTTTATTTTAAAATTTCAAGTAAACAAATTCTAGTTAAAAAATTTAAAATACTAATAATAAAAAAATCTAATAAAAAATGAATGCAATTAAAAAGTATTAAATATTACAATCATAAATAATCAATAAAATTAAAAAAAATAATTAAACATACAAAAACAACAAATTAAAAAAAACTTAACTTAACTTTGTAAACAATCAATAAAACTTAAAATGGTTTAACAAACATATTTTATGGACTCTCCATGTATGTAAAGATGCAAATAGAGTGATGTCACCAAACTGTAACACCCTCATCCCACATTGTTATAGACATTTTTGGGCACTACAACCCCAATCAAACATGTCCATAAACCAATGGCTCCTAAGTCCCTAAAAGTGTTGTTCCATACCCTAAAAGAATAAGGTCAGCTGATGACATCATCTCCCAGAAGTTCTCCACAAGAATCTACTCAGAACTTGTCAAAACTGGACCATACAGACTGCCCAGTGCAGAGGGTGCGATGCATCTCACCTGCCCAGTGAAAAGGGTGCGATGCATACTGAAAAGCCTTTCTGTAGGTTGCGATGGGCGAGAGTGGACAAATGGCAGAGACATTTTGTGAGGTGGATGATCATAGAATCTTCCAGAAACTTCTCCTATGACACTTGCCTCTCTGAATTCGCCCAGGGATGAGTAGGAGATCATCAACCTCCAAGTGGGATCAAGAAATATCAGATAGAGGACACTAATCAAAATCCCAGAAGCTGACTCACCCCCCTGCAATCATCTATATATGGATCCCTCATCCTAGAGATCCAAAGGCTGGAGTTTTGTATCTTGTAAGGGAGTGTTGTTGGTTTCTTGGTGGAATATCATAGTGTTGGGTGATCTAAGCTTTTCACAAGGTGAAAGAAGGGCTTTCATGCTGGAGGATGACGCTGGGTCAGAACAATTGGTTGTAATACTCTTTGCTATTCTTGATATTAATAAAGCTATTCAAGTTTTCCTCCACATTATTGTATGTTTGATGATATATGCATTTGTGTGGTCAATATACATCTAGTCCTATATTGTTTATGATTGTAGATCTCTGTTCTTCGATAGTATTATGCTGCTTTGATTCCACAGGTGCTCTTTGAAGCTAGGTAGACGAAGGAGAAGCGGCAAGGATCTGTCAGAAGGGAGAGGAACCGAGTAAGGAACCAAGCGCAAGACTGAGGTTGGTGTCCTTCATTCCCGTCTCATCTACTTCTCATAAAGGGAAACGAAAGTACTTTTAGTTTGTTTGTTTCTAAGATAGCTACCAGTCTTAGTGGGACTAGCAGCTCCGAGTAGACACTAGATTTCCCAATAACAAAATGGCGACTCCACTGGGGAGCGAATAGATTGTTTGCTTGTCTATATTTGTTTGTTTCATAAACTTACAGATGGAGCTTGAAGTCAAGCCAGCTAGCCTTCGAACTGCATTTGCTATGCAAGTGCAAAGTAGATCAATGCTGCTTCAGTCTATCTCCGGGTTTTGTTTATAAAATGAACAGTCAATTTGCAAACCTTCTAATTGCCCTAGTGGTGGCTCTAGTAACCTCATTAGATCAGCCCCTGTGATTTATATTTACTGAACATCACTTCCTCGGCCTAACTCCCTGAACTGAGCTGCAAACTGTGGCCAAGAGCCAAGTAAAGTCTCATCCTGGTACCATCGCACCCTCTCTTCATGGAAGTCTGTATGCATCGCAACTCCCGTGTGCAGTAGGTGGGATGCATACTAGATTCCCTGTGTTACAGGTGCGATGATTAGAAAAGGCTAATTTTGCCTCCAGATTTTGTTTTTCTTCACTCTTTTTAGCTCTATTCATGAATTTTGCTGTCTGTGATCAGTATACCACTGTGGAAACTCCCTTCCTTTCCATCATTCCTCCTCCATTGTGCAAAGAACTGTGAATGTTTTATGTATTGTGTGCCATTTTCAGTTCTCTTTTACAAAGAAGTAGCATAATCAAACTGTCGTCTTTTGATTTGAACGTGTCGCAAGTGTCATTTTCAGTCAAAGAAAAGAATTCTATTGTTCTTGATGGTCGATTATATATTTACTCTTGTATTTGATTTGAATTAGTAGTTTTTCAAGTGTCGAAAGCAGTTTTCAATTCAAAATAGAAAAGGGTCGTCATTATCTTCCTTTCATTTTTGAAAAGAAATTTGTTAGTACTGTTGCTTTGAAAAGATAATTCAGATTTGTACTTAGCATTCTTATTGTCATTCACACATTAAGAAAGCTGAAAACAAATACATGCATGTGCATTTGCATTTAGACTGCTTGTTGGTTTGATTTAGGACAGTGCATCTAGTGTGTGCTCTCTGCTCTATGTTGAAAGAATATTGTCTCTCTTTCTTTAGTAGCTAGAATTTTCATTGCAAAAAGAAGATTAAACGATTGTTTATCATCTTAGATTTCATTTTAGGAATTGTATATCTACATCACGCGGTGAACCTGAAAGGAAAATTTCTTAAGAAAGATCAACTGTAAAATAAATTCAATAAACGTAAAAACGCTTTGGAACGTAATGCACAACATCTAGAAGTCTAGGCTAGAGACGTATTCCGGCATCATAAAGCCTGGTAATTGTCGCTTTCATTGTTGGTTGGGTGATTCCTCCTCTTTGAGACGAAAAGTGCCAGTACTGACTTGTGCTCCCACGTACCGTCGAGTATATATTGGGAGACCACAATAGGCTATATCCTTTATCCATAAGAAGCCGTGTTTGCTGCCCTATCGATCGCAATGCACTGAACACAGCATTCGGGAAGATTGACTACCGTACCGTAAAAGGTATTATGCAGTTTTGTGATTGGTTTGGTAATCCCTCTATCTAGATTTCCAGAGTAGTCTCTTTCGTTCCTTTTCAGACTCCTTAAAGGAAAAGGTCCATATGAGCACTTGTCACTTCAGGCTCATTAAAAATCGAAGGCGACTAGAGTCATCTTTTGTTTTTTCTCGACTCTCAAAAATTGAAAAAACAAGTTGTGTCAAAGCGTCTAAAATTTATTTTAATCGGAATAATATCACCATTCCCACGTTGGTCTTAGGTCGAGGAAAATGGAGTCCACCAACCAAGGATTTCCCCTTGGAGGAAATCCTAGTCCTTTCTCCTCTTGGGGAGATGTTGGTGCACCTCATATGGCCACATTGTCACTTCCAGGATTGACGATTGGCTTGCCAATATGGCTCTTCTCGACCTTCGTCGTTCAGAACACCGTGATTCCTGAGTAATCAAGTCGGCAATTGGATGATACTAAAATTACTCCCCAACCTTCTACTTCATCCGATTCTCCCTCTCCTTCTTCTTCTTCACTTGATAAAGCTGGTAAGGCCAAAAATCAAGTAACTAAGAAGGAGAAGAAGGGGAAGGAGAAGAAAGAGAAGAAGAAGAAGGAGACAAAGGCAAAAAGGGATAACGAGGCATCGTCTAGTGAAAATCCACACACTACACCATCCAAGCCTAAATCTCCATGTGTCATTTGCAAAGGAGACCACTATCATTGAGATTGTCCTTGCATCCCTCGGATCTTAAGGGACTGGCCTCCTCGTTTGCACAATCTGGTGTCATCAACCTCTGAAGATCATGTTGAAATTACACCATCAACTAGTGAAAATGAAGCATTTGGACAAAAAAGGAAATGTAAATTTCCTTGTAAATTGTGTGAAGGCGATCACGTCGTCCATTGTTGTCCCTTCCTAGACGAAGCTAAAAGAGTTTTGGATAACTGTCCAGCTTCACCACTACGGCTTCCTCCTGGATACAAGAAACTCTTTCCGAGTCCATCACTAGTTGAAAATCCGACCGACACGCTGCTGTGGTCGGTCGAAGCATCTGTCATTGAAGATAAACCCGCTGAACCCATATCAAACGAAAGTCAAAAGGTTGAGGCGGCAGTCGACCCGGTCTTGTCTTCGGAAGGTCCGTCTTCAGATGAAACAATCACTGAAGAGAATGAGAATGACACCGTTCAAATTCTTTTCGTAAGTACAGACTCCAATGAACATGGGGGCAGTCTACCCATTCCTTTACCGCAGGAAGGAAGTTCGTCAGAGTCATATCCGACTGTCTACTCGGTCCCACCTCCAAGCAACCCAGTTGTTTCCTTCGATTGGAATCTACTGGGCAAATCCCAGGTACCAGCTAATGTACCATTTCGAATCATTGTACAAGCTTACAAAATGATCATGGTCGGTACCATCATAGATGAAGGGGCTTCTGTGAGTATCCTTTCCTCAAATGCTTGGGAAGCGCTTGGCTTCTGCTTGAGATGAGAAATATGACAGGCTTCGACAAAGGAACCAGTCGACCGTTAGGGATCCTTCCTAATGTGCCCATAACGTTGAGAAGGAAAACCATTTACATGAATGTAATGGTAGTCCGAGGACCTCTAGATTATAATCTACTACTTGGATGCGACTATATTTATAGCATGGGAGCCATTGTCTCCTCACTCTTTAGAGTAATGTGTTTTTCGCATTAAGGCTGAGTGGTCAAGATCGTAGAACAGCTTTCGTTCCCCGGCTCACACATAGCTAATAGTCAAATTCCATCCCTAAATGGTCTTTTCACACAAGAAATGTCTCATCAATCTCCAGTCCATCCACCTGAAGAGCGTGAGTGATTCAGGAGGACATGACTGAAACCCAGGGGGCATGCACCCTGGTCTGTTTCGGCAGGAAAACCTTGGGTATAGGGTAGGTTTCCACGGAGGATATATGACTAGTCTGACACACCCATCCGGTTAGGAAAATGGGATTAGACCGGAATAAGATTCCCTCGTCAAAGTTATGTGAGTGGAGGCGACCACGCCACTCACCTTTGTCTATTTCGGTAGACATCACCAAGGAAGCATTTTGTCTGCAACGCAGATGGAGAGCTTTCATATGGTAACCTAGAAACTCTATTTCGCTATACCTGGGGGCATGCAAACCTTTTTGCATGCAAGCGAAGAGCGACCATTTATTTTCTTAGTTTGTAGTTTCTCAACCCTTTAAACTCGTAGGATTGGTCGTTCCTAGCTTTCATAATGAAAGGATCCGGAGCAAAGTTTCGAATGGTGCAAGCTCCCTAAAAATTGAACCTATCGATGAGACATCCTTATTATATGACTGGCACGAGCAGTTTTTATGCGAAGTTCAATCTCGTTAAAAATTAAACCTTAGCAATGAGCAAATGTTTCCTCCAGAGTTTAAGCTCATTAAAAAATGAACCAATTTCCGGTAAATAACCATTGTGAATGCATTATCATCAGCTTTTGAGCCCTGGTCGTGTTCTTATCATCACCTCCACTCTGTTTTAGCCGATCATTCACCTCCATTTGATTGTTTACCCCTTTTAAGGAACAACTGCGAAGAGTGATCCTGTTAGCCATCCTTTTGACATTGCCATGATTGGAAAATTCCAAACCTTACCTGGAATCAGTTGCTACCTGAAATTATCACTCGTTCCTCAAAAAACAAGTCTCCTTTAAGCTCTTTTCATCTGACTCGTAAAATATGAAAATAGTGCCGAGCGATTGGCCTCTCTAGCTCGTTAAAGCTACCAGAAGTGCTATCCCTCCTCTAGATTTTAATATTTTTGGACATGAGGGATTATTACACAAAAAGATCGAGCGCTTGTTTTGTTCGGATCGTTAAAATTACCGAAAATTCATCCCTTTCGTATTATTTTATACTTTTTCGGACTTAAGGGATTATATGACAAAAAAGGATTATTGGAGTTTCCTTTACATCCCTTTCAGACTCTCTAAAATTGAAAAGGACCGAGTTATCTTTGTCATTAAACTCGTTAAAACCGAATAGCGACAAACTTGTCCATACAGACAAGAATGAGTTTCACCATCGCTAGGCTCGTTAAAACATAGCGACGGGTTTGCCCGAAGGGAAAATTATAGAACAAGCATATGTTATCCTCCTCAAGCTTGAAAAAAATAAAGAGGTACTGGTTAGCAATGACTGGGGAAAAATTGGGAAGAAAACTTGAAGAAACTTTATTGGTAGCAAGTCGCTCTTGAACATGACACTTTCACTCCACATCCGAGTTGGGTTGGGTTGTTCCGTTCACTGGTCATATCACCATTGGTCCACCGCACCATCCATATTTGGGGTTAACGCTACCAATCCATGTCAGTGTCGCCGATATGTTCAAGAGAAGTCGCTCAGAGAATTCACCTGTGTCTCATCCACTGTAATACGTTCACGCTCCATTCTTTCATGACCGCCACCCTGAACCCTGTATCATCAGATCGTTTTCACCTCCAAAATCATTTACTCCATTCCGTGTCGTAGATGTGGGATTCATTAAGGCCCTCCTACGACGGGTCGCTTCTTGTCGACATCATCTCATTATCTAAGAAGTCGACTTAGGAACAACCCTTTCAGTACTTTGAAGCTTGGATGCCTCAATGGCAAGTTTCTCACTTCCGGCAACAAGTTTACATCAATGGCCTTCGACCGAAAGATTTTGTGTGATGTTCAATGCCAAGTCCCTTTTCACGCCACGCAAATTGTACTGTAGTACCTTGAGGGTCATCATCATTATCGGTGATTCCTCTCACGTCTGTTAACAACTTACATCATTGGCTGGTAATCAGGCGATGTCTTTCCATGTTCGACTCCAGAACATCTTTCACATGGATTGACTTGTACTCCGAGTGAAGATTGAATGAGTTTGAAGACCCCAGATCTAGTTTCATCCACTCGGGCTGCGATATATTCAGGAAAATAAAGACATCAAATGTACATTGTTGCTGCACAAATGATCATTTGAACCAAAGGATGATGACTCTATCAGGATCATCAGTCTGCCTCACAGACGGTTGTCTGTCTTATGTACATGAAAATGAATTTATAAAGCTGAGCATGGGAATGCCCGCCTCAGCTAGATCATGAAACATATTATGAACATAATGTATTGTATTGTATCTTATTACAGGTCGCCTTCCAACTTGAAAAAACTTCGGATCCTCATGATAAAGCATTTCACCCGACATCAAAATATTAACGACCTCATGCTTTAGGGGGAAACTGTTATAGACATTTTTGGGCACTGCAACCCCAATCAAACATGTCCATAAACCAAGGGCTCCTAAGTCCCTAAAAGTGTTGTTACATACCCTAAAAGAACAAGGTTAGCTGATTACATCATCTCCCAGAAGTTCTCCACAAGAATTTGCTCAGAACTGGTCAAAACTGGATCATACAGACTGCCCAGTGCAGAGGGTGCGATGCATCTCACCTGCCCAGTGAAAAGGGTGCGATGCATACTAAAAAGCCCTTCTGTAGGGTGCGATGGGTGCGAGTGGACAAATGGCAGAGACAGTGTGCGAGGTGGATGATCATAGAATCTTCCAGAAAATTCTCCTATGACACTTGCCTCTCTGAATTCACCCAGGGATGAGTAGGAGATCATCAACCTCCAAGTGGAATCAAGAACTATCAGAGAGAGGACACTAATCAAAATCCCAGAAGCTAACTCACCCCCCTGCAATCATCTATATATGGATCCCTCATCCCAGAGATCCAGAGGCTGGAATTTTGTATCTTGTAAGGAAGTGCTGTTGGTTTCTTGGTGGAATATCATAGTGTTGGGTGATCTAAGCTTTTCATGAGGTGAAAGAAGGGCTTTCATGCCGGAGGATGACGCTGGGTCAGAACAATTGGTTGTAATCCTCTTTCCTATTCTTGATATTAATAAAGCTATTCAAGTTTTCCGCCACATTCTTATATGTTTGATGATATATGCATTTGTGTGGTCAATATACATCTGGTCCTATATTGTTTATGATTGTAGATCTCTGTTATTCGATAGTATTATGCTGCTTTGATTCCACAGGTGCTCTTTGAAGCTGGGTAGACGAAGGAGAAGCGGCAGGGATCTGTCAGAAGGGAGAGGAACCGAGCAAGGAACCAAGTGCAAGACTAAGGTTGGTGTCCTTCATTCCCCTCTCATCTACTTCTCATAAAGGGAAACGAAAGTACTTTTAGTTTGTTTGTTTCTAAGATAGCTACCAGTCTTAGTGGGACTAGCAGCTCCGAGTGGACACTAGATTTCCTGATAACACACATCTACCCAAGTAACCATGCCAACCAGGTAAACATGTGATGAGATACTACTATGATTGGATTCAACCTCCTATGTTACCTTAAGGAAGTGGAATCAATGGAACTCATCAACCATCCTATCCACATCAGCAACAAAACCCTCAGGAGACATGTTAGACACTTAGATATCCTATCCTTGGGTCCCACTGATGTTTTGGACATCTTAGGTCTCAGTCGATCCCATGCTATAGGCAAGAGAGAGTCCAGAAACCCAAAGTTGCTCTCACAGGCTTGCCTGCCAGCAACCAAAGACTAAATTTGTCAGTGCTATGCCAGTGACTCCTGGATTTGAGCCACTTTTTTAGGCCCAAATCCTAGGGCACTGCCCAAAATGGAATGATAACTCAGGAACAGTTAAAGAACAGGGAAGAAATGATGCAAAAGAAATAAGTTGAACAAGACCTTAATCAAACCCCTACTAGCCATGCCAGGCATTTTTTCAAACATATCATCAACATGTAACTTACGGGTGAAAACAACAAAATTAAGTGTAGGGATCTCATACTTATATGAGAATCGCTATGAACCATTTTTCCCTCGTGTCATTTGCTGCATTATCATCTATTAGGACATAGATACATTATCCATTCATTTACAAGTAAAAACATGTAGAGAGCCATACATAGTCGCTATCATAAAACATTCATATAACCAACATAATAGGGACAGAAATATCATAAGCATATCAAACATGAAATCCACATATACATCAGTAAATTTACACATGAAAATCAAGGGAATGATTTTTTCAGTAATGAATGAAATAAACCAACCGGAGATGGGACTACCATGTTCCACCCAACCATAGAATGATTGAGCCAAATCTCTCTTCAGCCATTCACACCGTTGCCATATTCCAAGCATGACCGTGGGACTCAAACCAAAAGAACCAACCAGGGCATACCGAGACTAAACCACCTCACCCTCATCAATAGAAACCAGGATTTACCGTAATCCATCCCAGATCACTAGGCCAACATAATGAACACATCATAATAGGTTTTACCATGATCTCCACCCGATCACTAGGCCAAATAAGCATGGATGCCACCAGATTTCTCCACCTACAACGTGAGGAATTTTCCTATCTCCTAGTCTCTCAAGATTTACGCAATCCAAACCCGGATCACTAGGCCCTAAACTGAGACCCACTCTCCAGGATTTACCGCATATCCCAAACCTAGGATTACTAGGACCAACAAAGAGAAAACTACCTCTTGGATTTACCATATATCTTGCCATTCATAGACAAGGATTCCTAGGCCCACCGAGGAAACACAATCCTGGCTTTACCACAACCCACAGTTTGGTTCAGGGGTCACTAGGCCAGTGGATTTACCGTGATCCACAGTTTGGTTCAGGGACCATTAGGCCATGTGTTCTATTATTCAGAGATCCACCCCACTTAGCTTCAAATCCATTCTACAATCCAACTCAACTAAAAAATGAGAACCCCATCACACCATGGCTATCCGAAAATGGAAAGGCTAGGTTGAAAACACTTTTACACCTGGAAAAACCCATGCCATGATAGAAATAACCACATGCAATATCATGCATGCCAAGTCTAGCAAGGAAAATACACATGCAAATCGATACCTGTAAAGAATCCTGTTGTAGCTCCTTGATCCTACCTTTCCCTACTTGATATTTGCTTCCTCTTGCCTTCTTTGCCTTTCTTGATCCAATGCCAAAATTTCTCTAAGAAATATCTAAGTGTCCAAGAGTGAGAGAGAGAGAGAGAATAATGAGAGAGCTCCAAAACTCAATTGAAACAAGGTTACCAAATGATTCTCAGAAGCCTTTTTATGAATGAGGCCTTTATTTTCTTCATTTTCCATTATTTTCCTTCAATTTCCTCCTCACATGCAAGCTGTAACCTTTCACCTCCCTTTTCGCCTAATTTCCATTATTTTCATAAATAAATGTGCAAAAATGCCATTTTTCCTTTCCAAATCCTTAGCCATTGCCTTTGCCAATTTCCGTAGCCATAAAAAACCAAATGAACACCCCCTAGGATGTCTTGCCCAAAATTTAGCTTGGAATAAGTGTCCCATCAACAGTGGTTATTAGTTTTTCCTTTATTAACTTCTATTACATGGAATATTCAGCAGGGCTGTTACAAAACCCTCCCCTTGGGGAACACTATCCTCAGTGTTAGTCCACACCAAGACCTCAACCAAAACCACTGAAAAGCAAACATACTATCCATTGAGCTTTATAACATAGCTCGATGCATTATTTACAATGATCACCCTGCTGAAAACCAAACCAACATGATAACAACATAATAACATGACATCATAATGACATGACACCCATACCGCTTTTTGGATCTTTATAACTTAGCTCATGGTGGTATTTACATCCATATACATATGTACATATATCAACATCACCAAAACATATATCAACGCCTATACCCAAAACAACATACCGAAACTGCTTTTCCTCAACTAGTAAACAAGGAAGGTTACAAAGCTCACATCTAATCCGCCATCTCCCATGTATCTTCTTCGGGCCCAAAGTACTTCCGCTACACTTTAACTTGTTCAATTGCTCGGTTCCACAACATGGACACCTTTTTATACAATATACACTGAGGCTCCGACAATAATTCTCCATCTAGTTCCACCTCCAATATAGACTAGTCAATCACATGATCAACATCTTTAATATACTTCTTAAGTAATGACACATGGAAAAAATCATAGAATTTGACTGTCAGAGGTAGTGCAAGTCGATAGGCTACAGGCCCAATCCTCTCAATGATACTGAAGGGTCCACAAAACCATGGTGTCGTCTTGGCATAAGATCCAATCCATAATGAGATCTTCTTTGGTTTGATGTGAAAGTACACTTGTTCCCCAACTTGGAACTCCTTGAACAACCTGTTCTGATCTGCATAGATTTTCTACCTATCATGTGTTGCCTTTAGATTCTTCTTTATAACATGCATTTCCTGTTCCATGTCTACCAACATCTCTGGTCCAATCAACACCCTATTAACCAGATCACTCCAATTGATAGGAGCGTTACAACTACGCCCATACAATGCATCAAATGAAATCATCCTCAATGACTCCTGATAACCGTTGTTGTATGCGATCTCTACCAAAGGGAGATACTCTTCGCACTTCCACTGTTGATACATCACATACATCCTCAACATGTCCTCCAATATCCTGTTGACCCTCTCTTTCTTTCCATCTGTCTGTGGATAATAAGTTGTGCTGAAGGCCAACTCTATGCCTAAATCTACAAATAACTCCTTCCAAAACTTCTAAGTGAAATTCACATCCCTATCTCACACAATCTTCTTTGGGACACCATGCAGTCTAACCACATCTCTATTGAATACATGTGCCTCATGACTAGATGAGAATGTAGACTTCACTAGAATGAAATGTGCAACATTTGTCAACCTATCCACAATAAACATGATGGAATCATGCTATCTAATTGTCTTCGGCAAACCTATGATGAAATCCATGGAAATAACCTTCCGTTTCCATTCTGGAATCACGATTTGCTATAAAAGTCCACCTGTATGTTTACACTCTGCTTTCACTCGCTGACAATTGAAACACCTTGCCACAAACTCTACTACATCCCTCTTCAAATTCGGCCAATAGTAAAATCTCTTCACTGTTGTCAGTGTCTTCTGATAACCTGGGTGACCCGAATAAGGTTTCGCATGAAACTCTCTCAATATCACCTTCTTGAGCTCGCTGCCATCTGACACATATATCCTGTCTCTGAATATAGCCAATCCATCCGTTGTAAGACAATAATCCATACCTTGTGCACCTGCACCTGTACCTATACTACCACATGTACCTATACCAACTTTACTTGTACCACATGTACCTTTACTACCACCTGTACCTGTACCATTATCCTACTGCAACCTCTGCACAATCTCCATATACTTGACATCTTGCTGACCCGCCTACAAGATCCTATCCTATAGATCTATCCCATAGGAGCTCATAACTGCCAAGTGATTTACCTGTACCCACATGTTGAGAGCATCTCACACCCTGTTCTCTTTACCTTTGATGTATTTGATCTTGAAATCAAACTCAATGATTGTGGCCAACCATCTAGCTTTCTTGGCGTTCATATTCAGCCGATCAAACAAATGTCTCAACCCAATGTGATCACTCATAAGTACAAACCTCCTACCTAGAAGATAATGCCTCCACAACTTCAATGCATGTATGATCGCTCCTAACTCCAAATCATGTGTCGGGTAGTTCTCCTCGTGCTCGTTTAGTTTCCGAGACTCATAGCATACCACCTGTCCATCTTGCATAAGGACTCCACCAAGTCCTCTCTTACAAGCACCTGTGCATACTACAAACTATTTGTGTGGATCTGCAATCTGTAGCACTGGTGCATGTGTCAACAACTTCTTAAGCTACTCAAATCTAGCCTCACACTCCTCTGTCCATTCGAACTTCTTACCTTTCCTTTGCAATGATGTAATATGATAAGCAATCTATGAGAAGTTCCTGATGAACCTCTGATAATAGCCTGCCAGACCTATGAAAGATATCACCTCATCCACACTCTTAGGAGATATCCACTACATGATGGCTCTTATATTCTCTAGATATACTGCAATGCCCTCCTTGGAGACCACATGTCCTAATTAATGTACCTCAGTTTGAAAGAAACTACACTTGCTGAACTTAGCATACAACTGATGCTCTCTCAACAACCTCAACACTGCTACTAAATGCTTGGCATGCTCTTCCTCATTTTTAGAATATACCAGTATATCATCAATGAACACAATAACAAACTTATCCAAATACAGACACAAAACACTATTCAACCAACACATAAATGTAGCTGGAGCATTAGTTAAGCCAAATGGAACTACAACAAACTCATAATGCCCATACTTGGTCCTGAATGCAGTCTTGTAAATGTCCTCCTCTTTGATGTGTACCTAATGGTATCCCGATCTCAAGTCGATCTAGGAAAACACCACTGCTCCCTTCAGCTAATCAAACAAGTCATCAATCCTCGGCAATGGGTACCTGTTCTTGATGGTCACTTTGTTCAACTTTCTATTGTTAATGCATAATATGGGAGTACCATCTTTCTTCTTCACAAATAAGACTGATGCACCACATGGTGATACACTTGGCCTAATGTCTCCCTTGTCCAAAATTTCCTTCAATTGCAACTTCAACTCAACCAACTCAAGTGTGCTCATATTGTAAGGTGCTTTAGATGTTGGAGTTGCCCCTGGCACTAACTCATTAGAAAATTCTACCTCCCTATGAGGTGAAAAATCTGTAATGTCCTCAGGAAATAAATCCTGAAACTGCTACAAAACTGGGTACCTTCTCAACACATCTGAGTCCTCAACCTCCTTGCCCTTATCACTAGAAATGTGCACTGCAAATAACATACATCCTTTCCTATGGCTATGCTTTGCTTGCATAGCTGTAACCATCCTAACTGATGTGGATTTCTTCTTACCCTGCAAGACTCTTGGTTCTCCATTGTCATTAACACACTCAATAGCTTTATCATGACAGTCTACCTTGGTTCTATGAATATACAACCAATCCATTCCCAACAACATACAATATGATCCCAACAATAATACATTCAAATGTGCTACGGCAGGAATACCATTTAAATCAAATGCACAAGATCTTACCCAATGATGAACTCGCTTCTTTGTACTTGTAGCCAACTGCACTAACTGAGACTCTGCATGCAACTCTTTACTCAAACCACACTTATCCACCAAGTCAGGACCATCATAGCTATAATTAGATCTAGGGTCAATCAAAATAGAAATAACTTGATCACAAAGCTTACCGTCCATCTCAATGACAGGTGCCTGGTGTTCTGCTTGCCTGTTTTCCACGGCTGCATAGATACGAGGAATGCTTTGACGAACATCCCCAACATTCCGTGCCTCCTGTGCACTGTATATCTGAGGCCTACCACCCTGATTCTGTGGAAAATCTCTCTTAAGGTGTTCCTTGCCACATGTCCAACACTCCAACCAACCAGTACCAACACCTCTATGCTGCTGCTGTGACTCATGTCCTTGTCTAGTTGCATTAAACCTCTTTTGCGGTGCCACATTTTCTTTCTCATTTACATGTTGAGGCCTTGTCCTCTTAGGCTACCATTTACCTTTACCTTTGTCTTTTCCCTTCCATCCTTGCTGAGATTCATTCTTACGCTTTGATTCTTCATAGAAATGATTCAATTTCCAAATAACTTCCTCAGTGACCGAGGCTCATCATACTCAATTCGATCTCTAAATGCTAATGGAAAACCATTGACAAATCATTAAACTTTAACATTTTCATCAGTAAGATATGGTACATACCTCAATAGCCCTAGAAACTTGGTCGTGTACTCTTCGTCTGTCATTGATCCCATCTTTAGCTCATATAATTATTTGGACTTACTGTCGTAGTACCTCTCTGACAAGTACTTCTTCTTGAAAATCCTCTTGAAGTCCCGCCAACTCATGTCTTCTGCCCTGATGTCTCTGACCTGCTTAACATCTTCCCACGAGATGTCTTCTTTACCTTTCAAGCTAAAGATAGCTATTCTGACCTTCATGCTATCTATGTACTCATGCAACTCAAATAATTTGTTCTTCCCAAGTATCCAAGCCTCTGCATCTTCCGGCTTCTTCACATCTCCATCAAAAGTAGGTGGCTTCACTTTCTTAAACTCATTTGGAAAGTGTCCCCTATCATTCTTCCTGTAAGGATTATAATGATGACGATCATGATGTCTATCAGAACCAGAACTAGAATAGTACCTATACTCATTTCCCCTCCTATCCGGAGTGTCCAACAAACTGCCATCTCTCATTGTATTAGATCTATCCGATATATGTCTACTGGGAGACCTACTTCCATATGCCCCATTATTTATATCCTCCTGTCCATGGCTGATTCGAAGTGACCCTTGTCGCTGCAAGTCTAACAAACTCTGAAGAAGTATTGCATTAATATTTGCTTGCTTCTCTTGTGCCTGTATGATCCGATCATTATCTAGCTTACAACTCCTTATCTCTTCCTTCAAGCTCCTCAATGCATCTTCCAAATCATAGGTGTGCCCCACACCATGTTTCTCATTTGATGCATAGGGAGATTCTATATAGTCTACCACCTTGATAGCCATTTGGTCTCTTTCTTGCAATGCATAATATGTCAGATACACCAAATCACAATAAATCAATGTACCTTAGTATAATCTGGGGAGGATACCTTCTCTGCAAGATCAACAAATCAACGTGATACATGTATAACATAATCATAATAACATGTAGACATATAACAAGTAAGTGCACTAACACATAAACATCATTATAGCTAGGGTCCACTCATCAATGCAAGGCCATATCAACAATGCATGCTATGACCTCATGCATGAAAAAAACCATTACTCCATTGTACACATTGCCACATGCAACCATCAAAATGCATAAGCAATGTCAAATCAGCTACACACACATAAATGCATGTAGTTGAGCATAAGCGATTAATTCTTGTAATCAAACTACAAGACTGATACATGTAATCAAACCTACAAGAATGTAGCCTAACGTACAAGGATGTAAGTAGGCGACATAAAATCAACATGTAAGTGACATATAACAATGTGCAACCAGTCATATACTCATGACGATGAATTCCACAAAATCAACATCAAATTCTCCATGACAAACTTAGTTCAAACATAATTAATCATCAAGAAAATGTTGTTGGAAATACTGAGAGTGGGGGTGAATCAATATTCCTTAGCAATTAGCACTTTTAAATATTTCAGAGCATTAGTTAATCTTCAATTGTTATTAATGTTTATGCAGTAATAACAGTAAATAAAAGAACACATTAGGCACAAGAATTTTAGGTGGAAAACCCCTTCCAGGTCAAAAACCACCAAACGCTTTTCTAATAAATTCTTTAATCTTCAACCCCAACTAAAATGAAAGCAATAAATTCCTAGAATTCTTGAAAAGTACTCTTCTCCAGCTCCCACTGGAAGGATGCCCCAACACCTTGGTTTCTTCAGTAATCAACTGAATGGATGCCCCAAAACCCTAGCGATCCACAACTCGCCTTATCACCACCCTACCACCCTGAAGTGTTCACAGGCCCCAACCTATACGCGACTTCATACACCTGCCTAGCACCTCCATACTGCCCTATAATGAATGAAATAAGACAAGATTGTGGATTCCCAAACCAAGGAAAACAATCCACGATATAATAAGATGTACAATAATTTTCGTGTACTTGACCAAATACCCAATCACTCTATGATCTGCAACCCAACCATGACATCATCCTAACAATGAATCCTATACCTCCAAACATTGCCTCTTTGACTCTAGCCATAATGACTCTTTCACAAATGAATCTTTTACAATCTTTACAATGATGACTATTTTACAACTTTACAATGACGACTCTTTTACAAATGACTCTTTTACAATGATGACTCTTTTATAAATAACTCTTTTACAACTTTACAATGATGACTCTTGGCCTTAACAATACTTCACAATATATGCATGGATGTCATGTCTTCAAGGATGTCCCGCTGTAATGCTTCCTTTGATTTGATACTTGTGCTCATGAATTCTTGATTGATGTTGTACTTGAATCTTCTTTTACCTGCATGCAAAATTTGCCTATCGAAACCAATCCCAAAAGAAAACAAAATACCCTTCAACTTACCTCTTCCTGCAAAACATATGTAAGTGCATAATAATGAATAAATACAAATTAAAATTACAATGCGTACCTGAAGTGTGCTTGTCACTTTTGTTGGTTACTTGTTGCAACAGTAGACAAAGACTCCCACTCTTGATATAGGCTTGGACTCTATGCAAGACTATATCCAAAACTAACCTAAAGATATATATAATAAAAAATGATGACAAACCCTAGACTTGTGATGGACCAAGTTCTAAGTAAAACAACAAAGACCATTCTATAAACTATGACAAGACAAGTAACATGAAATTACAACATCATATAGATTTATCAGACTTGGTGTAGCATCAAGAATATGTAGCATCAAATGTGTAGTATCAAGAATAGGACATTCGAAAAACTAACTGTGACATATATAGACATAGAGATATAACCGAGACATTGTATATACTTACGTTGTCTTGCAAAAACATATGTCAGAGATGATACTCAAAATTAAAAAGTAAACACTAATCATACATACCTTTTGTAGGAGACTTACCCTTGACTGTTGATGTGTGGTCCTTACTGCAGTGATCCTTGAATGCATACGTTTTCTTGCCTTCTAGGAGCTTGATATTGAATTTGTTGTATCTATGTAATTTCAGATTTCTAGGGTATGAAATTTCGTCGTTTGGTATCCCTCTGAGTCCTTTTTCTAGCCCCACAGGTCTGATTAATATTGGATTTTTCAATAAAGTGTTATGCCCAATCTCCCATGATCACCTGATTATAGAATGCTTTAGTAGAGAGAACTTGTACAAAGTGCCACGTGTCACTATTGTGACCTTCGACCCTGAAAATGATACCCAAAAAACTACAGTCCATCCTCTTTCTATCACTATTTACTAAATATGAATCCAATTCTCAGCAAGAAAGTTATGGCGATTTTCCCAACGTCACTGGTTTGACATGGAATTCAGGAGCCTACAAAAATGCTAAATTCCTTAGATCATATCTTTGAAAATATAGCGAAAAAAGATCTGAAATTTGGGTAAGAGGTTAATCAAGATTTCGGTTCAAATAGGTTTTAATTTATGATTCTGAAGCTTCGCAGAAAATAAGTTATAGCAAAAATTCCATGATGCCCTGTTTGAAACCACAAAATCCCTACTAGAGGAGGATATGAGGGTCACTATTTATATGAATGTCTTGAGTTGAGAGGGTCCTCAACAAGTAAACATTGGAGGGATTTTAAGAGATTTTATTATTATTATTAATTATTGACTATTAAATGACCACAAGCAATTATGAGTGCCATGCCACAACCCCATAGAGTTTTAGCCCACTAACTGGGGTTACTAACTTCAAACACGAATATCTCTCAAACCGTGAAGAATTACGTGGCGTGCCATATATCAACGGAAACATATCGACGAGTAGAATCCATATAGAAGATACTTGACTCAGAATAGAGTAAGTTGTCAAGTCAAAATACCCATGAAAGATTGGGGTAGCCCCTGGTGCTGCTTGGGTTGACATCAATGACAACCATTGATCAACAATCTCCCCCTTTGGCATTGATGGCAACATAAGTACTCCCCCCTGCGATCATAGAACCTCTTCCTACTGCCTTCTCTCCCCCTTTTCATCAATGGAAAAGGGTAACTTCCCCTGATAAACTGTTATCCTGCAGACCTGTACACATCTCCTCTCCCCCTTTCTACGTAGTTAGATAAGAGAAAGGTTCTAATGAGAGCTTGTGAAAATCCAAATATTTTGGCTAAGATACTCAAATTATTCATGAGGTAATGGTTTCGTAAATATGTCAGCAATTTGTTCCTTTGTGCTAACATATTCAAGCTTGATATTCTTTTCGGCAACCTACTCTCTAACGAAATGATATTTGATTGGAATATGCTTTGTTTTGGAATGCATCACAGGATTTTTGGAGATATGGATGGAATTGGTGTTATTGCAGAAGATGGGAATAGGCTTATCAAACTTAACTTGAATATCTTGCAAGGTTTGCTTCATCCAGAGAACTTGAGTACAACAAGCTGCTACTGAGATTTATTCTACTTTCGCTTTGGATAACGAGATTGAATACTGCTTTTTACTTAACCATGAGACAAGGCAACCACCTAGGTAGAACACTGCTCCACTGGTAGTCTTACGATCATCAACAATTCCTGCACAATCTACATCTATATAATATTGGATGATCAAATCATTTCCTTTGGGATACGAGAGACCATATTCTGTTGTGCCCTTAAGATATCGAAGAATTCCTTTGATGACAATGATATGAGATTTGTTTGGTGCTACTTGGAATCGTGCTACTTGTCCAACTACCTGCATCACATTTGGCTGGGAGGGTGTCACATATAGGAGACTACCAATCATGGATCTATACAACCTTTGGTATACATCCTTTGATGAGCCTTCTAAGCTTAACTTGCAACCTGTTACCATGGGGTAAGGACTGGCTTGCAATATTCCATCTGGATTTTCTTGAGCATTTCCTTGATGTACTTGATTTGATATATGAATATTCCTTTATCCTGTTGAGGTATCTCGATAATCGTTAGATTGTCTTGATCCACTTTCACATAGAGATTGCTTTTCAATTCTTCCTTTCTTGAATCTGTAATACTTCAACTATTCTTCTCCCCTTGAACATGTAATGAAACTGCCATCTTGTTCAAACTACCTGTATGTTAATCGTAGGCTTGTGTCATATACTGTTGCATAGACTCCTCATATTCAAATTTCTAGGAGTCGATAAGATGAATTGTTCAGAATAGTGTGTCATTTAATGGACCATCTTGACTCGAGTCATTAACCGAAGCAACTGCTGATTCCTCACAATTCGTTACAAATCGTGAAAGCATAGATGTTGGGATGTTGTTGCCTTCTTTATTTTCTTGCTCATCTTGTACTTGTTCATCCTATACCTATTTTCCTTTCCAAACCTTCTTATTCTTATTGTAAATCTTTTCATTCATGGTTGATTCCATCTTGTACCTGCAGTTACAAGCTATGTATCCATAGTTATGACATTTGTAACGTTTGATGTTATTCATAGAAGATTTCGTTTGGTGTCTATCTCGTGATCCTGCAAATTTGCATCTAAGGTTTTTCCGATAATAGTTGTACATGTCTGGAACTTCACAATCCCTAACCATATGTCCAAAATTCTTACATTTGTAACATTCGACATCATCTCTCAAATGATCAAATTTGTTGATATTATGTTGAGTTCTGGAATATCCATTTTTGAAGGATCTCCTAGAATTATATTCATTCCAAACGTATATGCGACATTCTACAGCTCTATGTCCAAACCTTCCACATGAATAAGAATGACCATAAAATATAGGTTGATACATGGGAGGAAATCTTCTTTGAGGAACCGTCTTCCATGGTTCTTCCTACGAGTCTTGATCTAGCTAGGGGATCTACCATTTTTGCATATCCATTTTCTTTAGTTGTCATAGAAGGACTTGACTCCTTTTCGGATTTTTCTTTGTAACCAAGACCATTCTTGTCACTGTATGATCGTTGGTTGCTGATGAGTTCATCCAAATCCTTTGAACTGTTGGCGTAGTCTTGAAGAGTTTTTCCACTTTTTACTTCCTTTCACAGAGAAACTATTTCAACTTCCAATGCTTCTCTCTCCTTGTTGCTTTCCTTTACTTCTTTTTTAAGTGATTCTTCAATTCATTTGTATTCTTCAAAATTGATTTTAAGATTGAGGACTTGTTCCATTTTTTTCTTGAATTCATCTTCAAGAGTGTTAACATGCTTCTTTTTGGCCTTGAGCTCTTTGATAACCCAGATTACTTCATTTTAAAATTCGACTTCAGTGATTTCTTCTTCTTCGTCAGGTGCCTCTTGTTTATTGTGCTTGGCCATAAATAATACTCTTCCGTTGAATTCTTCTTCGTTA
The DNA here is from genome assembly GCA_031772625.1 of Pinus tabuliformis. Lineage (NCBI taxonomy): Eukaryota > Viridiplantae > Streptophyta > Pinopsida > Pinales > Pinaceae > Pinus > Pinus tabuliformis. Next base: position 1,059,253,308 of record CM062816.1, on the reverse strand, counting down.
TCATTGTATTCTTCGGATGAGGAACTATCTTCTTTGGAGAAGAAACTTTTCTTAAACCATTTCTTCTTGCCTTGCTTGTTGAACTTCTTAGGACTTTTATTCCATTTTGTAACACCCTCATTTTTGTGAGGACATTTGGCTACAAAATGCCCAACCTCACCACAATTAAAGCATATTAATGGAAGTTTACCTTTGAATTTTCCCGTACCTGTTCTCATTTTCCACGTGAAGTAGGCAAATTCTTTATCTGAGAATTATTCTTCATCTTCTTCCTTTTCCTCATACTTACAATTGCAAGTTTTTTCTTTCAAAATTTGCTTCTCCTTACTATTCTTCTTGGATTCGGAAAATTCTATTTCTAAGTGAGATGTGCCATCCTCTTCTTCAATCCTCATTTCATATGCCGTAAGAATTCCATGCAATTCATCTATTCTGAGATTGGTCAGATGCGATCTATCTTCCAAGACATATACCTTATGGTTAAATATTTCTGGCAAGGTCTTTCAGACAACAATTTTCGTTTCAACAGGTTCTCCCAAAACTTCCAATGTATTTTTTGTTTCATCAACATGCTCAAAGTATGCAACAATATCTTCATTAGGGGAATTTTTAGGTCTAAAATGGGCCTCCTAAGAAAAATGTACAACCGAAATAAACTTTATAAGAACCAATAGGATTCAAGATCATGACGTCAACCATGGGGGATGATTCACATTTTTGGATTGAAAAAGTAAAAAGATTAAAAAATAATAAAATAATAAAATAATAAAACTACTTTTTCAACTCGTATTTTCAACTTATCTCCCGAAAGTTTTACTCAAATTTTGAGCACGAGTACTTGTTGTATGCAAAATTTAATTCATCATCCAAGGAGTACCCATGTTGCATACTTTCGATGGACCCTGTTACATGAAAGTATGCAACATGGGTACTCATTGGATTAGGAATCAATTTTTTCATCCAATGAGTGTTTATGCTCAAAATTTCAGTAAACCCATAAGGAGATAAGTTGAAAAGATGAGTTTAAACATAGTTTTTTCTTTTTTCCCTCTAAAATTTGATGATGTAATCTAATCGTATTTTATTATTTCCACTATTATTTTATAATTTCCTTAGGAGGCCCATTTTAGACCTCAAAATTACCCTAATGCATCTTCCCTCATTTTGAGTTGCTCAAATTTTGCTCTGAAAACTTGAAGCTTTTCTTGTTTCACCTTTGAGTCATCTGCATATATATTTTCAAGCTTGCCACATACCTCTTTAGCAGTTTTGCAACTCAATACCTTAAGATAAACAGATTTGATAAGCCCACAGATAATAATATCTTTAGCCTTTGCATCATATACCATATTTTTCTTACCTTGTTCATCCTGGGTCGGTGTGAAGCCTTTGTCAACAATTTCCCATACTTCGTATCCTTGCACCAACAAATGAACCTGCATTCTTCCACTCCAAAGTGCATAGATATTTCCTTTGAAAAAGGAACTCTATTCTTAGTATAATCCATGATCTCCTTCCAGTTGTTAGAATGATATTGAAGGAACCAAGATCTGATACCAATTGTTGGAAATATTGGGGGGGTGAATCAACATTCCTTAGCAATTAGTGCTTTTAAATCTTTTCAGAGCATTAGTTAATGTTTATGCAATAATAATAGTAAATAAAAGAACATAGCAGGCACAATAATATTAGGTGGAAAATGCCCTCTGAGTCAAAAACCACCGAACGTTTTTCTAATAAATTCTTTAATCTTCAGCCCCAACTGAAATTAAAGCAACAACTTCCTAGAATTCTAGAAAATCATTCTTCTCCAGCTCCCACTAGAAGGACACCCCAATGCCCTAGTTTCATCAGTAATCAACTGAATGGATGCCCCAACACGCTAGCAAGCCACAACTTTCCTTAGCACAAACCTACCACCCTGAGTGTTCACATGCCCCAACTTGTAGGCGACTTCATACACCTGCCTAGCTCCTCCCCGCCACCCTATAATGACTGAAATAAGACAAGACTGTGGATTCCCAAACTAGGGACAACAATCCACGATACAATAAGATGTACAATAATTTTTGTGTACTTGACCAAATACCCAATCACTCTATGATTTGCAACCCAACCATGACATCATCCCAATAGTGAATCCTACATCTCCCAACACTGCCTCTTCGACTCTAGGCAGAATTACTTTCACAAATGACTCTTTTACAATATTTAAAATGATGACTCTTCTAAAACTTCACAATGACAACTATTTTACAATGACGACTCTTTTATAAATGACTCTTTTACAACTTTACAATGATGACTCTTGGCCTTAACAATACTTCACGATATATGCATGGATGCCATGTCTTAAAGGATGTCCCGCCGCAATGATTCCTTTTATTTGATACTTGTGCTCTTGAATTCTTGCTCGATGCTGTACTTGAATCTTCTTCTACATGCATGCAAAATTTTCCTATCGAAACCAATCCCAAAACAAAACAAAATACCCTTCAACTTACCTCTGCTTGCAAAACATATATAAGTGCATAATAATGAATAAATAAAAATTAAAATTACAATGCGTACCTGAAGTGTGCTTGTCACTTTTGTTGTTGACTTGTTGCAACTGTAGGCAAAGACTCCCACTCTTGATATAGGCTTGGAATCTATGCAAGACTATATCCAAAACTAACCTAAAGATATATACAATAAAAACTAATGACAAACCCTAGACTTGTGATAGACCAAGTTCTAAGTAAAACAACAAAGACCATTCTATAAACTATGACAAGACAAATAACATGGAATTAAAACATCATATAGATTTAGCATGCTTGGTGTAGCATCAAGAATATGTAGCATCAAATGTGTAGTATCAAGAATAGGACATCCGAAAAACTAACTGTGACATATAAAGACATAGAGATATAATCGAGACATTATATATAGTTACGTTGTTCTGCAAAAAAATATGTCGGAGATGATACTCAAAATTCAATGTAAACACTAATCATACATACCTTGCTGTAGGAGACTTACCCTTGACTGTTGACGTGTGGTCCTTACTGCAGTGATCCTTGAATGCATGCTTTTTCTTGCCTTCTAGGAGCTCGATATTGAATATGTTGTATCTATGTATTTTGATCTCTAGGGTCTGAAATGTCATCTTGTAGTTTACCTATGATTCCTATTTCCACCTCGATAGGTCTGATCAAGATTGGATTCTTCAAAAAGAGTTATGCCCAATCTCCCATGATGACCTGATTATAGACTAGTTCAGTAGAGTAAACTTGTACAAAGTGCGACGTGTCATTATTGCGACCTTCAGCCCTGAAAATGATACCCAACACACTAAAGTCCGTCCTATTTCTGTAACTATTTACGAAATTTGAATCCAATGCTCAGAGAGAAAGTTATGATGATTTTCCCAACGTCACCTATTTGACATGGAATTTGGGAGCCTGCAAAAACCCTAACTTCCTCATATTAGATATACGACAATATAGTGTACCAAGATCTGAAATTCGGTCACGAGGTTAATCAAGATTTTGGATCAAATGGGTTTTAATTTCAGCATCTAAAGCTTCGTAGAAAACAAGTTATAGCAAAAATGCCACGATGACCTATTTGAAACCACAAAATCCCTACTAGAGGAGGATACAAGGGTCACTATTTATATGAATGTATTGAGTTGAGAGGGTACTAAACAAGTGAACGATGGAGGGGTTTTAGGAGGAAAAAATCATTATTAATTATTGACTATTCAATTACCACAACCAATTATGAGTGCCATGCCACAACCCCATAGGTTTTTATCCCACTAACTGGGGTTACTAACTTCAAACATGAATATCTCTTAAACCGTGAAGAATTACATGGCGTGCCATATATCAATGGAAACATATCAATGAGTAGAATCCATCTAGAAGATCCTTGACTCAGAATAGAGTAAGTTGTCAAGTCAAAATGACCATGGAAGATCTGGGTAGCCCTTGCTGCTGCTTGGGTTGACATCAATGAAAACCACTGATCAAAAAATGTAACAAGTACATGGAGTTCAAGTGTAAGAGACACACATACAATTGACATGCATGCATTATTAAAATACACCTCCCATCTAGTTCGAGGGATGAACCATTCTCTAATACCACTCTGTAACACCCTCCTCCCACATCTACCCAAGTAACAATGCCAACCGGGTAAACATGCGACCAGAGGATACTATAATTTGATTCAACCTCCTATGTGACCTTAAGGAAGTGGAATCGATGAAACACATCAAACAACCTATCCACATCAGCAACATAACCCTCAGGAGACATGTCAACCACTAAAACATCCTGTCCCTGGGTCCCACTGATGTTCAGGACATCTTAGGCCTGAGTCGCTCCCATGTTATAGGAAAGAGAACATCCAAAAACCCAAAATCGCTCTCACAGGCTTTCTTGCCAGCAACCAAAGACTAAATTTGTTAGTGCTATGCCAACGAATCCTAGATTTGAGCTACTTTTTCAAGCCTAGAGCCCAGGTCACTGCCCAGAATGGAATGATAACTCAGAAACAATAAAAGAACAGGGAAACAATGATGTAAAAGAAATAAGTTGAACAAGACCTTAATCAGACCCCTACTAGCCATGCCATGCATTTTGTCAAACATATCATCAACATGTAACCTAGAAGTGTAAACAACAAAATTAAGTGTAGGGATCTCATACTTATCTGAGAATCGCTATGAATCATTTTTCCCTCATGTCATTTGCTGAATTATCATTTATTAGGCCATAGATACATTATCCATTCATTTACATGTAAAAACATGTTGAGAGCCATACATAGCCGCTATCATAAAACATACATATAACCAACATAATATGGAAATAAATATCATAAGCATATCAAACATGAAATCCACATATACATCAATACATTTACAAATGAAAATCAAGGGAATGAATTTCTCATTAATGAATGCAATAAACCAACCGGAGATGGGACTACCTTGTTCCACTTGACCATAGAATGGTTGTACCGAATCTCTCTTCAGCCATTCACCCCTGTGCCATATTCCAAGCATGAATGTGGGACTCAAAACAAAAGAACCAACCGGGGCATACCGAGGCTAAACCGCCTCACCCTCATCAATAGAAACCAAGCTTTACCATAATCCATCCCGGATCACTAGGCCAACACAATGAACACATCATAACAGGATTTACCATGATCTCTACCCAGTCACTAGGCCAAATAAGCATGGATGCCATCGGATTTCCCCACCTACAACGTGAGGAATTTTCCTGTCTCCTAGTCTCTCAAACTTTACCACAATCCAAACTCAGATCACTAGGCCATAAACTGAGACCCACTCTCCAGGATTTAGTGCATATCCCAAACCCGAGATTACTAGGCCCAATGGAGAGAAAAATACCTCTTCGCTTCACCGTATATCTTGCCATTCATCAACAAGGATTCCTAGGCCCACCAAGGTGACACAATTTCGGCTCTACCGCAACCCACAGTCTGGTTAAGGGGTCACTAGGTGAATGGCTTTACCGTGATCCACAGTTCAGCTCAAGGACCACTAGGCCATGTGCTCTCTCATTTAGAGATCCACCCCTCTCAACTTCAAATCCATCCGACAATCCAACTCAACCAAACATGAGAACCCCATCACACCATGGCTATCCAGAAATGGAAAGGCTAGGCTGAAAACACTGTTACACCTGGAAAAACCCATGTCATGATAGAAAGTGATGAGCCTAGGTATTGCAACAATAATGCTGCAACTCCCAGGGAAATCAACTTTACTTATCAACCCGAGGTTCATACAAACTTGGAGGTGACAGTGCTATATGCACAAGTAAAAGTGAAAATACTGCCTGTTGTCACTACTCATCTGGCAAGAGACCCCAGGGGTTCCAAGCCAGACTTCTATAGGGTCAAAAGAAGCTTGATTTTGATGGAAGAAGAGCAAATCTATCCTATGGGAGAGCTACTCTACTACAGTAATGAAGAAATCAACATGTAATGATAAATCACACCATACCCTAGCTAACCATCCAAACAGCTATGCTAAGCATAATTGCTAAATTAACACTAATTCTAAGGCTTCTATCTAAGTTACAGAAGTAAAGAGCATCAAACTATCATATGGTGCAAGTAAAGAAACTAAGCTAAATCAGTTTTCAAGTGGAAAAAGCAGTCGGAGATCGAAATTAGTGAAAGGAGGACGTGAGGGAGCAACAGTGCATAAGAACTGTTGGATCAGTTGGGTGAAAGGAAAATGAATGGCGGAGATGGGGTCGCAAGAGGTTACGTAGATAGATGGGAAAACATGGTTAACTAACAGGATGAACGATGGAGGTCTTATCACGAAGGCTTAAGCGAATAAATGGATGAACGCGGTTAATGAACAGGATGAACAACGGAGATCGTATCGTGAGGGATTAAGTTGGATGGATGAACGAGGTTAACAGGAGATGAATGGCCGATATCTAATCGTGTGGGTGAAGTCAAGAGATGGATATACGAGGCTAACAGGAGCAATGAACGGCTGAGATCTTATCATGTGGGTGAAGTCAAGAGATGGACGACAGAGATCATATCACGGGGAAAAGAAACGTTCGGAAATGATGGAGGGGGTTTCTAAGGCGGTTAGTAGTTTCTCACGCGCCCTTCAGGTTGTAAGCTGTATTTTGAAATTTCATGCGATTAGCCTAACTGCGTGACACATAGCTCATGAAAACCACTTTTCCCGCTTGCTCTCGGGTGGATAACGACTGTGCATTAATCCGCGCGAGATTGCGCGATAGCCGCTGGATCAGGCGAGGTTGATCAATGGTGGAGATCAACCAAGATAGTTGGCGATTGGGTATAGCAATAGCCGTCAGATCAGGCGAGGCAGATCGATGGCAGGGGTTTAAAGTGCCTAAAGTGATCGAGCAACACGACAGCCGTTGGATCAGGCGAGGCATATCGATGGTGGGGACTTAAAGTGCATAAAGTAAGTGGTGGACTCCATGCGAGGTAGCAATTGGAGAAAATAGTGAATCAAATGGTGATTGTGAAGGTTTTTTTGCGGATCAGATGATGAGGAAGCGATGCATGAAGAATGTGTTGAAGGCGGCTTCAAAGGAAAATGACAGAGAAAACCAGTGAAGGTGAACAAATAACTGCATCAAACAAGGAACTCCATAGCTCATGCAAGAACCAGAAACCTGTGTTTTTGGGGTTGCTGAAGGGTCTCTTCCTCAAGTCATGGTCCAGAGGGAGGAGATGAGGTCGAGACACTTGCGCACAACCTGATAGTGATATTTTTCGCCTAGATAACCTGTAACTAAAAAAAAGCACAAACGGAAGTAAACTACAGCAAAAACAGCTACTGAAGTAAATGAACAGGAAAACCATGAATAATCTATGTTATATTTATGTAATGAAAGTGCAATTACTTAAGAAAATAAATAGTGAAAACCATAAGGCTACTTAAGAAAATGAACAGAAAACCATGAAACTACTTAAGAAAATAAACATAACAGAACTCTATGCTAGCATACATGTATAGTAGAGAGGAGCTTTGGCTGCTTGGGTCGGGCCCTAACCCAAGAGGGTCAGCCCTTGGAGTTAACTCAGAGTTGGCTTAAACATAACTCATTCTTATTATAAAAACCATGGATTACAGAGAAAACTGTCACTTTGCAGCTCAGAAATAAAACAGAGTTTTACAATAGAAGTCCGAATCCTACTGAGGTCCTAAAACTCTCTATTTATACATGTGAAGTCTCTAATGAATTTATTCCCATTAGGGAGGCTTGGCCTCTAATTCAAGAAAAATTGGTTTCTGTCCTTTTCACTTGCTCAATTGTCTTCTAGTCTTCAAAGTGATGGCTGTTTGCAGTCCGAGCTGGTGAAGGAATATTCGAATAGAGGGGTAGTAAATGAGGAGGATTTACCTCCTATAATTACTCTCCCTTGTCCCATTCTAGTTTTACCAAGGTCTTTGCCATAGTTCCTTGATTTTATCCTTTATACCTGCGTTTTCCTTGCTTTTATCCTTTATTCTTGCATTTCATGCACATTAGACCACAAAGCAACATATCCAACTCTAACTCATTTCATAAACAAAATATAATCAAAAGTATGCAATAAATTGTGAGAAAAGTTGGTTTGACTAAGCTAGGAGGTGAATTAAGGCCAACTAAGGCCCATATAATTACTCAATGATGAGGCTCATCATCACCACCCTACTGAAAGTGTTGCTCATCCTCTGAGCAACTTAGTCAATGTCCATGCCCTTCATGGCTCTGGTAGCCTCTCTGACATCCCATGCTTCTGCTGTGGTCTCTTCTTCTTGTTTATATAAGCCTACTTTCCTTTCTACTTCTTCCCACTACCTCTTTTCCTCTTCTTCTTTTCTCCCTTCTAGCATCCCTAGGAGTAGTGGTGGACTGAGTTTTAGGCCTATCTAATTGATATTCAACCTTTGCATTGATTGCTCATACATAGGTGTCATGTTGAGTGCTTTTCTCAACCTTTGAGGGGAGTGATATTCTTTGATCTTCAAGCTGTGTGGCAGTGTGTTCCATCTCCTTTAGTAGGCATGTATATTATCATCTCTTAGTAGCCTAAACATATCCTCAAAATGTGAAATTTCTTTCTCTTGGGCAACAAGATATCTAGGTGCCAGCTGAGGATCATTTGCAATTAGATTATGGGTGCTGATTAGGGCTATGGGATTTGATTGTTCAGCTCTAATAAAAAGAGGTTTATTTTTCTCCCTGGCCAATATTATTTTCATCTCTACAACCCTTGACTTCTCATGGTTCATCGATGATGCCAAAGCCATTAATTTTAGATCTCCTAGCTCCACATTAGGGTCACAAATATTCATCTCTGTGAGGGCCATGTTATGCAAGTAAAATTCAGCCATTTTGGCCCCATCCTTTAGTGCACTTTGATCACATAGATCAATAAACTGTCTGCAGTCTTGAAATGGCATGGTGCTCCTTTGTGCTAGTGTTTTAATATGAAATTGTAGCCATTGTTCTCTGAGGTAAAGAGCATAGGATTTAGCTGGCATCCTACACTGGATTGCCTCCAAGGAGAGGCTCCCATACATGCTAGCTGGTTTTCCTTGTCCTACAGCTTGTTGAGATTGCAACAAGATGATGGAGCTTAGTGAAAAGAGTCGCCTTCACTAAGTGGGCTCGCAGGCTATTTTTGGCGCAAGTCTATTTTTAGACTATGTCTATTTTTAGACATATGGATCATGTCTATGGATTGCAGGTTGCTGTTTATGGATGATTGATCAAGTTGGGAAAAAATAGATGGACTTCTATTTTGATGAAAGTGTGAGTGATCACAGTGTGAGTGATCAAAGTCTATTTTTAGACTAGCTGTCAAAAATAGAAAAGTCAAATATTATTATCTCACAATAATATTTGGACTATAAACTTAATCTTATTCTCTTGGAGCACTTCAGTTTGAGCTACAGAGGTGGCACATGCAGCTGTCAGAAGGAAATACGCTTTTCTTATGAGTCAGCTGAGTTGTTGCATGCATGACTTCAGTTAGAACTCAATCAGTTGAGTTTGGTGGAGTTGATTGTGGAGTTGATGGAGTTGTGTTCAGTTTAGCTTTGTTAAACTGGTTGTATTTAGTCTAACTGGCAAATAGACTAGAGATGAGTTGGGTGAATTAGTTATTAATTAATTCACAAGTTATTAACTCATAATACAACTAATGAATACATCAGTTAACTCAGTTGCATGTCAGTGCATGTTCAGTTCAACAGGGACAGGTGGTAGAGAATCAGATTGCTATCAGTTGTGACTATAGTTGTGCACCAGATCTTGCACAATCAAGGGATTGAGTATGCCAATGAGTTTGCTCACGTATTTGCCCACATTATAGCTTGTGCTCACGTCCAACAAAGTGTGAGTGACTATTTTGCAGGTGAAAAACGAGTTTGGTGAGCCATTCTCATCAGTTCTTGAGCAGGTATTGAGCAGTGGAGGCAGGCAAGCAGTGGAAGAGATTTGGAGATCATATCTGAGCTGTATTGTGTGTAACAGAGGTGGAGATACTTGTGAGAAGTATTATGCTGTGTAATGTTACATGACTCAATCATTAATATACAGATAGTTGGGGTTTTTAGCGAGATGCTTTCCCCGGGATACATACTGTGTTAATGTGTGAATGCTCTTGATGTTTTATTGTTATTGATGCTGCTATATTGATGATCAACGTAGAGGAGCTTATGTATTGTGTATGTTTTCCGCAATAGTACATGATTAGGATAATCTCCATTGAATATGTGTTAAATTATTCAAATATTTCTACATGGTATCAGAGCGAGCTAGATAATTGTAGAAAAAGTTTCTACATGGTATCGGAGCTGTTGATCATCAGATCTACTATTCAGGAAGTGTTTACATTCTATTTCTCTAGGCAGAGCCTGTAATCGGGCCAGGTAGCCTCTGGATTCATCCTTCCTTTGGAATGTGAAATATCCGGTAAAAGTCCATACAGTCAACCTCTGTACGAGAAATATTGTGTTCTCACGAATCTTAGATCGGAAGCGATTGAGTTGGTAGCTGGTGGAATTCGAATTTGCAGCAGTGTTGTTGAAATGTCTTTCAACAGATTGCGAATGTTATTCCAAAGCAAGAGCAACCTGGCGCTCAAGGATAAACTCAGTAACAATAAGTATGAGAATGGATCTTCATCAAAGGTATTTGATGAAGAGAATTGTGCTTTGGCTGCCAAAGCAAAGAAAGGGAAGAGCAAGAAAGCTTCTCGGTCTGGTGCGAAAGGTAAGAAGCAGGATATGTCCAAGGTGAAGTGTTTTCACTGTCACCAGCACAGACACTATGCCACTAATTGTCCGCGGAAGAAGAAGAACAAGCAGGCTGCTGGATCTTCAGCAGGAGAGGCTCTAGCCTCATAGTTTGAGCTTGATTTTTCATTGATCGCATGCTTGGTTTCAAGTGTGATGGGATCAGTGTGGTTCTTGGACAGTGGTGCGTCTTTTCACATGACGGGAGATAGAGATTTGTTCTCTGATATGGAGGACAAAGATCTTGGAGTGCACATCGAGATGGGCGATGATGGTAGATACAGTGCGACCGGTATCAGTACCATTTCCTTTGAGAGGGAGTCTGGTAAACCCTTTGTATTGAAGGAAGTAATGCATGTTCCAGGATTGAAGAAGAATCTCATCTCAGTGGCGATGTTAGAAGACAAGGGGTATGATGTTTTTTTCAGCGAGGGAAAGGCCTTCCTACGCAGCAAGACAACTGGTGAGACCCGGAAGATAGGGGTTCGAGTGAGGAACCTTTATCAGTTGCATGTAGATGGATGCGCAGCAATGGCAGGCAAGGCAGAAGGATTGGTGAGCCGGGATGATGGTGAGTTGTGGCACAGGAGATTGGGTCACCTTCACCATGGAGCCTTGAAGATACTGCAGCAGGTCACTACAGGGCTTCCTAAAGGCACACTTGCGCAGTCAGATCAGTGCAAGGGGTGTACTTTGGGGAAGTTTGTGAAAGCCACCTTTCACGAGAAGGATAGTCGCCCCACGATGATCCTTGAGAGAATTCACACAGACGTGTGTGGACCTTTCTCAGTTGCTTCGATAGCAAAACACATGTATTATGTGATTTTTGTTGATGATTTCTCTCGTAAGTGTTGGATCTTCTTCATGCAGAAGAAGAGCGAGACATATTCAAAGTTATGTGAATTCAAAGCACTGATCGAGAAGGAGTCGGGGAAGAAGGTGAAGGCTCTTAGGAGCGATAATGGTGGTGAATACATCTCGGATGAGTTCAAGGATTTCTGCAAGACAGAAGGGATTCGTAGAGAGCTCATAGCTCCCCATAACCCACAGCAGAACGAGGTAGCTGAGCGGAAGAACAGAACGATTGTGGGTGCTACACGGGCAATGTTGCATGATCACGGCCTACCCCTTCACTTGTGGGCGAAAGCATGCAATACAATAGTTTATGTGCAGAACCGTTGTCCTCATAGGATACTTGGCATGACTACACCTGAGGAGACTTATTCTGGTAAGAAGCCTGATGTCAGGCGGAAAGAGTCGATTGTGCGGACACAACCAACCTCCCTAGGAGCCTAAGACTCTCTAGTGACAAACAAGACAAACAAGAGCAATCCTTCTCTAAACATGCATTTACTATATGGGAAATCAAGTGTTTAGATCCTACCTGTAGTCCAACGCTGTTGTAGCAGTCCAGCTCCGCTGGTCCGGATGAGCTCCTCCTTCACTTTGAAACCTGCATCCACTAACAATCAAACGATTAAATAGCACTTGATAATCTCATAGAATAAAACATATTTAACACATAGACCAAGGAGTACATGAAACAACTCATAAATAACAAGTTATTGAGAAGAATGGACTCATTTGCATTAATAGGTAACAAAAGGAACAAATACAACCTGAGCCTTGGTGTTGTGCAAGTCCCTCCCAGGGTCCATCAAGAGTTCTCCTTTACTTTGACAAAGCTCACCCACTTCCAAATAGAACAAGAAAAGATGGCAATCTCTCCTCACAAGCTTCTAAATGGGAGTCCTAATTCCAGCAGCATTTACCCTTAGAAATGTATAGCTTCCAACCTCCCCTCCTTCTGGCCCAATGCCTGTATTTATAGTGCTCAAGAGGAAGTTAATCAGGTCCACCATCAATGGGATAATCCCCTCTTTGGATGGGATAGCTCCCTTATTGATGGGATAAGTTCCTCTTTGGTAGGGGTACATGAACCATCTGGAGGCACTCAATACACGTCGAACAACCTTCTAGAATGCTCTAGAAATGACCACAAGTAACTTTTTAAAGATGAAACTTGCGCATTTTGACCTTTACAGGGGGACGCACCTGCCCCTTTACATACAGAGCGTCCAAAGACACAGCTTTTATGAACATTGGGTGCGTACCCGCAGGTAAGGTTGAGAGAACCTGCGTACCCAGAGATAAATACATTTATAAAGACTTTCTCTCTTTTTGGAGTTTGACATGGAGAGCAGAGGCATAAGACTTGCCTAAGAGGATAGCATGACTGTTGATAGAGCCATACTAACTGTAAATAGTCATGGTGACATTTTTTAGTGTAACAGATTGCCCCCTAAAGTGCGAAGCCTGTAATAGATTAGGGTTTTGTATTATCTAGGAAGGGTGAAGCGCTTTATCATTTCAAGGATTATCTCGTGGAGAGCCTGGTCAGAACCTGCAATTTTCAACACAAAATACATGTATAAGATTATATCATCACTGAGGTAGGCATTCCCATACTCAGGTCAAAACTTTAACTAACAGACTAACTACTCTGATACAGGAATGATCTTGCAGTACATCATAATCATAGACTTTTGTAGACACAGTATGGGCGCAGCCATCTATTTATGATTAGTCTACTTAGATAATGAATACAAAACTCCTCGCAGCCTGGATGGTGGAAACTAGATCCAGGGTCTTCATTTCTACTTCCCGAATTGGTACGATTCTAGCCATGCGAATAAATGAGTTGATGTCGAACATGGTAGAAACCACTCGATTACCAGTCGATGATGCAAACTGTTAACAAGTGTGAGAGAGAACACCAGTAATGTCAATGGTTCTCAAAGTACCCAGTACAATCCATGAGATGTGAATGAATGAGTTGATGTCGAACATTTCACGGAATCCTTCGATCGAAAGTCAATAATGTAAACTGACGTCAAAGGCGAGAAACCTGCCATTGATGCATGCAGACTTCAAGGTACTGACGATTTCTAAGTCATCTCTCTAGATAATGTGCTGATGTCGATAGAAAGTGACCCGTTGCAGGCAAGCCCACAACACGAAATCATTGTTCAAGTTGAAGAAATGTTGCTGTAAGGACTGACTCAGGGGTGGTCAAATGGATGACAAGTATTTTGCAGATGAAAGTTTTACTTGCAGACCTCTTGAACACATAACGACACGACAGATGGCTTGGTGATGAATAACTCAAAGTTAATCCCCGGAACCCGGCTGAAGACTTTCAAAGTGGTTTGATCAACTGTGAGGTAAAAGATTTCCCAACCCAGGTGAATGAAAAAGTGTCGTGTTCAAGAGTGGTAATAAAGTTTCTTCTGAGACAAAGGATAACAAATAGGCTCATTCTTCTCTTTTTTCCCCCACCATTTCTGGCAAGTACCTCTTTATTTTTAACAAGCTTGAGGAGGATAACATATGCTTGATTATAAGCTCATCCTTCGGATGAGTCCAACCTAGTTTTGATTCGAACCCTAGGAAGGAGTGGTTCGTTCCTGTTTGTAATTGAACAGGTCCTTCACTGTGAAATGTTTAACGAGCCCAGTATAGGAGAAACTCGGCGTTTTTCATTTTTAGAGAGTCTGAAAAACTTAAGAAGACTCCAAGTTGAACTTTTTCGTAGATTTGTGTCCCTCAAGCCCGAAAAAGTATAAAATAATACCTGGGGGAACCGCTTGATCTTGCGACCAAGGAGTACTTTCATAATTAGTGTCACTGACCTGAAAAGTAAAAAGCGATCAAGGACACGTCGTTTTATTTCCGTATCGAGTTTAAAACGACAAAAACCCGGCAATCTTTTCCTGATTTTACGGTCAGAAAAGAGCTATAAGGGGACCGTCTTTTAATTCCGTTTTAACGAGTGTAAAAGAAACGCTCGGCAATCTTTTCATATTTTAGGAGTCAGAAAAGGGCTTAAAAGATGACTCTGATATTTTGGTTCGTGAAAATGACAATTTTCCCTCTAAATCCCTTTGTCCTGCACAAAAACGACACATTACTCATACCTGTTTAAGATAGGCAAAAATACATTGAAAAATATCCTTTCATGGTGAAAAATGAACAAACCTAGCATTCATTCATCCAAAAAACCTATAAAAAGACTTTTTACCATGTCATTTTTTACCATTTTACTGTTGAGGTTGAAAAAAGGGCTTTTGGCAAGAAACTTCCCGTGGTTGCTACGGAGAATCCGATCGTCAGAATCGAACGCCGTCTCTTCCAGGTATTTCACAACATCCTCCTCTTCAATTTCATCCGATTAAAAGTTTGTTTTAGGTTTTAGTTTTGATTTTTGGGGGTTTTTGGGTTTCAAAAATCGCTCTGCGGGGTACGCAGGTGCCCTTAGGGTGACCTGCGTCCCCCGACTTTTCCCACACAGGAAAAAGGTCGGGGGACGCAGCCCACCTTCAGGCCCGCTGCGTCCCGACGCTCTGTGTCCTAAACGCGGGGTGCGTTCCCCGCGAAAGGCGGAATTTGAAACCCCAAACTCCACAAACAACCATTTGAATTTTCCCAAATCAATTCTAATCTTCATTTCTTGGTGTGTAGGGCACTCACCATGTTGGATTGGAGAGAAAGAGAGCACGAGGACGTTGATTTAGCCGCAATTAATCATCAACCTTCCATTGATGCCCTAAAAGCATGCGGACTATATAAATACTGGGCCATACCTGGCATGAGGGCTCAGGTGAGATTCTTGGAGTGGCTGGTTGAGAGATGGAACATTCATGAGCAATGCTTTTACATCGGAGGACACCAGCTCGAGATAGAGCCCTCTGACATATACTTTCTCACTGGCTTGCCAAATAGGGGCGAGCAACTCAATCTAGCCGGGACTAGGCCGGGTGGCCAATCCCTTGCTAGTCTCCGGGCAGATTGGTGCACACCCAATGCACACCATGCGAAAGGCGTAGAAATCAAACACATCTCTCTGCGTGAACTCAAGGTTATAACTTTCACGGTTACCAAAATTTGCGGTGCAACCGCTTTACATATTGCCACCGGGTCCCAAATGCGGATGGCGATTGACTGTTTCCAAGGCACCATTTTCAACTGGTGTGATGCTGTGTCGGCCAATATGAAGGGCCAACTGACTAGGGCAAAGAACGGACAACTGAAGACCTTTGGATATGGGCCTCTAGTTGTGAGCTTTGCCTTAGAGAGAGTTCCGATGCTGATCCCTCAGCAACTCACTGTTGAAATCTTGGGTCCTCGGGAGCCAAAGCTGATACGATGGGTTACGGTGATGGCCCGGCATCCTGACGAGGGCGCGGCGGTTGTTCGATTCCCTGATAGTTATTTTCACTGGTTAGAGGACCAGGTTTTTTCGATCCAGGACTTTCCGTATGCCGGAGTAGATTTTCGAGGTGATCCGGACATGGTTCTTCCACAGGGAGAACAATGGGACGATAGAGGTACTTTATTTTTAACAAGTTTTCAAATTATATATTTTTTTGTTTTTTTATATATATCGTCTCAAAACTGACAGTAAAAATTTTCAAAATGCAGATGTTGGTCCACAGCGCCCAGCCAACCTCCGGCCTTTTGAGAGGAGACATCCAGTTGCACCGGTACCGGCCCCACAGGATGCGGCTGCAGAGTCACTAGCTGAGTTGGAGCAGGATCTAGAGCGTCTGACGGTGGATATACCTGAGACTACCATAGATGATATTCCTATCAGACTTCAGCGCTATGTAGTCGCAGTCCCTGGGCCGTTTAGGAGATTTTTGTGTAAGGTAGCCCGTGCAGTGGTGTCGTATAGGGAGCACCACCAGTGATTGGCTAGCCACTTTTGTAGACACATATGACATTTTTGGCTTTTTGTACTTATCATTTTTGCCGATCATAAGGTGTTTTTCAACCTATGATCGAAGACGATGTATATTTTTTGACACACTCCTATCTATATATATATCACTATTACCGGCTTATCTTGTTTAACATATGTGATGAAAAGTTTTTAAATTTACTTGCATGATTATCGTAAATGTCTGTCCAACATTCGAGAAGCAATTGCATCTGCTAATGTATTTAAAGACCTCGGAATATGCTGATATTCAATGTAATCAAATTCACGTTCCAAAAGACGCACTCTCAAAAACAACCTTAATAACACAGGATTTCTAATGGCATATACTCTATTAAGCTGTAATACAACAAGTTCAGAATCTAACCTCACTATCAAACGCCGAATTCCAAATGAAATAGATTCGGATAATAATTCAACCACTGCACTGTATTCTGCAATGTTGTTCGTTGTTTGACCGAGGCTTACCCCATGCATAGAAACTAACTCGTCAGAGGGTGAATAGATAACCCAAGCTGCGGAAGAGATATTCCGTGTACTACGACAAGCACCATCAGCAAATCCGATGTATGTTTGGAGAGGCGTCGACATCTGCAATATCAAGAGTAAAACCAAGATAAGCCAGAATAACGACGAAAAACACACTCTCTAAGCTAAGCACACTGACTACACTAACAAACATACTAGCTAGAAAGAAAACCTAACCTAACTAAAAATTCTCTATACCCACCATTTAAGCATAATACCTCTTTAGGTAAAGTCCATTTCTGGGTTTACCCAAAGAGTCCCCATCAAAATCTACCAGCTCATAAGCCCCTTTTGCTAGCTTTCGCTTTACAATGTAGGGTCCATGCCACATAGGAACGAATTTTCCAGCACCTAGCTTATCGTTAGCTTGATCATATAATAGCACTAGGTCTCCCTCCGAAAAACTTCGAGGGGTCACATTTCTATCATACTGAGCTTTAATTCGCTTCGCGTGAGTCTCGATTGCCAATGCAGCGTCACGTCGAGTCTCATCTAATTTAGCTAAGTATAATAAACGTTTCTCCTCTTCGGAAGTAGCTGGAAGTAATTCGACAGCCATTTGAAGTGATGGGATTTCGCATTCAATGGGTAACACAGCTTCCAAGCCATAAACTAGCTGGAAAGGAGTGAACCCTGTTGAAGTTTTTACTGAGGTTCGGTATGCCCATAGCGCTGAAAATAACATGTTGTGCCAATTCGACCGATGAATACCAATGGTTCGTCGGATCATGATAACTAGAACTTTGTTGATAGACTCAACCAAACCGTTGGCTTGCGGATAATAAGGAGTAGAGCTATCGTGGCGCAAACCAAGCTGGCTTGTAAGCTCAGTCATCATGATGTTTCGAAAATGGCTCCCATGGTCAGTAATGATTGCTTGTGGGACACCAAACCTAGTTATAATATGATTGAATACGAAAACTGCAGCTGTTTTGCCGCTTGTGTTGAATGTAGGCATCGCCTCGGCCCATTTAGTAAAATAATCAACCGCGAGGATGATATACGCATGCCCCCCGACCGAGTGAGGGTTACAAGTAATAAAATTGATACCCCATTTGGCGAATGGACCAACGGCAATTATAGGGTGGAGAGGAGCAGGTGGTGCGCGCATCTTGCGATCAAACACTTGACAGTTGTGGCATTTCCGGACTGCAATGATACAATCTTTAAACATAGATGGCCAGAAGTAGCCAGCGCGCAACACCTTCTGAGCTGTGGCATACCCAGACATATGACCGCCACATGCTCCAGAGTGACAATCATTCAAAACCCTCTCAGCCTCTTCGTGAGTTAAACAACGTCGAAAAACTAAGTCTGCCCCCCGGCGATAAAGTGTATCTCCAATAATTTTGTATTGCTGGGATTGAAACCGAATTTTTCAACGTTCCGAATTTGAAGCTTCAGGCCGAAAGGTTTGGGTTTGGAGATAGATGATTATATCCCCGTACCATGGATCTAAAGTACTGATAAGAAACAAAGATTCGTCCGCAATGGACTCCTCTGCCACAGTCTCTGTGTCAGCACGCGGGAAATCACACATCAATTCCGCAAAAAATAAGGATTTCTTAGACTTGGACTTCTCGAACTCCAAGTCGAACTCTTGCAGGATAACGATCCATTTAGAGTACTTGCCCCCTAGCAGTTGTTTTGTCAAAATATAAATCATAGGGTTGCAATCCGAAATAACTGTAGTTTTACGGAGAAGAATGTAGTGACGAAAACGCTGGACAGCTTGAACGGCTGCCAGGGCCAATTTCTCCACATGTGAATATTTCAGCTTAGTGGGATTTAAGGTCCTACTAAGATAATATATCACATGTTCCGCTCCGAATTCATCTTCTTGAACTAACACCATTCCAATGGTGGAATGCGAAGCTGCGAGGTATAAGAAGTAGTCCTGGTTGTAGTTGGGAGGATGCAACAACGGTGCATGGGTCAACGCGTGTTTAAGTGCATCAAAAGATTGTTGGGCAATCTCGTCCCAAAAGAATTGAGCGTTCTGTTTCAACAACCGTGTAAAACCTTTAGTGACCTCGGCGTAGTTTGGAATGAATCGGCGTAAAAAGTTCACTTTCCCTTGCAAACTTTGGAGTTGGCGCAAACTCGAAGGAGGAGGCAATTTGATGATAGCTTCGACCTTCGAGGGATCGACGCGAATGCTAGCTTTTGAAACAACAAATCCCAGCAATCGACCCGTCTCTATACAGAACACACACTTGTGGGGATTCAACCGAATTCGATAATGCCTACACCTCATAAAGATTGCTCGTAAGTGGACAAGGTGATCAGCTCGGTGTAAAGAATGAGCAGGCAAATCATCGAGGTACGGTTGCACAATGTGCTTGATGTCATGAAATGCATAAGACATCGCCCTTTGAAAAGTGGCCCCGGCATTCTTAAGCCCAAAAGGTAATTTGCAATAAGCAAATGTCCCCCATGGACAAATGAATGCCGTTTTTGGTTGGTCGGCAGGTAGAATATTGATTTGATTATAGCCCGAAAAACCATCCATAAAGGAAAACATTTCACTTCCGGCACAATCATCAATAATTTGATCGATATAAGGCGTAGGATAGTTGTCTTTTGGACAAGCTCGATTGATATCCCTATAGTCGATACAGATTCTTATTGTTCCTTGTTTCTTGTTGACCGGAACAATATTCGATACCCAATCCGTCAACGGGATCGGATAAATGAAACCTGCTTTCAACAACTTTTCGACTTCTGCTTTAATCGCAGCCGCTTTCCGAGGGTGAATCTGACGCAACCGTTGCCGGACGGGTTTAGCATCCGGGTAGGTCTTTATTTCATGAACAACAATGGCAGGATCGATTCCCAACATTTCCTCGTAAGACCAGGCAAACACGTCGCGGAATTCTTGGAATAGGGTCTTGTAAGTTTGGATTTCATCTTCTGTACATGAGGCACCTATATGAATGTTCTCCTCAATTCCGGGCTTCACTGAAATATCAATGGGAATAGTACGAGAAATATTCCCTAAATTCAACTCTGAATCAAAATGTTTCGTTGGATTCTGAGCGTCTTTGACATATTCAGCGGTAAAGATAGATGAAAAATCATTTTCAAAAGCATCATCCTTAGGTAAAAACGAAGATCTGTGATGGAGATCTTCCCATGGTAGATCGTCTACACTTAGGATTTCACGAAGTTGCTCGTCAGATGACACGACTTCGGGAAACGCTATCCGTTCTAAGGTTGATGTGAAAAGTGATTCTTCACTGACCACATTCATTTGGTCGAGCTCGGTTGAACACGAGTCGGTAAAAGACATGACAGCTTCATAAGCAATTTCATATGGACTCAAAGGCATAACATCACCGAATGAGTCTATTTCAGATTCAGATGGGACGATCCAATGATCATCATAAATAATGTTTTCTGATGTAATCATATGAATTGATGCAAATGAAGGGTCTGCGTTGATTGGAGGGAAAGGAAAAGTTCCCAGTAAACCGGAATCTTTAACTAAACCTACGCCAACGTCCCTATAGGGGATTGTCGTCTTACCGACATGCTGGATACTCTCTGAAGAGGCTGGGTCGGATGAAAAGTATGTCAGCTGATCAATGGTCACGATCTTACCGTTATATGGAAACTTTATTACTCTGAAGACCGATGAAACGACTGCTGTCATAGCATATGACCAACTTCGACCCAAAAGAAGGTTGTAGTCTAGAGGGGCATCAACCACCTCCACATCCAGACTAACGGTTTTGCCTTCTACCCCTATAGGTAATTCCTGTAGAATACCAAACGGACGGAACCCATGGCCATCAAAGGCCTTAAGGATGGTCGGGGACTGGTTCAACGAAGGAGAACCAAGCGATCTCCAACATTGAATCGACATAATACACGTAGAAGCTCCCTCATCAATCACAGTCTGATGAATAGGCCTGTTTTTGACTATCACTGGAATTTGGAAAGCCATTTGATGGGGTAGACGCGGTGTACTATTTTCTAGATCGAAGATTATCAGGTTCGGGTCCTGAACATCAACAGCTCCGATAGCCGACAAAAGTAATTTTCGTTGTGCTGGGCATGATTGCAGCACTTCTAAAGCCGACATTGCTGAGGGTGAAACAGCTAAGTCCTCAACGATGTTGTAATTCTGGGCCACTCTCGCATGTGGATTGAAAGCAGACCTTCGAAGTACACCCTTGGCGGGCGGTTTAATTACTAGGTCCGGGTTAGGTTTCTCGATCTGTAGTGGATCGGGACCGGGAGCTGAGGTTGATGGGTTAGAGTGAGAAGATTCTGCTTCCTTACCATCAACAGGAGCCTTACTACCATAATCTTGCGATCGAGTCGCAATCCTCACATGAGACATCATCAAAATGGGTTCTTCACTGGCAGTCGAGGAAGAACCTATCATCTTACTTTCCTGCTTTGGAAATGGATCTTTTAACACAGCAGGAGTGGGAGAACCTTTGACTATTTTCACAACCTCGGCCCGATGAGGGCAATCTCTCGTAAAATGATCCTCTTCACAAATAAGACAAGGATATCGAGGTTTGCGCTTTTCGTCATTGGTTTCCGACTTTTCCGTTTTCTCCTTTGGAGCCTTGTCTGCTTTAGCCTTCTTTTTTCCTTTCTTCTTTCCACCGTTTTTTGATTTGGCCGTAGATGACTCTACAACATGAATATCGACGGAAAGTTCGGGAGAAGACTCTCCTGTCGGGGAATCAGGCAAAGTGATTATAGGAGTAGTTGAAGCCTTGGAAGACTTCTTCTTGCTCTTTGTATTCACGATACCAATCATACCATCAGCGGCATGAGATCCCGAAGGAGCAGTAGCGATTTGATTCGACTTTGGAAGATCTGGAATCTTCTCGTGTAACGTACCCGACTGAGTATAAACTAAGTCAAGGTATTGCGCCTGAGCAATGACTTGCTCCTCAGTAACTACTCCGGCCTTAGCTACATCTTCAGTAATCTTCGGTAATAATGATTTAACAAACCATTCAGCTAAGATTTGGTCCGGGATAAAAACTTTCACTAGCCTTCTTCGACGTCTCCACTCATGAATGTGATCAGAAATATACGTGGACGTTGATTGTTTTAGTGAAGTTAATAACTCCGTGCCATTATCGTATCTGACCGGCAACTGAAAGTGAGTTAAGAACGAGGTAGCTAACTGGCTAAAATTGTAAAAAGAGGCCCGTGGTAACTCAATGTACCACTTGGCCGCGAGACCAATGAGTGTACGCTGGAAAAGACGTAAGCGGATCGAATCATCTGAGATAGAATTTGAAGCACACCAGAGGTGGTAAGTCATCACATGATTGGACGGATCCTCTCCAGACTTACCTTCGAACTTGGGTATATCACTGGGCAACTTATTTGGCATTGGCGGCCAGAACGGAAGATATTGAATTGGATCGTTTGTTAGGCGCGTCAAGTCTGGTAAATCCAAAGTTG
The DNA here is from genome assembly GCA_031772625.1 of Pinus tabuliformis. NCBI lineage: Eukaryota > Viridiplantae > Streptophyta > Pinopsida > Pinales > Pinaceae > Pinus > Pinus tabuliformis. The sequence goes on along the minus strand of CM062816.1, from coordinate 1,059,230,746 downwards.
CGATAAACGGTAACTGCCGGTTAGGATCTCTAAAACTCTGGGTCACAAGACCAGTCCCAGGAGGAGGATATCCAGGATAACTAGGAACAGGAGTCGCATTTGGGATATTATATCCTCCTGGAAAACCAGGATTAACCGGACCGTACTGGGGTTGTTGAGGTTGTTGATAAGTGTACCCAGGATACGGTTGATACTGGTAAACTGGCTGTTGGACAGCTTGCCCAGGTTGGTACTGTCCCTGGTACGGTTGTTGAACAAATTGAGGTTGAGTAGTGACGACCGTACTTATACCAGGCTGACCTGTAGGCATCTGGACCGTGGTTTGAATCGTAGATCCGGACAACGGTAAAGATGTCTGAGGAGTGGTTACAGAGACAGTAGAAACCGGAGCTGTCGATACTCCAGAAGTAAGTGCGGCAGATGTAGCGGTAGTTGCAGCAGCCGTTTGAGATGGAGTACTAGGTGCAATTGGCGGCTGAGTAACTACCGAAGTTACAGAAGTTTGAACATTTGACTGGACAGGTTGCGGTTGCTGGGGTGGACCAGAAACTACGGGTTGTCCAGCTTGAGGTACCATCTGTAAACTTGGCTGCAACACCTGTTGACCTTGTGATGGATCCCACACTAACATTCCGGGGTATTGACCCGTAACAGGTTGAGGATACTGAGATCCATAACCGGATTGAGGATAGGATTGATAATTGAAAGGTGCAGTTCCCATACCTGGAACATATGACTGACCTTGAGGTGGTTGATAACCTTGACTTGAGTATTGACCTTGAGGTTGATAACCTTGAGGTAAATACGGATACTGGGGTTGACCTTGACCTTGAGGTTGATAGCCTTGAGGTTGATACCCTTGGGGTTGATACCCTTGAGGTTGCCATCCTTGAGGTTGCCATCCTTGAGGTTGATATTGATACTGAGGTTGACCCTGGGGTACATATTGAGGCTGGGGTTGACCTTGAGGCATGTATTGCACCATAGGTACATACTGACCTTGAGGTTGCCCCCCAGACACGATTTGTGTACCTTGAGGTTGCCCCCCAGGCGTTAACTGAGGTTGCCCCCTAGGCGGCAATTGGCCACCTTGAGGTTGGGAAACAGGAACTGAACCTGACATCATATAAATGTCTCCTACACCCAATGGTACATTACCATTGTTTCCAGCTAATAACCCATGATCAATGGGTTGAGGAGATGCCCCCGCAAAAGTACCAGAAAGTGATTGATACCCAGTGGGAACAGAAGGACCGCCGTGTAAGAAAGATTCAGGACTTTGAGTAAACACAGACGACTGACCAGACATATTTACAGGAGTATAAATACCTCCAGGTGGAAAAGGAGTACGAGGTGTAGAAAAACCTACCCCTGAGTTGTCTAAATAATTGGTTAATGAAAGGTACCAAGTAGTACTTCTAGGAGGACTGTAAAAAATAGATTCACGCTCCCTTAGATCAATAGTAAGTTGATCTTCAAGGTTAGAGACGCCTATTTCTTCCTCTGGAGCAAGTTCTTCAATAGCAATCAGACCAGTAGGAAGATTTTCGGTGATAACTCGTTCTACTCTCGGTGAATCTGGAACACTAGAAGTCGGAGTAACAGGTTCAGATATTTCAAGTTCTTCGCCTGTATCACTAGCAGACGAAAAACTACCAACAAGCTCGGAAACTGTAACAGCTTCGGGATTATAACCTGTCTCTAAGCCTTGGTAATCTGAATGGACTACCAAGGAAGATTCTCCTTCTTCAGGTGAACCTACTCTACTGCCACTAGGAGGAGTTACAAGGACCTTTAAACCTTCTAGATTACTGGGGTCGTCTCGAGGAGGTGATCCCCTAAGTCTACGGGATCTTCTCAACAATTCGGCCACAGAAACAACTTCAGGAGACTGGCCCCGAAGTCTACGGGACTGTCTCGGTAATTCCGCCACAGCTAAAAACTTTGAACTACTACACACGAAAACAAAGTAAAATCTCAAATCAAACCACCTAAAGTCTCTAAAGAACCAAACAAATTTGAATCACACGCCTAAAGAATCTAGGGCGTCAAACCAAGCACAAACAGTAGCCTTCCAGACCGAAAACGCTAGTTGGTGATGAAGCCCAACATCGCCGGATTCAGTACAGAAGTGGCGGGTGGAACAGTTACCCCGGCAACCTGCTTAATGAATAGACCGGCACAAGTTCCTCCACTTTAACCGTCTCGAGTGAAGTGAACCCCCCGGAAAATCCAAGTGAGTCTAGCCGACGTCTGCTCCAGGTACAGTGGGATCTTCCCTCCACCGTCACCTCGGTAGAATCCTAAAGATAATGGTCACTAAGGTTACCAACCGCAACAAATGGTAAGTTGCTCTCACAGGTAGACTTTATGACAGGTCTGACTTCTAAGAATGCTGACAAAACCAGAGAGATCTAAGGCTTGACAACTTCTACCGCCAAAGTCACTACAAGACCCACTCAAAAATCAAACCCTAGGGCTTAAACTTCTATGAAATCCACTAAAACACTCAATGTTATCGAAACAAGTTCAGGTGAAGATCTTTGACAAGAGACTAATGGATCTGGGCAGTAAAAACTAAGAAAAAGCAAAATCTAAGAGAAAAAATGCAAAAAATGGAATTTTCTTAAATTTTAGCAGGGGAAGCAGGCAACCTGTTAAGGCAGGTGCGAGCCCGCTCTGTGCACACAGCGACAGTGCGTCCAGGGACGCACTGTGCAATACTCAGAGGGTGCGTCCTACTGGAAAATTCAAGAAAAACTAAATTGAATCTAACCCTAAGCTAACCCACCCAAAAACAAAGTCACAGAGCCAAAAACCAGAAAATAAATGACTTTTCTCAGAGCAAAGTTGCATACAAAGGAAAAGACTTTCACATCAATGGAGTCCCCAGTGGAGTCGCCAATTTGTCAGGCGGAAAGAGTCGATTGTGCGGACACAACCAACCTCCCTAGGAGCCTAAGACTCTCTAGTGACAAACAAGACAAACAAGAGAAATCCTTCTCTAAACATGCATTTACTATATGGGAAATCAAGTGTTTAAATCCTACCTGTAGTCCAACGCTGTTGTAGCAGTCCAGCTCCGCTGGTCCGGATGAGCTCCTCCTTCACTTTGAAACCTGCATCTACTAACAATCAAACGATTAAATAACACTTGATAATCTCATAGAATAAAACATATTTAACACATAGACCAAGGAGTACATGAAACAACTCATAAATAACAAGTTATTGAGAAGAATGGACTCATTTGCATTAATAGGTAACAAAAGGAACAAATACAACCTGAGCCTTGGTGTTGTGCAAGTCCCTCCCAGGGTCCATCAAGAGTTCTCCTTTACTTTGACAAAGCTCACCCACTTCCAAATAGAACAAGAAAAGATGGCAATCTCTCCTCACAAGCTTCTAAATGGGAGTCCTAATTCCAGCAACATTTACCCTTAGAAATGTATAGCTTCCAACCTCCCCTCCTTCTGGCCCAATGCCTGTATTTATAGTGCTCAAGAGGAAGTTAATCAGGTCCACCATCAATGGGATAATCCCCTCTTTGGATGGGATAGCTCCCTTATTGATGGGATAAGTTCCTCTTTGGTAGGGGTACATGAACCATCTGGAGGCGCTCAATACACGTCGAAAAACCTTCTAGAATGCTCTAGAAATGACCACAAGTAACTTTTTAAAGATGAAACTTGCGCATTTTGACCTTTACAGGGGGACGCACCTACCCCTTTACATACAGAGCGTCCAAAGACGCAGCTTTTATGAACATTGGGTGCGTACCCGCAGGTAAGGTTGAGAGAACCTGCGTACCCAGAGATAAATACATTTATAAAGACTTTCTCTCTTTTTGGAGTTTGACATGGAGAGCAGAGGCATAAGACTTGCCTAAGAGGATAGCATGACTGTTGATAGAGCCATACTAACTGTAAATAGTCATGGTGACATTTTTTAGTGTAACACCTGATCTTTCTCATTTGAGGATTTTTGGTGCTAACGTTTACATGCATGTGACGAAGGATTCCAGGAAGAAGTTGGAGCCGACCGCAGAGGTTGGGATATTTGTGTGGTACACTGATACGCCCCACAACTATCGTGTGTATTTGCCAGACAGTGGTAAAACTGTTGTGCGACGAGATATAAAATTTCAGGAGGAGAAAGCCATGAAGTGTTCGCTTGAGAGGGAGCTACACTTGCATGCAGATGAGGAGCTATTAGTTCCTAAGGATGAGCTTCAGGACATGGATCAGCCACAGGATGAGGTTCATGGAGTGGAAGAGACCACTCATGCAGCGCCACCCATCAGAGGGCGAAAGCGCTTGACAGAAGCTGAGCGACTGGCTCAAGATGCACAGAAAGTTGTAGGACCACCTACAGCCCAACGCAGGCAGAGACAGTCACCTGATCGGTACACTGGATACATGGCTCTTATGAGAAAGTGTGTTGTGACTAAGCCATCCTCTTTCGAGGAAGATGTGTAGGATCCCGCATGGGTAGACGCCATGGTGGAAGAGTATGATTCTATTGTCAGAAACAGTGCATGGGAGATTGTTCCTAGACCGGAAGGGAAATCAGTGGTGGGTTTGAGATGGATCTAAAAAGTTAAGCAGGCAGCTGACGGGAGTGTGGAGAAGTACAAGGCAAGATTTGTTGCCCGAGGCTTTTCACAGATTGAGGGGATCGATTATGAGGAGACCTGTGCACCTGTCGCAAGGTATTCTTCCATACGGACGATTCTTGCTCTCTCAGCGCAGATGGGATGGCACATTCATCAGATGGATGTGAAGACTGCGTTCCTCAACAGAGTCATTGAGGAGGAGGTGTACATTGAGCAACCCGAAGGCTTTGAAGTCTTTAGCAGCGAGTCGCATGTGTGCAGGCTCAAGAGAGCGTTGTATGGGTTGAAGCAAGCACCACGTGCTTGGTACACACGGATAGACAACTATTTCACAAGACTTGGATTCTCCAAGAGCGAGGCGGATCCGAACCTATACCAGATTGTGGTGGAGGGTAAGTTGCTTATCATTGTACTGTATGTTGATAATTTGATTCTAACGGGTGATGAGCTGTTGATACTGTCATGCAAGAAGGATCTTGCTACAGAGTTTGAGATGAAGGATTTGGGCCTCCTTCACTATTTCCTGGGATTGGAAATATGGCAGCGCAGTGGTGGACTGTTTGTTTCTCAGGGCAAGTATGCTCAGGAGATACTGGAGAAGTTCAACATGCATGGCTGCAAGCCTGTTGATACTCCTCTTCCTGGAGGTTGGAGGAAGGAGGATGCCACTTTGGGAGAAGAAGTGGATGCCACTGTTTATCGACAGTTGGTGGGGTCGCTGATGTATTTGGTCAATACACGACCCGATATATGCTATGCAGTTAACCAGCTTTCACAAGCTATGGTTAAGCCTACCAAGCTCTTCTGGAAGGCGGGCAAGCATGTATTGCGCTACTTGAGAGGCACATCGGGATATGGTTTGTGGTACAGACAGGAGGATGAGGTGAAGCTATGTGGCTTCACGGATGCAGATTGGGCAGGGAGCCCAACAGACAGAAAGAGCACATCAGGAGGGGTCTTCAGTATTGGATCGACAACAGTTTCTTGGTACAACAGGAAACAGAGATCCGTGGCACTCAGTTCAGCGGAGGCCGAGTATATGGCAGCAAGTTTGGCTGCATGCGAGGCTATATGGATGAGGAAGATCCTAGTTGGTTTGTTCGGTTCTCATTTGGATCCTACTGTGATTTACTGTGATAACCAGAGTTGCATTAAACTCTCAGCTAATACTGTATTTCATGATAGATCTAAACATATTGACATCAGGTACCATCATATCAGAGATTGTGTGCAGCGGAGGATCATGTTACTTTCGTACATTCCATCGGAGGATCAGGATGCTAATATTCTGACGAAGGCTCTCACTAGGAGAAAATTCGAGTACCACCGAGGCAGGATAGGGGTTGCTGATAATCCATATCTTGTCGAGAGGGAGTGTTGAGATTGCAACAAGATGATGGAGCTTAGTGAAAAGAGTCGCCTTCACTAAGTGGGCCCGCAGGCTATTTTTGGCGCAAGTCTATTTTTAGACTATGTCTATTTTTAGACATATGGATCATGTCTATGGATTGCAGGTTGCTGTTTATGGATGATTGATCAAGTTGGGAAAAAATAGATGGACATCTATTTTTGATGAAAGTGTGAGTGATCAAAGTCTATTTTTAGACTGGCTGTCAAAAATAGAAAAGTCAAATATTATTATCTCACAATAATATTTGGACTATAAACTTAATCTTATTCTCTTGGAGCACTTCAGTTTGAGCTACAGAGGTGGCACATGCAGTTGTCAGAAGGAAATACGCTTTTCTTATGAGTCAGTTGAGTTTTTGCATGCATGACTTCAGTTAGAACTCAATCAGTTGAGTTTGGTGGAGTTGATTGTGGAGTTGATGGAGTTGTGTTCAGTTTAGCTTTGTTAAACTGGTTGTATTTAGTCTAACTGGCAAATAGACTAGAGATGAGTTGGGTGAATTAGTTATTAATTAATTCACAAGTTATTAACTCATAATACAACTAATGAATACATCAGTTAACTCAGTTGCATGTCAGTGCATGTTCAGTTCAACAGGGACAGGTGGTAGAGAATCAGATTGCTATCAGTTGTGACTATAGTTGTGCACCAGATCTTGCACAATCAAGGGATTGAGTATGCCAATGAGTTTGCTCACGTATTTTCCCACATTATAGCTTGTGCTCACGTCCAAAAAAGTGTGAGTGACTATTTTTCAGGTGAAAAACGAGTTTGGTGAGCCATTCTCATCAGTTCTTGAGCAGGTATTGAGCAGTGGAGGCAGGCAAGCAGTGGAAGAGATTTGGAGATCAGATCTGAGCTGTATTGTGTGTAACAGAGGTGGAGATACTTGTGAGAAGCATTATGCTGTGTAATGTTACATGACTCAATCATTAATATACAGATAGTTGGGGTTTTTAGCGAGATGCTTTCCCCGGGATACATATTGTGTTAATGTGTGAATGCTCTTGATGTTTTATTGTTATTGATGCTGCTATATTGATGATCAACGTAGAGGAGCTTATGTATTGTGTATGTTTTCCGCAATAGTACATGATCAGGATAATCTCCATTGAATATGTGTTAAATTATTCAAAATTTCTACACAGCTGTCCTCTATATTTTTTTTATCTTCTTCCTTTTGCTGCTCTTTCTCATCTCCATCAGTTTCTTCCTCTATTTTAGGATCACCCTCCTTGTGTTTTGTATGTTCCTCTGTATTAGTTTCTTCTTCATCAATCTCATCCCTATCTAGCTCTGTATCTTCTTCTTCTTCTTTTGCCTCCTTATTGACAGAAGGACTAGCATTATAGGTGAGGGTTTTAGAGGGCATCCTTAATGAGGATTCTAATCAACCCATGGTGGGCCAACTGTTGGGAATTCCATTCCTTTACTTTGCTGCTGGAGTCTATGAGTGCTTGCATTAAGAAATAGGGTATGCTGAGTCTTTGGTGAACTGGTGTTTCTACCCCAAATCTTAATTCTTCAAGCATTCTCAAATGGTTGCCATAAAAACACTGTATCTATGGACTCTTGCCTTCTCTTTTGACTTATTAAAGAATTTCCTTTTTACCACCTTTTCACTTAAAAACCAACTACCTCTTAACCATTACAACTTTTGATCAAATGATACATATGAGTGAGTGAGTGGGATACTTACCTGTGGTCTTGATGCCATGTTGCAATTGTCAAATATCAGAGGTGCTGCTGATGGCCATTCTTCTTCCTCCTCTGCTGTCTGCTGATGGTTTATTAGCTTTTGCAGGTGTCTGTGACTGAACATCTGATGCTTTTGCTACTGTTGTGCAGCTCTTGGATCTGATGCTGTTGCTGCTGTGGAGGTTCTGGATTACCACTTGGCATTGTTTGGTGTCTCCCTTATAATTTCTTGATCATGTTGCTGGATGGTGCTGTGAGGATGCTATAATGAATGGACAGAGGGAGTAGGCGTGTATGTGGATGCATGGATGATGGTAATGGTTGAGGTGATTCTGTCAGAAAACACAATCTTCACCTGAATTGAAGCAATGAAGTGAAAACAATAGAATTGATGGAGGGATGCATGGTAAGGAGTGAAGGAGATGAATATATGTGAGGCAGGGTTCCCTTGGATCTTCTCTTTGCTCCTTTCTTGTCTTTTTCACCCACCTTCAAATAACAATTATGTTTTTTTTTATTATTATATTAAAAAAAACACCTAGGTTGCCTCAGAGAGGTTTTCACCCTAGATATCTACCCCGAGCGCCTCAATGAAGGTTTTCACCCATGGATCTTCTTACTCTTTTTCATTATTTTCTCATCCTTGGGCCACCTCATGAGGTTTTCAACCCAAAGATGGGACTCAGGCGCCTCATGGAGGTTTTCACCTGAATCCTTATTCTTTTTTCCTTTTTTAGTGAGTTGATGAGGAAGGAGCTGGAACTTGCTCCACCATCATCATTGTATTATTGATGTTGTCTATGACCTCTTGTTTTGATAAAGGCCTCTTGTACATTTTCAATCGGTGTCCATTAACTATTAATGGAATGGCTTCTTCATCAATAGTTCTGATTTGCACTGAACCATTTTCATGGCATATTTCCACCACATAAGGTCTGAGCCATCTTGTCCTTAGCTTGCCCTTAAGTATTTATACCTTGAATCATATAACAATGCCCAGTCTCCCTCTTGAAATTGCTTCTCCTTAATGTGTTTGTCATGCCAGATCTTCCACTAAAGCTGAACTATCTCTGTATGTAGGAGGGCTTGCATTCGAAATTCATCCAAGCCATTCAAAAGGAACAACCTTTCTTTCTGTGCATGACTGAGATCCAAGTCTAGTTGGGCTACCATCCTCAATGTGTTATATTCAGACTCAATGGACAACAAATGCTTTTTCCCATAGACCAGCTCATAGGGTGTAAATCCAATGGTGGTCTTCCATGTTGTATTATAGGCCCAGGTGGTCTCAACTAGTCTCTCTGCCCAATCCTTCCTGCTGCTGCTCACTACCTTGGTTAAGATGTTCTCCAGTGCCCTATTGGTCATCTCCACTTGCCCATTAGCTTGTGGATGATAGGGAGTGGAGGTCCTATGCTTGATTTTGTGATGGCTGAGTAGTTCTTCAATCATGCTGGAGGTAAATTGGCTGCCTTAGTCTGTGACTAGCTCTCTAGGGTACCCAAATTTGTAGAATATATTCTCCATTAGGAACTCAACCACCTTCTCTTCTGTTGCTGCCTTAATTGCCTTGGTTTCAGCCCACTTAGTCAAATAATTAGTGCATACAATGATGTGTTGTTTTTCTTTGAAGGAGGGTTAATAAGCCCAATGAAGTCCATGCCCCACTTGTCAAATGGCTCGAAAGTCACTTGAGGTTGTAGGGGCATTTCATCTCTTGGAGTAGGCTTTCCCATCCTCTAGCACTGATCACACTGACTAATATACTTTTTAACATCCTGATGAAGAGTAGGCCAATAATAGCTTGCTTGCAACACTTTGAATGTTGTCCTCTTTGCTGCAAATGACCTCCACAAGGCCCATCATGACAGGTCAGAAGGATGTCAAAGAATTCCTCTTCCCTTACACACCTTAATATTTGATCTGGGCCAAGTTTGAACAGATTTCCCCCATTCCAGGTGAAGGGGGTGCTCTTCTGACTATCTTGCTCTTTTCTTTGGAGGGCAAGTTTGGTGGGAACTGTGATGATACCAGATAGTTTGCTATATCAACAAACCATGGGGAGAGAACTGAAATAGCAACAAATTCTCATCTGGTAACTGGTCATCCACCATTCCTTCTTCACCTACAGGTAGATTCATCCTAGATAGAAAGTCAAAAACAACGTTTTCCTTACCAGGCTTATCAACAATAGTTAGATCAAACTGCTGTAATAAAAGCAACCATCTTATAATTCTAGAATTTACATCTGGCTTATTCATTAAATATTTGATTGCAGCATGATCAACATGCACAAATATTTGATAGGCTGCAATGTAATTCCTAAATTTGTTCAATGAATGCACAACAGCCAGGAGTTCCTTTTCGGTCACAGTATAGTTTTAGCTCAACCTTTGACAGGTTCTTACTAGTAAAATAGATGGCACAGGGCAATTTCTCCTCTTCCTAACCTGATGCTGCTCCTATGGCTTTGTGTGAGGCATCAACAAGAATATGAAAATGGAGGGCCTAGTTTGGGCCTCTAAGGATTGGTGCAGTTGTTAACTTACCCTTTAGAATGTCTAAGGCCTCTTGATAGCTCTTTGACCATATAAACTCAGAATATTTGGCCAACAACCCAAACAAAGGAGAGGCCAACTTGCTGAAGTCCTTTATGAACCTCTGGTAATATCCAAATAACCCTAAGAAACTCCTGTCATCTCTCTGCTTTTGTGGAGGTGGGACCCTTTGGATGATTTCTATTTTTTTGGGTCCACCCGCAGTCCTTGCTGAGATATTGAATGATCTAGTACACTCCCTTCAGTCATTAAGAATTCACATTTTTCTGGGCTGAGAGACAGATTCATTTCAATGCATTTGTGTAATACTTTGCCTAGGTTAGTCAGGGCTTCCTGAAATTCACAACCATAAGGTGTAAAGTCATCCATATAGATTTCCACTGCATCATGTACTAATTCAAAAAAAATACTTAAGATTGCTCTCTGGAAAGTGGCAAGAGCATTGCATAGGCCAAAAGGAAGGGCCCTATAGGAAAAAGTACCCAAAGGATAGGTGAATGTGGTCTTATCCTGGTCTTTTAGGCATATTTGGATTTGGTTGTACCCACTGAATCCATCTAGGAAAGAAAATAACTTCTTCCCTGCCATGCCATCTAGCACTTGGTCAATGAAGGGTAGGGGAAAATGATCCTTCTTTGTGGCTTTGTTCAACTCCCTATAATCATCACAAATCCTCCACTTACCATTTTTCTTGGGAACCAACACTAAAGGAGAGATCCACTCACTATCTGAGATAGGGTAAACGAATCCTGCATCTAGCAGTTTTTGCAGTTCTTCTTTGACTATATCTTTAAGAGATGGATTCATCTTCCTTTGTGGTTGCCTGATTGGCTTGCAACCTTCTTTGATATATGTGGTGAGTACACACTGAGGGGTGTACTCCCTTCATTTCCTTATAACTCCAAGCGAAGGCTTCTAGGTGTTCTCTCAACATGTTGCATAACTTTTCCTCTTATAAAGCAGAAAGAGATGGGTTAATTTTCAAAGTTTTCTCTAGGCCAAGTTCTATGGTTTTGACATGGAGTGGGTTGGAATTGGACAAGAATAAGTCAATTGGATGATTTCTCTGGGTTTCCCTTACTTCCTCTTCTAATGGTAATGAACTAGGAGTTGGAATTTGGAGCAGGTGTCAATTAAGTCATCCTCATCTTAGTGTCCTCCTCCTATGGTTGCTTCCAAAGCATAAAGTTGGGCAGAATAAATCTCATCTTCTTCCTCCTCCTCTAACCATAAAGGTAAATCATGCTCTAGGGTAGGTTGAGCAGGAGGGTATAGGACTAATTGTTTGGACATATGCCCATTCTTGATGGTCATATTCCTAGCTCTGCAGCTAATGTAAGCATCAACTGTGGCTAACCATGGCCTCCCAAGGATGAAAGGGTAACCAATAAGCTTAGCCTTAGGCCGGAGAACTAGGAAATTTGCAGGTACTCCTAGGAGTCAATGGAGACCATCACATCCTACACAATTCCCTCAGGGGTGACTGTGGAACGGTCTGCAAGTTGAAGAACTGTTGTGGTCTTTATTAATGACCGTTGGAGCTTGAGCTTGAGCATGGTATCCTTGGTAATCACATTAATGGCAGCCACAAGATCGATCAGAGTGTGTGGGACAATGGTGCCATTGATGTGCACATCTACTATAACGCTTCCAGGGTCCAAATATTTTGGACATATTATCTGCCCCAGCATTAAGTAAGACAACTGCCCAATGACATTAATGGTAGGGGCATCCCTTTTTCTTCTTCCTGGATGCTTGAAGCACTTCTCCTTAATCAACTTATTGTAAATAGGAACATCTTTGATTGCCTGGAGAAGGGGGGTCTTTACACATAGATTTTTCAATTCTCCTAGAAGTTTCGTTTCTTCTGGGGTAGGCTAGAGTGGTTGGGCTAATCTCTCAGGAAAGGGTGGATTTACTTTAAGGTTGCTTTCCTCTCTTTCTTCCTCAACCTCCCCATGTGGAGAGGGAGGTTGGTTATCAGGGAGAATTCTCCCAGATCTTAGGTTGATCTTCTGGATTTCTATGTCCCTCCACTGTATGCTTGCTGAGCCGGCCTATTGTTTGGGTTCAGATTTGGTTGGGTAGGCATCTGGAGTTTCTTGGGTGGAGCAGAGTACAGAAGTTGTGGTTGGGTAGGTGGTGGAGGCAATAGGGCTGGAAAATTGCTGAATTGGGGCCTTCACCCCTGGGGTGGGGTATTCCACTTGTGTTGTGGCTGAACATAAGGTTGAAATGACTAGCTGGCTTGCTGGGATTGATACTAAGATGCATAGGACCAAGGAGGGGGTGTAGACCAAGAAGGATGAGCGGGGGGTCCCTAAGAAGGTATAGATGTGATTTGGTTGGGGTTGTAATATGCATGGGATGACCCTTACATACCCTGCTGGTATGGTCTAGGCCCAGGAAGTCTCCTCTGGTTGATGTAATAAAGCTGCTCAGTGACACCTTCAACTCCTTGATATACGGCTTTGAGTTCAGGTAAAGAAGGGTACTTGTCTGTGGAGTGGTTTTCTTCACAGACTGAGCAAATCTTAATACAGTTCAATGGACATTCGTTCCTGGGATGTCTCCTAGTGCATCTAGGACAAAATATGGCCAAGGCTCTCTCTGATTCCTCTTGCTTCCTTTTGATGTTCATGGTGTCCAATTTCAAGGCAAGGGTTTGCAACATATCACTTTTGAAATCTTCTAGCATATTTCCAATTTCACCCTTGATGGATAAGTTGGAGGATGATGTACTAGCCATAGGTTGACTACCCCTACCATTTTTCCTGGCTGACCTAGAGTGGTGTCTAAAGACAACATTGATATCCTCATAGGATAATTGGTAGACATCTACTCTTGCTATCATGTGTAAGGTATCCAAAATATCTTGCCTTACTCCTCTAAGCAGGACTTGTTTTAGTGACTCGGGGTCAAGTGTGCACCTGGCCCTTTTGTAACTAAGATGGAATCTTTCTTCATAGTTTTCTAAGGATTCATCCTGGCCTATGGTCATCCTAAAAATCTCTTCTTTAGTTTCCTTTGACCTACAGTAGTCCCTATATTTGTTGTTGAAAGTTTGCTGCATCTGAGCCCAAGTTGTGGTGCTATCTCCAGGTAAACCCTTGAACCAGCGTAATGCTGCATCCTTGAGGGTAGATGGAAACGGTTTTAACTTCATCATCTGTATAGTCACAAGTTTGAAATATAACAACAAATTCAAATAGGAAAGTGTCAGGGTCCTCTGTGGTCAGGCCATGGATATGAGGTAGAGAAAAGGGGCTTATATTCTTCATATTAGTGTCCCCATTGGTCTCCCTGATGGGGAAGGCACTCTCAATTCTATCTCTATCTCCCATGTAATTTTGGTTTCCAACCATTGGTTCAGTAGGAATGGGTTGTTCCTCTTCTTCTTCCCTTGTAGGTTCTTCAAATATGTAAGGTTGCTCACCTAAAGGTTCTTCCACTTCACAATCACCGAAGAAGAGAGAAGGTTGACTGTTGGATGCAGTGGGGGTATTTGTCAAGAATTTACCTAACTTTTCCCTATTCATACAAGGCATGAAATGAAATGTTTTTGGGTTGGTTTTTGTAAGATTTTGTTAAAGCTAGAAAGTGCTTGCAGAATGGAAAGGAAAGTAGATAATGACAACTGAAAGAAAGAAAGAAACTAGATTACTTTTTCAGAAATAAACTAATGGAAGAAAACTGAGGATAAGAAGTAGAAGAAAAGAAAGTTGAAGACTAGAAGTAGAAGAAAAGCAGTAATTACTTCTACTTAGACACCTCCCAAGCAATGGCTCCAAAAGGTGATGAGCCTAGGTATTACAACAATAATGCTGCAACTCCCCGGTCTACCAACTTTACTTATCAACCCGGGGTTCGTACAAACTTGGAGGTGACATTGCTATATGCACAAGTAAAAGTGAAGATACTGCCTGTTGTCACTGCTTATCTGGAGAGAGACCCTAGGGGTTCCAAGCTAGACTTCTATAGGGTCGGAAGAAGCTTGATTTTGATGGAAGAAGAGCAAATCTATCCTAAGGGAGAGCTACTCTACTGCAGTAATGAAGAAATCAACATGTAATGTTAAATCACACCATACCATAGCTAACCATCCAAACAACTATGCTAAGAAGAATTTCTAAATTAACACTAATCCTAAGGCTGCTATCTAAGTTGTAGAAGTAAAGAGCATCAAACTATCCTAAGGTGCAAGTAAAGAAACTAAGATAAATCGGTTTTCAAGCAAAAAAAGTAGTCGGAGATCGAAATTAGTGAAAGGAGGACGTGAGGGAGCAATAGTGCATAAGAACCGTTGGATCAGTCGGGTGAAAGGCAAATGAACGACAGAGATCAGATCGTAGGAGGTTACGTAGATAGATGGGCGAACATTGTTAGCTAACGGGATGAACAATGGAGATCTTATCATGAAGGCTTAAGTGAATAAATGGATGAATGGGGTTAATGAACAGGATGAATGGCGGAGATCGTATCGCGAGGGATTAAGTGAGTGGATGGACGAATGAGGTTAATAGGAGATGAATGGCCGAGATCTAATCGCGTGGGTGAAGTCAAGAGATGGACGAACGAGGCTAATAGGAGCAATGAACGGTTGAGATCTTATCGAGCGAGTGAAATAAAGAGATGGACGACGAAGATCGTATCGCGAGAAAAGAAACGTACGGAAATGATGGAGCGGGTTTCTAAGGCGGTAAGTAGTTTCTCGCGCACCCTTCAGGCTGTAAGCTATATTTTGAAATTTCACGCGATTAGCCTAGCTACATGACACGTAGCACGAGAAAACCACTTTTCTCGCGTGTTCTCAAGCTGATAATGACCGTGCACTAATCCACGTGAGATTACGCGATAGTCGTTGGATCAGGCGGGGCTGATCAACGATGGAGATTGGCTAAGATAGTTGGTGATCGGGTGAAGCGATAGCCATCAGATCAAGCAAGGCAGATTGACGGTGGGGGTTTAAAGCACCTAAAGTGATCAGGTGATGTGACAACCATTGAATCAGGCGAGGCAGATCAATGGTGGGGACTTAAAGTGCATAAACTAAGTAGTGGACTCCCCGCGAGGCAGAAGTTGGACAAAATAGTGAATTAGACGGTGATTGTGAAGGTTTGTTGTGGATCGGATGGCGAGGGAGCGATGCATGAAGAACGTGCTAAAGGTGGTTTCAAAGGAAAACGACAAAGAAAACCAGTGAAGGTGAAAAAATAACTGCATTAAATAGCGGACTCCATAGCTCACGCGAGAACCAGAAACCTGTGTTTTTGGGGTTACTTAAGGGTCTCTTCCTCAAGTCATGGTCCCAGAGGGAGGAGATGAGGCCGAGACACCTGCGCACAACCTGATAGTGATATTTTTCACCTAACTAACCTGTAACTGAAAAAAGCACAAACAAAAGTAAACTACAACAAATGTAGCTACTAAAGCAAATGAATAGGAAAACCATGAATAATCTATGCTATATTGTTGCAATTAAAGTGCAACTACTTAAACAATTAAACAATGAAAACCATAAGGCTACTTAAGCAAAAGAACAGAAAACCATGAAACTACTTAAGAAAATAAACATAACAGAACTCTATGCTAGCATACATGTACAATAGAGAGGAGCTTTGGCTACTTGGGTCGGGCTCTAACCCAAGAGTTTCAACCCTCAGAGTTAACTCAGAGATGGCTTAAACAAAACTCATCCTTATTATAAAAACCATGGATTACAGAGAAAACTGTCACTTTGCAGCTCAGAAATAAAACAGAGTTTTACAATAGAAGTTTGAATCCTACTGAGGTCCTAAACCTCTCTATTTATACATGTGAAGTCTCTAATGAATTTCTTCCCCTTAGGGAGGCTTGGCCTCTAATTCAAGAAAAACTGGTTTCTATCCTTTTCACTTGCTCGACTATCTTCTAGTCTTCAAAGTGATGGTTGTTTGCACTCCGAGCTGGTGAAGGAATATTCGAATGGAGGGGTAGTAAATGAGGAGGATTTACCTCCTATAATTACTCTCCCTTGTCCCATTCTAGTTTTACCAAGGTCTTTGCCGTAGTTCCTTGCTTTTATCCTTTATACCTACATTTTCCTTGCTTTTATCCTTTATTTCTGCATTTCATGCACATTAGACCACAAAGCAACATATCCAACTCTAACTCATTTCATAAACAAAATATAATCAAAATTATGCAATAAGTTGTGAGAATAGTTGGTTTGACTAAGCTAGGAGGTGAATTAAGGCCAATTAAGGCCCATATAATTACTCAATGATAAGGCTCATCAGAAAGAACCACATGCAATACCATGGATGCCAAACATAGCAAGGAAAATACACATGCAAATCGATACCTGCAAAGAATCCTACTGTAGCTGCTTGATCCTACCTTTCTTAGCTTGATCTTTGCTTCCTCTTGCCTTCTTTTCCTTTCTTGATCGAATGCCAAAATTGCTCCAAGAAAACTCTAAGTGTCCAAGAGTGAGAGAGAGAGAGTGAATAATGAGAGAGCTCCAAAACTCAACTGGCAAAAGGTTACCAACTGATCCTCAGAAGCCTTTTTATGAATGAGGCCTCTATTTTCTTCATTTTCCATTATTTTCCTTCAATTTCCTCCTCACATGCAACCTGTGACCTTTCACCTCCCTTTTCTCCTAATTTCCATTATTTTCATAAATAAATGTGCCAAAAATGCCATTTTGCCTTTCCAAAGCCTTAGCCATTGCCTTTTCCAATTTCCTTAGCCATAAACAACCAAATGAATGCCACCTAGGATGTCTTGCCCAACATTCAGCTTGGAATAAGTGTCCCATCAACCATGGTTATTATTTTTGCCTTTATTAACTTTTATTACATGGAATTTTCACTAGGGATGTTACACAAACCCCAAACCAATATTTGGGCATGAAAACATCTAAGGGGTTGACGTTTATGTAAATAATCAATAATTGTTTTTTGTAATTTAAGATTGTACTAGCTCACACAATCAGGTTAACTAAGTACATCAATCATCCAATCATATTAAACATGTTTTTCGGAAGGTGTTCTCAATCTTGCCAATGAGAAACTAGATACTTTTGACCATTTACCTATAGAGTAATTAGTCCAAAATTCTAGCAGTATCATCAAATTTAACATAATAAGGGTATCTAATACTGAATTAAACAATAAAAATCTGCATACAAACATTTCAAAAATTAAGAATCATATGGGGTGACAGATGCCAAATCCTTGGGACTAGATCCTAGTGGAACTAAGGTGGTAGGAACACACTGAATATGGCACTCGATATGGTATATTCTAACATATATCCTTTCAATATAAACCCATTGGTTTCTTTGTATGTGTTTTACATCTTCAAGGCTTGCAAAGATATTGTATCTATCTTCCTACTTTTCCATTAAGATCCTACCCAACAGGGTTTTCATTTGCTAGTAAAGAGATATTGTTGGGTGTGGAGCTTGATTATCTTCTTTATTCAAAGGTATCACTACATTGTACCCTAGTTCATAATGGGGCGACAACGCCGCCTGTTTGTTCCTTGCTAGGGTGGGGGGGGGGGGTGACGACGGTTTTTATGATCCCCCCTGGCGGGGGTTCGAGGGCAGTGTCCCTGAAGCTAAAAATACATGTAAAGTTTCCTTGTAAAATATTGTAATTTCGTAGTCAACCTGGGCCATCATTAGGCGGATGATATGACGGTAGAATTTATGTTTAATTTAGGGTTTCTTTCCCTAGAAGGCAACCCCCCACTATATATGAGGGAATTGTATTGCGGCTGAATATATGTGTATTTTTGAGCGAGAACGAGAGAGGATATTGTGTGATTGTGAAGAGGAAATTACAACGGATCTGCTGTAGGTTGTATCTCTTTATTTTGCTAGATAATATAAAAGGAAGGACTTGATGTTTCTCTGTGGACGTAGCCCAAATTAGGTGAACCATGTATATCTCTGTCTCTCTTGTTTTAAGCATTTTCTGTTGTTGAGTTTCTGCAATATTTTATGTGTTCCATTTCTCTGTAATATATAATTTTCTAACATATATAAAATTTAAATACTATTTCTTCCTTCCCTTGGTATGACTAGGGACAAGAACCCATTCCCCAATTTATTCCATTATCTTTGAGTTTGAAAAGGCCTACCTATCTCTAGCTACCAAGGTTTCCCATTGACAAATGCCATTTTTGGTTTCCAGGGGGACAATCGAATGAAAGGTCTTAACATCCTCCTAGGCTTGCTATTGGGCTTAGTTTCAGCCCTAGGCATTATGACCACCCCCCTACACCGACTCCTCATCCTTTAGCGCTGCATAATGTTAGAAAAGTTTTTTCTTATGAAATTACTATAGGACTAACTAAGAACAAATATAAAAATGAAGGAGAGATACATAGTCACTCTACCATGGGTAATAGGCTTATTCATCAAATAGCGTATGACAGAATGATCAGTATATATAAGTATAGAGTAACCAATTATATAACGTTGACACTTATTAATAGCTTGAACAACAACAATAAACTCTTTTTTTGTTACCTTATAATTCTATTCAGCAGAGGCTAGGTTCTTATAGATGAAATTCACATTCAATAGATTTGTAGTTCTTCTTTGACTATGTCTTTTAGGTCTAGATTCATTCAAGGTTGGGGCTATCAGATAGGGTGACAATCACTTTTAATATAAATGTGATGAGTACATAAGTCTGGACGAATTCCCTTCATGTCCTTGTGTTCCCATGAAAAGGCCTCTTTTTGTATTTGGCATAAATGAGAGATTGATCTTTGTGAATGCGAAGTAGTACAAGGGGATTTTACGGCGCAGACATGCCAAAAAGATGAGATAATCACAGATAAAAAACTCATTTGGAAAAAGAACTAAAAATAATACAACTGTCACTGCCAAAATACATTTGTTAGTAGAAGAGCAAACAAATCAAGATGTGGATATTAGCAAAAATAAAGAGGTCATATCAAAACAAGATGAACCTAGGCCAAAGAAAAGTGAAAGTGAAGTTATTCCAGCAAACAGAGAAGAGAGCAATAAGGACACATACAATCCCACAACCACTTCGCTCTTGTGGTCATCAAAGCTATATGTAAGCAAACTCATAAGCATGAAAAAAAATTGAATATATTGAGTTAAAGGGGCAGCATGAAGATCTCAAATTAAAAGAAATTTTGGAAACCAGTCAGAAACTTGAAAGGGAAAACAAGGTTCTCAAAGAGCAGGTAATAAGCTTACAAAATAGTATGGAAAGAGGGAAACAAGAGTTGATCATGTTGAAACAAGAGTTAGAGCAAATAAAGGCAGTAAAAGATAAAGACACAGGGACAAGGAAAATTGGTAGAGAAAATCAGTTGGAAGAGTTTCAACCAACAATTGCAAACATGGAAATGAGAGAAAACAAACTAAAGCAACAAATAGAAGAAGCTAAATCTTGGGCTCAAGTGGTAAAGGAACTGTTGGTTGAGAAAAAAGAAACCATTGAGAGACAAATCAAGAGGTAAATAAGAGAAGAAAAAGATAGGCAAGACAAGGCCACAAATTTCATCATCAAAGGCCTGAAATACTATGGAGAAAAAGAAAGAACAAATATTTTAGCAAGGTATTTTATCAAGGACAAGTTGAATTGGACGGGTTATATTCAACAAGAAAATAAGATTGGTAGTAAAGCAGAAAATGGAATGGATTGACATGTCATAGTTTCATTAAGGATTATTGAAGACAAGATGGCTATCCTAAAGAATAGGGGGCTACTTAGAGGCACTCATGTTTACCTAGATGATGACTTGACACTTGAACAAAAAGACGAGCAAAGGAGGGAATGGGAGAAAGTTAAATCAACAAGAGAAGTAGGAAAATGAGCATGGCCGAAAAATGGGAAAGCCCAAATGAGCGAGCACGTAAAAAATAAAAAATAGGGACGCGGGGCTCCTCAAGAGTATCTAAACATGGCGATTTTAAATTGTAGATGTTACCCATGGAGGAGAGAACCAGGATTGCGGTCCATATCAGAAGGGAAAGGCATCATTATCCTTATGCAAACCCATGAGCATGAGGGTTGTAGGGTTCCAAAATCTGAAGGAAACAATAAAATTTCAGTGTGGAACAAAGAGACTAGTATAGGGAAAGGACATGGAGGGATCACTGTTCTAATAAGAGAAATGTGGAGTGGAATAGTGAAAGTGGAAAAAGAGGATCCAAATAAGCAATTTATATGGCTAAATATAATAGACAACAAAGTAACATTCAGGTTGGCAACATGTTACTTTTCCCTAAAAAATTCGAAGTTCTACAAGAAGATAAATTTAGATAAAGAAGACTGTTATGCTGATTTAAAAGATATATTTTTTCTTTCAAGAGTTTACGTGATATAGTTCTAATTGGGGACTTTAATTATAGGACAATAAACAATCAGTGTATTCAGTTGGGAATTTGGAAAAATACTCTTTGGTTAGAGGAGAATGAAGAGCACATGTGGAAAATGAATTCTTAGGATGGGAATGGGAGTGCATCACACTTTGATGCTGAGTTGTTAGGCTTATGTAGCCTATATGACATGGTAATTTTCAATGGCATGAAATATTGGCCAACATATGGGGGCATCATGTGTAAAACCTACAATGGTCAAAGTGTGGTGGACTAATATGCTCTCAGAGCTATGTTTGTAATTTTTTAGAATTCAATATTGAGGTGCGTCCTATTGAGGTGAATTTTGACCATATGCCTCTCTATATTAAGTTAGGCATATGCACAAGTAGGATACAGGAAGGGAACACCCAACAAGGTCATAAGAAAGTGCATGCAAATGGAAAAACCATCATAAATCAAGAAAACCAAGAGCTATTTGTTGTTGCTCTAAAAAAGCAATTTTAGTGGGAAAAAAGGAACATAGGAAGCAAGGAATACAATGCAGAAATAGAATGCATTAGCAGTAATATGCTTATCCCTCTAATCCACAAATTCTTAAAGTTGTGCAAAATATATCGGCCTAAGAAGAGGGTCTCAAACACTTTTCCAACTAATCCTTGGTACGATGAAGAGTGCGAGGTTGCTAAAATTCCCATTAAGGAGAAGGAGAAAAATAGTGAAAGCAGGAAAAAGTATAAAAATATGATAAAAACAAAAAAAGAAATTTATGTAACTTCAAGAAGGAATGAATTAATCTCATTGGGAAAGCAGAAACCCAAAGGATTTCGGCATGAAATACAACAAAAGAGAAAGAAAATAGATAATAATATCTCAGATACACATTGGTTGGAATATGCAAAGCTCCTCTATGAGAGAAAACAAGAGAAAATTACCCCCCCCACCCCATAATAAACACCACAACCAAGTTATTTTCAGTGGATGATGTCAAATGTGGTATGAAAATTTAGCAAGTGGTAAATCCGAAGGCATTGATGGGATACATGCATAATTTTTAAAATGGGGTTTTGAGATCTTGTCCCCAATCATCAAAAGGATCTTCAATAACATCACACAAGGCAAATTTCCAATTGAATCAACAACATTTGTTGATATCCCTCTTTACAAAAGTGGAGACATCAATAATCCCTCTAACTATTGCACTATTATGGTCAATCCTCTTCTTGAAAAATTGTTTGGAAGCATGATGGAGGGTAGAATTAGCAGGTGGATAGAGAAAGAGGGTAAAAGAGAAAAAGGACATGCTAGTTTTAGGCCAAGGCACTCTACAATTGATTATTGCATCACTCTTAGGAACTTCATCGAAAAAGTATGGGAAATTTAGGGGGGAAAGCCTTTTGTTGCTTTGCTGATTTCAAAAAATATTTTGACACTGTTCCTAGGGATAATATTTGGAGAAGAATGGAAGAGCTTGGAATCCAAAGTGAATATAGAGCTACTATCCATAAATTGTATGAGAAAGTTAGTGCTAAAATCAGAACTAAAGAGGGATTTTTGGAATGCTTTGGTAGTGACATTGCGGTCAATAAGGGGTGCCCCCTTTCCACCACTCTATTTGGTTGATATATTGATAAACTAGAAGAATGGCTAAACAACACTAGTGGAGAGGGTATTCAACTAGCGGGTTATGTGCTAAAGCTACTTTTGTATGCTGACGATCTTATCCTAATTGCAAAATCTGCTCATGGTTAGAGAGATCATTTTAAGGCCTTAGAGTTTTTTTGTCAAGAGGTTGAGATGCAAGTAAACACTAGAAAAACCAAAGTCATGATATTCTCTTTGAAGCAGAAAAAGAAACAGGTTAGCTTTATATTTGAGGAAAAATCCTTAGATATAGTGGAAGATACAAGTACCTAGGAATTTTTTTCACAACAAGATCAGTTGGGTGACATGCGTAACTAAAAGTATCCAAGGGGTATGGAGATATTCTTACCTTCTTTAAAATAGTTGCAGTAAAGCAGAACTATGGGACAGGAAAATAAAGATAACTCTTTTTGGATTTTTGGTTACCCCGGTTGTCCTTTATGGATGTGAAGTTTGGGGGAGCAACATGTCAAATCACAAGTGGAAAAAACTAGAAATAATTCAAAAGCACTTAATCATTGGTAACCTCAAATTCAAGTCGACGGTCCCATATGAGATCTTGCTAGCTTAGGCTGCAATGTTCCCAATGGAGGCTTCAACAAGCATTCATTTGTTAAGTTATTTAAAAAAGGTGGAAAGCATGGGTGAACAATGTTGGCCAAAGATGATTATTGTAGAGGAGCTAAAGCGTAGGAAGAAAATTTGGAGGAAGAAAAATGATAAGTGTATGAGAAAATGGGGAATAAAGTTGCAAGATTGTCTTAAATCTAAAGAGGAGATAGAAAATTGGGTACTTGATAAACTCAACACTGCCATGTGGTAAAAAAGTTTAGAAGAAAAAAGTGCTATATGTCAAAAATTTCAACCCATCAAAGTCACATGACGAAAATACTTATTTGAGTGCCGCAATCAAGGGAAAGGAAAATATTTTAATAGAGTAGCTGAAGACTAGATCTCACCATCCTACTTGCGAAACAGGTAGATGGATAACACCTAAGGAAGAGTGGGAAGAAAGAACTTGTATCTTTAGTAGGAAAAGAGCGGTTGAAACTGAATGACACTTCATCATGGAATGTCCGGCTTACGAGGACATTTGTAATAAATTTGAAAACAATATAAAGGTGGACAGTTTGAGCAAACTATTTGAGGAAGCAAGGCTTCACAAAACTGCAAATTTCTTGATCAAGATTCATGGAAAAAGGGTTGTTTTAGAGAGAAACTTGAGATTGTGATGTTTTGTTTGGTTTGGAGTATATGTCCCTTAGACCATTGGGTCTTGTAGATGTCATTAAAATTCATTCAATTCTTGGTAACTAAATCAACTGATCCTTTTGTGATGGGGTCAAATTAGGATTAATATGAAAGGGTTTCCGCTATTCTATTTCCACAGAGATGCTAGTATGAGGGATTACATTTACCTTTATATATAAAAGAATAATACCTGCCCACTTGTAGCTGCGCACACCACACATAGTCTATGTCCTGACTGGGGCTAATTATGCAATGATGTCTATCTATGGCTCATTATAGATACTTAGAAGTAATCAATGAAGCTATCTTAAACGATGGTGTCTTTGGCTGACTCTCGCTAATGAAATATGTATTGCTTTGAGAAGGAGGCACAATGGCTGAGATGGAGGCATAACTCCGTAAGATGTAAGAAGTAGGCACAGAGGAATCTCCAGTTGAAGATAACTTCGATTTAAGATAACCAGTGAGAAGTAGGCACCCTTGAGATGTCCCCAAAAGTCTATAAATCAAAGGTGGGGTCCTGCATTCCTTCATTCCCAAAGTGAGTGAATATGCTTCCTTCCCATGCTTATGCCCTTATATAGTTCTAGCAATATGTGTAAGAGTTTTCAAATGACATTCTTCAAAAATAGAATTTCACTTTCAAATGTCATTTGGGGCTCCTCATATCAATTTCAAAAGAGCATTTCCAAAGTGCTAAAATTCCCATGTAATAGATTTCCCTGACATCCATTGCTGCACCCATCCACTTGTAAATGTAAGGTTTAACACAAAACAAGGGTGGAGTAACCTAGGATGAACATGGCCCAATTCTAGAATATAAAAATCCAATAATCGGTGAGAAAGCAACACATATAGGTGGAGAGACTAGAAAATTCACTAAGAGAGCTACTGTAATGTAGAGAAAAACCCCAGTGGTATGACTACAAGGAAAATACATAGTCGATATCACAATGCTAATCCATACCGGGACCACTCCTTGAAAACACCATAAGATCTATAGAGCGCAAGCATATAGATAATGAAAACACAAGGAATAACTAATGCGCTAAGGGCATATAACTATATATGCAACCAATGTGACAATTGCATTGAAAGCCTCTGAGACATTGGAATATTCTGCTAGAGAGTGTCCAATTTTCTAGGCATTTGTCTTTATCCCCATGGTCTGAAGTATCGACTTTAAATCTTCTACCACATAGGCTACACGCAAGGCGACTCTGTTATCAAGGCTAGCTAGAACCACTCTCGGGTATGCCAAATAATTCTTTCCCCAATTCGATTTAGCCCCGTCACTTACAACAAGCCTCAACTTCTCATGGTTGTTTGGCAAGGTTGTCTTCAACAGGGTCTCGAGCTATCTCCCCTCAGCTCTGTGATTCTGTTGGGCATGCTTATCCCATGTCCTTATCTGAACTTTGTGTACCATGGATGATATGATAATAAAAGCTCACATGCTTATACATGCATGGGGGTGTGATATCGTCTATGGGGGGGGGGCAGGAATGACCCCGTAGCTCCCCATTTTCCTCAATCGGCACCCCCATCAGGGAAAATAATCATTAAAACTTAAAAAAAGGGTTTAAAATAATAATTTATGGACTCTTTACATATGTAAAGATGCAAATGGTATGATTTAACCAAACCCTTACAATGAGTTTAGGATTTATCATAAAAACATGTAAGGGTTGATTATATATATATACCAATTTTATTTATCTTAAGTAGTTAGGAGAAATAATTGTTATCCCCCAACTCAAGTTCAATTCCCACAAGTGATATAATGAAATTTGTTGTAATGGATTCGAACCTTGTTATTATTGTTGATGAAATACATCCAATTCAATATAATCTATGTGTCTACTGTCGTTAAAATTGAAAATAACAATAGTTAAAACTAAAAAAAAATTGGATACGTTTTCCCTAATGTTATTTCTTGAGCATTTATTGTTGACCAACTGTTGGGTTGTGTTATATTCTTTCCATGACTAGCCCATGTAGTTAACCGGGGGATTAGAGGGGGGTGGAGCCCCCCGTTCGTTGCGCCGATTGCGTAGCGGGGGGGTCACAGGGGGTTTGAGGGGTGCAGGTGACCGCACTCTATGGGGTCTGGGGCAGCACCCCGGAAAATTTTGGTTTTGGAACCTATGTTAGGTTGGGCGGACCCACCTATGGTTTTGTGCATGATTTTCGCACATATTTTTGGACGCGATGGTTTTCGGTCCATGGTTTTGGATGCGATGGTTTTCGGCCCATGGTATTGGATGCTTCGGCATGTATAAATATGTGTTATAACATTGAAAGGAACATAATGAAAAATCAAGCTGGTAGTCCCGGTTTTGGGATCCAGGGCAAAATCTCTGTGTATATGTGTTTTATGTGTTATGCTCTTGCATTGTTTATTTTATGTGTTTTAGAATTCGTATGCAAGTAATTTCTGTAAGGGGTTAAAACCTACATTTGGTATCAGAGCTGTTTTGGCTTCAAGGGGATGCTTTTGCTGCTAAGGGGTTTCGCTCAAGCCTACGGTAGACCTTGTTCAGTGGGAGATTTGCGAGATCAATTCTGGTGGTGAAAAAAGATGGCGAGCAGTGGAAAGATAGAGATCAAGAAATTTAATGGTCAGAGTTTTGAGTTGTGGAAACTCAAGATGGAGGATCTGTTGGTGGATAAAGATCAGTGGATCGCGGTAGATCCGGGTATTAAACCAACGGGAGTGTCTGATGAAGAATGGAAGAAGTTGGATCGGAAGGCAAAGAGCACAATACGATTGTGTGTTTCAGATTCAATAGCGCTGAAGGTATCAGTGGAAGCTACGACCAAGGCTTTGTGGGACAAGTTAATGACTTTGTACCAATCTAAGTCTCTGGTGAATAAACTGTTCCTATGGAAAAAGCTGTATAACCTGAGGATGAAAGATGGAGACTCGGTGACAGAGCATCTGAATGCATTTAATACTGTGGTAAGTCAATTAGCATCTATTGATATTAAAATTTAAGATGAAGATAAGTGTATCAGTTTGTTGTGTTCTCTACCAGATTCGTGGGATAGTCTGGTTATTGCATACATAGCAATGAAACTACCTTGCAGTTTGATGAAATCGTCTCATCCTTGCTGACAGAGGAGATGAGATGGAAAAATATGGAGAGCCTGAATGGTGATGCCTTGGCTATACGAGGACGATCCCAGAACAGAAACAAAAATAAGTCATCGAGTGGGAGATCTAAATCTAGAGGGTGATCTAAATCTCTAGGACAACCTGTAAAGGTGGTGTGCTGGAAATGTGGAAAGGAAAGGCACTACAAAAGGGACAGTAAATATAAAGCTCCTGATAAAGGAAAGGTATCTGATGATGCTCCTTCTGCAGAGGTGAAAACCACCGCAGATGAAGGTGGGGATGTGTACTTGTCTTCTTCAAGTACACATGTAGATCTTGAGGCATGGTTGATTGACTCAGGTGCATCCTTTCACTTCACTCCCCATAGAGAGTGGTTCTATGAGTATGAGAAATACAATGGTGGTGATGTCTTCTTAGGGGATGATAGGAAGGCTAGAATCGTTTGTCGCAGAAAAGTAAAGTTGAAGTTGCAAGGTGGAAGGGTTAGAACACTTCCGAGTGTTATGCATATTCCTGCATTGGCCAAAAATCTGATCTTTGTAAGCAAGTTGGATGATGCAGGTGTAAAAACAGTGTTCGAGAAGGATACCTGCAAGATGGTTCGGGGAGCACTGGTATTGATGCGGGGAGTTCAGATTGGAACTCTGTACAAGCTGCAAGGTAGCATGGTTGTTGATGGGTGCAACAGTTCTGTGGTTCCTGAAAGTGGAGCAGAAAATCTAGTGGTCTCTGGAGAGAAGACCATGTTGTGGCATCAAAGACTAGGACATATTGGAGAGAAGGGTCTTTGAATACTTCATGGTAAAGGTATGGTAGAAGGTATGAGTAATAGCTCTCTGGATTTTGATTTCTGTGAAAATTGTGTATATGGGAAGCAGAATCGGGTGAGTTTCCCCTCTGGTGGTAAGAGGGTGAAACATATATTAGAGCTTGTGCATAGTGATGTGTTTGGACCTATGAAGGTTCCATCACTGGGTAAGTCTGTGTACTATGTATCATTTATAGATGACTTCTCAAGGAATACATGGATATATTTCCTTAAGAAGAAATCTGAAGTCTTTGACAGGTTTAAAGAATTCAAGGCTCTGGTGGAAAACTAGACAGAGAAGAAGATAAAGGTGTTGAGAACAGATAACGGTGGAGAGTTTTGCAGTAAGGAATTTGAAGAATTCTGTAAGAAGTGTGGTATAGCACGGCAAAAGACTACTCTATATACACCTCAGCAAAATGGAGTTGCATAAAGAATGAAAAAGACGTTGATGGAAAGGGCAAGAAGCATACTCAGTGGTGCCGGGTTAGGATAGGAATTCTGGGCAGAGGCGGTGGAGACAACATGTTACCTAGTCAACGGATCACCTTCATCAGCGTTGGAGGATAAAACTCCACAAGAGGTATGGACTGGTAAGACACCCTCTCTTTCACATCTTAGGGTGTTTGGATGTGATGCATATGTACATGTTCCAAAGGAGAAACGAACCAAGTTGGATAGTAAATCTAAAAAGTGCATCTTTATTGGGTATAAGGATGGTTTAAAGGGTTATAAGCTTTGGAAACCAATAACAAGGAAGGTTGTGTACAACCGAGATGTCGTGTTCACAAAGGTGAAATATGTTATTAAACATGAAGTCCAACCAAAGGAACCTGAGAAGATAGAGTTTGAGCTAAAGGAGGAAGAATCAGACTCTACAGCAGAGGAGGAATCAGAAGATGAAGAGCCACAAACTCCGGGTGTGAGAAGATCAGTTCGAGAAAGAAGGCAGCCAGAAAGGTATAGTCCATCTGCTTTCTGTTCAAATTTTTCTTTATCTATTACTGATGATGATTCCAGAACTGTGAAGGAAGCAGTAGATTCAGAGGATGGAAAACTCTAGAAAGAGGCCATGGTTGATGAAATGGCATCTTTGCACAAAAATGAGGCTTGGGATCTGGTGGAGTTGTCGGCTGGAAGGAAACCCATTAGCAACAAATGGGTGTTAGAGAAGAAGACAAATGCAGAAGGAAAGGTGGAGAAATACAAAGCTCAGTTGGTAGAAAAAGGTTATTCCAGGTGCCGAGAATTGATTTTTGTGATATTTTTTCTGTTGTTGCTAAGGTAACTTCTATTAGATTACTTTTATTGTTGTTGCTGCTTTTGATTTTGAGGTAGAATATATGGATGTGAAGACAACATTTCTTCACGGGGATCTGGAAGAGGAAATTTACGTGAAGCAACCTGAAGGCTTTGCGGTGAAGGGTAAGAAAGAACTCGTATACAAGTTAAAGAAGTCTCTGTATGGGTTAAAACAGTCACCAAGGATGTGGTATCAGAAATTTGATACATTTATACAGGGACTTGCTTCACCAAAAGCAAAGCAGATCATTGTGTGTATTTTAAATTAAATGGTGACCGTGTTATTTATTTGGTCTTGTATGTGGATGATATGTTGTTGGTTGGAAATGACAAAGAAATTTTCCAGGATTTGAAGACGCAATTGTCCTCCAAATTCGACATGAAAGATCTTGGTGCTGCAAACTATATTTTGGGCATGGAAATTAAAAGAGATCAGGCAAAGAGGAAGATCTGGTTAAACCAGAGGAAGTATGTCGAGACAATATTGCAGAGATTTAATATGCAGGATAGTAAACCGGTGAAGGTTCCTATTCCTGTAGGTGTAAATTTATCTGCTGAACAATGTCCCAAGACACAACAAGAGGAAGAGGAAATGTCCCATGTTCCATATGCAAGTGCAGTCGGTAGCCTGATGTATGCAATGGTCTGTACTAGACCAGACATTGCACATGAAGTGGGAGTAGTGAGCATGTTTATGTCAAAACCAGGAAAGGAGCATTTGACAACAGTGAAGCGGGTTTTCAGGTATTTGCGTGGCACTAGTGATTATGGTTTGTGCTACCAAGGAAGACCAGGATTGGACAGAGTGTTGGATATTCATGGCTTTGTTGATGCAGACTGGGCTGGAGATCTGGATCAGAGAAGATCTACAAGTGGGTATGTGTTTAACCTATTTGGAGGTGCAGTCAGTTGGATGAGTAAGAAACAATCTGTAGTGGCACTATTAACTACAAAGGCAGAATACATGGCAGCCACTCATGCAAGCAAGGAAACAGTTTGGTTGCAGAGATTGTGTTCAAGTATGGGGTTAGTACAGGGAGCTATAAGGATAGACTGTGACAGCCAAAGTGCAATTTTCTTGGCAAAGAACCCTGCATATCATTCAAAGACAAAGCACATTGATGTTTAGTATCACTTTGTGAGGGATATGATAGAAGAAAAAAAGGTGTTGCTAGTAAAGGTGGACACTTTGAAGAATGCTGCAGATGCATTGCCAAAATCTGTGAGCTCTAAGAAGTTCTCTTTGTTATGCTCTTAACCTGCAAATCAATACCCAAGCGAAGAAAAGATACCGAGAACACAAAATATGCGAAGAAATTATACCCAGATCACAGAATAGCAATGATTTTATTATTCAGAGAGAAATGTTCACAGGCCTCTTCGAGGGGGCAACCTCCAATAGAGCAGAGCTCGATTACAAAACAAGACACAATGCTCCTCGCAGGGAGTCTCTATCCTTTATATATGACTCATACATGCAATACCACGAGCCAATATCGTGGGTTTTATTAATACCATCTATCTAATACTACCGCCTATTTACCATCTATCTAATACTTCCGCCCATTTGCAACTAACTGTGGTCCCGTTATTAATTGCGGGTTAACCACTTACAAATATTAATATGGGCTTTATTGACTCTTGACTATGACGTGATCCCAAGACATAAATAAGGGGGTTAGGGTGGGACCCTAACATGCCCTCCCCCTTAAGACTAGCCTTGTCCTCAAGGCTGAAGCTGCGGAAACTGCTGAAGAATAGTGGCTGGTTCCCAAGTTGCATCTTCCGGAGAGGTGTCTTTCCATTTGACGAGGACCTCCTTAATCATGCGGCCGCGCAGGTGCTTGTCTCTTGTGTCTAGAACCTGTTCAGGTTGAAGCCAGATTGACCCTTCTTCGTCCAATTCAGGTAGACTGGTTTGAACTCGGCAATCATTCCCAATCACTTTCTTGAGGCACGATACATGGAAAACTGGGTGGATTTTTGCTATAGGTGGCAAAGCCAACTTGTAAGCCACTTCTCCAATGCGCTGAAGTACTTGGTATGGTCCATAGAATTTTGGGGAGAGCTTTTGACAACCCTTGTCTTTGAGTGATGTTTGCTTATATGGTTGCAGCCTCAAAAAGACCTGATCCCCTTCTTGAAATTGGCGCTCCGAGCGATGTTGGTCAGTCTGTTGCTTCATACGGTTCTGAGCTTGATGAAGATTCTCGCGCAGATGGGCAAGCATGGTTGCGCGGTGTTGTAGGAGTTGATCCACGGCTTGTACTTTGGAGCACCCCGTGAGATAAGAAGTAGGGGAAGGCGGAAGTTGTCCATAGACTGCTTCATAGGGAGTCATTTTGGTGGTGGCATGATAGTTGGTGTTATACCACCACTCCGCCAGAGGTAACCACTGTACCCAAAGGTGTTGCTTTTCTGAAGTGAAACACCTAAGGTAGGTTTCTAGACATTTGTTGACGGCTTCGGTTTGACCATCTGTTTGCGGATGATATGAAGTACTGAGTTTGAGTTGAGTGCCTTGTATTCTGAAGAGCTCCTGCCAAAAATTACTGGTGAAGATTGGGTCACGGTCGGATACAATAGAAGTGGGCATGCCATGCAATTTGAAGATCTGATCCATGAAAGTTTGAGCAACCAAGGTTGGTGTAAATGGGTGGGGTAGGGCACAGAAATGAGCATACTTCGATAGTCGGTCCACAACCACCATGATGACTGACTTGTTCCCAGACTTTGGAAGACCTGTAATGAAATCCATGGAAACCTCTGTCCAAATTGACGCCGGAATGGGCAATGGTTGTAAGGTGCCTGGTGTGTTGACGGTTTCCCCTTTGTGGCGTTGACAGACGTCACATTCTGCTACGAAAGTAAGGATGTCCTGTTTCATGCCGGTCCAAAAAAATGATCTTCTGGTGCGAGCATACGTCTTCTGAAAGCCCGAATGTCCTGTAATGGGAGATGAGTGCAATTCTGCCAAAATGCGACTTTTGAGGGTGGATGTTGGTGATATTACGACTCTGTCCTTGTAGCGAAGAATATCATTCTGCCACGAGTAGCCCTTGCTGGAATTAGGATTTGCCTGCAATTGAGAAATGAGTTGGGAGAGCCCTGGATGTGAAAACCATTCCCTGCGAGCCTCTTCAATCCAGTCTGGAATGGGGAGGGAAATTGCGAGCAGAGTACTTTCCTCCTCAAATTGGCGCGACAATGCATCTGCTACCCTGTTGTCTTTCCCTTTCTTGTAAATGATCTCATAATCATATCCCAGCATTTTGGCTAACCATTTATTTTGTTGAGGGGAAGAGAGGCGTTGCTCCAAAAAATATTTAAGACTGTGATGATCTGTGCAGATTTGGAAACGTCGCCCCAACAAGTAAGGTCTCCAGGTCTCGACTGCATGTAAGATGGCCATCATTTCCTTCTCGTAGGTAGATTGGCCCAGATTCTTCCCACTTAGTTGTTGGCTGGTGAAGGCCAATGGTCGCCCTTCCTGCATTAAGACCGCTCCAATACTTGTTCTCGAAGCATCACATTCAATGACAAATGATTTGGTGAAGTCCGGTAGTGCTAAGACAAGAGTGGAACACATGGCGGTTTTTAGAGCGGTAAATGCCTGTTGTGCTTCCTCATTCCAGAAGAAGGAATTTTTCTTTAGGAGTTGCGTTAGGGGCTTCGCTATGCGGCCATAGTTGTGGACAAATTTACGATAATAGCCTGTGAGACCCAAAAATCCTCTCAAGCTTTTCAAAGTCTTAGGTTGAGGCCATTCTTGCATGGCCTGGATCTTTTTGGGGTCCACCTTGACACCTTCGCGCCCCACAATGTGGCCCAAATACTCAACTTCTTCCATGCCAAACGAACACTTAGACATCTTGACAAATAATTTATGTGTTCGGAGCAGTTGCAAGAGTAGATCTACATGCTGAAGATGTGCCGCCCAAGTGCCACTATAGATGAGGATGTCATCGAAGAAGACAAGGACACATTTTCTGAGATATGGTTTGAGGAGGTGATTCATAAGGCTCTGAAAAGTAGAGGGGGCATTACAGAGACCAAATGGCATGACGAGGAACTCGTAATGGCCTTCTTGAGTTCTGAAAGCTGTCTTGGGAATGTCAACTTCCTTCATGCGAATTTGGTGATAGCCTGAGCGAAGATCCAACTTAGTGAAGAATTGAGCCCCATTGAGTTCGTCCAGCAAATCGTCAACCACTGGGATGGGAAATTTATCTTTGACTGTTAACTTATTGAGGGCCCTGAAGTTGGGACACATCCGCCACTCCCCATCTTTCTTGAGGACCATGACCACTGGGGATGAATAAGGACTAATGCTGGGACGAATGACACCTGCTTCCAACAATTCCTTGATGATTTTTTCTATTTCATTCTTTTGGGTGAACGGATATCTGTATGGCTACACATTTGGGGGTTGGGCCCCTGGAACCAATGTGATGCTATGATCATGTTCCCCTCGCGAGGGTGGAAGCTCATGAGGCTTGTCAAAGACCGTCGGATGTTTATTTAAAATCTGTTGCATCTCAGGATGAACTGGTGGAGATATGGTGTCTAGTACCTGGATGGCATTAAATTGAGCTACCACTCCATGATGACCCTTTTTTAACAATTTTTCCATTCTATGCGAGCTGATGATAGAGGGGGCTCCTGCCTGAAGTCCACGGAGGGTATGTGTGGAGTTGTTCTGCTTAAAACTCATATATAACTCCTGGAAATCCATTGTGATTGGCCCAAGGGTGCGGAGCCATTCAGCACCTAGGACAATGTCGCATCCCCCCATGTGTATGGCAAACATGTGGGTTTTCAACTGATAATCCCCCATTTGAAGTTTGACATTTTCACAGCGGCCTTCACATTTCATTGTGCCCCCATCTGCAATTTGGACCTGGAAGTTAGAGACTGCCCGTACATAACAATGCGCTGCTTCGGCGATTTTTTGATGGATGAAATTATGGGTACTTCCACTATCAATCAAGACTATTACTGGGCGATGTTTAAGAAAACCCCTGATTTTGAGAGTTTGAGGGGAAGAGATTCCTGCCAATGCATTGAGCGAAATAACTGGGTCCTCAGATACAATCTCCTTTTGGTTGTCTTCTTCGATCGCCTCCGGTTCCTCAAGAGGTGGATCTTCCTCGGTGGAGCTGTAGTCAGTGGCATCTATTTGAAAAAACTTGGGCTCCTTGCATTTATGCCCACGGGAATATTTTTCATCACAGTAGTAACATAGTCCTTGCTTTCTTCTCTCGGCCATTTACTGAGGGGACACCTTTTGGACCTTAAGTGTCTGAGTCGTGGTATGAGCTTGTGGGGGACGACCTTTAGTGGGGAAATTGGGGCGGCTGTATTGGGCTGTTATGGCACGCTCCACCTTACGGGCTACCTGGCAAGCCTCCGTCAATGTGGGAGGGTGGTGGAGTAGAACTTGAGCTTTGATGGCTTCTTTAAGACCACTGATAAAACATTCCGTGTAGAACTCATCTGAGAGATGGTCAGTGCGGAAGGCCAAGGCTTCAAAAGCGGTGATATATTCATCCACTGTACCTGTCTGTCGGAGCTTAGTGAGACGGCCCAAAAAGGAGTCTCCCTGTTCAAATCGATCTCGAAGAGCTTTGGAAAATTGGGCCCAACTTGAAAAAGGTGCATTGCGACGTTGATGCCATTCTGCCCATTGCCATCATTCATTGTCCAAGTACATGGTCCCCACTCCAATCTTTGTCCAATCATCTTGGAGATGATTCAATTTGAAATACTGTTCCATGTGTGCTAGCCATGCGGACGGGTTAGAACCATCAAATTTCTGTATATCCAACTTGGGAGGTCGCTGACTATCCAACTTAGGAGGTGGTGGATGGGTGTGCCAGACGTGAGGAGAGTGGCTAGACTCACCCTCAAGGTGTATATGGTCATTATATGGTACCTCAAGAGCTGGCTCCTTGCCCTTAGCGAGTGCTTGCCGTACCATGCTCGATAGGTCTTTAAGCGAATCTTTGAGCTCGGTCATATCTGTTTCAAGTTTGTCTAGTCTTTCATTGGCCATTGCTTGAGCTCTAGTTTCTACCATACACCAACTTGATGAAAATTTGGGACCGCCAAATTTTTTTTTTCTAAGAAATTGAATGGTACCACCATGCTCAGCTCGTTGTCCTGATGCTGATGGGCTAGGTCACAAATAAGCACTTGGAAAACTCCTAACGGAGTTTTACTCCTTCCTGATCAATACTGCAGTCGCCAAATCCTCAAACTGTCAATGCCGCCAAAAGTCCTGTGAAAATCATATCCAGATACAGGAACCCTTTGCAACTATTCTGATCTGGTGGATCTGAGATATCTGAATGGTGGAATAACTGCTGCTGCTGATCTGGAATATCTGATCTGGTGGATCTGAGAGATCTGAATGGTGGAACAACTGCTGCTGCTGATCTGGAATATCCAATCTGGTGGATCTGAGAGATTTGAATGGTGGAACAACTGCTGCTGCTGATCTGGAATATCCGATCTGGTGGATCTGAGAGATCTGAATTGTGGAACAACTGCTGATCTGGAATAGATGATGTGTGATCCCCCGATAGAAAGGGAACTATGGTCTTGGGGAGTGTTAGGTGCTACAGATCGCAATATACATAAGGGTCTGACAGTAGTACTCGGCCCAATGTTTCAGGGCTCTAACTAAGGAGGATTGACCGTACCCTTAGCCGTACAACCCGACTACCCTATCGTACGGGCGAGTAATCTCTCCGAGTGCTGTTCTCGGTGTACTGTAGCAACAAGACGGCCGAAGGTTTATGTATGGCGAGGTTTCAAGGGAGCTAGGGGGCTTCCTATATACCCAGAGGGTACGTGGAAGACAGTCCGTGCGCGGTTCTGTCTAATGCGCTACTACTCGAAGGGGTACCCACAGGGGTTACAAGGGAGTCCAACAGACGTGACCACCTCTTGTATTTCCTGCGTGCATGCCTCCCCAAATCCGCAGGTTTATGCGCTTAACGACAGATCCCATGGTTTAAAGACGCCGGAACACGTCTCTAGCCTAAAAAAATTTTGCTAAAATTTGGAGATCCCACCGAGCCCTGGAAAGTGCTCTGATACCACTTGTTATGCTCTTAACCTGCAAATCAATACCCAAGCGAAGAAAAGATACCGAGAACACAAAATATGCGAAGAAATTATACCCAGAACACAGAATAGCAATGATTTTACTATTCAGAGAGAAATGTTCATAGGCCTCTTCGAGGGGGCAACCTCCAATAAAGCAGAGCTCGATTACAAAACAAGACACAATGCTCCTCGCAGGGAGTCTCTATCCTTTATATATGACTCATACATGCAATACCACGAGCCAATATCGTGGGTTTTATTAATACCATCTATCTAATACTACCGCCTATTTACCATCTATCTAATACTTCCGCCCATTTGCAACTAACTGTGGTCCCGTTATTAATTGCGGGTTAACCACTTACAAATATTAATATGGGCTTTATTGACTCTTGACTATGACGTGATCCGAAGACATAAATAAGGGGGTTAGGGTGGGACCCTAACACTCTTGGTGTAGAGAAACAATGGGCGTTGCAGGGCTAGATAAATGACTAAGCTCTCTTGTGGCCCCCTGTGGAAAGAAAACAACAAGTGGGAGAATGTTGGGTTGTGTTATATTCTTTCCACGACTAGCCCACGTAGTTAACCGGGGGGCTAGAGGGGGGGCAGAGCCCTTCGTTGCACCGATTGTGTAGCGGGGGGGTCACAGGGGGTTTGAGGGGTGTAGGTAACCCCACTCTATAGGGTCTGGGGCAGCACCCCGGAAAATTTTGGTTTTGGAACCTATATTAGGTTGGGCGGACCCACCTATGGTTTTGTGCATGATTTTACATGTTTTTGGACGCGATGGTTTTCGGTCCATGGTTTTAGACGCGATGATTTTCGGTCCATGGTATTGGATGCTTCGGCATGTATAAATATGTATTATAACATTGAAAGGAACATAATGAAAAATCAAGCTGGTAGTCCCGATTTTGGGATCTAGGGGAAAATCTCTGTGTATATGTGTTTTATGTGTTATGCTTTCACATTGTTTATTTTATGTGTTTTAGAATTTGTATGCAGGTAATTTCTGTACGGGGTTAAAACCTACACCAACAATGGCAAATCTCACTAGCAACATTAATTTGATTTCTATTCCTCTCGACATTTAGGGTTGAAAAATAACATTTCACCTGAAATTTATGATATAATGATTGCTACATTTGTTGACCAATGATAATAGATGTCACTAGTAGGCATTAATTTTCTTACTAATTCTCTCGACATTTAAGGTTGAAAAATAACATTTATTTTGACATTAATGATATAATAATGACTACATTTGTTGACCAATTGGCTCGATGGTGAAGGGTGCATTGTTAAGGCACTCCATGCGATAAGTCACCAGTTCCACTCCCCCCATGGGTGCTGAATTACAAAAAAAAAGAAAAAGATGACGAATCTCACTAGTAGGCATTAATTTTCTTACTATTCCTCTCGATATTTAGGGTTAAAAAACAACATTGCTCTTGATATTTATCATATAATATTCACTACATTTGGGTGATGTGTTATTGGAATTGGTTTTGTGGTAATCACATTGGATTAAGGAATATTTCAATGTCATGTCTATTTCATTGCAAATATATTAAAATTCTTAATTATTAGTCATTCATCACAATTTCAACGACCATAGGTGTCCAAGAGTTAGTTGGCTAGAAAATTCGTTTGGAAACAATTAGGTGTCCAAGAGTTAGTTTTCTTGAAAATTCTTTTGTAAAACATTGTTGGTATTTCAACATGATTTTGACCTATCCTCAACCACAAAGGTCTCCAGGTGTTGGTTTCCAATAATATTTTATCAAATTATTATTGGTCTTCTGATGCTCATTTAACATACTTCTGATGACATAAGCACTCCACATGTTAGTTTCATAGCCATTTTTTGTAAATGGTCGATAGCATGTTTTTAGGAAATTGAACATATATCAAAGAAACATATCCAAACATACCATACTATTCTAATAATGTCACAAGGACATCATAATAACATATCACAACACACACCATAATGTCATAGGAATGTCATAATGACATTGAAAGAATGTATTTTGAATGTTGAAATGTTTTTCATTATTGTAGCAAGAATTTTGTTAGGGTGTCAAACTTTTGATGTGGTGTGTGTGTACCAATTAATGTTAAGCTAACCAATTTACCACTCCCCCATCTTTAACAATATGATTCTCCTATAAACAAAATAAATATTACATGGTTCGATATCCATTGACCTTGACAAATCAACAAAGCATGAGGTTATACAATGTTGGAGAGGTAAAGCTACAATGAATGGAGGAATTAATAAAAAACATGACCCTTATCAATATAAGGCTACAAGAACATAATAATTGAAAAATTGGTAAAGATTCCTTAAAAAGTTGTAACATAACAAAATAATAACATAATTGTAACACAACATAATTTTACATAATAATAATAATAACATAACTCGATAATAATAATAATTAAGTACTTGAGTTTATAGTTTTTCATGTATTTCATTAAAACTTAAGCATGTGTATTCTCTTGTTTCTCTTCTTTTTTAGTATGTTTATGACTTGAGGGACTAGCTTGCTGTCTAAGAAACTGTGATCCAACATCTAAACCATCAAAATCACCCATGGATTGCACCAGTATTGAGCTAAACCAACCCTTAACATGGATGGATTTTTTTGGTGTCTCCTCCCAAGTATCATGAGTTTTGAACCTTGGTTGGCTTACAAAATGAAACCCTTGAAATCCAGCTGTGCTAGTAGGAGTTGACTCATCTTCTTTCTATTTGGTAGCCTTATTTTTGTGTAATAGGCAAAAAAAAGAGAAAAAATATTGAAATAAGCATGAATCCAAGATAGTTTTACATCCTTCCTATGCAACAAACTGTTATAACTTTTAAGAATAAAATATGGTTCTTCAAAGGCTTATTGTTCCAATGTTGCAATAGTGCTGCCAGGGATCTTAGTTCATTTATCTTTATTAAAAATAACAAAGCAAAGATCAAATTAGGGAACACAACTGCAACTCATAGGAAAATAATCTACTCATATATTCCAAGTGTATAACTAGCATTTAATTTAGAGATAATGCAAATGCTAGTTCTTAAGGCATCAATGTAGACTTTCCAAGACACAATTAATATACAAGTTCCTAGTAAGCATGCATTTAAATTTGTTCCATTAACTTTGTCATCATAAAATCAAAACCTAATTGGATAACAAAAATGCCCTTTATTAGGATAAAACTAGTTCAAACATCATGGGACCTAGGGAGGTAATATGGGGTACCTATGGAGGTAACCAATTGGAATAATAATAAGTATGTGGTTATATATTATTATGTATGGAGTTATCTTTTAATAAATAATGCTCATGTAGTAGTGTGAACATAACGAATATAAGAATATTCACTAGAAGGTTATACCTTCTAGAATGTTCTTAGGAAATAGATAATATTATAAAGAGAAGTATAAACAATGCAATAAAGCATGTGAATAATATTATAACAACCAATTATTTCTGAGTAGTGTTTCCTTCCTTTAGGAATAAGAGATGTTGTTACCCTAGCTCAAGGATTTTTTCTACATTATTGTGTTAATTGTTTTGTGTGAATAATTTGATTTATTTCTAAATCAAAGGTTTCTCTTACAGATTATATTTTTAGATCTAAGACACATAAATTTGGTATCAGAGAACTTTCCTTGGCTAGAAAAGGGGCATAACTTTTACCATTTTGTTGTTTTTCTAGGGATAATAAAGAGGCAAGTGAAAATCAAGTTATTTTTGGAAGTTGTTTGAGTATGAATTATAGAAACCAACTATAGATCTAAAATCCTCTCGCAAAAATATCCATTTAGAAAATAAATAAAAAAATTATTTGAAACAAAGTCTAGATAGTGGATATATCATTGTTTTAAAATCAATAGTTTTAAGGGTCTTTTCAGACATGGCCGCATGAATTACAAAGACCATATTTTAGTAAAACCAATGGAATTTCATTAGTGGGGTATAATAGCAAGTTGGAGAAATATTCAAAGAAATATAGCCACCGTTATGCTCATTTTCATCTAGCTACCTCAAGGAGATCCATTGAATGAATTTATTTAAAACACTCATTTTAATTTTTGGGTTATGGCCAACATGATGTATTTTACAAAAAATGATGATGGTCTTATTATTGAAGAATACATCAAATAAATAAAGAATAAATGGGAAATGATTTAGAGAGTTTTTCTCCCTCGTAATTGAACAAATGATGTAGCCATATGAGGGAATTTACTTAACTAAGACAAGTTGATGGAATTCTCAAATCATGAATATGAAAAAATACTTCAAATAGTTGGTGTCATGTTGTGGAGGAGGATAATGAGATCTCTAGGGATTTATTTACATGTGGAACCTCTATATTATAGGTTCATGGATATATTTAGAAAGAGAATTGTTCTTAATAAACCCAATTACCAACATAATTTCATAATTGTCTAGTTGGAAAAAAATTGGAAGTTCCTACTATTATCCTCCATAATATCCCAAGGCT
This sequence comes from Pinus tabuliformis, assembly GCA_031772625.1. Lineage (NCBI taxonomy): Eukaryota > Viridiplantae > Streptophyta > Pinopsida > Pinales > Pinaceae > Pinus > Pinus tabuliformis. Next base: position 1,059,190,359 of record CM062816.1, on the reverse strand, counting down.
GAGAAGGGAGATCGAAGGAGGTAACCTCAAACCACTTAGGGTTCAACAGCTAGCCCTACCAAACCAGAGAGGGATCTCTCTATGATTTCACAGCCAATGATGTCTAAAAAGGGAAAATATGTTAGGCTAGATATGTTTAGCTCTAGGGTTTTGAAATATTTTAGAGTTTTTGCTGGATCAGGAGTGAGAATCAGGGAACTAGGTCAAAAGATCAAAGGTTTAAGCTGCAAGAGATATAAAGGAGAAGGGTAGGTATGATTTTGTGATACTTAGGGATTTTGTCGATGTAGTGTAGGGTGGAAAAGCAGAGATAAAAATGAGCATGGAAAGCATGAATTCATTTATCAAAAGACACGTGACATAAACATGAAATTCCTAACAAAACAGAGCTTAAAACTAAGAATTATGTTTCTAACCTTTAAGGAAAATCACTTAAAAGCATAAGCATGGAAAGAGGATGAAAGTATCATTCATATAAAACTATAACTGAGAGAAAACATTATCACAAACTCATAACACAAGAATTCCTGAATAATAGCTGCAACTATCCTTTGAATTTCTGCAAAAGTGATGAAGTACAAGCTCCAAGAGTTCTACTCATTGATGTCCAACATGTTCTATGACTGAAAACTAGATACATATAGACCAAAACCATTTTCCCCTCTCTCAGGGTCAAATCCTTCAGTTTAGGAACTAATTACATGAGGTGTTCAAACAAAACCCTAATGTCTAGGGAGGTTAAAACAAATCCTCCATTTAAACTTTGACTGAACTGCCCTCATAAATGAGGCCTAAATTTACATGAAAAAAACCTAACAAGCTTATTTACCCTTAATTACATCATAATTACATCAAAGTCAATTAATTACATCATAAAAAATTAAATCTGGCTAATAAAAATGAGAAACAATAGTTTTAGGCAAAAGCACAGCAAATTCAGCCAAAAGCACAACATGCCACGAGAAAGCGAAATGAAAATGGTAGAATTGGCTTTTGGAGGCCTTCCTGAGGTCCAAATCCTGATATAAAAAGTGTTGGAGATAGCTCCAGATGTCTGCTACATGATAGAATCCTCAAGAACTGAAAAAGGTTGCTCCTAGCCCTCCAAAAATTCATTCTCCCAGAGGTACTCCCAAAAGCGCAGCGAGTTCTTCAAAAAGAGGGAAAAGAGGTGATTTTTGAGTAGTTCTTGGCCTTTTCCATCTACCAAAACCTGTTGAAAATTTTCTCCCAGGGGCTAGAAGTGATGTAAAAGTGACAAGGAATCCAAATATCCAAACCAAATGTCATTTTGAGCTCCCCATCAAAAGCGCAGTGTGCCTTAGTGACTGTCTCAAAAATTTCCAAAAATTCACCCAAACAAAAATTTCTCCAAATTACTTGAAAATTGGTCTAGAGTTGCTCCATGAAGACCTGAGAAGGTATACTATGCTATGAGGGAAACAACAGAAAGAAAATCCAACTTAGCCTTCTCTTTTTTCTTGATTAGGGTTTCTTTGAGTTTTTCCTTCAGCTGCTTAATCTTGACTTTGGACACCTGATTCCTTGTGTAGTAATGAGAAGTCATGTGTCTTTGCAATTTTTTGTCTCTGTTTTCCCTCTTAAGAAGCTTTTTAAAATTGAAATTGACTTTGTTGAGCCAAAACTCCTTGTTCTCATTGATTTCTGCCGCAATTAGGTCAGCTGAAGACATTTGCTCTCTTTGTTGCTGAAGTGCCCTTTTGAGGGCTCTAGTCATTTGCTTATTTATTTTATCATGCTCTTGATGCTCATCTGAATCATCTGTGTCAACTAATTATTTTCCATTTACATATTCTTTTCCAACATCAACCTTATGCTTATCCAATAGTAGTTGATTTACCTTCAATTTCTTATTCTCCTGCTCTAAGAATGAAATAATGAAATTGGCCTTAGACAAGGTGTCCTTAAGCGCTTTGATCTCAACATCTTTCTCCATGATAACATGCTCAAGTGTCTTATTCTCTTCATTAACCTTCAAGTCTACTATATCAGTGTCAAGATGGAATAGCCCCTCATCTTGCAAAGGTGCCTCATGTTGTGATGGTGGCCCTTGTTCTGCTGATGTAAGCTTAGCCCGTTCCACAATGTTTGGAGTAAACACAAGCCTCCTTCCTCTCTGATATGTTTGATTCACCTCAGGCATAGGTGTCCTCTTGACTGTAATTCTGCTAGATGAGCCAATCTCCATATACCTAGATGATGTTGATGGGGTACTTTGGCCTGTAGACTGACTAGCAGAAGGAAAAAAGACATTTGACTTAATGAATGTATCCCAAGTGATATTCTTTTATGCAAGCTGATGCAATACAATGATTTTGATGAGGGCATGGTGAAAAGGTTGGTTTGATGATCACTTTGTTTATGTCAAACCTTCTCTACCATTTTAGCCAAGATCTTGTAGAGATAATATGGTAAGTTTAGTGGTTTTACCCCTATGAAATGCATGAGTAATTTAACATGATACTTGTACAATCTCGAAAATATGCCCTCACATGTAAAATACTTCATAATGATCTTCATCAATGGAGCAAAATTCTCAAGGAGCTATCCAAAAGGAAAAGCCTTCCTAATGTTGTGCTTGTAGTGACCTTTGATGAAGGGTTTGTAGTTTTTCACATCCAAGTCCAGGCTCTTAAACCACTTCTCTCTAGTGTTCGGTATCCCTGTGGTTGCTTCTATTGCTTTAGTTGAAATGGTGAAACTAATCCCTGCACCAGTGACCTTATCTCTCATAAGATTAGTGGCAAACACGCTGGTCAACTTGGCATGATACTTGACTATTGATCTAGTTCACAGAACCCTAAACGCCCTACATTCTGAAAGCATTGCTTGGAAAGTGAGGAGGACATTAGCTCATGGGCGTTGAGTGGTTCATACCTTGATATTTGACCTCCCTTATTATAGGATTTATTTTCTTCCTCCATGTTGATAGTTTGCAAGGGAAAACCCTAGTGGGAAAAATAGGGGAATTGGATGAGGGGATAGGATGAAGGGTTTAAGGAAGAGAAATGAGGGTAGGAAAATTTAGAGAAGTAGGTAGGAGTGTTAGGGAACTTTGGGAAGTGGAAAGGGATGAAATGGGTGTAGGATCTAGTCTAGGGAATTCATTTACAGTCCCAGCTAGGAAAACTACCAAAAACGCAACGTGGAGATAAATGGAGGCTATGCACCATATAAACAAGGAAATCAAGCTGATAGGAGGTGTACAGGGAATTTAACTTACTGTAGACTGCTGATGAAGACTTCAATTGACATTTGAGAACCATTTAAAGCGAGTTTATAGCTATTGGATTGAAAATGCAGCGAAATTGCTAAAAACGCAGTGTAATTGCTGGAAAACACAGAATGGCTGCTTGAAATAACCTTTTGGAGTATTCTTTGCCTCTGAAAATGTTGTGGAGGTGGCTTGTTGGTGAGTGAGAGTTCCTTTTTGATGAAATGAATGATATAAATGAAATGTAATGGTATTTTATAGCTTGTGGAAGTCAAATTCTTCATAATGGTAGGGTGGCCCACAATAGGTTTTTCTCTTTTTCTTTGAAAACTATGTAGTGTTGGCATATTCAATGTAGCTTTGGAACATTAGAACTTAATACATGATATTTGAAATAAATTACACTTTGAAACAAAACTTTTTGAGAAATTTCCCTATTACTATTCCTTTATTTGTCGGATTTATGAATGAAATGACAGATTTTGATGACTTTGACCCTAATGATCGAATGGCGACACTGAGATGAATGAGGACCATGATGACATGAATGAGATGATGATGATGAACTTTCATTAATGGCACATCCAATTGAGTGATGGAAATGGCCGGAACATGAAAATTTTGAAAGGAGCAGTAATAGACCTAGACACACTAGCCAATGACCAAATTTTTATGTTGAAAACCTAATGAAATGATAAAAATTTGACTTGAGACCCTAAAAAAAGCCTTGTAAGAGCATATTTGATCACTGGTGACTGGAAAGACTGAAAGACACTAACATTGGCTCCAGCTGGGGATGGCATCTCCTTTAGGAGGTGTCAAGAACATCGTAGACCAGGTATCCTTATCCATTGGGCATGGAGTCAAAACACAAACACCAAACTCAAAACTGAAATTGACTCGCTAACTGAATTTGACAAATAATAAAAAAGAACAAACTGAAACTTTCAAACCAGCAACTGGTCAAAGAAGCCTTATGGCCTTCTCCCCAGGCTTCAAGCTCCCATGATAGCCACTTCACACTCTGATAGGAAAGTAAAATGGTATGTACAATGCTAATGAAAATTTCCATAAATTTCTCAAGTAAGGTAGTGCTTGAGAAGCCTACCATTGATTGCTCCTAAATAATCTTGTCCATTCATTTATTCTAGCAGATAAGCATTCTTGCCTCTCAAAGCTGAGATTATGTACATTCCTTTCCACAAATTTTCAAACTTACTGTGCTTTCCCTTCTCTTCATTCCATGCATTCCAACGAAGAACTATATATCCCAAGTTGAAATTATCTTCTCTAGTCTTGTGGTCATAAATCTTCTTTACTCTTTCCTAAAGTTTGGAGGTATTTTGCAATACTTCCTCCCTGGTTCGCTGTAGGTGAATAATCTGATTTATTCTTCGTTGCACATCATCCGGTTCACTGCCCAATTCCTGCAAAATCTTCATGATCAGGAGAACAAGAGATGAAGAAAAGACAATATCAACCCTGTACACCAACTAAAAAGGTGACATGCCTATGGATTTCTTGTTACTTACCCTATCTACCCATAAGGCATTGATGAGTTTTTTATGCCAGTTCTTCTTGTTGACCTCCAACACCTTCTTGATTATGTTTATCAATGATTTATTAGAAGATTCAACTAGCCCATTCCCTTGTGGGTAATAAGTGGTTGAATGCCCCACTGTGATATGATACTTTTCACAGAATTCCACCGTATTTTTTGACTTAAAAGAAATAGCATTATCATTGATTATCTTCTGCGGGCAGCCAAATCTTGACAAGATATTAGATTCAATAAAATGAATGACTACAGAATCAATAGCTTGCATGGTTGGGATTGCTTCAATCCATTTCATGAAGTAATCTATAGATGTTAGGATCCATTTGTGCTAGGTCGACGATGAAGGATGGATCTCCCCAACAAAATCAAGACCCCACTACTAGAATGGTGCCATGATTGGAATGGGCTGCAATGACAATGGTTGCAACTTCCTTTTCCCTTGAAAAATCTGACATTCATGATAGCTCATCACAATTTTAAACACATGAGAAAAAATAGTCGGCCAATAAAAACCAACCCTCAAAATTTTGTTGGTTGTAGTTTTGCAGAAGAGGTGGCCACCACAATCTCCCTTGTGGAAGTCACTCATCACATCTTTTACTTCAGTTTCGACAAGACAATTCAAAAACACACCACCCAAATCTTTCCAAAATAAGACACCATTAAGAATACAGTATTTTGAAGCTTTTAATTTTAATGATCTTCTCTTACTTCTTGGCACTTCCGATGGAGGATTTAAATGTTGCAATACATAGACTATGTCATAATACCAAGGATATGAAGTAAACATCTCCGATACCTGTACCTGTGAGCCTTCCACTTCTTCTTCAGATAGGGCATCAATTAGATTGATATCTAATGCATGCAAGTTAGATTAGGTCATGAGCTTTGCCAAAACTTGTCCCTTGATCAACTTTGTTAGTTTTATCTCTAGATCATATTCTAGCATTGCTGTGATCCATTTTCCCTGCTTACCTTCTGGATCTGTCTGCATAAGAACTTCCTTCATTGTTGCTGTTGGAACATAAGCTAGAATGTGTGAATGCAAAATGTATACCCGAAAGTCCTTTAGAACTTTCACAAAGGCTAAAGCTTTCTTCTCAATAATGTTATACTTTAGCGCTGCATCTCTTATAGTTCGACTGAAAAAGGCTACAGGCTATTTAGTTTTTTGGTCCCTCTTTTGCATCAGGACAACAGATAAAGTATGCTCAGAAGCGAATGGAAATATAATAAAATCCGAAGTATAATTAGGACTGGTCAAGGTGGGAGCAGTAGACAATGAAAATTTAACCGCATTAAATGATTTATTGGCATCTTTTGACCATCTTACCTCACTGTATTTCTTCAGCATATTAGTCATCTCTCTCAAGTGTTCAACAAGGTTGGGGATGAATCTCCTCAAAAAGTTGATTTTTCCATTAAAAGATTGAATCTCTCTTTTGTTTCTTGGAAAATCTAACTGTTGGATTTCTTCAACTCTTGCAGGGTCGATGCAAATACCATATTTGGAAATAATGTGCCCCAACAGTTTTCCCTCCTCCATGGAAAATAAGCTCTTCTTTGGATTTAGCGAAATGTCGAATTTCCTACATCTCTAAAAAACAATTCTTAGATGATGCAAGTGCTCATCATCAGATTTGGAAAAAACTGAGATCATCCAAATAAATAACCAGAAATACATCCTTTTCATTGGCGAAAGAAATGTCCATTGCTTGCTGAAATGTGGCCCCTGCATTCTTCAATCCAAATGGCATCTTGGCGTACATAAAAGTACCCCATGGTGTCATAAATTCTATTTTCAACTGATCATCTTCATGCACCAAAATTTCGTTATAGCCCGAGTATCCATCAAGAAGTGACATCCTGGAAGACCCAACTACCCTTTGCAAAATATGGTCCATCTTCGAAAGAGGATAATTGTCCTTCAAGGACACTTTGTTCAAATTCCTGAAATCAATACAAAGATGAATCTACCCTATCTTCTTCCTTACTAGAACAAGATTTGACATCCATTCAGAAAAATGAATAGGAACTATGATACCAGATTTGTAAAGTCTATTTACCTCTTTCTCAATGGATGGCAACAGTTTGGGATTAATCCTTCTTAGATTCTGGTGGAATGTCTTCTGATCATGCTTGAATGCTATAGTATGTTGGATGATGCTCTTATCATACACCTTTAGATCGGAATAGTCCTAGGAAAATACATCAGAAAATTTTGTCATTAAAGCAATTTACTTACGTTTCACCTCAGGGATAGAGACTTCGACAATTTGACCATTTTGGGCTTGTCAGTTGTACCAATGTTTATATCTTCAACACCTTTTTCTGTGGGAACCATTGTGGGATTTTTTGGCGACATCATCACGATGAAATAACTCTTCCAAAGGCATGAGACCTCGTGGAATGTTATTGTCTTTCAGCTGCAACATTTCAACCTTAGTAGCCTCAATTTCCTGATCATTCTCATCAGATGCATCATCAATATGGGACTGCAAGAATTCATCATCCATTTGCAGAAAATTGTTAATTTGTTTATCATCCAAAAACACCTACCAATATCTCATATTGTTAGGGACAACTGGACGATGCTTGACATGAATTGAAAACTTCTTATTTGAGTGGATAGGAATCTTAAACATACTTGCTGCATTGGCAAAGGAATCGACCATAAAATTCTAACTTCTAGGAATCAAAGACAGTGTATAATCTAAAAATGTTTTGAAAATATCAAGGACAACGTTTTGATAAGCTCGCATCCTTGGATTCTTGGCCCAGTACTCCCCTTTTACCTGTTTAATCACCAACTCAGAGTCGCCATAAAATGAAATTTTCTTTGCTCCGAGATTTTTGAGAATTTTAAGGCCATAAATCAATGCTTCGTACTCCACCTCATTATTTGAGAAATCAAAAGCCAACTTATATGAACTTAATATTACATTGCAAGGGACTTTACATTACTGATGCAAGGTACCATGAATCCACATGCCAATCCCAACTCCTTCTTTTCCCAATGCTCCATCAAACTGAAGGGTCCGAAGACCATCTTCTTCATCTGAAAACTAAAATTTGGACAGCTGATCTGTCTGACTTTTTGGAGGATGACTCACTATCTCAATAATCAGTGTTTCTGGCACTGATTCAACAATATTTTCAGGTGAACTTTCCAGCTGCAAACAATCTACATCCTTTTTCTCTTTTTCTGCAATCAAATCTTCTTGTACACTACTTATAACTTCAGAAACTTATGAAATTTAAACAATCTGACTGTCATCATCTACTGGACTCATATCACTATACAAAATAAAAGACTCTAGGTTGGTATGTACAACATAGATTGGGTGATTATTAGGTTTCTCTTTGCTACTAATCAATTTCATCTCTCTCTCTCTCTCTCGGTACAATTTTCTAAGCTGCCCAAATACCGATATAGTAGCATATGAGAAATCAAGTTGTAGGGTGACTTTCAACTTTTCTCCCCAAGATTGTGAAAGCAACATGCCAAACCGTGGAGGTATATCAGCCACAACCACATCCACCAACACATTTTTGGCTGGAATTTGGTCCAAAGACATTACCAAGTCTTTAATAAGACCGAGGCATTTCCCTCTTCCCAAATCAAATGAATAGAGGTCATGGTATGGTTGGGTGATATCTAATCCTAGTTTGTCCATAATGGATTTTGGCATAAGGTTATGTGAGGCCTCAAAATCTAACATGGAATTATGGAGGATAAACTCATGGAGTTTCAGACTAAGGTAGAAAGGTGGGACTTCACTATCTTCTGGACTTCCCTCTACAGCTGGACCAAACAGAATTGCAGGCTCATCATCGGCAACATTAACCATATATGACATCTGATCTACCTTTAACATCTTAGCAATCTGAGACTTGTATTTATCATTCTTGACTAGTTCAGTTAGAGGAATCGAAACTTTCAACTTAGAAATTTCATTCTCTAAACTAAACAAATTAGATTTCTTGTTTACCTCTTTTGAAGTGGTGTCTTTCTTTTCAGGTTGTCCTTTGGTTTGAGACTCCTTTCTTTGAACTTCACTTTGAGCCTCCTTATCCTTCCTTACATTGCTGGTAGAAGCTTCATTGGTCTTGTCCCGACTTAGAATAACAATATCCTTTTCTCTATTTTGATTTGCAGGGGTTGTTTCTTTGTCTTGTGCATCTCTCTGACCATTTTTCCTTTTCTGATTCAATGTAACAGGCACATTCCTGCTCCTCAAATTGTACTGCTTCTACAAATGGTTGAGAGCATCCTGATATCCCCTTTGGTATTCTTCAGTCTGCACTACCCATGAATCATCATTTGCAAGGAAAAGCTACTGATCACTTGGTGTAAGAGACTCATGAGAGAGTTGATCTTACTCAGTCAAAAAAATAGGTAGCTGATCTTCCTCAAAGAATTGGTTTGCTTCAAAAATCTCTTCTTCATATTCTTCTAGGCCTTGAGTGTAATTTTTTTGAAATGGAGTTTTGATTTGTCCCTGAGGATCTTGATTTTTCTGCTCTTTCTGCTTATTTCTGAATTGTGATTGCTACTGTCCCCTATAATTTGGATTCCTTATTGAAGGCTCCGCTTGTCGATATGCAATGGTAATTCTGTCCATCATTCTTTCCATGGTATTTATAAGAGTGTCAAGTTTACCATCAGAAGAAGAGGAGGACTCCTCCTTGATGGTAACTTTCTTCTCCGATTTAATTTGGACTTCTTGATCAACAAATTAGCCTCTACACTCACCGCATTTCGCTGCATTTATTCTAAAGTGGCAGGATCTCTCCCCCTAAGCTGATAAACCATGTCCAGGTCAAAGGCATTAGGATAGTCGAGGAGTGATATACCAGGGGGAGGTTTCATGTCATTAGGGATGGAATTGTACACAAGATTGAATCTTGTTGTGAAATCCTGCACTGTCTCATTCAGATTTGTCTTCATGAAATTGTATTTAGGAAAAATCTGTAATGGATTTTTCTTTTCTTGCCACTGGGCTAAGAACAACTTGGTCAGCTATCGAAATATGTTAATAGAACCAGTTGCCAAACTATGAAACCACTTATTAACATCTCCGGAAAAGATTTGTGCTATAATTCTCATTTTAGCATCTTCGTCATCAACTTCTTCAAGATCGATGAAATCCACCAATTTGTCAACATGATGCTAAGCTATGATTTCTGAATTTCCATCAAAAAGAGGAAGTCTTTGGCCATAGTTTTGGGGTAGAGCAGTAAGTTGACTATGTAAAGATAGAGGGGCAAACCTTGCCATGACTGCTAGAGGGAGTTGTATGGGAACTTCAATGGGTTGTGTTGATGGAGATGATGATTTCAAAGGAGGTAGTGGTGTATTAACAACAACAAATGTGGTGGTTGATGTATTTGGTGGTATGGCAGAGGATGTAGCAACAGACAAAATTTCAAGTTGATATTGAATATAAGCCTTTTCGATGGTGATTTGAAGTTGGTCAACTAGGCTTTGGAGCTTATCAAATTTTAACCAAACCTCGTGATCAGTTTTAGAAAAAAGAGATTTAGAAGAAGGAAAGTAAGAATCAAACTTGATAGGGTCAAAGACTACCTCTGAAAGGAAAGATTCAGACTTTGATCGAAAAATAGATAGCTCAAATTGGATATCAAAAGAAATATCTTCAACAGTAAACAATTGATCAGGAAAAGAAGTAGTTCTTACCAATTTACAAGATCCACTTTTAGGATGAGGAGATTTGAGTTTCCTCAGTTGTTTCTTTGGATCATCAACAAAAGGAGGTGGGTTTGGGTCAGGGTTTGACCTCGTGTGTCTTTTAGGAGCCAGAATTTAACACCTTAACTTGATGTGATTTAGATCAACCTTCTTTGAGTACTGGAACTTGTCACCCACATGACCAGTCTTGAATGAACTTGTAGAACTAATCCCAGGAAAAATATATCAATCATATCCCTGGTAACGATGCCAAATGTTATCCTCCACAATATCCCAAGGCTGAGAAGGGAGATCGAAGGAGGTAGCCTCAAACCACTTAGGGTTCAACAGCTAGCCCTGCTAAACCAGAGATGGATATCTCTATGATTTCACAGCCAATGATGACTGGAAAGGGAAAAGATGTTAGGCTATATATGTTCAACTCTAGGGTTTTGAAATATTTTAGGGTTTTTGATGAATCAAGAGTGAGAATCAAGTAAGTAGATCAAAAGATCAAAGGTTTCAGTTGCAAGAGATATAAAGGAGCAAGGTAGGAATGATTTTGTGATACTTAGTGGTTTTTTCGATGTAGTGTAGGGTGGAAAAGTAGAGATCAAAATGAGCATGGAAAGCATGAATTCATTTATCAGAATACAAGTGACATAAACATGAAATTCTTAACAAAATAGAGCTTAAAACTAAGAATTATGTTTATAACCTTTAAGGAAAATCATTGAAAAGAATAAGCATGAAAAGAGGATGAAAGTATCATTCATATAAAACTATAACTGAGAGAAAACATTATCACAAACTCACAACACAAGAATTCCTGAATAATCGCTGCAACTGTCCTTTGAATTTCTACAAAAGTGATGAAGTACAAGCTCCAAGAGTTCAAATCACTGAAGTCCAACCTGTTCTATGACTAAAAACTAGATACATATAGACCAAAACCATTTTACCCTCTCTTAGGGTCGAATCCTTCAATATAGGAACTGATTACATGAGGTGTTCAAACAAAACCCTAATGTCTATGGAGGTTAAAACAAATCCTCCATTTAAACTTTGACTAAACTGCTCTCATAAATGAGGCCTAAATTTACATGAAAAAAACCTAACAATCTTATTTACCCTTCATTACATCATAATTACATCAAAGTCAAGTAATTAGATTATAAAAAATCGAATCTGGCTAATAAAACTAAGAAACAGTAGTTTCAGGCAAAAGCACAACGAATCCAATCAAAAGCGCAACGTGCTAGGAGAAAGCAGAGCGAAAATGGAAGAATTGACTTTTGGAGGCCTTCCCGAGGTCCAAATCCTAATTTGAAAAGTGCTGGAGATAGCCTTGGATGTCAGCTACATGATGGAATCTTCAACACTAAAATAGGTTGCTCCTAGCGCTCCAAAACTTCATTCTCCCAAAGGTACTCCCAAAAGCGCAGCGAGCTCTTTTGAGTAGCTTTTGGCCTTTTCCATCTACCAGAACCTACTAAAATTTTTCTACCAAGGGCTAGAAGTGATGTAGAATTGATAAGGAATCTAAATATTTAAACCAAATGTCATTTGGATCTCGCCATCAAAAGCACAACATGGGCACACTATGTTTTTGACCTAGTGATTGTCTCAAAAATTTCCAAAAATTCACCAAAACCAAAATTTCTCCAAATTCCTTCAAAATTGGTCCAGAGTTTCTCCATGAAGACCTGAGAAGGTATTCTATCCTATGTGGGAAACATCAGCAAGAAAATCCAACTTAGCCTTCTCTTTTTGCTCGATTAGGGTTTCTTTGAGTCTTTCCTTCAACTGCTTGATCTTGAATTTGGAGACTTGACTCCTTGTGTAGTAATGAGAAACCATGTGTCTTTGAAATTTGTTGTCTCTATTGGCCCTATTAAGAAGCTTTTCCAAATGGAAATTCACTTTTTTAAGCCAAAACTACCTATTCTCATTGATTTCTGATGCAATTAGGTCAGCTGAAGACATTTTCTCTCTTTGTTGCTGAAGAGCCCTTTTGAGGACTCTAGTCCTTGGCTTCTTCCTTGTCACATGGTCTTGATGCTCATCTGAATCATCAATGTCAGCTAATTCTTTTCCATTTACATCTTCTTTTCCAACATCAACCTTATGCCTATCCAAGAGTAGTTGATTTACCTTCAATTTCTTATTCTCCTGCTTTAAGAATGAAATCATGAAATTGGCCTTAGACAAGGTGTCCTTAAGCTCTTTGATATCAACATATTTCTCCATGATGACTTTCTCTAGTGTCTTATGCTCTACATTAACCTTCAATTCTGCAATATCAACGTCAAGATGGAATGGCTCCTCATCTTGCAAAGGTGCCTCATGCTGTGATGGTGATCACTGTTCTGCCGATGTAAGCTTGGCCACTTCCACAATGTTTGGAGAAAACACAAGCCTCCTTCCTCTCTGATATGTTTGAGTCATCTCAGGCCTAGGTGTCCTCTTGACTACAATAATGCTAGATGAGCCAATCTCCCTATACCTGGATGGTGTACTTTGGCTTGTAGACTGACTAGTAGAAGGAAAAAAGACATTTGACTTAATGAATGTCTCCCAAGTGATATTATTTTGTGAAAGTTGATGCAGTACAATGATTTTGATGAGGGCATGGTGAGAAAGGTTGGTTTGATGATCACTTTGTTTATGTTGCACCTTCTCTGCCATTTTAGCCAAGCTCTTGTAGAGATAATATGGTAAGTTTAGTGGTTTTACCCCTGTGAAATGCATGAGTAATCTGACATGATACTTGTACAATCTCAAAAATCTTCCCTCACATGTAAAATACTTCATAATGATCTTCATCAATCGAGAATAGTTCTCAAGGAGATGTGTAAAAGGAAAAACCTTCCTAATGCTATTCTTGTAGTGACCTTTGATGAAGGGTTTGTAGTTTTTCACATCCAAGTCCAGGCTCTTAAACCACTTCTTTCCACTATTTGGTATCCCTGTGGCTTCTTCTATGTGAAATTGACCCTTGCAACAGTGACCTTATCTCTCCTAATATTAGTGGCAAACAAGATGGTCAACTTGGTATGATACTTGACTTGTTGAACTTGTTCACAGAACCCTAAACACCCTACATTCTGAAAGGATTGCTTGGACAGTGAGGAGGACATCAGCTCATAGGTGTTGAGTGGTTCATACCTTGATATTTGACCTCCCTTATTATAGGATTTATTTTCTTCCTCCATGTTGATAATTTGCAAGGGAAAACCCTAGTGGGAAAAACAGGGGAATTGGATGAGGGGATAGGATGAAGGTTTTAGGGAAGGGAAATGAGGGTAGGAAAATACAGATAAGTAGGTAGGGGTGTTAGGGAACTTTGGGAAGTAGAAAGGGATGAAATGGGTGTAGGATATAGTATAGGGAATTTATATACAGTCCCAGCTAGGAAAATTGCCAAAAATGCAACGTGGGGACAAATGGAGGATATGCACCATACAAACAAGGAAATAAAGTTGATAGGAGGTTTCCAGGGAATTTAAATTACTTGCAGACTTCTGAAGAAGACTTCAATTGACCTTTGATAACCCTTGAAATCGATTTTATAGCTATTGGAGTGAAAACATATCGAAATTGCTGAAAATGCAGCGTAACTACTGGAAAGCGCAATGTGGCTGCTTGAAATCGCCTTTTGGAGTATTATTTGCCTCTGAAAACGCTGTGGATGTGGCTTTCTGGTGAGTGATAGTTATTTTTTGACGAAATGAGTGAGAGAAATGAAATGTAATTGTCTTTTATAGCTTGTGGAAGTCAAATTCTTCATAATGGTAGGGTGGCCCACCATAGGTTTTTCACTTTTGCTTTTAAAACTATGCAACTTTGGCATATTCAATGCAACTTTGGAACATTAGAAATTAATACATGATATTTGAAATAAATTACAATTTGAAACAAAACTTTTTGAGAAATTTCCCTATTAGTACTTCTTCACTTTCTGGATTTATGAATCAAATGACAGATTTTGATGACTTTGACCCTACTGAGCTGATGGTGACACTGAGCTGAATGAGGACCATGATGATATGAATGATATGATGATGATGACCTTTCATTAATGGCACATCCAACTGAGTGATGACAATGACCAGAACATGAAAATTTTGAAAGGAGCAGTAATAGTCCTAGACACACTAGCCAATGACCAAATTTTTATTTTGAAAACCTAATGAAATGATAAAAATTTGACTTGAGACCCTAAAAAAACCTTGTAAGAGAATATTTGATCACTGGTGACTGTCAAGACTAATAGACACTAACACCTACAAGGCATATGAAAAACACACAGGTTGATAGTAAAATAGTTCAAATTTAAAAAAAATTGAAGATCACCATGGATAAATATGCCTTGCATTCATATTTCTATGTGATGGTTATGGATGATATGGAGATTGTTTTGGGACATTATTGGATGGAATTAGTAGCTACAATGAATATTAGTATGCAAAATAAATTTTTGAATATTTAGTACAAGAAGAAGAAGATCACACCATAGGATATGTATATTAGTAAACAAGAAGGGACCAAATGGCCACATGCATCAGTTTCTATAAGGAACTCACTTGTAGTATTTCATGAACACTTAGAGGATGAGTCCACAATTGAATAAAAATAAGAGCACATAAAAACAATTGAATAAAAACCCAAGGTAGGGCATGAACCATAAGAAGAAGCTAAGGAACCACATTTTGAAAAATCCAAGAAGGAAGAGTGAAGAACTAAGGTTAATGTCTCTCATCACCCACACCACTCAAAGAAATCATATTAGTCATTAAAGCAAGGATGTGAGCATTAAAAAGCTTGTTACATACCAACAAGGTATAAAAATGACAAACAATTGCAAGACACATGGAGGCATCACAACACCTCATGAAGAGATCATTGTATCACAACAAGGAGAAATCATATTTTAGAACAACTTGGCAAGGAAGTAGTTGGGTCCTATGTTCACATGTCACTAGGATGGATGGATACTCATACTTGGTACCAACTGGTTACATTTCTTAGCCAATCTATTCCGATGTTTCAAGAGAGAAACATGTGAAGGGGATGGAATATAATATACCTAAGGGGGTGACATGGGGTACCTAGTGAGGTACCCGTTGCCACACAATCTATCAGGGGTCCTAGGAGGGGCACCTAAGGGAAAACTACTATATCAAATGAAAACAATGGGATAAAGACCCAATGTCACCTAAGTCAGTGTCCCCTACTCTTTACATATTTTCACTAATGGGAGGAACCCCAGCATGAGGGAAATCACCGAAAATGATTAGATCAAAGATAAGATATGATGTGATTTCCAAGTCCCATTGAGAGGAGAGGCTGAAATGAATGCTCTCTGTTATCACTCAGGTTTTTTCCTTAGAAGTTATTAGAGAAGGAATTTCCCGAGGTAACCACAAACCAATCTTTTAGACTCAGGTTCTAGCCAACCTAAGTCCAAAGAGGGCTCTCTCTTTAAGATTTAACTTTGTTTAAATAAGATTTCAAGCTAGTTCTTAATGTTCAGGGTTGTTTGTTTTGATTGGGTGGTGGAATTAAGAAGACAGATGGGTAGAGAAAATATTTAGGCCATTGGGCTATGGAGTCAATCAAGAAAAGCTTATCTGGATTTGATTTATCATTGAGGTAAGAGTCCACAGGGCAGGATAACACAACAAGAGAAAATCTGCAGGTTTAAATGGATGAGAGTCCTAACCAGGGCTAAGGGCAATGAAGAATCCTTAACAGGGGTTAAGATGAGGAAAGGAAGTATGGCCAGTAGCAAAGGGAAATGAAGAATCCTATACTATGGGCCAAAGGGGGATAAACTATGGAAGTAAGGAGGCAATTAAGAATCTCCAGACCAAGGCAGTTTAGAAGAAAACATAAATAAAGCAAACAGTTAAAACAGAGAGAAATTAAGCTAATTCTGATGATATCATTCCTTGTTTGCTTTTAAGATTATATAAGAAACACATATGAATATTTCATGACATAAAGAGAAAACAAGATTTAAACATGAGAAAATGATACTTATTTGTTCCAACTGTGCACAAGAATCGAGTGAAATGTCCTCAGCTTTATTTCACAATCCAGTAAACCAGTCCAGTCTTGAGTACAATAGCTCCTTAGCTTAAAACAAAATGTCTCTAGAAATGATTTTTAATCCACACTAATTACTTCAACTTGTGAAGTATTTATACAGAATTTGATACAAAATATCTCATAACTATATGAGAATTAATCTAGGAAACAAAAAATATCTTCAACACGAAGATAGAGATAGATGCAAATCCGTTTGCTTGCTGTCCCTTCATTTGTGTATGTGTTGGCTGCTAGAATTCGGATTTGGCTATTGTAGTTTCCTTGGTATTTATGTGCTGGATTCACTCTTATCTTTAACCTATTGATACTCTTTACCTATGCTGATTAATCCTGTATTATCTGTTTTTACCTGGCAGTCATATTTACCTCACAGATTTACTGTAGTAACTTATAGTAAATCTATAAAACTAGTCCACCATTCACTATCTGGTAATTTTATTCTGATCGTTTTCCTGTGGACTTCATCGACTTCTGTATGTTTGGAAAAATTGGGTTTGCTGGTGAACAAGTGCTTGATTTCATGTTCTATGTAGAATAGATTCTCCAGGCCATCATAAAGTACCTTTCCTATATGTAATGCTTTTACTCCTGAAGACCTAGCTTGGCTCCTGGATTGTTTGTGCAGTCTTTCAATATAATCTTCCTGTGTCATTAATTTGTCATGAATGACCAGAGGACTAGGAAGTCCTTTTTCTCTCAAAATGCCATATTTTAACATGAAACTTTCGATGTCTGCTTGAATGATTTGACATCTTTTATCCAAATTAAGCATCAGGTTTCTTTTAGTAAGAACCTTCTTTATCTCAATAATAGTTGTTGTTCTGTCCTGAATTTCTAATTCATCCAGCTGGTACCTGTTTCTACTGTTTAAAAAATCTATCAACTGATTTGCTTCTTCAGGCTTGTCGCCCAATTCTTCCTTTGTCTTTTGTATGGCTTCCATCGTTGTTTTGACTATTTCAGTTTGCAAAAATAACTTGAATGGAAGGCCAAATATCATTGATGGAATCAATGATATTGGTCCACAATATATCCTTGATATCTCCCAATGGCTTTTCTAGTGTCAAATCCTTTTCAAGGATTCTTATTCTTTCCACCATCCTTTGGTTTTTTCATGCTTCTTCTTTATTCTAAATTTGTGCAAGTTCACAACTTGTTTCTGTTAGGTTCCTATACCAATAGGTGTCATATTTCATGATTGACTATGGAAATGCCAAATATGATCATCATTTCCATGCTACAAAGGTTCCATATTTTCCAAAAAAACCAGAAAAATTAAAAAAAATGTAAAGAGGGTATGCCCTAAAAGAAAAATCAAAGGGCAAGAACAATGAATTGGTCAGGAAAGAAAGAAAATGAACCCCAAAGAAAAGACCAGGAAAGTGGCTAGTCAAAATGCCACTACTATCCTATTTTTTGCAAAGAAGTTTAGATTATGCAAGTAGTGACTTCTGTCACACTTGATGGATGGCCAAACAGCTCAACCTTGGCTAGTCCAGGTTTAAATTTCTTGTTTTAGCATTAGAGAATAAGGCCTGTTCAAACAGTTCAAGCTTGGCAAACAAATAGCTAGGTAGAGAAGCAAAGGGTCTCAACAACTAAATCTGAGCCCTTGGAAGAAATAAGGGCAGACTTAAATAGGAGGGCAACTAAAAGAAAATAAGAGAGAGGGGTTGCTAGTTCAAATGCGCCCA
The DNA here is from genome assembly GCA_031772625.1 of Pinus tabuliformis. NCBI lineage: Eukaryota > Viridiplantae > Streptophyta > Pinopsida > Pinales > Pinaceae > Pinus > Pinus tabuliformis. Next base: position 1,059,172,066 of record CM062816.1, on the reverse strand, counting down.
ATCAAAAGGAAGAAAAAATGTTAGGTGTATTAGGCTGGGTAGGCAGTTGGATGTTGCAGAAGCAAGTTTGAGATCAGTTTTGTCTTTTTGAGTATGATTTATCTCATGGATATCACAACTACCATGGAAAAGTGGCTGCTAAACAGTTGGAGCATGACTAATTTCCCCTCCCATCTCCCCAAGCAACCCTTACTAACATCCCTTCAAGGACATTGAGATCTGCTCAGTGGTCCTAACTCATTTCATTTTATGAGAAATACTGAGTGGAACTCTGGGTTCAGTTAATCAAAACAAGCCACATTTCTTGTGTAAAAAGACCCTTCCATTTCCCTTTCATTTCCCTAAAAATCTAAGTTTTACCTTATAAACTTAGCATTCTCCATTCATAAAACCATATTAACATCCTAACTCTAACTCTATTATATAGCTCCTATTTAAAGTTTTCCCCTCCCATACTATGTAAAAATACATAAAAAACCCAAAAATTCTATAATATCCCGACCCCTGGCAAGTATAGCCATATATCAAAGTTTTCGGGAATTAAAAGGTTTGGAAGAAACCTTATAATAGCCCTCCGTGTTCAAAACCATTGGAGTTTGTTTAACACTTGGTTAAACAAACAACCGCGCCCATAAACCCCTGTTAACCAAGGTTTATACCCCGCAAACATTAAAAAACATTAAAATAATGCACGGGTCCTAAATTATAAACCTCCGCCAACTCAGAGCTCCGTCAACCGTCGGATCCAATCCCCTAGATCGGACGGCTCACATCAATATCGGAGGCGCTCCGATGTCCGATAAATAGTGCGCGATAACAAGCGGTTTTCTCGTCATACTGTGGGACGCGTGTCGCTCCCACAGTTTATCGCGTCCGTTTGGCCGAAAACCGCCGCCGTACATAAGGCGGTGCGATGAAACCATAAACCGCCTCTTGTTCCCACTGCCGACATCATCCACCACGTCAGCACCCACGTTAGCGCCCACGTCAGCTGCCACCTTGTCACTACTTCATCCGCCGTGTCCGCAATGTCATCTGCCATGTCATCCACCACGTCACCTTCCGTACCCCGCTACATGACAAAATTTACGTCATGGTGATGTCATCACAAAAAGCGCCAAAAAGCCCGAAAAAGCCCAAATTTTGTTAAAAAGCCGTGAAAGTGATGGTTTTTCGTTTATTTCTATTCGTTGGTTTGCGGAGACTGTGCATGCAAATTACGACGAATTTGCCACCAAAGCTCCAGCCCGCCACCCAGGGGAATTCACTCCACAAACTCGGCCCCTCAGCTCAGTCTTCAACTTGCATTTCGCACCAGGCGCCCATAGAACAGGTATTTACCCGTAACTCGCTCGTAAACCCTGTTTTTCTGAGTTTCTCTGTTGAAATCACCCGAAGAACTAGAATTCTAGTTAAATTGCGTTGCTGCCTCTACACCTCTGCATTATAAATCACTATTTTACCCATTTTTCCAAAGAAATCTTGTGAATTCTGTCCTCCTCTGCAAATTGTCCATTAAACTATAATTCAAGCCTTTTCCGCCTGCAAAATCACCAAAAAACAGCCAAATATTGAGTTAAATTTGCCAAAAACACCTGCAAAAGGAGCGCCCTTTCCACTGTTTTTATCCAGCTTCCCGACTAAACTCTGCAAACTCTGTTTTTTACTGTGAATTTCACCCAGCAAGGCAATTTCTAAATAAAACTCAGTCTGTAATTTCCTGAGAAAAACCCCAGAGCCAGTATTCTGTTTTCTGTTGCTGCAAAAGCTCTAACTCTAAGTTAAAAGGTCATTTAACAATTTGAAAATGGAGGCTCCAGTGGCTTTGAATGTTGCCCCCTTGAATGCACCACATAAGGAATTGGAATGGATACCCCTAGCTAATAGGAATTTCCAGATTAAGGATATGATGGGTTACAAGCCTCACCTTCAAGCCTTTTGTGAAATTAGAAATAGCCACAGAAGCAACACTGATATCTTGGGAATTTGGGAGTCCAACATGCCTATCTATTACCTCCCTTCAGTGAATGTGCTCCCTGATTTCATCCATTTATGTTGTGCAAATTATGAACCCAAACAAAGAGTAGTTATGGCTCCATCTGGGACTGTACTCTTCTATATTACTCCTCAATCCATAAATGAGATGCTGAACTTTAAGCCCACTCAGCGTCTGGCTCCTCTTACCATGAAATTCTTGCTTGACCAAGGTGCCAAACTACCTAGCTCAGAGATAACCAGAATTGCTCAGTTATTCATGAAACCAAATTGCCAGCCCCAGCAGCCTCCTCCTTATCTCCAAGTCTGGTTCAATGAGGCAGGGAGACTCCTTGTAGACATGATATCCTACATTTTAGGATTCAAAACTAGTGAGTATGTTGATGAAACTGTTTTAGTATTGATTTCCATTTTCACTCCAGGAAAACCCCCTATTGTCAAGTATGATTATGCCACCTTCATAGCAAATAAAAACCATGAGAAATTCATGAACTTGGAAAGGGAAAGAGTGTTCAAATATACATCCTACATATATCATTTGCTGCTGTACTATCAACCTGATAGTTTCCAAATTCCTCTTAGAAGATTGGACCTCAAAGGAGAAAAGAGGTCTGTAATTTTCTGGACCTCAGTATTCCATGAAGTCCACAACTCCCCTTATACATATTCTGAGTTCATTGACCTATTCATATATCCAGCCACTTCTTTGTTGATGACCACTCCTCCTGCCAGGCTCTCTGCTGAAATGCAGAAAATTTTACATCTCTCAAAGGAAAACAGTATTGGTGACTGGTATTTTTACAGAAACCACACAGTGATTAGGATTTATGGCTGTGAATTAAATCCCTACAAGCTGCGAAAGTATGTCCCTATGAGACTCTTTGCCTTGGAATACTTCCGGCAATTTAGTAGTTTAGATTTGACTCATTTCTATGGTGCTAGAAAAAAGGCATAGCTCAAGATAAGACATCAATTGGGCCCTTTTATCTTCAATAAAAGGGAAGAAGCCTGGGAAGAAGCAGATAAGATTTTAAGGGACCAACATATGCTGAAACAAAGTTTTCATTGGTCACCATATGACCCTGAACATTTCATAAGTTTTAGAAGAGTCAAAAACAAGCTTACAGGATATGCTCACCACAAAATCCCTGAAATTGAACAATATGCTAATCAACAGGAATGGGTAGAAGGCACACTAGTTGAAGAGCTTACTGAAGAAGAGAAATTAGAAAAAGCAATGAAAGATCTTGAAAAAACACTTGACCTAGAATCTTTTGGACAGGTGCCTTTAATATTGCCCCAACACATCGGAGCGAGCACATCATCTGCCACAACTTCACAACAACCTGCCCAAGAGAGTACTCCACTTGCAGGGACATCCAAAGGCAAAGAGGTACAACATTCAGAGCAGCAAGATATAATGGCAAACCGCCTAGATACAACAAAGGAGAAAAGCCAAGGGCAAGGTCCTTCAACACAAACAAAGGTACCTGAATCCCTGTGCTACAAACTTCTCTCAATGAGGAAAGAGCCAAGAAAAGGGACAGGCAGGAAGAGACACCTACAGGTGGATTGGCAGAACAGCAAGGGGAAAAGAGGCAAAGGTTAAATCATTACTCTGAAGAGGAATTGGTGGAGGAAACAACATGCAACTTAAGGGGTGAGGAAACAACTGAACAGCAGGCTCCTCCAATTTTGGAAACATCAACTAGCTCATTTCAGCAAGAGCAAGAGAGGCAACATGGTGTGGAGGTTACATCCACCAGGGAACAGAGCAAGCAAGGCTCGGATATCAAGAAAGCATTTACTAAAATAAAGGCTAGAAATGAGCCAGTAAGGTTCCAACTTTATAATCAATTGCTGAGAATGGCTCCCACCAATCAACAAAGGCTAATGGCAGCCTATGATATTCAAGAAGGGAAAATGACCCTTAGTCACTTCAGGCCTACAATGCAACAGCCATAGTAAGCTGCTGATTATATCAGGACCAATCTGGAAGTTCTCTCTAAAGACATCCACCCAATGGACCAAATCGAATTACATAAAAAAACTGGAGAGATGGTATACTCCATCTTAGCAGATAAGGCATTATTAGCTCACAAACTACAAAATTCATTGCACAACACCTCTCCCCAATTAGAGTTGGAGAAGGCCTCCTCATTAGCCAAGGATAACAGGATCAAATCCTTGGAGGAAATTATCATTGAGCTGGGACATGATCCAAAGGATCCCAAGGGCATACAAGCCTTAATAAAAAAGAAAGAAGAAGATATTGCAGCTCTCAGGAAGCATCTCAAGCTGCCAATTACAATGCACCCTCAAACCACAGAAGTTGCACAGCAAAAAGAAGAGGAGGACGTGGTGAGTTTGCTAATGAGGATGAATGAGAGACTGACAGAAACAGAGAAGGCATTGGAGGAAGCATTACAAGGGAAACAAGGAGAATTGGCCTCACAACCACCAGAAACAGCTCCAATAAGCACAACACCTCCTCCTACAACTACAGCAGCAGTCCCTCGTCCCAGAATCGACAGTAGGTACTTCAACTTCAGCAACAACTACAACAGCAACAACAACAATACCAGATACCAACCTGAGCATGGAAGAGATGATGAAGGAAATAAAGGCTCTAGAACCCCAAATGGCAGAGCTAAAGGAAGCCAAAGAAAAACTGGCCAAGCTAGAGGTGAATTATGATAAATCCAAGATAACTGTAGCTGAGAAAACAAGAGAAGTAAAGGCCCTGGAAAATAAGGTAAAATCCTTGGAGAAGGACCTTACTCTTCACAAAACTCTAGCAGAAATCAAAACAATTTTGTGGACTAAAATTGGCCAGTCCATCACTGATCAATGGACATCAATATAGACTATCCATGACCAAATTGAATTGATAGAGATAGCTCAAGTTGAGATTCAAAAAGCCAGAGCATTATTAGCAAAAAAGCCCGAACAGGCAAATAAACTAATTCATTTTTTGAATACTCATACCAGAGAGAAATTAACAGCTCTAGACATTCAGGACAAAACGGGTACAATTTTGACAGTAAAAAAGGTGTTGAGCATGAGGAATTTTGTACAAAATCTGGAAAGAAAGTGCCAAGAAATGTAGACAGAGATAAATTCCTTTACAGAAAAGTTTGCAGTCTTGCAGAGCAAAGGGTTACCCAGCTTATTGACCAACAATCGACGACTATTGACACATGAACAATATGCTCACAGGGTAAATACCTATGTTACCAATCAAATTACAACATCATCAAGCATTTCAGAAGACACAGTACCTCCCTCTAGATAGAGCTTATATGACAAATTGGAAAATCTATTCTTTATCGAGCTTGAGATAACACATCTTTTTGAAGTCCAGCCCAATTACTACAGGTATACTGAAGCTGATGAAACAGTAATAAAACTACAAAGACACCAGTTGTCAACAGATCAATGGTGGCAGGGCATGTTGGAGGTTTTACCACCAAGGTAGTGTTGGTGCCTTCTCTTTTTGATCATCTGCATTAAATCAAATTCAATGCACATGCCACCTATCAGAAGATGAAGACAACAGAGAAAGGAGTTCACACCAAACGCATTAAAAAGCGGAATTGGGCACAGATGGAAGGACCGTGACAACAACGCAAGAACGCGAATTAAAGAAACAACTGCCAGTCGACTTATTAAGTCAAAAATTCAAATACATCAGACCACCTAAGGCAGCCAGCACAACGCAAGTTACTCCTGCATTCATTGCGCTCTGTTTTCAATGTCATTTACTGCCTTTGAAGAAGTAGATGGATGAAGTTAATGCTTGATATTTTCTCTATGAGATATTTTGTAACTCTTTTTATAAACACCTCCTCAAGATATGTATTGTTGTTGGTTGGTGAATATCATTCTGGACCTGCGCTGTAATTTTGAGAACCCTTTTGAATAAAAATTGTTGGAATGCTTTGGTGGTGAGTTTTCTGGTTGTGGAATCAATGGAAAAAAGAACATGTTGCAGAATTCTTCTATTACTTCATGGATCAATAAGTCTTCTTTAAACTCTCGTTTTACTATATTTATGTTTTACATATCATCCCTATATCATGTTCTAAATTGCAAGAAAAAAGAATAACCCAGAATTTACTTTGCTGTACTCTGTGTTCAATGCCTGTCATTTTTTATGTTTTCTACAAGACTAGCATAGGCAGGAATTCTTGACTGCTCCTGTCTCCCTGGTTCTTTCACTCTAATTATAATTAAGGAATTCTTGATTGCTCCTTGGTAATATTCATGTACTTTCCCTCTGTTAGCATAATGAAAGATTCTTAATTGCCTTTCATTCCTTGACTTCATTTCATCTCATTACAGCTTGAAAATTGTTCTATGTTTAATAATTTTTCTCTGTAGTTCCTCCTTTTGCCTAAGAAACCATACCCAGAAATTCATTTTCACTGAATCCATTCACCCAATGGTCTGAACTTCTCCTATTTTTCATCCCTGTTCTATTGAATGTCATCTTCCAAACATCAAACAAATGCCTGTGCTTCATAACTAGCCTAAAATATAGCAAAACAAAGCTAAATCATAAAGAGAGAGCCCTCTCTAGTTGCAGATTGGCTAGAATCTGCAGCTAAAAGACTGGTTAGTGGTTACCTCGGCCGTATTCCCTCCTTATAATTTTCCTGGGGAACAACCTGAGTGATAACATCATTGGCGACTCCACTGGGGAATTGAATGACTGTGTTTGTTACTGCTGTTTATTTTTTAAAGCTACAGATGGAGCCTGAAGTTAGCCAGGTAGCCTTTGAAACTATTTTTGTTGTGCATTTACAGGAGTAAATAAAAGCTGCTTCAGTCAATCTCCAGTCTAGCATTAGGATTTATACAGCTGTCTCAAAAATTCAATCAGTTTCCTGCTGTTTTCAAAAAATCTTTAGGAAAATTCAAAACCTTCATAATTCATACTTTCCTAGAGAAATATTGTCAAAAGCATCACCCTTCAAATATCTCTATAAAATACCAAAAACACATTTAGAAGCTGGCTCCAAAGAAGAAAACTCGGTACACTAGATCAAACCCAGATCCCAATCCTCCAGCTATTTTTGAAAATCCTAACTTGATCTCTAAAAGCCTTAAAAGACAAGAAAGTTTAGAAAATTCTACTGATTTAAATCTTGATATACTTCAGCAGAACCTTACACAATCTCCTCCTAGAAAGGAAGCAGTCCTTCCTACTGATGTTGCAGCTTCTTCTAGTTCTCCATCATCACTTCAAAGCACATCTTCCACCCCTCCTTTCACTCCGTTTATCTTAGCTATTATCCCTGTGCTTCCAGCTGTCCCATTTATAGCTGTAAATATGGCAAACCGATATGCTCCTCTGCAGTTGCCTGCAAATTCAGGGGCTATGTCTCAGGATTATCAGAGTAAAATCACATACTTTGATGGTACTAGCTCCTATATAGCCCAACAACATACTAACAAAATGATGGACTACTTTGAGAACTATGAAATTGATGACAACGATGTCAAAATGAAAATTTTTGTCCAAAGCTTAACCGATGATGCGAGGACTTGGTTTAGGGCACTTGCTGCAAACACAATTGCTGATCTAGATGCCCTTTACCAAACCTTTTTGAACAGATGGGAAAAGAAGAAGGACCCATTGCATATCCTATCAGAGTATGACAATTTAAAAATGTGCCCACAAGAAACTGTCCAAGACTATTGTGCTAGATTCAAGAATGTATACAATGCTATTCCTCAAAACCTTAGATCTCCACCTGACTTAGCCTTAATCAAATTCCCTGATGGATTTGACTCTGACATGGCATATCAGCTAAGGGAAAGAGCTCCTGCCAGCTTAGAAGACATGCAGAGCATAGCTGTTAGCATAGAAGCCAATCTGATCTCTAAAAGAGCTCGAGCTAGAGCTGAAAGAAGGACTACCTTCAAAGAAGAGCCTTCAACATTTGAACAAAAACTAGATGCAATCATCAAAGGCATGGATAGACTGGGTGATAGAGTGGAAACTATTGAGAGAAACTCTTCATGGGAGGGTCAACCAAGTAACAATGCTAAAAATCCAAACTTTAGAAAAAATCAAAATCCTAACAACGGGAAGGCTGGCCCTAATCAGAATATCAGACCCCCATTTCAAGAGAATTATGCTGAGGCTTCCACCTCTAGTGAGCCAATAGAGGATACCCAAATCAACCTAATGGATTTAAATAGTGAACAACAAATCTTTCTAACACAAGATGACCAAGAGGCTGATACTTTCAACCAATTTCAAACCAAGTCCGGAGAATCATTTGATTTCAGAGAAGGATATGATGCAGTGGTCTATGAGGTCCATAAACAATACAAATTAAGAAGCAGAACGGTAGATGTGCCTGAACCCAGCAAGCTTAAAGATACCAAGCAGCCTAAGAAAGCAAAGGATAAAATTGTCCTGACAGAGCTCCCTGCTAAAACAGACCTCAATCCAAAAGAACCCACGGTTGAGGACATAAGAGATTGGCAGCCCTAAAAAAATCAGCCATCCACCTTCTCTCCTCCAAAAGAAAATGCAAACAGCTCTCCTGAAAATAAGTTTAAAACATATCCAGTTTCAAACAACAATTCTGGTAGACAGGAGATCACTGAAAACACAGCAGAAAAGGAAAACCTTGCTGCCAAGAATACAAAAATTCAAGTGGAAAAACCTTTCAACCTAGAAACAGAAATAGGTAAACTAAAAATAGCCATTCCATTGTCCAAACTGGCTAAAAATGAGGTTTATAGGGAACAAATCAGTAGGTCACTTCAAATATCGGAGAATAGAGATGCAGACAATGTTTTAGACGACCAACCAGAACTGATTTTTGGTCCTGAGGTAAATGGTAAAACAGTAGATGGAGGAGTCCCTCCATTCTATGTGAGCTTAAACATTCATGACAAGGTGCTGCATAATGTAATGTTTGATTCAGGAGCTTCCCATAACCTAATGCCTAAATCTGTGATGGAAATATTGGACCTAGATATCACAAGGCCATACAAAGATTTGTTTTCATTTGATTCCAGCCAGGTTAGGTGTCTAGGCCTAATCAAAGATTTGTGTGTATCTCTAGTGCAATACCCTGCCAAGACAATCTTGATGGATGTGGTGGTAGCTGATATCCCACCTAAATATGGCATGCTTTTGTCCAGATCTTGGGGTGCAAAACTCCAAGGATCTTTACAACTAGATATGTCTTATGCCACCATTTCAGTCTTTGGCCAGCCAAAGAGATTATACTGGGAAACATTAATGAAGTATGTGGTCAGCAGTCAAGAGAAACCCCAAAACTTCCCCATTTATTCCATGCATTCCTATATGGATTCATTCATCTTATACAATGCTGAAAGGTGTCCCAAAACTGATGTCAAACTCCTAGAATCAGCACAACCAAAAAACATAAATGAACAATCTAGTGCTCAAGATCAAGAAATTGTTGAAGTGATTGATGCAACAAACAAACAAGACATACCATATCAGTTACAAAATCCAAATATGCCCATTAAGACAGTTTCCAAAACTCCTAAGGCTACTTACAATCAAGAAATCTTATGGTACTTAGAGTTTGATGGGTCAGTGAATAAATTAGGAGCAGGGGCACGCATTTGGATACACAACATGCAAAATGACCATGCTCAAGGACATGCATATAGGCTGAATTTTAGATGTACAAACAATATGGCCGAATATGAAGCCCTTTTGCTGGGACTTAAAATGATTAAGAGTCTGGGGGCAACTAAGATTTCAATTCTAGGAGACTCAGATTTGATTATTCAACAAATAAAGGGAAACTTTGTTACTAATGATCTTAGGCTAAGAGCTTATAGAGGGGCAGCCATTGAAATACTCAACTCCTTCTTAGAATTCCAGCTCACCAAAATTCCAAGAAACCATAATTTACACACACATAGTTTGGCAACTTTTGCCAGCACTTGCAAGCTGCTATTCGAGCCCAACCATCACTTTACTGCTGAGATTAAACACAGACCTGCTATCCTGGATAATGTAAAAAATTGGCAAGTGTTTGGAAAAGATACACAAATCAATAATTTCTTGACTTTGAAAGAGGAATTCTCAAGCACTAACATAGACACAAGCACCATTTGTGATCAACAACACATAGACAAAATTGAGAAAAATATATCAGCTGAAACAGTAAATCAGATTTTGCATCCAACAACTTTTTCCAGCAAAAATTTACAACAGCTGAAGCAAATGGACCTTGATGAAATTGTTGAGGGAGAATCTGAAGTAATTGAGCTGAAAGATAACTTTTTTCCCACAGGCTTGACTCCTTTGGAGGATATTTTTGATTCAAATGATATACCAAGAAAGCCAAAGATGCAACCTTTAAATGCAGAAATTGAGGACTGTAATATAGGAACTGCAGAAGATCCTAAGATGGTAAAATTATCTAAAGCCTTGCCTCCCGACCAAAAACTAAAATGCATTCAGTTGTTTAAAGAGTTTCAAGATGTCTTTGCATGGAGCTATGAAGACCTCAAGTCTTATGATACTTCGGTCATTCAACATACAATACCTTTAAAAGAAAATCAAAAGCCTTTCAAACAAAAACTTAGAAGGGTTAATCCAGTCCTCCTTCCTCTCATTGAGAAAGAGGTCAAAAGAATGTATCAAGCTGGAATAATTGCACCTATCAGGTTCTCAGAATGGATTTCAAATCTAGTGCCCACTAGAAAGAAAACGGGAGAGATAAGACTGTGTGTTGACTTAAGAAATCTGAATAAAGTCTCTCTCAAAGACCACTACCCCTTACCAAAAATGGATCACATTTTACAAAGGGTAGTGGGAGCTTCTAGGATCTCATTATTAGATGGATTCTCAGGGTTTAATCAGATCTTAGTTCACCCCAATGATCAAGACAAAACTGCCTTTACAACACCTTGGGGAACTTTCAAATATGTAAAAATGCCTTTTGGACTTAAAAATGCAAGGGCTACATTTCAACGAGCAATGGACATAGCCTTTGCAAAAGAGATTCATGATTTTTTAGTCATATATCTTGATGACCTCACTACTTTTTCCAAATCAGATCAAGAACATTTAGAACATCTCAGACAAGTGTTCCTAATTTGTAGAAAATATGGCATATCTTTGAACCCAAAGAAATCATTGTTTGGCCTAGAAGAAGGCAAACTCTTAGGTCACATAATTTCAAAAGATGACATTAGAATTGACCCGGATAGAATACAAGCTATCCTCCAAGTGCCTCACCCCAAGAACATCAAAGAATTGCAAGCTTTTCTAGGAAAGATCAATTTCCTAAGAAGATTCATACCCAACTTGGCTGAACTAATAAGGTTGTTGAATAACATGCTGAAGAAAGATTCCAAAGTCAAATGGACAATAGAAGCTAAACAAGCCTTCGAAGATATCAAAATAGCTTTAACTAAGACACCGGTCCTCACAAGCCCAGAGTTTTATAGAGACTTCATAATCTTTTCCTTTGCATCTGAGCATACCATTGCTGTTGTCCTATTACAAGAAGATGACCAAGGATGTGAGAAGCCCATTGCTTTCTTTAGCACAGCACTTAGAGATGCTCCAGTGCTGTGATGCTCCACTCAAATATCAAATCATGGAAAAGCAAGCTTATGCCCTTGTAAAAGCCATCAAGGATTTCAGAGTTTATATCTTGTACTCTCATGTGATAGCCTATGTCCCAAATGCCGTGGTCAAAGACATTCTGACTCAAGAAGGAATTGAAGGCAAAAGAGGTAAATTGATAGCTAATATTTTGGAATATGAAATTGAAATCAAACCAACAAAACTGATAAAAGGACAAGGATTAGCCAAATTGATGACTGAAACCAATTTTCAAGCCCTTGACATCAATGAACTGGATAACGAACAGGAGATGGCAACTCCACAGATCAATCAAGCCTTCTTACAATCACCTTGGTATGCTGATATAATTTATGTATTGTTAAACATGCAAGCTCCTCCAGAATTATCTAGAACTAAGAAGAGATTCTTGAAAATGAAAGTTTCAAAGTTTTGTATTGTAGACAATGTTTTATTTTGGAAAAATCATGAAGGTATTTTGCTGAATTGCCTAACACAGGATGAAACTAACAAAGTACTCAAGGAATTTCATGCAGGGGACTGTGGTGGACATTTGTATTGGAAGTCAACAACTGATAAAATCCTAAGGGCTGGTTTTTATTGGCCCTCCTTGTTTGCTGATGTAAAGAAATTTGTAATTTCTTACCACAAATGTCAAATCTTTGAAGGCAAGAGAAAGCTGTTACCTTTACCTCTAAAGCCCATTTTCACCGAAAGACCATTTCAACAATAGGGTTTAGACTTCATTGGAGAAATTCACCCTTCCTCTTCTGGCTAACATAAGTGGATTTTAACTGCCACATACTACTTCACTAAGTGGATAGAAGCCATCCCTTGTAGGCAAGCCAATGACTTGATCATCATGCAATTCTTAGAAACCAATATTCTTTCTAGGTTTGGCTGTCCGGAAAAGATCATAACAGACAATGTTGCTTCCTTTAAATCCAAAAGAATGATCAATTTTTGCCACAAGTACCACATTACCTTGGGCCACTCCACAGCTTATTACCCTCAAGGTAATGGTCTAGCTGAATCATCCAATAAGAGCTTGATCAACATCATAAAGAAAGTGTTGGAGGAAAATAAGAAGAATTGGCACAAAAAGCTTGTTAATGCACTTTGGGCAGACAGGCTATCCACAAAGATATCTATAGGGACAAGCCCCTATGAGTTGGTTTATGGCATGGAGGTTGCATTCCCTTCATCCTTGAGAATCCCAGTGGTAAAATTACTGCAAGAAATACAGGAAGAACCCAATGATATTCAGAGAAGAACCAATCAGACAATCCACTTGCAGCAAACTAGAGAGGAAGTGTATCACAGAACTTAGATCATACAAGAGAAACTGAAGAAGATTTTTGACAAAAGGACAAAGGTGGAAGATTTCTTCATAGGTGACAAAGTGCTGAAGTGGGATTCCAGGAGGGAGGACAAAGGAAAACATGGCAAATTCGATTTCCTATGGAAATGACCTTTTGTTATTCAGGCTGTACAAGGAAATAACACTTACTTTTTGAGAAGTTTGGATGGTACAGAAGCAAGGGATGGGCTAGTCAATGGGCAAATGCTCAAGCGTTATTTTGATCCTCTTTGTTAACATAACAGGACTGTATTTTGTACATAAATAGTGTCTTTTTTAGCAGTTTATTACAACAATAAGATAAGGGATAAGATGTAGCAAATTTTGAGGAAAAGATCAAGCAATTATACATCCTTTTGTATGATAGTTTGAGTCTATTGGAAGACTTAAGGAAGAAGAGTTGGGAGCTAGAAAAATGATGACTAATACTTGGACAAAATGCCAGATACGGAGCTCTAATTGACCAAATCAGCTCATAAGAAGTGTATACATGCCACAAAGATTCAGTTTGTTTGTCTTCAGCAAAACAAGATTTTAGACTACAACAAAAATTGAAAATAAGGCCATCTGACCTGTTGTTCTTGGCTTTTAACCTGGAAAAGCCATCCCCAAATGGAGCCACTGTCAGGTTCCTATACCAATAGGTGTCATATTTCATGATTGACTATGGAAATGCCAAATATGATCATCCTTTCCATGTTGCAAAGGTTCCATATTTTCCAAAAAAACCAGAAAATTTTTAAAAAATGTGAAGAGGGTATGCCCTAAAAGAAAAATCAAAGGGCAAGAAGAATGAATTGGTCAAGAAAGAAAGAAAATGAACCCCAAAGAAAAGACCAGGAAAGTGGCTAGTCAAAATGCCACTACTGTCCTATTTTTTGCAAAGAAGTTCAGACTATGCAAGCAGTGACTTCTGTCACACTTGATGGATGGCCAAACAGCTCAACCTTGGCTAGTCTAGGTTTAAATTTCTTGTTTTAGCATTAGAGAATAAGGTCCGTTCAAACAGTTCAAGCTTGGCAGAAAAACAGCTAGGTAGAGAAGCAAAGGGTCTCAACAACTAAATCTGAGCCCTTGGAAGAAATAAGGGCAGACTTAAATAGGAGGGCAGCTAAAAGAAAATAAGAGAGAGGGGTTGCTAGTTCAAATGCACCCAATCAAAAGGAAGAAAAAATGTTAGGTGTATTAGGCTGGGTAGGCAGTTGGATGTGGCAGAAGCAAGTTTGAGATCAGTTTTGTCTTTTTGAGTATGATTTATCTCAGGGATATCACAACTACCATGGCAAAGTGGCTGCTAAACAGTTGGAGCATGACTAATTTCCCCTCCCATCTCCCCAAGCAACCCTTACTAACATCCCTTCAAGGACATTGAGATCTGCTCAGTGGTCCTAACTCATTTCATTTTATGAGAAATACTGAGTGGAACTCTGGGTTCACTTAATCAAAACAAGCCACATTTCTTGTGTAAAAAGACCCTTCCATTTCCCTTTCATTTCCCTAAAAATCTAAGTTTTACCTTATAAACTTAGCATTCTCCATTCGTAAAACCATATAAACATCCTAACTCTAACTCTACTATATAGATCCTATTTAAAGTTTTCCCCTCCCGTACTATGTAAAAATACATAAAAAACCCAAAAATTATATAATATCCCGACCCCTGGCAAGTATAGCCACATATCAAAATTTTTGGGAATTAAAAGGTTTGGCAGAAACCTTATAATAGCCCTCCGCGTTCAAAACCATTGGAGTTTGTTTAACACTTGGTTAAACAAACAACCGCACCCATAAATCCCTGTTAACCAAGGTTTATACCCCGCAAACATTAAAAAACATTAAAATAATGCGCGAGTCCTAAATTATAAACCTCCGCCAACTCAGAGCTCCGTCAACCATCGGATCCGATCCCCCAGATCGGACGGCTCACATCAATATCAGAGGCGCTCCGATGTCCGATAAATAGTGCACGATAAAAAATGATTTTCCCGCCGTACTGTGGGACGCGTGTCGCTCCCACAGTTTATCGCGTCCGTTTGGCCAAAAACCACCGCCGTACATAAGGCAGTGCGATGAAACCATAAACTGCCTACTGTTCTCGCTGCTGATGTCATCCCCCACGTCAGCGCCCACGTCAGCTGCCACCTCATCACTACTTTGTCCACCCTGTTCGCCACATCATCTGCCATGTCATCTGCCGCGTCACCTTCCATACCCCGCTACATGACAAAATTTACGTCGTGGTGACATCATCACAAAAAGCGCCAACAAGCTCGAAAAAGCCCAAATTTTGTAAAAAAGCAGTGAAAGTGATGGTTTTTCATTTATTTCTATTCGTTGGTTTGCGGAGACTGTGCATGCAAATTACGATGAATTTGCCACCAAAGCTCCAGTCCGCCACCTAGGGAAATTTATTCCACAAACTCGGCCCCTCAACTCAGTCTTCAACCTGCATTTCGCACCAGGCGCCCATAGAACAGGTATTTACCTGTAACTCGCTCGTAAACCATGTTTTTCATAGTTTCTCTGTTGAAATCACCCGAAGAACTAGAATTCTAATTAAATTGCGCTGCTGCCTCTACACCTATGCACTATAAATCACTATTTTACCCATTTTTCTGAAGAAATATTGTGAATTCTGTCCTCCTGTGCAAATTGTCAATTAAACTATAATTCAAGCCTTTTCCGCCTGCAAAATCACCAAAAAACACCCAAATATTGAGTTAAATTTGCCAAAAACACCTGCAAAAGGAGCGCCCTTTCCATTGTTTCTATCCAGCTTCTCGACTAAACTCTGCAAACTCTGTTTGTTACTGTGAATTTCACCCAGCGAGGAAATTTCTAAACAAAACTCAGTCTGCAATTTCCTGACAAAAACCCCAGAGCCAGTATTCTGTTTTCTGTTGCTGCAAAAGCTCTAACTCCAAGTTAAAAGGTCATTTAACAATTTGAAAATGGAGGCTCTAGTGGCTTTGAATGTTGCCCCCTTGAATGCACCACATAAGGAATTGGAATGGATACCCCTTGCTGACAGGGATTTCCAGATTAAGGATATGATGGGTTACAAGCCTCACCTTCAAGCCTTTTGTGAAATTAGAAATAGCCACAGAAGCAACACTGATATCTTGGGAATTTGGGAGTCCAACATGCCTATCTATTACCTCCCTTCAGTGAATGTGCTCCCTGATTTCATCCATTTATGCTGTGAAAATTATGAACCCACACAAAGAGCAGTTATGGATCCATCTGGGACTATACTCTTCTATATTACTCCTCAATCCATAAATGAGATGCTGAACTTTAAGCCCACTCAGCGTCTGGCTCCTCTTACCATGAAATTCTTGCTTGACCAAGGTGCCAAACTGCCTAGCTCAAAGATAACCAGAATTGCTCAGTTATTCATGAAACCAAATTGCCAGCCCCAACAGCCTCCTCCTTATCTCCAAGTCTAGTTCAATGAGGCAGGGAGACTCCTTGTAGACATGATATCCTACATTTTAGAATTCAAAACTAGTGAGTATGTTGATGAAACTGCTTTAGTATTGATGTCCATTTTCACTCCAGGACAGCCCCCTGCTGTCAAGTATGATTATGCCACCTTCATAGCAAATAAAATCCATGAGAAATTCATGAACTTGGACAGGGAAAGAGTGTTCAAATATACATCCTACATATATCATTTTCTGCTGTACTATCAACCTGATAGTTTCCAAATTCCTCTTAGAAGATTGGACCTCAAAGGAGAAAAGAGGTCTGTAATTTTCTTGACCTCAGTATTCCATGAAGTCCACAACTCCCCTTATACATATTGTGAGTTCATTTACCTGTTCATATATCCAGCCACTTCTTTGTTGATAACAACTCCTCCTGGCAGGCTCTCTGCTGAAATGCAGAAAATTTTACATCTCTCAAAGGAATACAGTATTGGTGATTGGTATTTTTACCGAAACCACACAGTGATCAGGATTTATGGCTGTGAATTAACTCCCTACAAGCTGCCAAAGTATGTCCCTATGAGACTCTTTGCCTTGGAATACTTCCGGTAATTTAGTAGTTTAGATTTGACTCATTTCTATGGTGCTAGAAAAAAGGCACAGCTCAAGATAAGACATCAATTGGGCCCTTTTATCTTCAATAAAAGGGAAGAAGCCTGGGAAGAAGCAGATAAGATTTTAAGGGACCAACTTATGCTGGAACAAATTTTTCATTGGTCACCATA
This sequence comes from Pinus tabuliformis, assembly GCA_031772625.1. NCBI lineage: Eukaryota > Viridiplantae > Streptophyta > Pinopsida > Pinales > Pinaceae > Pinus > Pinus tabuliformis. The sequence goes on along the minus strand of CM062816.1, from coordinate 1,059,154,894 downwards.
TGACCCTGAACATTTCATAAGTTTTAGAAGAGTCAAAAACAAGCTTACAAGATATGTTCACCAAAAAATCCCTGAAATTGAACAATATGCTAATCAACAGGAATGGGTAGAAGGCACACTAGTTGAAGAGCTTACTGAAGAAGAGAAATTAGAAAAAGCAATGAAAGAGCTTGAAAAAAAACTTGACCTAGACTCTTTTGGATAGGTCCCTTTCATATTACCTCAACACATCGGAGCGAGCACATCATCTCCCACAAATTCACATCAACCTGCCCAAGAGAGTACGCCACCTATAGGGACATCCAAAGGCAAAGAGGTACAGCATTCAGAGCAACAAGATATAATGGCAGACCGCCCAGATACAACAAAGGAGCAAAGCCAAGGGCAAGGTCCTTCAACACAAACAAAGGTACCCGAAATCCCTGTGCTGCAAACTCCTCTCAATGAGGAAAGAGCCAAGAAAAGGGACAGGCAGGAAGAGACACCTACAAGTGGATCAGAAGAACAGCAAGGGGAAAAGAGGAAAAGGTTAAATCCTTACTCTGAAGAGGAATTGGCGGAGGCAACAACAGGCAACTTAAGGGGTGAGGAAGCAACTGAACAGCAGGCTCCTCCAATTTTGGAAACATTAACTAGCTCATTTCAGCAAGAGCAAGAGAGGCAACATGGTGTGGAGGTTACATCCACCAGGGAACAGAGCAAGCAAGGCTCGGATATCAAGAAAGCATTTACTGAAATAAAGGCTAGAAATGAGCCAGTAAGGTTCCAACTTTATAATCAATTGCTGAGAATGGCTCCCACCAATTAACAAAGGCTAATGGCAGCCTATGATATTCAAGAAGGGAAAATGACCCTTAGTCACTTCAGGCCTATAGTGCAGCAGCCACAGTCAGCTGCTGATTATATCAGGACCAATCTGGAAGTTCACTCTAAAGACATCCACCCAATGGACCAGATCGAATTACATAAACAAACCGGAGAGATGGTATACTCCACCTTAGCAGACAAGGCATTATTAGCTCACAAACTGCAGAATTCATTGCAGAACACCTCTGCCCAATTAGAGTTGGAGAAGGCCTCCTCATTAGCCAAGGATAACAGGATCAAATCCTTGGAGGAAATTATCATTGAGCTGGGACATGATCCCAAAGATCCCAAGGGCATACAAGCCTTAATAAAAAAGAAAGAAGAAGATATTGCAGCTCTCAGGAAGCATCTCAAGCTGCCAATTACAATGCACCCTCAAACGATAGAAATTGCACAACAAAAAGAAGAGGAGGACGTGGTGAGTTTGCTAATGAGGATGAATGAGAGATTGGCAGAAACAGAGAAGGCTTTGGAGGAAGCATTACAATGGAAACAAGGAGAATTGGCCTCCCACCCACCAGAAATAGCTCCAATAAGCACAACAGCTCCTCCTACAACTACAGCAGTAGTCCCTCCCATTGTCCCAGAATCAACATCAAGTACTTCAGCTTCAGCAACAACTACAACAGCAACAACAATAGTACCAGATACCAGCCTGAGCATGGAAGAGATGATGAAGGAAATAAAGGCTCTAGAACTCCAAATCGCAGAGCTAAAGGAAGCCAAAGAAAAACTAGCCAAGATAGAGGTGAATTATGATAAATCCAAGATAACTGTAGCTGAGGAAACAAGAGAAGTAAAGGCCCTAGAAAATAAGGTAAAATCCTTGGAGAAGGAGCGTACCCTTCAAAAAACTCCGACAGAAATCAAAACAATTTTGTGGCCTAAAATTGGCTAGTCCATCACTGATCAATGGACACCAATACAGACTATCAATGACCAAATTGAATTGATAGAGATAGCTCAAGTTGAGATTCAAGAAGCCAGAGCATTATTAGCAAACAAGCCCGAACAGTCCAATAAACTAATTCATTTTTTGAATACTCATACCAGAGAGCAATTAGCAGCTCTAGACATTCAGGACAAAACACGTAGAATTTTGACAGTAAAAAAGGTGCTGACCATGAGGAAATTTGTACAAAATCTGGAAAGAAAGTGCCAAGAAATGCAGACAGAAATAAATTCCTTTACAGAAAAGTTTGCAGTCTTGCAGAGCAAAGGGTTACCCAACTTATTGACCAACAATCAGAGGCTATTGACACATGAATAGTATGCTCATAGGGTAAATAACTATGTTACCAATCAAATTACAGCATCATCAAGCATTTCAGAAGACACAGTACCTCCCTCTAGATAGAGCTTATATGACAAATTGGAAAATCTATTCTTTATCGAGCATGAGATAACACATCTTTTTGAAGTCCAGCGCAATTACTACAGGTATACTGAAGCTGATGAAACATTAATAAAGCTACAAAGACACCAGTTGCCAACAGATCAATGATGGCAGGGCATGTTGGAGGTTTTACCACCAAGGTAGTGTTGGTGCCTTCTCTTTTTGATCATCTGCATTAAATCAAATTCAATGCACATGCCACCTATCAGAAGATGAAGACAACAGAGAAAGGAGTTCACGCCAAACGCATTAAAAAGTGGAATTGTGCACAGATGGAAGGACCGGGACAACAACGCAAGAACGCGAATTAAAGAAACAACTGTCAGCCGACTTATTAAGTCAAAAATTCAAATACATCAGACCACCTAAGGCAGCTAGCACAACGCAAGTTACTCCTACATTCATTGCACTCTGTTTTCAATGTCATTTACTACCTTTGAAGAAGTAGATGGATGAAGCTAATGCTTGATATTTTCTCTATGAGATATTTTGTAACTCTTTTTATAAATACCTCCTCAAGATATGTATTGTTGTTGGTTGGTGAATATCATTCTGGACCTGCACTGTAATTTTGAGAACCCTTCTAAATAAAGATTGCTGGAATGCTTTGCTGGTGAATTTTCTGGTTGTGGAATCAATGGCAAAAAGAACATGTTGCAAAATTCTTCTATTACTTCATGGATCAATAAGTCTTCTTTAAACTCTCTTTTTACTATATTTATGTTTTACATATCATCCCTATATCATGTTCTAAATTGCAGGAAAAAATAATAACCCAGAATTTACTTTGCTGTACTCTGTGTTCAATTCCTGTCATTTTTTATGTTTTCTATAGGACTAGCATAGGCAGGAATTCCTGGCTGCTCCTGTCTCCCTGGTTTTTGCACTCTAAATATAATTAAGGAATTCTCGATTGCTCCTTGGTAATATTCATGTACTTTCCCTCTGTTAGCATAATGAAAGATTCTTAATTGCCTTTCATTCCCTGACTTCATTTCATCTCATTACAGCTTGAAAATTGTTCTATGTTTAATAATCTTGCTCTGTAGTTCCTCCTTTTTCCTAAGAAACCATACCCAAAAATTAATTTTCACTGACTCCATTCACCCAATGGTCTGAACTTCTCCTATTTTGCATCCCTGTTCTATTGAATGTCATCTTCCAAACATCAAACAAATACTTGTGCTTCATAACTAGCCTAACATATAGCAAAACAAAGCTAAATCATAAAGAGAGAGCCCTCTCTGGTTGTAGATTGGCTAGAAGCTACAGCTAAAAGACTGGTTAGTGGTTACCTCGGCCGTATTCCCTCCTTAGAGTTTTCCTGGGAAACAACTTGAGTGATAACAGTTTCCAAACTTGTCACTTGATCTCTGAGCTTCTTCAGTTCTATGGCCTGGATGCTCATTTGTTCCATAGCCTTAACCAATTCATTTGTTCTTTCTGTTGTTGTCCCTGTACTGGTTGATGTACCTGTGGCTGAAGTAGTACCTTCTACTGGCAATGCTGTTATTGTTGGAATCATTCGTGCCAAGGAAGCTGCCAGGGTGGAGGGTATTACTGTGGAAACTGTAGGTATTACAGTCTGAGGAGCGGTGGCCAACTCACTTTGCTTAAACTGCATCAAATTCTCCAATTATTTCTCAGTTTACTGTAATTGATCATTCAATTTAAGGACTAGGTCCATAAGTTCTTCCTCATGTTTTTCTAAAACTTTAGCAGTTTGAGGATGGTGAAGAGGAGGAATCTTGAGTTGTTTCTTTAGTGCAGTTATGTCATCATTTTTCTTCTTTATTAATTGCTCTGCTGCTTTGACATCCTTGGGATCATGTCCCAGCTCTATGAATAAGTCCTCTAAGGACTTTATTCTCGTGTCTTTGGCCTGAGATGAGCCCTTTTCAAATTGAAGTTGTGCAGATGTGGTATTTAGTGAGTTCTGTAGTTGATGAGCTGCGATTGCTTTATTAGTCAACGTGGAGTAGACCATTTCACCTATATGCTTATGTAGCTCTATTTGGTCAATAGGATGAATATCCTTTGCCAAAACTTCAAAATCAGTTTTCAAATAATCAGCCATCGATCTTGGTTGTTGCACAGTTGGCTTAAGAAATCTCATCTGCATCCTGCCTTCCTTTATGTCAAAGGCTAACATTAGCCTTGTTTGGTTTGTTGGGGCCATCTTTAAATAATGGGCATAGCTTTGCAGCTTTAATCTTTCATTCCTTGCTTTGATTTCTTTGTATTTTTCTTTAATATCTAGGCTCTAACCAGAAGGAGCCCTGAAGGAAGATACCTCGGTGCTCTGTTGCCTTTCTAATACTTGGAACTGTGAGGTGGATGGTGAACCTCCTAAAGGGATAGTGTGCCCACTTTCTGTCCTTTCTGCTCTTGAACTCGCTGTTGTTTCCTCAGTGTACTCTTGTTCTGCATATGGGTTTAACCTTTGTATTTTAGCAAAAGTTTGATCAATAGGCTTGCTGGAAGGAGTGGCCTCCTCTCTGTCCCCTTTAAGGTTTCTTTCCTCATTGAGAGGAGTCTGCAAAACAGGAGGATTGCTCATGATTTATTCAGGTTGAGCAAGCTCCTTTGAGATTTCAGGCTATTCAGATTCTTCTTGTTGTTCTGAAAGATCTTGTTGTTTTGATGGTTCTGTTTGTTCGGATGATTGTGGTTTTCCTGATGATCCTGGTTGGCCTGATGACCCTGCTTGCTCGGAAGTATTTCCACTTGCTCGGAAGTATTTCCACTATGTTCCTGTGACTGCCTTTGAGATGGAGTTTCTCCAGGAACCTGTACAAATAAACCTTCATCAAGCATCCTTTCTAAATCCATCATTACATTGTCAACTGTAATCTCTATACTATCTTGATCTACTAATGTGTTTACTACCCATTCAGATTGATTGGCATACTGTTCAATTTCCAGGATCGTATGGTGGGTGTAAGGAGATAGTTTGTTTTTCTATCTCCTATTACAAATAAATCTGTGGGGATCATAGGTCCACATGAAACTCTATTTTAACTTCAATATCTGGAGGATTTCATTTGCCTCCTTTCCTGCTTCTCTACTGTTACAAATGAAAGGGCCAAGATGATCTTTGATTCTTAGTTGGGCCTTTTTCTTGGTTCTAAAAAAATGCACCTCATCTGAATTGATCATTTGTCTGTAGTTCTCCAGAGCAAATAGTCTCATGGGGAGGTACTTCAGCATTTTGTAAGGTGGTAACTCACATCCATAGATTCTGATTTCTGTATGGTTTTGGTACAAGTACCAATCCCCTACTTTGTATTGCTTTGACAACTGCAGGATCCTCCTGATGTCTGCACTGATTCTGGGAGGAGGGCTTCCTAGCAACATGGTAGCCACTGGGTGTACAAATAGATCAATGAAATCTATATATGGGTAGGGAGAATTAGACATGTGGAATAGAGGGGTCCAGAAGACGACAGATCTAGGATTCCCTTTGGTATCAAGTTTTTGGACAGAGAAGGGAAACTTATCAGTCTGATAGTAAAGAAATAAATGGTACAGGACTAATGAATATTTGAACACCCTTTCATTTTCCAATCTCATAAATTGATCATGCATCTTATCTGAGATGAATTTTGCATAATCAAATTTGACTGCAGGAGGTTGGCCAGGGGTAAAAATAGACATGTAGGCAAAAATGATATCATCTACATATTCACTAGTGGTAAAACCTAAAATGCATGATATCATTGATGTGATATCTTTGCCCAGATTAGAAAAGAAGGATGACATGTAAGGAGGGGGGTCCTTTGGCATGTATTTTTCTTCAACAATGAAAGTCTAGAGGATTTGTGTACTTCTAGAACTAGATAGCTTGAAAAATCTATCAAGCAAGTTAGCAATAGTGAGGGGGTTAAGGTTTTCACCAGGTTGTAACTGTAACATCTCATTTATGGATTCTACAGTGATAGTGAATAGGACTTTCTGATCTAGGGACATTATAGCTCTCATGATAGGGTCATAGTTTGCATGATAGTAGTGAAAAATCTTCGGGAAGACATGAACACTGAGGAATTGATATTTGGGCAGGTTTGATTCCCAGAGGCCTATCTTATCTGCATGGTTCAAGTAGTTATCTCGATGTCTGCAATGCAATTTCAAAGGGGATTCTTCAAAGGTGAGGTATTTAATCTGAAAATCTTTGTCAGCCAAGGGAAGATGGTCTAAATCTCTGTGGGGAGTAGTAATTGGCATGACATTCAAAGCAATTGGGGCTTCCATCTTTTGTTCTTGTGGATTCAAAGACGAGGGCAAAGGATTTCAGGGAAATTGGACACAATTGGTCTATTTCAGAGTGTTTCAGGACTATCAAACAACTTAGCTTACTAAATTACTTAAGTTTTAAAGAAATTTAGCTCAGGTTAGGCATAAAAACAAGGTTTCTCAGTCGAAAATAGGATAAATACCTGGTTTTGGTTGTTTGAACGGTAAAATGGTGGCTGTGCACTGTTTGCAAGAAGCGCACAGGTCTTCACAGTGGTCTGGATTTCAGCGACTATGGAAGCTTGACGGTTGGTAGCAGGTTGATGACTTGAATGTACTTTGTGCTTGCATGGAGAACAAAAGTTTCTTTTCTCGGTGAAAAAACAAAAACAATGATTATTTTTGGTTTTATCTGTAAAGTCCATGATTTTAGCGGGTATGATGGAAAAGCAACAGTTGGCGCCAACTGACGGAGGTGATGTTTTTTTGTGTAGTGAAGGTGGTAAGCGGAATCTATCGCACCGCTTTTGGGCGCTTGGCGGTATTGGGGGAGGTCCACTTAGCAGAGGGGTGAATAGTAAAACCGCTTACATCAGGCGGGTAAAGGTCGGCATCACAGGTCGCCCGATGTGAGTGACAGCCGTTAGATCTGAAAGTGTCAGATCGTGCGGTGATCAGAATGTGATTTGGTCGGGGAGTTAATGGAGGGTCTCGAAGGGATTTTAATTGCGGGTTAGGGTGGCTTAATGACGTCGGGGGTGATATGATTGGATGAGGGTTATTAATTAATCACTGTTTGATTAATTAATCCCTTTTTGTATGGCGGAGGGTTATGGCTCTTAATTAGTCGCAAATCGACTAATTAATCCATTTAATTATTTACTATTATGGTTTATATTTCAAACCATGGGGCAGGATATTTAACATTTGGGATTTTAATTAACTAATACAGGAAAGGGGTTTATTTTTCGGGAGTTAAATATAATAAAAGTTAAAGTTAATATGAAACGGAAGCAGAAAAACAAATTGCGCTAAGTATGATATATTGACATTTATACATCCATATTTACACATCATAACTTAGGCTTAATGCTTTTTTATGGGTTTTTATGTAAACAAAGGGGGTTTTAGGTAAGGTTTATTACTTTTCCTAGGTAAATGAGGATTTCACCTTAGGAAAAGGGATTTTTAGGTGAGATGAATGTTCATGGAGGGAGTGAATGTTTGTAAGGGGGTTGTAGTACTTAAACCTTATAAGTTATTGGGCCGAGGGTCTAGTCCCTCCAGAAGTCAGAGAAATGCTCTGAGCCCCTTTAACTTAGGGTTTTAGGTACTTTTAATTTTTGCTTGTGGGAAATTAGTGAAAAGGTAAAATGAATGGGGAAATTAATCACTTGACTTTGTAACTGTCCCATTGTCATCCATACTTTAAGAAATTTGATGATGAAAGTAAATGACATGATTTTATCCAATAAATCACCATAATTCTACAACCATTCACCTACTTACCCATCTACACATCCTACCATTTTTTCTACTCTTTATTAGGGTGCACTTAAACTGGCAAACCCTTATCAAAATTTTTATTTTCTTTTACAATAGAAATCTATCTAAATCTATCCTTATTACATCCAAGGGCTCAGATTAAACTGTTGAGCTCCTTTTATTAACTCTACCTATCTACTTTACTGCCAAGATTAAACTGTTTGGTCAGTTTTTATTCACTATCTCTAAGCATGAAATTGAAAACATGGAATAACCAAGATAAAATTGTTTGGTTACCATGGATTGTGGCATAAATAACAAGTTGCACACAATCATTATTGTACAACAGATAAAATAGTAGTGGCATTTGGACTTGTACACTTTCCTGGTCTTTTTCTTTTTTACATTTTTCATTCTTTTTGTCCTTTGATTTTTCTTTTAGGACATACCCTCTTTACATTTTTTAATTTTTTGATTTTTTACAAATATGGAAAACATTTGCAGAAAGCAAAGGTATGTACATATTACAGTTTTAAACTCAGCCATTCATATATTATGACCCCTATTGGTATAGGAACATAACACTCTCCAAGAAATACCTATGAGGTGACCTAGATCTAAGTTTAATGATATTCAAATAATGATAAGGATACCCAAGGTCAAGGCTCCAAAGATGAGTGGGACCTCTCAAGAAGCTTTATATGATGATTATAAACCTTTAAATAGGATTTTTCTATACTTGAGGAGCCTGGAATGGGACCACATGATACCTTGGGTTTATGAACAACCATGGGAGGAGACCCTCCAAGTAGCTCACTAGGGCAAGGTAGTGTAGGGAAAGGGTTTGAATGATATATTCCACTGAATACTATGTGAAAAAACTCTTAATAAGACCTCTCACCAAGATATTCAAGATGATTTTGCGGAATGCAGCTAGGGCTTGAGTTCTCTCGTAAACCGACCGTGGGAATTGCCTCAAATATGGAGGATAAATACAGGAAACACCAACGTAGTAGCCTATCCAAATGGTTTTGCGAGATCACCTCCCTAAATCAATTCACAGGCAGCCCTAGCTAGTTGTCTAAGGTAAGGGCCAATTTTTTTGGAAAGATGAAAAGAGAGGAAAAAAAGGTAATCACCAAATTTACTTGGAGCAATGCCTTATCCTTGGGCTATGGAGTCTATGTGATTCAGAATTTGGCCGAATTTGTCTTCAAGGAGGCTAAAAAGCGTTTCCCTAGCAAGCACTATTTAACATTTACCCACCTAAGATCGATGGATTCTCATGGAAGAAAAACAAGTTTTACTCCACTAGGAACATTCATCTACTTGTTATCAATGAGTAATATGCAGAAATTTGCAATCTAATAATATTTTAAAATAATATTCAATAATTAGGGCACAAAAGAAAGAGCTAGTTACAATTTTTTCACACATTAGACATTTTTTCATGAAAAAATATTCAACAAGAATAATTAAATGATAACAAGAGATATATCCAATCCAATATCAAGAAGATAGCTCCAAGAGAGAACAAAATTTCAGCTCCAAAGATATCGAAATGCATCAAGAGATCTCCAATAGACAACCAAGAAAAAAGTGCGAAATTCCTTAAGAGAATTAGATCCAAGTTTGATGATGATGTTTGATACAAATGAGGCTCTACTTTATTTATATGAGCCTCTAAAAATTTGAATTAGCCTAAGATGCCCCTAATAATATTTTAATGTGCAAAAAAAAATCACTTTGGTGACAAGCCGACCAAATATCTCATAAAGTGTAAGATAAGATATCCAGATGAAGTTGAAATGATGTAGCAATGGTGTGGGAGGGCCGTTGGAAGGCCTAATCGAGTCCTCAAGGTGCCATGATGAAGAATAAGGCTCCATAAATGATGGCAAAGGGGATGAGCCCTTGATTTCCAAGTAAGCATCATGTGGTGCTCCAAAGTGGCTCTGGGGAACATGTAATGGTATCATGGGTCTCCTGGTGTAAAATAAGCCTTTAGACTACTCCAAATGAGGGCACGAAAGATGGCGCTCACCCTCCCATGTCTCAAGGATGAGAGAAACCTCCTCTAGGCCTCAAATTAACTGGAAAAAATTATATACAATGTGTGATGTTATCTTCCAGAGTCATTGCATTCATGTTTTTGGAATCGATGTTTCAAACCATCCTCTGTGGTTCATCATCAAGATAGATCCATGAGTGAATAAGTCAGAACTTAGCATTGTATACAATGCTAAGTTGACTGGGGGCATTACTAGTCTAAGTGCATAATCTCACATATAATGTGGGGAAACAAACAAGGTGCTAAAGGTGTTGAGGCTAACCATGACATGAGATAATGCTATGGCACATGATGGATACGCATGGATCTCAATGCTTCCCCTACAAGTGTTATTATGATCCTCTAGTGGGCTTGGATCCCATATAGGGAGGACAAGCCCATAATGAAACCACCTTCCAACCTTGTATAAGATCCAATGTGTCTCATCACCTTCAGATACAATAATAATTAGTATAATTGAGTGAATGAGCTCATTAATCAAGGGAAGAAGTGGGGACTTCATAGTGGGTTTCCCTTCCAAATTTGGGGCTTTGAGCATGTAATGGTGTTAATACCTTAGTAGGAGTAGTTAATAAACCACCCTATTAGGTGTTCCAAACCCCTAAAGGGAAGGACATGTTGAAGGTACATCCTTCAAGTGGTAGATTCCATGTGGATAATGATGAGGTGGAATGGGACATAGGAGTCTCAAGGCCAAATGACATGGGATCAAGGGTGTGTTGTAGAGGCTACAACCACCCTCCAAAATTTTTCCTTAGCTTCGTTTTGGAGCCTCCCTACCAACCTTCACAATAGCATGTCTTACTTCATCAAGTACACAAGATCTAGTGATTTTCTTGAAGAAAGACAACTTGTCGATCAAACCTTGATGCATTACCCTCACAGGCTATTCATCCAGACTTGGTCCAGCAGCAGGCTGAGCATCTCCTTCAAGAATTTGTGCAAATATGGAGGGAAACTAGCCCTCCCTCTAGAAATTGTGCAATCCTGACTGGCAACCTATTGGGCCCCAAAATTGCACAATTCTATTGAGCAATCTTCAACCAGAAAATTGCGCAAATCTTTTGAGCAACCAGCCTAGCTCCCAGCCAGAAATGCGCATTTTCTCCCAGCAATTGAGTATCCTCTTACATGTGCAACTGATTTGACCGGTTCCTTTTGGGATCGAGCAAAACAGACTTGCATGCATCGGCTACTTCTCCCAAGGTAGCATGCAAAGGCATCCCTTGTTTTAGGGATCTACTTTTGGAAGTTGGAGGTTACATGCAAGGATCATTTCATAAACCTCCCACCAAGTGTCCCTTTCCCTAGATTTGTGGCATGCGCGTCACAACCTCGATTTTATCAAAAATCATAAAACAGATGTTGTAGAGCTCATTTCGCACATCAACCTTGCAGCTTTGACATCCCACATCACATCTACGATCTGTCACACATTCAACTCAACTATTTTGGGGTAAGCCCGCTTTCCATGTCTTGTGTTGCATTTCTGGCACTTTTTGTGTTTCGCTTTGTATGAACGGTGTTTGATTGATTTCAGTGAGCACTTGCTATCGTTTTAATACATACTAGCTTGTACAAGCATCGTTTCAGTTTTCATTAACATCTCACTGTTGTCACATGCATGAAACTGTTTTTCATGAACGGTCACCGATAGGGCGACTCGCCTCACTCACATGCATGATGTTTCGTTTTCTGAATCTTTCATTCATCGTTTGCATGCACAATCATTCACTTATGCTTACACTCAACATCGCCATACATCCGCATTCACTTTCGCTTTCAGTTTCCCGCCGGCGAGTCTGCGCAGCCTTGGCCTGGACTCAGCCTCACCAAGACATCATTGTGCAATCCTAAGAGGGAAGGATCTGTCTTCCTCTCAGGAAATGCACATTTTTTCCTAGTGATTGTCCTCCAGTCTTGCATTGTGCAATTGTGAGGGACAGTGACTGCTGGCCTAGAAAATTGCGCAATGCAGTCACTGAGGCTGCAACCATTGCCAGCTGAGATTGTGCATCGCGCAATTCCAGCAACCAACAACACAAATTGGAATATTAGTACGGATACTATGCATTAGTGTGTTTCCGGTTCGGTTGCACCAAGAAGACCATGCGCATGCTAGCAGACGAGTTGGATGAAGGAGCCACACCAATGCACCCGGATGAAATGGAGGCAAGAGTTCGTTTCAGGAAGATGTCACCATGGGGTGCATGCACACCATCATGGACGACCAAGCTTGTCATCAGCTCACCACCTTCACCATCACAAGCATGTCAAAGAGTTGGTCTCACCACAATGGACCGAGTGTCAATGATGTCTTGCATGGGTTTCTCAAGCCATTTTGTCTCACATGAGCACATGTGCATTGTAATGTAACGTCATGTTAAGTGGAAGTTCAAGTGTCAATAGTTGGATGTAACAGTCATAAAGTAGATGAAGAGTCATGAGGGTAGATGAATTGTCACAGAGGGGAATGTCAAGGGTCACCCCACTCTTTGCTATAAATAGAACCTCATAACTCATTGTAGAGGCTTTTGGTCAGCCAAGTTTTGATAGGAGTATCTTAGAGAAAGCTTGGACAATATTGTAATGAGCCTTGGATTCTCCATTGCATAGAGCTAGTACACCTCTTTGGAGGAGCAGGTGGTTGTGGCTGTAACGTTCCACTATTGGAACTAGTGGTTGGACATGGATGTATTGTATGACTGGAACTTACACTTAATATAACAGAGCCAACACATTTCATGCATATGTTGTATTGTATTCTATGCTATCTGGTTTACTCTAAATGATATATGTATTGTTTTCTTACAATGGACTATTATGTATAAGTATCTATGAATATTTCTGAAATGTTCTTTTGGTTTAACAATCACTTTAGATTGCTCGCTAACTTTCTTTTCATCTTGTGATGCATCTTCGCGTGTGCATTCCCTTCCAAGTCGAGTACTATTATAGGTTTCCAAGGGGCACACTCATCTCAACCCTTGTGTGTTAGACCCTCTCATGCACCTTCCTTGGCTTGTTGTAGCTATCACACCCTTGCTACCAATAGAGACATCTTACTTGCCTCTATGTGAAATTGTGGTCAAGGCATTACCGTATGACCCACTTCTGGGACTCCTACACCAAACGGTCTAAGGTCTAATTGGTACTTATTACCAGGGAGATCCCCTTTTACATGTTGGTGGGTCCAAAAACATCAACAGGGTGGTAATAATGGGGGATGTCCACATATTTGGGTGTACGAATGTAGGAGGGAGAAATCATGGTGCACGAGTTACCCCGACCTTTGTTTTTCCACCCTTCTTCATTCACCTTTTTTCTTTTATTGATTTTTCTTTTATTTTAATGCTCAGGGCTCTAGGGGATGAGAACATGATGTTTATGATATAAAAATGATTACCCCCTTAAGGTGGGGTAGTTCCCACCAATGGTTGGGACATACATGGATTCTGTAATGATGCAAGGGGCACTCATAGGGGCCCTAGGAACCAGTGTGAAGGCCATAATGATAGGGGTTAGAGCTCATGTTTGGGTTTTTCACATGTGCTAAATTTTATTATCTCGACCACATTTTTCATTTTGTGGTACATTTCCTTTTGTATGTGGCCATATTATGTGTTTATCTCTTTTTTTTAGCTACATAAACCTCTAGGGAATTGTTCTAGGCTTGTCCCAAACATGTGGACAAGGGGAGGGGGAAGACCAGAGCCTTGTGGACCTAGGGAGGGAAGATGATGAAGTAGGGCATGTAATGTGCAGAGGGGAGTGAAAAATATGAAACAATAAAACAAGATTGTGTTACCAAAATTAAGGTTTCCCAGGTAGCTCCCATCCTAAACCTGTAAGCCAGTAGGGGAGATCACACAGGACTAGGGTTGAGGATTAAAACCCTAATTAAGGCAAGGGAACCCGACTAAATTCAAAGCCATTAATCCTTCCAAGTCACCCAATAAACCATACCCAAGTGTGCCTAAGAAAAAAAAGCATAAGCACCCAATTACATAATGAAAAATCATACCTTTAGGATTGGATGGCCCACATTTAAACATACGATCTCGACAGATGGGTGAGGGGACATATGATTGGCTTAAGGAGTAGAGACATCTAGCACAACATTTGCTACACTAGTGGCTATCAAGGGGCGTTGGTTGTCATCTAAAGACAAATCTAGGAGAAAAAAATCCAATGGGGCCACCCACTGGTGGTGGGAAAAAATACCCAATAGGATTAATAATCGATGTGTTTATGTTTTTTTTATGAAAAAATACCATTTATAGTAAATAAGGCTCATGCAATAGTGTGAACACAATGAATGTAAGAAGGATTACTAGAAGGATCCACCTTGTAGAATTTTCTTAGGAGGTAGATAATATTATACATAATAGTATAATCAATGTATAAAGTATGGTGAAGCATATTGTAACAAGGAACTATTGCTTGAGGAACATTTCCTTCCTTCAGGAATGATATATGGTGTTACCCTACCTCAAGGGTTTTCTCTACATTATTGTGTTATTTCTTTTGTGTGAATGATTTGATTTATTTATGAATTTAAGGATTCTCTTACAAAATTATATTTTCATATTTAAGGCACATAACATGATATTTCTTATGGCATAGATGTCGACCTTCCAAGCTACAACTAAAATACAAGTTCCTAGTAAGCATGGATTTAAATTTGTTCCATTAATTTTGTCATCACAAAATCAAATTCTAATTGGCAAACAACAATGTCATTCATTGGAATAATAATAATGCAAATATCATGAGACATATCCTATCATGTTCCTTTTTCTAGTTTCCCTTATGGTGTGGTTAGGATCAAATTCTAGGATCAGAGGCAACTAGGTCACAGGAGCAGGGTTACTCCATCAGTGGGCCCAGGGGCTTCTGGAGGGGTTTCATGGGGTTTTGAAGAGTTTCTATAGGATTCGATGGCATTTGCCTGGCATATTCCATCATCTGCACAACTTTCATTTCGTCTTGTTGCATTCTGACAACTTTTGAAAAACATGGTTATTATTGGGCATAACTCAATTAATTATGCATAAGGTGGCATTATGAGAGGCATACTTGATGGAACACCTTAGTGTAATAGCTCGTTGGAACCATAATGAGAAGATCTACAGGATGAGATGGTGGGAATTGACTTTCAGTGAGCTGAGGAGGGCCAATTTACTGAATTAAAAGGGTATTTTGATTAAAATTAAAAGAGGGATAAAGTACCACATGATTAAAATAATAATAAAATAACGCTTCTAGAGGGGTCCATCAGATCTATAAAAGATGAGGAGGAGACCATTTGAGGACATATTGGATTTGAGCATTGTCTTGTGTAAGAGGTTTGAGAACCCGATTCTCTACTTCAGTAGCCCTAGGACACAAACCCTTAGGTGATTTGGGTGATAGTGGATGAAAACCCACCTCATATCCTTGGTGGATTCATCCAGAATTCACAGGTGTAGTGATTGATTTCAGTTCATTTTTAGAGGGCCAATGCAACATTGGAGAAAATTCTTGAAGCCAAATTTTCATCTCAGCTATATTGATTGTATATGACTGTAACCCCAATTTATCTATTATAATAAAAACTGAGATTGTTCCTGTTCATATTGTTTTTATTTTTCCATATTCTTTTGGTTATCTTTTTACATGGAAATGTTATGTTAAATGAATGGTAATTTTTATGTAAAAATTCTTGTTGAGTTAGATTTTTGCAAAATTAGTAAGATATCCCATTTGAGATATTACATATCCTTAGTCAATACATTACTTCTGTAGAGCCCATTCTTACTAGCATAATGAAAAACCTATAGTGTGCCATAATACCATTTTAAACTATTAACTTTAGTAGGTGCTTAGTTAAATAAAAGCGCATGGACAAACCACAAATTGAAGGTTGTATATAACAAGACTAGATAGAGAAGTGCAAGCATAGAATTCTCCATACATGCCATTCTTTCTATGACCCATCAGCCCCACTATACACACTACCATTAATGTACAAGCGACCTACCTAATCATGTTATATGTTTTTAATCCTCACATGCAAATACAAAATAGTATTGATATGACATTGAGAAAAGTTTAAAAATTGAGACATTTACCGTGCATTTTCCACTCAAAATTAGCTGAAGGAGAGACTTTGTGAATCAAGAAGGAGGTATATATTTATCTTAACCCATCCCTTTAATGACAACAATAATAGTTTACAAGTGACTCACCAATATTGTAGAACGTGATCCTAACCCATAACTATTTAGGGCATAGAAATTTTGCAAGTTAATAGTAACCAAACAACATTATATATGAGCTTAGTGTTTTTATGATGAGATTGAAAGAAAATAATTCATCAAGCTTGGGTCCAAAATTTAATTTTAAAATCCATGTAAAGATTGGGTAATTAGGATACATTCAACACATTTGTTAATGAATGTAAAGGATCATGATTTCTTTCCAGCACTCCACATTTCAAACTTGTTAGTGGATGTGTTTTCCCTCTTGCTAAAGGTAGCAAGTTCCTTCTCTCATCCACCTACAAAAATAATGAGTTTAGAAATAAAGGCACTTACAATACATTACAATTTATAATCTACCAATTTTGATAATTTACCCTTCCATGTACCAAAAGGACCTTAAATTTCATGGAACTAAACTATTCAACTTTTAATACCAAATTCCTTGTTTTAAAGTTTTCTCAATTCTTTCAATGGAATGATTTTCAAAGAAATAGGCATCAATTTTTTTTATTTTTTTTTTTGAATGAACCCGTCAATCACTTCCCCTCATTCTAGCATGGTACCCAAGGTAAATCAGATTTTGTAAAAGCTTCAAGATTTGTCATGTCACAAGAATAAAACCTAGGTGTGAAGGTTAACACTCCATCACACAATCACTCAGGCTACACCCAATTGACAAGCCATATGCATATTGAGGCTAAAGAGTAATCAATTCAGTAGTTAATAATAAA
Organism: Pinus tabuliformis; assembly: GCA_031772625.1. Taxonomy (NCBI): domain Eukaryota; kingdom Viridiplantae; phylum Streptophyta; class Pinopsida; order Pinales; family Pinaceae; genus Pinus; species Pinus tabuliformis. The sequence goes on along the minus strand of CM062816.1, from coordinate 1,059,137,866 downwards.
TTTAGGTGGGATTGACCTATAACATATAAATCCCACATAGAAGTATTATTGTTCAGAAAGTGTAACAAATCTTACAATTATAGAAGAGTAATCATAGTCTAGTAATGAACAAATGATCACCTATGTTAAACTAGATCTCATGAATTACATCACTTCTCCAAACTATAGGGGTACTAATAAAAATCATATGTACCACAAAAAAAATTGAGAGCGTCTTTCCTGAGATATGCCCTCTTACAATAATTCTCTAAATTTTCAATATCCTTAACATCCAATTAGAATCTTGAAGTCATATAGGACTACCATATACCATCGCACATAAATGCTTGCCATTAAATATGAAACATATTTTCTAAACAAAATATAGTCCTCAAATTTTGCATTGATTTCTAGCCTATAAGTTTATGTGACAAAACCAAACAAAAATACTAGAAGGCTATATACCTCAGCCAGCGAAGCATCAAAATCCTTCAACCTAATGTTTATCTCCAATAGTTTTAATTTAGGATATACACGTATTAGAAGGATAGAAAAACCCACAAAACAAAAAATTGTGAAACAAATTATTTGTGGATTGATCAAACACCTCATGATCATACAAATAAAATGGTTTAGATGTTTTAAAACTAAAACAATGATAGTTTAGATTCAAACATTAACAAGAATATTGAGGCAATGGGAATTTCAGTAATAACAAGTTGTTGATATCTAACATTTTTCAAAGCCTTAGAGACAACATTACAAGGAAAAATTCCTTCATTTTTTGGCGGACAAAGCTGATCTTGCTAGCAGGATAGATCTTCCTAGACTTGGAAACCAAGTCTAGAAACAAACATACAAACACATGAAAACATTCCCTAATTTATCATTAAATCAAAGATGTAATTGGGATGCATAGCTCATACCTTTTTCTAAAGTTCTTGATGATGATCCTCACTGTTGTCCTTTGTAGCTTTCAACTTCTTTCTCGATGCTCCAAGAAGAAACATGCAAAGACAGAAACAATTAAATGACCAAAGCATATAATACATCAAATATTTAATCATAAACTATGTAAGTGATCAAGGAATCTTACCATAACCATTATGACAAATGAGTGTGGGAAAGAAACATATATTTGTATTAAGAATGAATAAAAGGAGAATTAAAACCATGTACTGATGGTTGAAGCCTCCTTCCAATGATCCTCAATCCAAACCCTTGCAATCAAGAAGTCTCCAATGATTACTAGTACATGTAAGTATAGTTTAGAAGTAAAAGATGGCAACCCAATTCTATTTGAATGCATTATACTTATAGGTAAATAATGGAAGTTGAGATCCATTAAGGAAGGGGTGAGATCCATAAAGGGAGGAACGAGATCCAGGATAGGAGGAACTCAAACCCAATCTTCACCGCTTTGGAGTAGATACTATTTACAATGCTTCTAGAAAGGAAGATTCTTTTAATTTATTTTTATTTTTATTTTTACCCATTGAAGAAGCTCGTCATGCCTTTAACAGACGAAAATAGTGATGACATCATTTTGTGTTTACTCTATAACATGCGACAACATAGGTTGTGATCTTGGCACCCACGTTGATATCTGAAATTAGGGTTTTTTAGGTAAATAATCTAGGATTCTTATACTTCATGGAGAGGTATTTCTTCCATCTTTCATGGGGATTCATGACAATAATTCATTGGATAGCGAAAGATCTATATTTGGAATAATTCGTATGTATGTGACATATTGATGTGTAACAAATTTCCCCTTGAAGTAAGTCAGGAAAGGTTGGAATCCAGGAATCACCAGTTGAAGACTTGCAAGTAAACAATTAAGGAATTACAGTATAATATCATCAAATGATCATAATTGAGGTAGTCATTCCCGTACTCAGAGTACAAGTATATCAAAAGGAAAGTATGGAACTATGCAAAAATACATATCAAAATGAGGTCATGGCCATAAGATATACAAGGTGGATCCATGTTACAATCATGAATACTTAAAAATCCATGCAACATTGTTGGCTTAGTGGGCCCTGACCTAGGTTCAGAGGTGATTTAGCCAAGCAAATCCCGGTACTACTAGCCCTTTCGGCAATAGTCTGCGGAGTGCGGACTGAGGTCTCACCTGAAGTAGTATGGGAGGGTGTTAGAACCAGGTTTCTACACCCTGAGGATGTTTGATATGTTGGGATTAGTACGCAGTCCAACCTTCACGCTCACTGTGCTACGCGCACTAGTGGGCACCTCACGGCCTGTGGTGCTATCTTCGCGCAGTTCTATTCACAACGAAACCCTTGTTATTTACCCAAGTATTTCCTAATCAAGCACTGTTAGCTGATTACTTAGATTATTTTCACATATAAGTATTCTGAGCCATACAAGAATCTACTAAACTGCGCGCAGTAAATAAACAAAGTAAAATTAATACATAACAACAGAATAATGATTCAAGCCTAGATGCACAGAATTAGGGTAAACTCTTTATTAGCTTTCTGTCCCGATTACAGACCCAACTCTACCCTGCACACTCAGCTGCAGGGGTCCGCGCACTCAACTGCGGACTATACTAGGCCTCTGCGCACTCAGCTGCAGAGCCTCTTCCTACTACTACTACCTAAGACACTTAGAATTCTACTCTAAGTTCAAACCATTCCTTCGCTACTCTCTATCATCCACCTTTTTTACAATTTAGAGCCTCGCTCTATTTATACAATTCGGACCATAGCTAGGCCAACTTTACACTAATTTACAATACAATGTTTAGGGCGGACAACCCTATGACTCAATTGTACACTTCGCACTCCGTGCTCGCAATTCGCGGAGTTTTACAACATCTTTGACCAAAACTTGGGCTTTGAGCCCCAAAACCTGCTGTGGCGGGATTCCATGCCCAAAAGGCCCCCAACACAATCATCGTGACTCGTCCCAAGTCACTCTTTTGGTGCAAAGATCTTGGCACAGATCCCTTCCAACCGATCCTACGTTGCGCAGAGGTTCGCAGCGCACTGTTCTACAGTCTGCTGGATCTGCTACATTCCTGCTTCTGAATCATCCGCGTCTGACTCATGTCCCTTCTTTGGTACCGGATTCTAGTGCTTGTGTTTATTGTCCCACGACCTTGTCCGGCTCCTCAGGTCGCGAAGACTATGCTTCAGCTGGTTAGTAAGAGAGTTGGCCCACCTGTGTAGGGTTTCAAGTGGTTGTCGTTGACTTTGCCTAGGAAGGGTTCTCCATTGAGTTTGACTAGCTGAACCGCGCCTCCGTCGGTGACCTTTTTTACCACATATGGTCCTAGCCAGTGCATTTTGAATTTTCCCAAAAAAATTTCAAACTTGCTATCATAGATTAGCACTAAGTCATTTACCTTTAAGGTGCGCAACTTGATATGTGGGTCGTGCCAAGCTTTTTCACACTGCTTTTGTACCTGCTGGTGAAATCCGGCCAGAAATCATTCTTCCTTGATTTCTTCTAATTACGCAGGCCTTTCTTCCAGAGCTTCATGGTCCGTCATGCCTATGAGTTTTGCTATTCGTAGACTAGGGATGATGCATTCCATCGGCATGACTGCTTCCGTACCATAGACCAACCGGAATGGTGTCTATCCCGTCAATTTCTTACATGTTGTCCTATATGCCCAAAACATAGCGGGTATGTGTAGTTCCCAGTCATTCCGCTGCATGTTACATACTTTGGTCAGTGTAGTTTCCAGTATTTTATTGAATGCTTCTACTGTTCCATTGGCTTGTGGGTGGTATGGTGTACTTTTCTGATGATACACCTGGAACTCTTCTGTGAGCGCACTGATGGTTTCATTCAAGAAATGTGTTCCGCAATCACTCATTAAGATTCTCGGACAGCCAAATCGTGTCAACACATTTTCGAACTGTTATAGCCTAAATCTACCTCAGGCTGAGAAAGGCAGGTCTAGGGTAACATCAAACAACACTTAACCTGGTAGCTAGCCCTACCAGGTCAGGAGAGGGCTATCGCCTTATCAATCTCAGGAAAATATGGCCAATAAAGCTTGAGATGACTGATATAAAGACTAATTTTAGGCTAGGTATATGCTCAGAGGATTTTGATTGAGTTTTATGTTGGGTTGCTGGATCAAATGTGAAAGGCAGTTTTGGGTCCGGGGAATGAACTCAGTCTTGCAGAGGTTTCTGTGGGGCGAGGTAGGAAAATGCTTTAGTACTTCAGATTAGGTGTAATGGTGAGTCTTGAGACTGGTGAGGAGTTGGAGAGGGCATGAATGTGTCATGAGTCCTCTTCAAACAGTAGAAAACATGTAAAACCAATGAAACCCTAAGGTAGAGCACTGCAACATCAATGATTTCCACCTTTATACTTGATTCATTTAGTTAAGCAGAAGAGAGAAAGATAATGGCACACATAAACATATGATAACTTGAATTACAGAAGGAAAAACAATACTAAGTCACCTTGCCACAAGAATCCCACAAAATGCTGCAAACCCTGGTCTATTTCCTTGCCAAACTGTAGAGATGATGTACAATAATGCTCAAAGCATTCACAAGAGTCCAACCTTGACAAATGACTAAGAAAGTACAAGATATAGGCAACAAACCACCCATGCTAGCCTTTAGAGGTCAAACCCATGAGTCTAGGAGTTGTTTCAACAAGATCTAAACTAGGAACTGAAAGAAAGGTAGTGGAACAGCTTGCCTCTAAAACTATGGAAACTGATTCATTCAGTTCAAAACCACCTATACATGATGTATCTACCTCCTTGAGTCAATTTTCATCATTTTTACATCAAAGTACATCAATTTACATCATGATTTTGACCATGAGAGATAAAAAGTCAAACTGAGAAAAAATTAGGCGAAAATTTTGAGTTTTGAGCAAAATTGAGCAAATTGTGTCTGATGTGCAGCGCCATCTGCCTGATGCGCAGTGCCTTTTCCCAGCTGAATTTGGAGGCCTTCCCCTTCACCAAATTTTTTTCAAGTTGGCCTGTTGGAAATTTCTGTTTGTCTACTTTCTATGAAAAGTAGAATTTTAGTATTTGGTGTCCATTTTCCCTCCAAAAATCCGTTCTCCCAACATTGCTTCCTGTGGGTCCAAAAAGTGGCAGAAAGGGCAATTTTGAGGTGTTTTTTTCCCTTTTGGTGACCCAAAACTCCTCCAAAATTCATGAAATTTTTTGGGTTTTCATATTTTTTCATGAGAAATCCAAAAATGTAAGCCATTCCTCAAAATTCCTTACCAGCTCAATGCGCAACGCCAGTGGCGTTGCGCATCAGAGGAAAATCCTTGTGTATTGCAATTAAAAATTTGAAAATGACAAAAAGTTCTCAAAATTCCTTCAAAATTGGCATGAGGCAAGCTGATCAACTACTTTGCTGAGCCAAGGAAGCTTCAGCCAAGATTTTAAGTTTGTCTTGCTCCTTTTTGGCCTTTAAGGCTCTCCCTAGCTTGGCTTTCAGTTTTCTTATTCTTGCCTTACAAATTTTGTTCCAGGCCAAATAGTGATAGGCCATGTGCCTCAACATTTTCTTCTCCTTATTAGCCTTTTCAAGAAGCTTCTCAAGGTGGACATTCACTCTTTCCAACCATGATTCTCGATCAGCTTCTATTTCTTGCTCTAGTGAAGTCAGCTTGACTTTCCTCCCTTTTGCCATCTGTCGATTTTCCCTGATGGTTTGTAGCTCCATGATCATCTTTTTATCCTCCAATTGCTTGTTTTTTTGCTCAAGGTATTTAATAATCCACTTATCCCTTTCAAGGTTGATGGATAAGGTATTTATATCAGCTTCTTGTTCTCTAGTGACATCCTTGAGCCTTGAGTTTTGGGAGATCAGATCAATGCCCTCCTCTTGAATCAAAATAAAGTCTCTCTCTTGACCTTCAGAAGGCCCTTCATCATGCAATGGTTTCTTTCCTCTATCCTGTACCTACTCTGCTGAAGAATAAGGCAAAGCCACTTTCACCCTGCATGAAGATAACATTTGCCTATTGTCTAGTGAAGAGAATTAGACCCCTTCCACCCCTGGTGGAGATAATACTCATTTTGCAGCTGCAAAAAGTCTTCTTGTCCCCTTTTGATAAGTGATAAAAACAGGAATGTGAGCCTCTTCAACTTTGCTTTCATGCTCTCTTTGTTGCCCGGAAGGTCCAGCTTCCTCTTGAGGTTCTGCAAATATTTGAGGTCCCTTGAAAATCTCATGGGAAATGAAGGTTTCCCATGGCACTCCCAACTGAGTCAACTGGTGCAAAACAACAATTTTGATGACAACAAAGTGATATATGGTATTGAGTTGCAGTGGGTAGGGTTTCCTTTTTACAATTACAGTCATCCTCTCTATGTTTTTGCAAATGAAGTATGGTATGCTCATCATTCTAACCCTAGTAAAATGCATAAGCAACCTCATATGATAAGCATAAAGTCGGGAGAACCTTCCCTCACATGTGAAGTATTTAATGATGAGTTTCAATAATGGCACATACCGGTCCTCCAAAAAATTGAAAGGAAACACCTTGCCCAATTGGCTATGATATCTAGCTTTAATGTAAGGTTCATAATTATGTTTGCTGATATTTTGTCTCTTATTCCATCTTTCCCCCACATCTGGCATCTTAGCTGCTTCTGGAATAATGGCTGGTGAAAGAGTGAAGTTGATGCCAGCAAGCTGTACCATATTGTCCTCCATGTTGATGACAAATTTCCTAGCCAATTCATGATGATACCTAACCCTCTCTACCATCTCACAAAACTCAAAGCAGGATTGGTATTTGAAACAAGTGGTGGCAAGAGGACAAGCAAGAAGTTCAACAATACTAATAGGCTCCTCTCTGATGATCTTCCCACCCTTGTGAGGTCTCCTAGGTTGCAAATTTCTATCTCCTGAACTGTCACTTTGTGTTTCTTGCTCATAGCTTGAGTCACTGTTTCTTACCATTTTGCTTGTTTTAGGGAAAATGATGAAATGAAGGTATGATGAAAAATGGTGATGAAAAAGGACAATAGTGATGAGTATGAAGAGATTTTACTCTTGGGAGATGAAATTGGGGAGTGAAAGGAATGATTTTGGGAGATTAGGGTTTAGTGAGGGATTTAGGGTTTGGTGAGGGAAATTTTTGCTTTAGGGGAGTGGGGTGTGAGAAAATTAGATGAATGAAGTGTATTAGGGTAAATAAAGAGTGAAAATGGGTTAATGAAGTTTTTGTGAAGGTGGGATGAAAATTGCACAATTTGATGGCAAACAACGAAGAGAAACTAGGGTTTCATTCTTCACATGCAAGATCTATGAAAAACACCAATGTGACTTCAATTTCAACCTTAGGAGGATGAGTACTTACTTGTAGAGGGAAAATGTAGCAAATTTGAGGTTTGTTGAGCAATTTGGCACGATTTGGGATGATTTGGAGCAAACTGGACTGATGCGCAGCGCCTCTGGCCCAATGCGCAACACACTCTTGATGCGCAATGACAGTTCAATTTTACACTGCAGTTCTGCCTCTGATGCACAACACCTACCTAATGCGCAGCGCACTGCCTCTAATGCATAGCACCAGGCCAAGTTGCCTTAAAAAACAAGGTTTTTGCCTCTCTTGCTCCAAATCATGATTTTTGACTCTCCAAGAGTAAATTTGCATAATGAAATGACCAAGAGGACCCTTTTCACTTTAAATATGAATGACTTTAATTTATCACTCATCTCAAACCCACTTTTCTAATGTTAAAGTCACTTTTGGTTTTGACTCTGTTTTTCCATTGAAATTGACTTTTCTTAATCATTTGACAAACTGATGCTTTGATGCTTGTGTTTTTTGCTTGTAGTGGCTGGAGTTGGCAAGGTGACCAAGGGTAGCAATTCTGAACTTATTACATATAAGAAAATTAAAATTACATGAAATTTTTATACATAGAACATAAAAACCCTGTTTTGAGGAAAAAATAATTTATTGTGTATATCATTATTGAAATTTTGATGCTGAGTCCTTATTAGACATCCTCGTGTGCCTTCTAACCATTATTGAGCTTTTACATGACTATGGTGACAAACCCTAGACCTAATGAGACCTAAAACCCTAAAAATGGCTTTTGCAAATGTAATGACAAAAGATGACTGTAAATGACCTGAACTTGTAAAAATAGGCCAGCAGGTAAAGACCATGAGGGAAATTTGATAATGAGCCACTACCATCAGATGATCCATGATCCTAATGGAATGCAGCTGATCGGATGAGACACCTAGAATGCATGCAAAAAGAGAATTTTGATCACTGATGGAGGGATGAAGATACCAACACTAACACGAACAAGAACTATGCAACTATGGCGACCGTGCAGTCCCTGACCGGTTGTGATTCCACCAATCGTGTTAGGTATTCCATCGTGGTGATGATGTAGCGCGCACCCTTCTTTCCCTGAGGTTTTATCAGGCCCACGAAGTCGATTGCCCATTTCTCAAATGGTTACAATGTCATTTGGGGATTGAGTGGCATTTCGTTCCTCCCTGATGGTTTTCCCATCCTTTGACATATATCTTAGGCCTTACAGTGCACTTTCGAATCTTGGTGCAGGGTTAGCCACCATAACCCTGCGCGAAGAATCTTCTGTGTGGTCGCGCGTCCTACATGGTGTCCTCCCTCAACGCCACCATGTGCTTCCGTGAGCATCTGACCTCGTTCAAATTCAGGTATGTATCTTCGCAATATCTCATCGTTGCCCATATTATAGAGGTGCCCTGTGATGATAGAAAAGTCTGCCACGTGCACCACCAATTCCTTCATCTATTGGATTGAGTACTCCTTTGGCACAGTCCCTGTTTTTAGAAAATGGATTATATCTTCAAATTGTCCATCCGCGACGCGCACTACAAAGACATGTGCATCAGGTAGCCCTTCCTCCAAATTTGTTGGTTCCTAGCCCGTCTTAATTCGTGACAAGTGGTCTGGTCCTACGTTTAAGCTTCTTGGCTTGACTATGACCTCAAAATCATATTCTTGAAATAGTAAAAGCCATCTGCATATGTGACCCCCCAACACAGGCTTTTTCACCAAGTATTTCAACGCGAAATGGTCGGTATACATCTTGAAATGTCCTCCAAGTAAATAGTGTCGGTATTTTTGGAGCGCGTACACCATTGCCAACCCCTCGCGTTCGGTGGTAGAGTAGTTATTTTATGCTTTGGACAATCTTTGACTTGCAAACACAATCGGGTGATCCACATCCTCTGTGCCCTCCTGTGTGAGTACGGCTCCCAACGCGATACACGACGCATCAACATGTACATGAAATTCCACATCCCATTTTGGGAAGACCAAGATTGGCGCGGAGGCCAGTTTCCCCTTTAGGACATCCAAACTCTTCACGCAATTATCATTCCAACAATATGTAACATCTTTTTTCAATAGATTTTGCATCGGCACGGTTATTTGGGCATAACTTTTGATGAACTTCCTATAGTATCCAGTGTGTCCCAAGGTAGCGCGCAATTGTTTAACACTTCATGGTGCTTCCAAATTGAGGATAATGATAATCTTCACAGGGTCCACCATCAGTCCTTGTTTGAAAACCACATGTCCCAACAAGTTTCCAAAGGGAATGAGGAATGTGCACTTCTTCAGATTCAACGCGATCTAGTGTCGGTGGCAAGTATCCAGCATCAAACGTAAGCTCGCTACATGGTGCTTAACTAATCCAAAAATAGTCCAATCATCTAGATAGACCTCCAAAAATTTGTGGATGTATTCTTTGAACGCAGCTACCACGATGCGCGAAAATATAGCTGGCGCATTCTTCAGTCCAAACAGCATCACGGTGTATTGAAAGCATCCCCATTATGTTGCGAAGGTCGTCTTGCTCCTATCTTCTGGCATGATCTTGATCTGATGGTATCCTGAGAGCCTATCAGTGAATAAGTATGCTTCTTGACTGCCAACATTCTGTAGTACTTCATCTGTGAATGGTGTTGGGAATGGATCTTGTACACAGGCATCGTTCAATTTCCTGAGGTCTACGCATATTCTTATTTTTCCCTTCTATTTTTTCTCCTGTACCAGCATAGGATCCACCCAGTCAGATTCTTCCACTGGTTCAATAATTTTGGCTGCGAGCATTTTGTCTAATTTGTCACGGACCTTTTCTTTATACTTTGGATTTAGGCGGTAAGGCCGCTGCTTAACTGGCTTCACGTCGGGTTTGAAGGTGATCTTCATCGTCTCTAAATCACCCATGATCCCTTTTAAGTCCATAATTTTGGTCAGGAACAAGTCTTGGTATTCGTGGAGTAACTCAGCAACCTTATCGACCGTGGCGTTGTCCCAATAGTCCCCAAGCATTACGTATTTTAGTTCTGCCTCCGTTCCAATGTTGACCTGCTTCATCTTTAGTAGCGCAGTGATGTTGGGGTCTTCAAGTGATAGTCTGCGAATCTCATGAGAGCCTACTGTTTCTGAAATGCTAACGTTCCATGGGTCCTCATCATCCTCCTCAACATTCACGTTATAACACTCTAGTGCACTACTTAACTGTATCACCCATTCTGGATGAAGTACTTCCATTGACTCTTGTGGTATTTTAAAGATAGTGGCTTTCACTGCTTGTAGCGCATCGTCCACAATATTTGACCAACGATCTTCAAATGTGAATGTTAACAAGAATCCCTCGCGCAAGACATCCCATTCGCCCGTACCATGGCATAGCTCCGTCTCCGTATACCAATTCATGGGTATGACGTCCAGGGTATGGTAGAATAGGTGCACCCATTCAAGTTGTGGCTCTTCCTTGTAGACCTTGGTCCATTTCGCGAGGTGCATGCGTGGATCATCTCATTTGTCATATTTGTCTACTAGTCGTACTTGGGGTTTTCCAAACCGCAGGCGCATCATCCTTCTACATCCATGCCAGTCTTCAAAAGTTCCTTGATGCGTACCCCACCATCGTGTGGGTGTTGCACGCAATGCACACTTCAACGCATCGAACCGCTACTGCTTCAGTACTGCACTTTCAAATTTGCTCAGAAATTCATCCACCGCTGACAATCCATCATATGTTGGCAGCTCCCTTGCCTCTATTTTTACACAATGCAATGACCTAATCATCATGTTGCAGTTCAACGTTGTTGCTTCATGTAACCGATTCTACCATCACTCTATCTCTTCGTCGAATCCGAAGTGCAAGAGTTTTCGTGCTCCCACGATATCCTTCCATCTGCTGTTGGATTCACCCAATCCTCTCCTTGTGCAATTATCTTGTAGATACAGTTAAGATCGTCATCACTATCGTCGTCGCACACTGGTTTAGTGTATCGTACTCTTTTGGCTGGGTCTAACGGTACTACTACGCGTAATGACTTTTTTCTCAAAGATCATTTTGTGCTTCTTCAGATTTATGACCCTGTTCATATCGGTAGCCCAAGTTATTCCTAGTAGCGTGGGATAGGGATTGTTGTCATCGACAATCTCTATCACTTCAAAATCTGCCTGCACGCTCGTGCCTTCAATATCGACTATCACCCCTTGCAATATTCCCATGGGCAAAATATTATGTTGGTTCGCCATTCGTAACTGAATAGGGGACCATTGTAATGCGGGCCTGCTCATGCGTTCCCATGTTTGATTTGGTAGTACATTCGCGTCCTAGCCTAGATCTAGGATTACCTGATCCATTTCGTACTCGCCTATTTGCGCAGTCAACCTCATCTCCCTTCCTGTGTGCAATGCATTCTTTCCAAGTTTTCGGATCACACGCGGTTCTCCTGACCTCGCACACCTAGTGATAAGTTCCTGTAGCCCTTTGACTACCTTGCTGTCACGCAACAGTTTCATTCATGTCTCTAGAAAGGTAGTGAGCGTTGAAGGATCCATCCCTGGTTCTAGTTTATCCTTACTACCTGAAGTGGAGGCCTCTCTTAAGCTCTTCTTAGCTTCCATGAATGTCTCCTTCGAGCGTTCTAAATCAAACTCCGATTCCTTTGTAGGAGTCTTGCGAACCCACGCGCTATCTTCTGGCTACTTCCCTTTATCATCTCCTGTGGCCATGCCACTCCTGAGAATCATGTTTACATTTGGGTCTTCTTCACGCGGTTCAGACCTCATCATTTGTAAATTCTGGGTCGGAGGGGGCTGGAGTACCCCCTTTCGCGCATCTTCGCTATCAGCGAAGGGCAATCTTTTGCCTCATGATCAAACTGATTACAATACCAACATGATATCCTAGTCAGGTTCGTACAATCGCAGGCATAATGCCCTGGCCCTCTGCAATTGTAACAAATTATCTGGCTGCGACCCCTTCCTAGTTCCATCCCACCTCGACCTCGACCGCACCCCTGAAACCCAGCGTGCACCATCCCCACATTTGGGTCGTGGGCTCATTTTTTGGCCTGCACCCTGTAGGCAGGAGTCTGATCCATCATTAGTTCATAGCTTCGATAGGTGCGTTCGTCATGACCTACCGATCTGCAGAAATTACAAAACAACTGTTGGGACGTCTGCGTATACTTCTGCAACAGATGACAATTATCCGTGGTATGTTTTCATCCTATCTGGCAGATTGCGCACCGTAACGCAAACGCCATGCTCAGCCTCGCCTGTGCCTCCGGCCTTAACAACATTGGACCTCCCCCTACCAAGTAGTTTGCGAACACTAGACAATGGTCCTTGTCATGCCCTTGGCCTTTGCATTTTATGCACCATACTTCCTCGCGCACCTCCAGCCGAGTTGTCCTATCCTGTTTTAAACTTTGTATCTCCAAACACAGATGTTGTAGCTACACACAGATTTGTTAGACTCCCAATCTAGGGTCTTGTATAGGGGTCTCATGCAACCTCATTGCCATCTCCAACGCTTCGGCCTAGGTGGAAAGTTTTTGTTGTGACAACGTCGTCCTTAAGTGTGGCATAAGTGAGGCCACAAACCATGTGCAATGCTGTGCATCTGTTAACGTCATATTGGCTTCGCGGATCGTACTCTTCAGCCTTTGGTCTAGATCCTAGGGGGTCTTGCCCGGGAGCATCGCGATCTCTTTAAACCCGATGATTGATTGTGTCTCTGATTTGGCCTACTAAATTCCCTGTTCAACGCGGTCTGGATCTCTGCAATTCCTGCATTCGGGTGGTCATTAGAATGCTTGATATACCACGTTAATGCGCGATCCTGCAGCACGCTCACCAGCGTAGCCTTTTTGATATTATCATCCATGATGCCCTGTGCTTCCCATACTGCTCTTACCATGAACCAAAATTGGTCCAGATCTTCATTCCCTACTCCTTTGAATACTGGTAGTTTGATCGCGCTCACCATACTGAACTGTGGAGGTGGCGGAGGTGGAGTGGGTGGAGATGGAGGTGAGGGGGGTGAAGCGGGTGGCAGTGTGGGTGGAGGTGGTAAACATGGAATTCGCTGCCTTATCAAACTGACCGCACTTCTCGGAGAAACCTTCGCGAGCTCATCCTCGCTCTCCCACAAGGGTGAAATTAAGGGACTATTTTCTAATTCTTCACTACTTCCGCTTCTGTAGATCTTTCCGCTCCGCGTAGTCCCAAACATTAATTTATTCGCATAACCCACTTTTCACACAACAACATCTTAATCCAAGTGTTTAAAGATTTAATATACTTACCTCGCAGTCCCTTGAGAAAATGTCGCTCTGCCTCACTGTAGCTGATGGTCGTGTCTACCACGAACTCAATGTTAAATCTTCCTATTATTCGGTCGAGCCAGTGGTCCACAGCTCGCCCTATCTTCTCTTTCAAGGCTTCTAGTCTGCGCACTAGTTCTAGAGTCCACACTATAGTTTGTCAAGCCTACACTTCCCTCGCTGTCTACTAACTTTGTGATCCACTCATATAGCTCAGATTGAAAAGATGCAAAGAATATTTCGTGGATTTCAGTGTACAAGTAGCGATCCAACCATTGTTCCTTAGATACTCGCGAATTTCTGTTTTCTTGCATTGCGAACTCGTGGATCTTCTTGTCCAACCACTCTTCAATTTATTTCTTTGTAGGGTTCTAGTGGAACGACATCAAACATCCTTTATGCAGATCCCGGTCTCGGCAACAAAACCATTTTTTGGCTTAGTGGGGCCTGACCCAGGTTCAGAGGTTATTTACCCAAGCAAATCCCAGTACTACTGGCCCTTTCGGCAACAGTCCGAGGAGCGTGGACTGAGGTCTCACACAAAGTAGTATGGGAGGGTGCTAGAACTAGGTTTCCGCACCCTGAGGATGTCTGATATGTTGGGATTGGTACGCAGTCCAACCTTCGTGCTCACTGTGCTATGCGCACCAGTGGGCACCTCGCAGCCTGTGGTGTTGTCTTCATGCAGTTCTATTCACAGCGCGACCCTTGTTATTTACCCAAGTCTTTCCTAATCATGCACTGTTAGCAAATTACTTAGATTATTTTCACATATAAGTATTCTGAACCATACAAGCATCCACTCAACTGCGCACAATAAATAAACAGAGTAAAAGTAATACATAACAATAGAATAATGATTCAAGAGTAGATGCAAAGAATTAGGGTAAACTTCTCTTTATTAGCTTTCTGTCCCGAATACAGACCCGACTCCGCCCTGCACACTCAGCTACAGGGGTCCGTGCGCTCAGCTGCGGACTCTAATAGGCCTCTACGCACTCATCTGTAGAGCCTCTTCCTACTACTACAACCCAAGACACTTAGAATTCTACTCTAAGCTCGAACCATTCCTTCGCTACTCTCTATCATCCACTTTTTTTACAACTTAGAGCCTCGCTCTATTTATACAATTCCATGGTCCGCGGAACATGGGTAGGCTGACTTTACACTAATTTACAATACAATGCTTAGGGCGAACAACCCTATCACTCAATTGTACACTTCGCGCTCCCCGCCCGTAATTCGTGGAGTTTTACAACATCTTTGACCAAAAATTGGGCTTTGAGCCCCAAAACCTGCTGTGGGGGGATTCCATGTCCAACAAACATGGATGTATTAGACAAGATCTAGGGTATTCATCATTATCCATCTATAGTAAGAATCTAACCATGTGAATAAATGTCTTAAAGGCGAACATGGTAGAAGCCATCTGATTACCGACCAATGATGAGGATCATTAATGGATGTGAGAAAAACCACCAATCATGAAAATGGTATTCAAGGTACTCTAGTACAATCTATGAGGTGTGAATTTTGAAGTTGAAAACTCATAGAATAATCTGATCAAATTTCAATGATGAGAACTTGTTGTCGAAAGCGAGGAAACCTGCCATTGAGGCATGCAATTTCCAAGGTACTAATGGGGAGTTTCTAGATAAACTTGCTAGATAATGTGCTGAAGTTGATAAGAAGCGACCCTTCATAGGTGGTCCTAAGACACGAATTTGAAGAATACACTAGGAGTGATTCAAGACTGACTCAAGGATGGCCAACACAATAAAAGGATTTAAAGACTGCAATTAAAATAGGTTGAAATATCTTGAACATATTGACAACACAATAATTGACTTTGCAACATTTGAATCAAAGTAGGACTAGGGACCAACATGAAGACTTTCACTAATGTATGATCAAATGAGAGGCAAACAAATTTCTTAACCCTGACATGGAAAAGTGACGAAGTTCCATGTTCAAGAGTGACATATTGCCTTTTCAAATATAAAAGATGAATATGTATTTCCCAATTTTCCCCACCATTACTATCAAGTACCTCTTTATTTTTAGATAAGCTTGAGGAGGATAACATATGCTTGTCATATAAGCTCATACTTCGGATGAGCTTATCAGAGTATTTTTAACAAACCCTAGGAAGGAGTGGCTTTGCCTCATCATGATTGATTATTCCTACATTGTTTATGTTTTATGAGTCCAATGAAGGGGTAGCTCAACTTCTTTTTCACATTTAGAGAGTTTGAAAAGGAAACTCCATAAGGTCCTTTTTCATAAATTTAGTCTCTCGAGGCCAAAAAAGTATAAAATAATACAAGAGATAACTCTTTTAGTCATGATTAACTAAATTATTCCTTTTTCATAAATAATTTACTCAGTTTGTAAAAAGGGTTAAACTTATACTAGGTAAATGTTCCTTCGAATACTTTTATGAGTGTGAACGAAAAAAGCTTACTCAACTACATTTTCATATTTCGAGAGTCTGAAATAAAGATAACTCTAGGGGATTCCTTTTTAGTACAATTTTTGTGAGCTCGAAAAAGTGATAAAAGTTTCCATTACGTTATGTTTCAACATTTCAACCTATTATTGCACATTGAAGTCAAAAAATCATCAAATCTACTAACAAATTGATAAAAAGGCTTTAATTTTGACTAATTAGGAAAAAAATGGTAAAAATAAATAAAATAAATAACTAAATTTTATATAAAAGGTCAAAAATTCATTTGTTTTTACCATTTGATTTTTTACCAATTACAGAGTTAAAAACCCCTTTTTCCCTCAACCTTCTGGAGTAGATTGCGACCAATATGGTGGATGATTTCAGGCACCATTTCTTCTAGGGAAGAGCTCTCTCCATACTCTTCATTTTTATGGTTTCCTTTTTCATTTTTAGTGGTTAAATTTTTGGATTTGAGGCTACTAAGAAACCTAGGTTGCGTCGCAAGACCATCATGGGTTTTCTCTTTGGACTCGCGATGGTCGCAGGTTCGAAGAGAAATTTTGTGATGTCATCTCTTTGTTTTTAAAAATATGCGCGATGGACGGAAAACACACAAAGAACCTTAAATATTATAATTTACTTTTGATATTAAAGAATCATTTAGGATCAATTATTTTTTCAAAGAATATTTTAACCATTATTTAATATACTCTCATAATGATGCCACCATTAACTTATGTTTAACTCAAATGCCAATCAACTCTTCTTCAATTCATTTTAATTATATGCCTAATTAATGAATAAAAAATGTATGATCCTCATTTTGGTTGATGAATTGGATTAACCATCTTCCTATTATGAATCAAATACTTAAGAAGTTAGAAGTATACACCATGTACACAAATATGAGTGTGAAGCACAACTACAAGATAGCCAAGAAATATAAGTTACATAATAACCCTTTAAAGAATAGGAAAAACTCCCCCAAATATCCAAATACATTCACATCCAAATGACATCCTCAATAATGACTACATTATAATATATACCTATTCACACATTGCACACGTGGCCTCTTCATTAACTACGACAACCCTATTACATATACATTTACACACTACATGCACATTTAACCCCATGTATGATCCCCTTGGGGTCATATATTACCCTCCTTCAAAAATATTTGACCTCAAAGCTTTGAAATTAAGGGTGTTACATGTGATGAAACCAAATAATAGGATTTCCTTATATTCATACATTCTTCTTTCTGTTGATGATAATCCTCCATCCAAGCTAAATTGTTTTCAGTCTTAATCCTTGATGGCTGGTTGTTGAATAATTTTATTTGATTTGATTCCATATAGTGTTTGTTATGGCTTCTCCAAATTGTAGTAGTTGTCAGTATTTGATAAAAGCCTACTGAATAACATTTTTTATTGCCTTGTTCCATGAATATTGATGAGTATTCCAACTTCTTGCTTGATAATGTTGATATCAATCTTCTTGTCTTCTATGTAATATTTCTTGGAAATGGTAATGTCGATATGTAAGTTCACATTTGGTGGCTTTCCTTCCTTCACTTTGCATGCTCATTTCATTTCTCTTATTTTCAAAGACATTGGCCTCCTCTATCCTCTTGATTGGTATTTTATTACCCTAGCCTTGGAGATAATACCATCATATTTGAAATACACATCCTTTAGATGGAGTTCAACTTCAAGTATCTTCTAGTGACTTTCTTGAATCTTGACTTGTTTCTCCTTTTGAAGCTACAATTTGACCCAATCTATCAAATGATGATTTCCTTCTTCAATCCTAGAATGCATTTATTATTTTACTTCATTCATATCTAGGGATTCTTCAATCTTCTTGCAAATTTCCTCTTAAGTGTTTTGGAAATCTCTTCATCTAAAATCCTTGTTTCTTCTTGATTTCGACAATCCTTCTTTTCTTCTTTCAACCTCTTGGATTCATCGAGTATATTTTTAATATGGTTTCATAATCAACGTATTTATTTTCAATTCTCCCCTTGAATCATCCTTTAACTACTTCCTATTGTTATTCTTTCCCTATATTTGAATCTCCTTAGTGAGTGCTTCATTAAGGTCTCATATCCTAGATAGATAATTACCCTTTTTCTTAATCTCTTCTTTAGTTGATTTTAAATTCTTCTTGAGTTTTGTACATTTCTTCCATTTTTATATCATTGATCCATTTATTTGAGAAGAGCTTTTCAAATACTTCCCAAGTGAAATCTTGTTTACTATCAATATTCAATTGTCACTTCAAACCTTCACAAGAAAAATAGTAACTTGCCTCAAGAGGATTCAAACCATGTTCCTTGGCCATCCTCAAATATTCCAAAGGATTGAGTTCATATTTATCTTCCTCTCCTATAAATCTATGTATTTCTATTTACTCTTAAGTGAGGTCAAACCTAGACTCCAAAACTTAAATCTCAATATATTATCAATAATTATTCAATATAGATATTACCATTTTTCAAATATAATGTCCTATACTTTCTCTTTCCAACAAATTTTGAATCAGCTAAATCTCACATCCCAATCAAAAGTTATGATAGTTTGAAGTTAACATACCTTTTAAAACCCTATTATGGAGTCTATCCTTCTAGCCAACCTTTCTTCTAGTGTATCTTTGTAATTTCATCCTTTTTGAGTATAAAATTATGTCCAGCACTACTCTAATATGTCTTCTCTATAGTTCCACAAGTTTGACCAAAATTTGATATGCCAACTATAAGTTATGATAACTTTCCCAAAATTTGTCAATTATTGGCCCTTTCCTGAGAGAAAACTTGCAGAGCATGCCACATGTCCAATTTTGCAAATTAGATTCTAAAATTTTTACTTGAGGTACTTCAACATGTATCCCTAGACCCTTGAAAATTTCATATACTAAAACCTATTTGTGAAAATTTCATATTAAACCTACCAATATGACTCATTTGAAATTGATTTCATGACCATCGAAAAATCGTAAATTCCACTGACTATATCTCTAAATGTATGATGAAGTTCCCTAACTTGAAATTATTACTACTAGTAACACTATATTTCTCATTTGTTTTTCAATATTTGTTGTGTAAAAATTCCAAGATGACTTATTTGAAACTAATTTAAGGATTAGTCACAAAACCCATATTTCATAGTCTAGTTTTGACCATCTGCACCTTGATATTGCTACTCAATCTCCTCATTCATGGGAAATCAAGCAACCTCATTCTCAAGCTCAACATCAACTTTGCAGTTCAATAGTTATCAATAAAATCATGTTTGAAGGATATAAAATATGTATAGCTATAACAACAAACACCTAGATATGATATATAATGTTCCTTAATATGCAAATTTTCTTGATATATAGTGTTTCAAATAAGAAAAATCAATCTCAAGCTCACAAATGATATAATCTTCAAAATTTCCAAGCTTCAATTTCAATCGATATTGCATGGATAATCAAATGGATTAAGGTTCACCTATAAAAAGTACTCTATCATCAAAAATCAAGGAACAAAGTGAAAAATGCTTTGATATTTCTAAAGGGAAGGGTCTCCATATTGAGTTGCCATCAATGAAAATCACTATTCATTCATAAGTGTTCAACGTCAAGTTTTCCAAAGGTCCACACCTATTTAATTAAGTTACAAAGCAGATAGGGAAAACATTGATAAGTCCAACTAAATATAGAATCCACCTTTATAAAGAACAGTGAAGGCAATGATCCAAAGAAAAACGAAGCTATAGGGATATAAAGTAAACATATGAAGCCATCATATTCGAAGGCTCACCAAGGAAAATGTCTACTATCACCAAACTTCATAAGCATGCGTGGAATGTTCTTCCATATATTTGTTGAGTTTAAAGGGAACACAACCCCATGTCAATATCACCCATAATAGATGCTTCCTTGATTACAATTATTCATTAAAAAATTATGCATCATAAATATGAATTTTCAAATATATGCTCAAATATCAAAACACAACGAAATATGTTCTAAATATTTAATCGAGAGAATGAAAATAGTGAGGATACCATACAACAAATAGATATTCTAAAATATCTACAAAGAAAAACGAGGAAACAAATCAAGCTCAAGAATTTCTCAACAAAATGATACTCCATTAATATACTCAACAACACCACAACAATATAGTCAAAGTTACAATCAATAATATTTAAGGAATGTGATTATTAGAATTCATGAAATGAATCAACCTAATGTAAAAATAAAGTTTGAAAAAGAATTAAACATTAATGCATACATTAATACCTAATTATGAAATAACCATTTCCACATTCCAAAACTAAATCCCAAATATTGTAAATCAAGCAACTACCTTAGGGTATATCCAAGCAATATATCATTACTTCAAGCTTATGTAATCACTAACACTATATACCAGTTTGAATTCATTCCAATCACCCATACCTTTCATTCATTACATATCCATTCCCAAATCGTCCATTTTACCTATTATTTCTTACCTATATATTATTATTTCCATCACATACACTATCTAAAAACAACTTTACAAGTCCCATTCTTTCATCATTTACCTCTCTTCACACTATAACAAGATCTGCAAGCAGCGGTAGTCCCTGCCTAGTCTGAAATATTTACTTGATTATAAGTATGTTATTAATATGTTAATAATAGTTTTCACTTCAAAGGCCTGATCAATTTTTATTTGGTAACTTTTTTGGACCTGATCTATTCCTATCTAGTAGAAATAACCCCGAACAACATTAGATACCCTCTCATTTTACATTTATAAGAGTTTGCAATGAATTTGTAAAAAGTGATTTAATGAACCCAACAGGCCCATCAGTGCCTATGAGTGTGCTATCCACGGTCCATTCGCAGCCTTTGAAACAACTATCTATTAATCCCAGTGTTTTAGACAACTATTTCCGATCTAAAAACATATATGATTATATATAACATTGTTTATCCATGGTCCATTCCAAGCCTTTGAGACAACTACTATCTCCTATCTAAAAACATATATGATTATATATATTTCTTCGAGATTTCATTTCTTCGGTATTCCTTCCTTAAAGGAACATTAGTTTCTCATAGCATTAGGAAAGAAGGGGAGATTTTAAATCCTTTATTGACTTAGAAAGGTGAAGCATAAATAAGTATTTTCCATTTCTTTCAATTAACATTCAATTTAGCCCAATATATGTTCCTTTGCCCAACCACACCACTGGTGTGCGTTGCAGAAATTAAATCCATTTATTAAAATACTATAAAGCAAAATCATGTCCTCGAATGTGCCAATATGATAACCACGACATTACACGTGCACGACCACAAAAGAAAATAGAACCCACCAGTCTGCATGGATTACACTTGCATGCCTAGGAAAGCTAGGGAAATTGATAAGTGGAATATGTAATTGGATATTTCGTTGGAAAACTCAAGTGTGCACTCCATGGTGAATAAAATTTTAGCAAATGAAAGGGCCTTAGTAGTAATTGTTGGGGTTTTTAAACATTCATGTCAGAAGGTGTACAGTTTTCAAACCTTCATACAATAATGCATACAGGGAGTATGAAAGCGTAAAGGAACATTGCGAGGCATACATGAATGTTGCGATGGGAAAAACCTGACCAGTCCATTGCCTATAACCCTGTCTCACCCAATGCAAAAGAATAGATATGTTTCAAGCATCTTCCCATGGAATGGAGTCTTGTTTTACCGTCATGTTGTAGGTTTTGTCATTTCATACCCACATTAGTTTTATTGTTATGTCGCAAGTTTCATCATTTCATACCCACATTCATTCTTCTGCTTGTTTTCCCTCAAGAATGTAAGACCCTGAGAAGTGGGTGCAGATTTCTTCCCTCGCCTAAAATGGAAAGGCCATTTGTGAAGAGAGTAACAGAAGGAAATGAGGATGCCCTTCCTGTGAACAAATCCTCATGCATTATCTGTTTACAAGCCAAATACCCATCTTAATTTTTTGACAAGATAGTTTTCTTGCACAGTTCTTGTAGTGATCCTTTAATTCCAGTTTCTCAGTGCTTCTATTTTCCCGTCAAGGATTCTCAAGGTTGTTTCAAGATATAGAGCTAGCCTGAATACCATATGTTGATAGAGTAATAGCTTAGGTTGAGGGAAGGTCTAGTCCTGATAGAAAAATAGAAGGGAGATAGAGAGCGATTACACACAATACAAATCTTGCTTGATACTTTTATTGATCATCAAAGGTACAAATATATAAGACACGAATCACTGACTTCACAAATAGATCACCATTACAACTCACACATTGGAAACAATACTGACTCATCATATCTCCTAATGACAATTACACATGACATGGAAGCATTACTTCCAACACCCTTCCTTAATGCTTACATGGAAAACATATTACAACAGTAAATAAATATATGTTTGACTGGTCTTCATCAACACCCACATCCACTCTGGAATCTCGCAAACACTACTCTTTCACCACCACATCTTTGATTTGTCACTTGACATCCATTTAAAAAGTAACCCCCTCTGACCATCATTGATGAACTTTGAACGATCAAAAATATTGACAACTCAGCTCATCGAGGCTTCCGCGATAAGAGCCATCAAGTAATGAACCATCCCATGAACCAACAACCATCTGTTGGATATTTCACTTTCGGCTATCCGTTAATTGATAAGATGGAGGTCTGGATACTGAATGTGCTCAAGAGTTGATCAAACAACTTGAACTTACATAATAATTGATGTTTTAGACACTAGGGCTTCTAGTTTAAGAACCACCAACCCTTTTTATAGCCAAAATTACTAACACACAAGAATTGACGTTTGAGACACCGGGGCTTCCAGTTTAAGAACCATCAATCCTTTTTATAAAAAGTAAAAAAACACACACCAATACTGTTGGAGAGGTAAATCCCCTCTGCGGACAGAGGCGATCCCACTAGCCAAAAATGGGTCTAGCAACAATCAATTAACGCTACCATGCAAGTTCCTAGTTGCAAATTGAAAGTGGATTATGAGAACCAACCTGGAGTCCAACGCTAGCGTCGTAGACGAGTTGATACTCTCGTTCCCTTGCTCTGGCAGGTCACGATCCTCACGATCTCCGCGAATGGATACCTGCACATGCAAAGAACGAAGCGAATACAAGCATAAAATCCACTAAATACAACTATATATCGGTCAGAAAAGACATAGATCAAACATTATCATAATGAACAATAAGATCGGAACCATAACGATAGTCGTTTATTAATGAATAATCAACAGAGAAAAATACAACCAAAGTTCTGACGTTGAATCTCTCCTCTGGCTGGGCGAGCAGCTACATATGTCTTGCAATATACCTTTCTCTCTCTTTGATTATGAATACACAGCTTAGACTTCTGGCAGCATAACCTCCCTATGCTCCAAGACTCTTACTATCACTCAAGACAAGCGTTATCACTACTACTCAAAAACTAGCTTGTCAAATGCATGAGGACAGACTTTTATAGATGGAGAAGGGGAGGAAGATACAATGCATCAAGACACCCATTATGGATTGGCATTATCTCCAAAAAGCCGTTGTGGATAGATGTAAGGGATAGATGATGAATCTCGACATCTAGAAGATTAGCTTTATCCTCAAAAGACTTCATGACTTGAAGGGAAAAAACATCCGGGCGCGCGTTTGTTAAAAATATTTTCCAAACTCGGTTGGCGCAGGGGTTACTCTAAGACAAAACGCCAATGGGCGCGCCTTCTTTTGAGGATCTCCCTCATTGGCGCGGGTAGTACACTGTGGACCTGCGCTAATGGAAAAAAGGGCACTTTTCAAGGATATTTTGCAGGAGGTGTCTTCAGGGCACATGAAGTCCATACTTAGGGGAACATAATGCAAGTGTTTTTAAGTTATGTCACTGCTCACAGGTCCCAGAATGAGTCCTCCAAAGTATGGGAAAGGGGTAACAGGGACGGTGACCAATGGTGACAAATTACTGTGTAACAGATGCCCCCTAAAGCATGAGGCTCGAGAGAGAGAGGGGTGAAATGCTTTACAAGAGCACATGTAGCTGCCGCCGAAAATCTGCATCGAGAGATACAACTGATAGCTCAAGTACATGATATATGTGGTATGGTCGCAGCCATCCATAAGAGAGTACATAATAATCTAGATCCATAGTATGGGCGTAGCCATCTGGTTAGGATCAATGAATAGACTCAGGTATGGTCGCAGCCATCCAGTGAATGAGTCATGTAACAAGAATCACGCCCGGATTACAACAGACAAAATCCAGGGTCTTGCGCTCCATCTCAACCCGAACAAAAGTACAAGTTCAAGCATGCGAATATATGAGCTGAAGTCGAACATGCATGAACATCGTCTGATTACCAGTCGATAATGGAAACTGTTAACAGATGCGAGAGGTACCACCGATAATGACAATGGCCCTCAAGGTACTATAGGTACAATCTACGGCGTGCGAATTAGTGATCTGGCGTCGAACACCCGTAGAATCATTCGATCGGAGGCCAATGATGAAAACCTCACGTCGAACACGAAGAACCTACCATTGAGGCATGCAGGCTCCAAGGCACCGGAAGGGAGTCTCTAGATCAACTTCCTGGATAATGAGCTGAAGTCGACAGGAAGTGACCTTGATCGAAGGTGGGCCATGATGTTTCCCACATCATCGACACGAGACAGAGAGATAATGTTGTGAATCAGGATTATGTGAGCTATCAGAGGGAGGTTGTTTTTCTGCAGAGGTCAACCTCTCTTGAACATATCGGCGGCACGATAGTGGAATTGGCAGTATTTGACATCAATGGATTAGAGGTCATGGTGACGAAGCAATGAGCAGATGAGAGGTCAAACAGGATTATCCAAATCCACGGAGGCAAGTGAAAAATGAGATGAGATATCCCCACCCAGACACGAAAGAAGACAAGTGCCATGTTCAAGAGCGACATACTGCCGATACAACAATAATTATGGTTCCATTTTCCCCTGCCATTTCTGGCGAGTACCCCAATTATTTTTAACAAGCTTGATGGGGATAGCATATGCTTGTGGTGCGTCATTTCGACAGAATCCGATGTCATCAGGTTTTAACGAGTCTGACAAAGGAAGAACTCAGTGTCTTTTCATGTTTAGAGAGTTTGAAAAGATAGCAGAAAAGGAAACTCCAAGGGTGTCCTTTTTCGTAAAGTTGTGTCTCTCGAGCCCGAAAAAGTATAAAACAATGCTCGAAAGAACCGCCCGACCATTACGATCGAGGAGTACTTTTCATAAATAGTGATTTCGACCTGAAAAAGTAAAAAAGCGATCGGAATCACGTCGATTCGAAACCGTTAACGAACCTGAAACGACAAAGGTCTGCCGATCTTTTCGTTTTTACACAGTCGGAAAAGAGTTTAAAGACGACCACCTATTATTTACGTTTAACGAGTCAAGAGGGATAACTCGGCAATATTTTCGTCTTTAAACGGTCTAAAAAGAGCTGAAAGTAGACCGCCATTTTATTCTTTTTAACGAGTCAAAAGGAAAAAATACTCGGCAATCTTTTCATATTTTACGAGTCAGAAAAGAGCTTAAAGGAGACTCGTCCTAGAGGAACGAGTGGTATAATGGGTAGCAACTGGTTCTGGTAATGGCGGAACTGCTCAAAACATATGATGGTCGAGAGGCTGGCTAATAAAACCACTCATCGCTGCGGTTCCTCAGGAAAATATAAACAACCAAGTGAAAGCATATGATCGGCCAAAGAGATGGTGGCGATGGAATGAAACAACCAAGGCTCATCTAACAAAAATTTAGCGAATAGGCGGCAATCACGAGATGTAAATCGGGTATGGGTTCATTTTTACACAAGCTTGAACCATGGAGAACTCTGCTTAGATTCGGTTTCATGTTTACACAAGCTTGAAACGAAAAACTATGCTTGTTATCAGTTCGCATTCCCCCAGCATAATAACGCAAATCGAGGTACATGCCCCCCAAGCTTCATTGCATTCAACAAAGTGGATGGAATGAAGGTTCACTCTCGAGATCTAGGAAAGACTCGACTTGTATTTTACGAGATCTCAATCAAAGACTCGATTTGGAAAGGAGGAGATGTTTCATTTTTTAATGAGGTTGACCTAGGACAATGAACTATGCTCCGGCCAAACCTAGTTTCATCTTTTAAGGATCTTGACACAGGAAAGGAACTATGCTCCAACCAAACCTAGTTTCATTTTTTAAGGAGCTTGGCACAGGAAAGGAACTATGCTCCAACCGAACTTCATCATAATGAATAGGAAGTCGGGGCTTCCAAGAGTGCTACTCCCAGTGGAAGGACAACATCTCGGAAGTTAGGACCCAATGCCCCAAGACACTATGCAGGACGGCGACATCACTGGATACAGGCACAGGATAAGTGGCCACATAGTTGATCTGTGGTGGGGCAGATGCAACTGGTGGATGAAAACTAGGAGGGGATGACAACTGCACAGGAGGCACCCGGGGACGAATGAACGATAATTGATCAATAGTCACAATTCTTCCATCGTGTGGAAAGCAAACCACACGGAAAAGTGAAGAGACAAGGGCCCCCATGGCATAAACATAGTCACGGCCAAGGAGAAGACTGAAATCTAAAGCACCTGGGGTAACTGATACATCTATATAGATGGTTTTTCCTCCCAAAGTAATAGGGAACTTTGGAAGAATCCCTAATGGTTGACTAGTTCCTCCGTCAAAAGCCGTCAGATTCGATGCGATTGGCACAAGCTGTGGGGAACCCAAAGCTTGCCAAGTAATGGCAGGCATAAGACTAACAGATGCACCCTCATCCAAAACAATGCTAGGTATTGCCTTATCATAGGCGTGTACCGTGACCCAGAAAGACACATGGGATGGGAGGCGGAAGGTAGTCAAACGACTCCAGTCGAAGGAAACGACTGAACTACTTGGTGGGGGAATCGTATGATTGCCCCCCTGCTCTAAAGGAACCGAAGCAGGACTCTCGGGAGCAGCTGGGATAGGAGAGTCATTTCCAGACTCAGGAGAAT